>CAMTDV010000017.1:96732299-97964695 GCA_947069175.1 Scalesia atractyloides | reverse complement strand
TACATGAGAAGATTGTGAGTTTATGGTGTCTTTTTAGGTGTCATGTGTCTTTAAGAAAATGAAAATAACATAAATATCAATAATGCAACTACATCCATAGGATGTCTTGGGTTTGCTCATGTTGGGCCTTAAATGTCCCCCATACCTTCACCTATATAGTCATGTGGGCCCCCATGGCTATTGGCTTGGTAGGATTCACATTAGTATTGGTAATTTAACACTCGCATCACCCGAATGCAAACCACAAAATATGTTCATGAGATGTTTGGTCGGAACGTGTCCAGGTGTAGACATAATGACAACTCAAAGTGGGGTTAGCTCACACGACGTTTGGTATAGCATGCTTTGGCCTAATAGGTACTTCCTACTCTCATCGTTAGTCCCCAGGTAGGCAAACTGGTCCTTTATTTTGGATTTATACGAATGCCAGCCTAGACAGGACGTTCCGACTACCGGTACTGGTACCCTTCCAGTTACTACATGCCCGTCATGAGAACTCACTTTGACGAGATTTGATAACACAAAAATCATTGTAAAAGCAATCATGATGTGGTGTGTGCTTTCATGGATGTGATATGTTATGAGTATATGATTCATGATAGGCATTATATGATAATACATACTTATGAACATGCTTGCATAATATTGAATGTAACATTTAACATAAAACATATAAACATCATGAAATTTAGCATGTAACACAAAAATCTTATAAGTTTCTAATCAACTATAGTATAGGCTCTAAGGGTCTAATAACCTATCCTATATCCCTATAGTCATGGCTCTGATACCAATCTGTCACACCCGACCCGCAGCGGAATAAGAGTCGGGGCATAATTGGGTTATCACCAAAGCTCATGATATTTACTAATATGTTTCATATTTATTAAAGTCAAAGTTACATTTCCAAATATCCAAACATGTCCATACAATACAAAGAAAATAAACCAAACATAACTATTCCAACTCTAAATCATTTTATTCTTCTAGTCCAATCCTATGTGTTTCTGTTTGCTGCTGGTTCACCTGTATCATGTGTAAAAATAGGGGTTTTTGGGTCAACATAAGTTGGCGAGTGAACCTTGTTAGATAAACATTTATTATTGATTTACTTGTTAGTTTATCAATGAAAAATTGTGTATAATCATAAATGAGCAAATGTAAATAATCAAGCAGTGGCAAATAGCAATCACAACTTATAACATACAATAACATATGATAGCATACATTAACATACCAACAACATACGATAAATAACATAAATGAAACTGTGCGATCAAGGCTCAATCAAACGGAGACGATCGTATTGCATGTACTGAAAATGAAAATGTCTGTGCGATCAAGGCTCAATCAAACGGAGCCGATCGTATGTGGGCACGCCAGGTTCACGCTCATAATGAAATGGGGAACATGCTCAACGCTCATAATGTAATGGGGAGCGGCGGCCTATGAAATTGCATGTACTGAAAATAATAAATTGCATCCAACAATAACCACACAACAACAAACTGAATACACATGTTCATGATATGATGTATGCACAATGGTTTAAATATAATATATATAACAAAACACATGATACACCCCAAAACGTGATTAAACGGGGAATTTGTAAAGATTCACTCACATTGGGTGCGTTTGAATGGAGATGATGAGATACGCACGAGTTGGATGAGCGGAACAACGAGTAATACTAACCTAAATAATAACGGAAAAATATATTAAATGAGTGGATTTTATTAAGGATTTTAATGAAATTTTTAGATATATTTTTGTGAGTTTAAGGCTACTTTCTATCTTTAAAAATGTTATTTTTAAGTATTTTTAATTGATTTTTAAATTAAATTAAATAAATAAAAATATAAAAAAAATTGTTTATTTTGCGTTGACCGTTGACCGTTGACTTGTTGACTTGTTGACCGGTTCGGTCAGTGGAATTGTTTGCGCCAGGTGAGGCTCGAACCCGAGACCTCCCGTACGCGTGCACGCAGCTCTACCAACTGAGCTACGTGTCTAACCCGAAATAATCTTGTTTTTAATTATATTTATATACTAATTCGGTTTAATCAAAATTCTTTTAATTTCAAAAACATTTTAATCCAACAAACCGGTGCCAGTAACGGGTTTCGAACTCGTGACGTGCGACATAGCGTTGCACACAGTCCACCGCTGGACTGTGTGTCTAACCTGGCTATTATCTCGGTTTTTATTATACTTAACAACTAACAGAGTTAACCCGGTTTAGTTTTAAACAAAAAGGCATCTTATTACATAAGGAGTGCGTGTATCAGGGATCGAACTCGGGACATGCGTGTGTATTTTGCACACAGTCCACCGCTGGACTGTGTGTCTAACCCGTTCATTTTACTGGTTTTAAATAATCTTATAACTTAACTAACTTCGTCTTCTTCATTCAAATTACAGTCAACTGATTCACTAATCCGTTTCTTGTTTTTACGATTAACAAACATTCTTAAGGCTAAAATGAAATGGCAGAGACGGTAATTAGAGATGAACATACCGATGAACGGTTTATTTCAGAATTCCGGCAATGTGTCGGTCCCTGTTTTTATGCTCTTCAACTGAACAAGACAATTAACCGTTTTTATTAGCTAATCGTGAAATTGAAGTGATCAGCAAATGTTAACAGAGGGTTTGAATGCCCTTACCGATTCTCAGATGAATATAGAGATTTTCAGGATTTTTCCGGCGAACTGAATTTAGCTGAATACAGTGCCTGAATTCGATTTCAATTGAAAGGTTTAAGTTAGAAATAGCCTAACAATTGTTGAACTACAATGTTATTGAAAGATTTACCGTTTGAGGATGAATACGGTTTTCCGGCGAGTCTTGCAGAAAATTCCGGCGAGTTGATTTAAGCGTTCTGGCGAACTGAAAGTGTGACGAAAGTGAAATGGAATGTTGGTATGATGTTTCTGAGTCGCGAGAGAGGTCTAGGATTGAAGTAATCTGGACTTGATTCTTTTCGGTTATAAAAACCGGTAATAATGAAAATTTGATGTTCAATCACTTCCGAATTGATTATAATCATCGGTTTATCGG
The DNA here is from genome assembly GCA_947069175.1 of Scalesia atractyloides. Classification (NCBI taxonomy): domain Eukaryota; kingdom Viridiplantae; phylum Streptophyta; class Magnoliopsida; order Asterales; family Asteraceae; genus Scalesia; species Scalesia atractyloides. The sequence continues at coordinate 97,961,632 of CAMTDV010000017.1, read as the reverse complement.
TTATAAACGTGAATGTGCGAGTAATCAAACGATTTGACGATTGAATTGCCGATTTCCGTTTCTCAGTTGGCGCAACCGGTTTAACCGAGTTTGTGTATAAATCTTATTTGTTTCCTAGAGATAACAGAAAACAACAAGTGGCGGAGTGGTGATGTGTGTGTGTGTGTGTTAAGTCATTGAAACTGTGAACCGGCTGACCCGGGTTCGAGTCCCGGCAGCAACTTTTTATTTTTATTTATTTTGTTTTCACTTTTTATCAAATATAATTTTTATAGTTTAGTTTGTTTATTAATTATGCATCATTAAAAATCAAAACAACAAAAAATATACAACGTGACATTTATAACTTGATATTCGATTACAAAACGGAGCGGGTTTTGGAAACCCTTTTTTGACAAATGTTACAGAAATGTAATGGATAAAGAGAGTTACGGAATCGAATGTACCGAACATGATGTTTTTCTCAGATTTCCGGCAAGGGTCGTCGGCTCTGATTTGTGAATTCCGTCTGAGTGGATCAATTAACAGTTTTGATCAACGAATTGTGAAATTAAGTTATTAAGCAAGGGTTATCAGGGGGTTTAGATGATTGTACCGATTCACAGCGTGACTTCGGAATTTACAGTGATTTTCCGGCGAGTGCAGGAATTTCCGGCAACGTCGTCTGAGACCGATTCTTGTTGAAGGAATGAAGTTAATATATTTCTAACAATGGTTTGAAAACGAAAGAGTCGAGAAAATTACCGATTTGGTGTAAGTCTCGGTTTTCCGGTGAAAGTCCGGCGAATGCAGAATATCTCCGGCGAGTGCTAAGACTTCGAGAAATTGTGCGATTTTGAGCGAAAAGATTACAAGAGACTTGGGTGAGTATTTATAAGGAAGAAACAGAATGAATCGAGTCCGAATTTGATCTTGATTCGTGATCAATGTTTCTCCGGCGGTTACGACTTGAATTGGGGGATTAGACATCGGTTATAACCGATGCCGAAGTTAATTCACGCGTTCAGTCAAAGGAAACGGTCGAAATTTAGCGAAATCGTCAGTATTTCCGGCGACTGCGGATTGGGCGCGCTGATTACTGGATTTGATTTCGAGTTTTATTATAAGTATTAATTGTTTCAGTATATTAACAAAAGACTCATGTGGCGGAGTGGTGTTGTGGTTGTTTGTTGAACGGGCTGACCCGGGTTCGAAACCCGGCAGCTTCTTTTATTTTTTTCTTCACTTATTTTTACTTTTTAATAATTATAGTTTTTAAATTATAATATGTTTATTAATTATGTATCGTTTAAAATTAATTTGAGCATTAAATAAGCAACAAAAATTTTTAACTGGGTATTCGATTAATAACTGAAGCGGGTTTGGAAAACTCGTTTTTCGACGGATGTTACATTTTTGCCTTTCGTAGGAATCATAGTTGCATTTAGCGTATGCAACAAGCCCTTTTAAACCTTCCGATAGCTCAGAAGGACGAGTAAGTCTCGTGAGGGTTACCCACAACGTTTATTTAATATAAGAAAAACAATAAAATATTACTACTAAAAGAAAAGAAACTAAAAGACAACAACAACATGAAACATACCTCACCTACATCTGGTAATGCTCGTTCGGGTCTTTGGGTGGGTACGGGTTATATGGAAACCCGGTGAGGGATGACATCACTTCTTTCCAATTATCAAGGGGACCAGGTTCCCCTTCAGGTGGTGTCGTCAATTGGAGAGGAATGAAACTGGAAGCCGGAGCCTCAGGCCAATGCGGAGTTGGGTCAGATGGACCCCGTGGTACTGGTAGATTCGAGTAATCAGTCCATCCCGAATGTTCAACATATGGTAGCCTGACAAGATAATCTTGGTGATGCCTTTCTCTATCATGGAGGATTTTGTTGTTGTTAATCGCCAGCTCCTGATTCGTCTCTATCTTCTTCCACCAACGATCATCCAAAGCGTTCTGTTCCATTTGGCGGCGATATTGCGCCTCCTCGCACTCTTGCCTTCAGGCATTTTCTTGTACCCACTGCTGTTCCAATTGTTCCATCCGGGATATCAGTTGAGCTTGGAACAATTGCTGCTCCTCCCAATACTTCTCCACATTGGCCCGATGGGCCGCTTCGGCATCCCAATGAGTTTGCATTTGGGCCTGAATACTCTGCTCCCACTGATGTCTCTCTTCATGATATTCGCGGTTTTCGCCCATAACCGCCGAGACATTATCATAAGTATCTTGGGTGCCGAGAGGATAACTAGCATAAGCTGCTCTTCGTCGATTTTTAATAAATTGGGCCACAATGTGTGATGATTCATTGTGGCGTCGAGCAAACCTTTGCCTAGCGGGTCTTCGACCCCTATCTTCTTCCTCATCTCCCCCTTCTCCTTCATCGCTTCCACCATCGCCTTCTTCCATCTCTTCCTCCTAAGTTCGCTGTACATACTCAAACTGAAACCCTGTGTTCCGATCCACCACCTTTGCCTTCTTGTTCAGAATTTCAACATAGATATGTGCCCCTGCCCTCAACTGAGCAAAATCAATTGTATCAATACCTTTCACCACCCACAAAGAATTTTCGGGTAAGCGGTGCTGTTGAAAAATCATTGCACTGATGAGGCGCACATATGGAATCATCTTCCTGTTGAATTGATTTCTAGTGTCCCAAATGTTCATCATGACGATGTGTCGCCACGACAATTTGGGTGTCCCAACAAGCAAAGCATGTAACACACTGTGATCCCACATTCTTAACTTCCCACGGTCCCCAAATCTCACCATAACATTTTCTAGCGAAATATTTTGCAGAATTTTTCCTTCGCATGATAAATGGATACGATCATGCCTACCTATGGTATAGTTGGGCATCACTGTTGCGAGCATATTGATTGGATCGTCTTGCACTAGCTCATTGTGCCAGAAAGTGGTAGGGGTATAATAATAATAGCTGTCGACCCCCAATGAGTCAAATGGGGCAATTTGATTCATGGAATCAAAGCTCATGGTCATTGCCCCTCTGCCGGTATCCCCTACTAAACGCCATTGACTAGGATGTTCATCATCATTCTCTAGCCTTAGTGTAGCATACCACCTTGCAACCGCCTTTCGGTATACTCTTTGAGTTGCGCCCTCGCACCAATCTAATGCCTGCTCCCAGCCTAATCTCTCAAATTTCTGAGTAATCCCTATCTGTCTGAATTCTTCCACATTCACTACCCTCTCACAAACGCAAACTTTGTCTATCGACCTGACCTTGGACATCTTATACTTCCACAGATTGCTTTCAAGTTGTTTGTCATTAAACCTGTACAATGGCACCTTTTTATCTTGCTCCCATTGATTACCAACTGTTGCATCTCCAAACCGAGACCAACCCGGTTATGTTTAAACAATCTATCTTCTATATCTGGCAGAGTGTTCCGCTGTTGCCATTTGACTGGCACACTGCTAGATGATGAAGCTTCAGCATCAGATGTCTTTGACCTTTTTCGACTAGCCATGTCTGCAAAACAACACCACAAACCACACAATAAGCTCCTAAAAACCCTTAGGCAATTCCACTCTAGATATGAGCCATGAGGAACAACTTTAGTTTAACCATTAGATATAAATTAGCCAATATCTTTTTAAACTTTTCCAAGTAGCACAATTTGCCATCTATAGAAGTTAAACCTTCAATGTACATTCTCAGTTCATAAGATTTCCATCAATGTTCATCATAATGCTCATACCTAACCATATGAACACGTGGGTGTAATCACATCCCCACACTTGCTCTATGCTCAATTCCAACCCAAATCATGTTTTCACCCATTATTCAAACTATTCAATCATAAGCACATCATAAACAACCTACTCTTAAACAATGAAGCTTAAAATTTCGGAAGAAACAACATACCATACGCGAATCAAACTGAAAAATTAGTAAAGTTCATACCTTTGGTGATGTAGAAGGAAGATAATTCTAAAGAATGTGAACACAAGTGACAATCTTGACAATCTCTAGAAAACCCGAAACTTGCAGTTCAGATTCCTCACAAAGGTGCAAGAATTACTGAAAACTAAGAGAGGGTTTTTGTTGGCGTCGAAAATCTACACACTTTAGGCTCAAGAATCACTCGATTTGGTTGAGATTTGAGAAAGTTATGAAAAGATGAAGGTTTTAGGGTTCTTGAGTGAATTGGTGAAGAAGATGAAGTGGAAGGAAAGTGTTTGCGGTGATGGATAGGATATAATCAAATGGATAGGAGTTTGGTTCAGATTTATGGTTAAAATCTCGTCCCCGGGTGTTTTAAGACGGGTCCGGGTGACCCGGTGTGTGAAAAAACGAGAAAATAACAAAATTCAGCGTCAACAACATAGGAGGTGCGTCGGCGACGCCCCCTTGCGTCGTCGACGCACGCTGGATCTCCAAATAAATCCTCGACGCAATTTTTCGCTGTCTACGCACATCTTTCATCGACGGAGTTAACAGGGGTGCGTCGGTGATGCAACCCATAAATGCCACTTTTCATTTTTTTTTCAAAAAATATGATTAAAAATACGCACTTTTTACAAAGGGGACTAAGACTAATTACATCCCTAAAAATTATTAAAAATCTTTTTGTGGACATTTTCGGTTTTTAAATAAACTAACAACTTATCGTTAAACGATCCTACCACCCCCCAAATAGTCGTGTATTGCCCCCAATACACATAAACAAGTTCGATAATATATCTCATGTCTTCAAGACTCGTTTATATCTTCCGGAACTTCACACATCTCAAAGAGTTGTTAGATCAAGACAATAAGCATAACTATTTTAAAACAATGTACCCAAACAATTTAAAAGTAATACATAACTCTACAAAACGTGTTACCGGTTCTCAATTGACCTCGCAATATGGTATGCCTTCCACGAAGCTTACCACTTCCGTGTTCTTCTCGCTCTTATCATCATTACCATCAAAAAATAGTTTTAGACGATGACCGTTAACCGTTTGCGTTGATCCATCCTTCAGGTCCTCAATGGTGACATCACCCAGTTTTCCGACTCGTGTGATCACGTATGGGCCCATCCACTTACTCTTGAGCTTCCTGACAAAGAATTTAAGCCTTGAGTTGTAGAGCCAAACCTTTTGCCCTACCACGAACTCTTTTAGCTTCAACCTTGCGTCAGGTGCTCGCTTCATACCATCCTTGTATTTCGAAGCACACTCATGCGCCTCCTCCCGAAGCTCTTCCAACTCGCATAACTTTAACTTTCGCTCCTTACCTGCATCATCATATTTCATGTTAACCTCTTTAATAGCCCGCCAAGCATGATGCACAAGTTCTACCGGTAAGTGACAATTTCTACCATAAACCAAGCGGTAAGGTGTAGTGCTAATAGGTGTTTTATGAGCCGTTCGATAGGCCCATAAAGCATCATTCAACTTCGTTGACCAATCCTTTCGGTCCGGTCGAACGCTCTTTTGCAAAATTTCTTTTATTTGCATATTGGACGCTTCTACTTGACCACTCGTTTGTGGGTGGTAGGGGGTAGCAATTCGATGGTCAACACCATACCGTTTCAATAGTTTGCCAAAGTTAAAATTTTTGAAGTGAGACCCTCCATCACTAATGATTACTCGAGGGATCCCAAATCTAGAAATTATATTCGTTTGAACAAAATTGCAAACCACGGTATGGTCATTTGTCTTGGTAGCAATCGCTTCAACCCATTTTGACACATAGTCAACCGCCACCAAGATATACACGTTGCCATGCGAATTAGGAAAAGGGCCCATGAAATCGATCCCCCATACATCAAAAATATCTACAATAAGGATCGGTTGCATAGGCATCTCATCCCGTTTGGAGATACCCCCAATTTTTGACACTCTACGCAATTTTTAGCAAAAATAAATGCCTCTTTGAAAATAGTTGGCCAATAAAGCCCACTATTGAGCACTTTGTGCCCACTTTTGTGACCACTGAAATGGCCCCCACAAGCAAATGAATGCAAGTGCGTCAAAACACTCGGGATCTCCTCGTCTGGAATGCATCTTCGAACAACTTGATCTGGACATATTTTGAACAAGTCCGGTTCCTCCAACGTATAGTATTTGATTTGCGACATGAAGTGCAACCTTCTCCTTCGATCCCAATGAGCCGGCAAGTCAGCTGTAACCAAGTAATTCACAATGTTAGCATACCAAGGAAAAACAGTTACTTTCACAATGTGCTCATCTGAGAAGGCGTCATCAATCTCTACACGTGAAGAACCCTCTTCCACCATCAATCGAGACAAGTGGTCTGCCACCACGTTTTCACTACCCTTCTTCTAAGTCAAACTCTTGTAATAGAAGAACCCAACGAATCAATCTCGGCTTTGCATCCTTTTTCTCCATGAGGTACCTAACAGCAGTGTGATCAGAATATATAACAACTTTGTTACCCCATATGTAAGCCCGGAATTTTTCCAATGCAAATACCACCGCAAGTAGCTCTTTTTGGGTAGTTGTGTAATTCAATTGTGCATCCGAAAGAGTCTTACTTGCGTATTAAATAGCAACGGGTTTCTTTTCTACCCTTTGACCTAACACGGCCCCAACCGCATAATCGCTCGCATCGCACATGATTTCGAATGGTAAAGACCAATTCGGCGATTGCAATATTGGGGCCTCAACTAACTTCTCTTTCAAAATGTTAAAAGAGGTTTGACACTCTTTGTTAAAATCAAACGGTTTCTCCTTAAGCAAACAATTTACATAAAGGCTTCGTGATGTCACTAAACCCCTTAATAAACCTTCTATAAAACCCCGCATGACCTTAAAAGGACCTAACCCCTTTAACACTCGTGGGATACGGTAAAGTAGAGATGACTTGCACCTTTGCACGGTCGACCTCTATCCCACGACTTGACACTACATGCCCCAACACAATCCCTTCCTGAACCATAAAATGGCTCTTCTCCCAACTCAAAACTAAATTTTTCTCAACACATCTTTTCAAAACTTTTTTGAGTTGATCAAGGCATGCCTCAAACGAGGACCCAAAAATTGAGAAGTCATCCATAAAGATCTCTAAGGACTCCCCCACCATGTCCGAGAATATACTCATCATACACCTTTGAAAGGTGGCAGGGGTATTACATAGTCCAAACGGCATTCGCCTAAATGCAAAAGTACAGTATGGGCAAGTAAATGTGGTCTTAGCTTGATCCTCTAGATGGATAGCTATTTGGTTGTAACCCGAATACCCATCTTGGAAGCAATAAAATTTTTGACCCGCTAACTTCTCAACAATTTGGTCAATAAAAGGTAAAGGGAAATGGCTTTTGGAAGTTGCAGAATTTAACTTCCTATAATCAATACAAATTCGCCACCCGGTTACCGGCCGGGTGGCAACCTCTTCACCTGCGTCGTTTGTGACGACTTGAATACCTGCCTTTTTCGGGACTGTTTGCGTTGGGGTAAATGATACCCGCATCTAGCCACTTCAAAACCTCCTTCTTGACCACATCTCGCATGTTGGGATTCAATCGCCTTTGTGTGTCACGAGAAGGAGTTATACCATATTCGGTGATGATTTTATGCATCTCCACTGAGGGACTAATTCCCTTCAGATCAGCAATGGTCCAACCAATAGCGGCTCTATTGGTGACCAAGACCTCCATAAGCTTTTCCTCTTGCTCTCCGGTTAGATTAGCCGCGATGATCACCGGAAGCGTGTTGCCCTCACCCACATAAGCATATTTCAAATGCTTGGGAAACACCTTCAATTCAACAACCGGAGGTTCTACTAATGACGGTTTCAATTTCGTATCAATCTTTCCGGAAGACTTTCCACTTGATGTGTCCAAGTGGGTCTTCCTTCCTTCGCCGCCATCACCTCCATCTTTTCCACCTCCTCATCCATGCTTCGATTTGTTTCCACTTGCAACCTGTCGAACATGAAACATTCCTCTATTGTGTTTTCCTCTTCGACACTAATGTCGCATAGAGGTATACACTCGTCAATGACGTCCGCCATATAGCATTCGTCACTAACTAGAGGATTCGTCAATCCCGAAAAAACGTTCAACCGTAACCGACGATTACCAAAAGTCATGTCAACGGTACCTGTTTACAATTGATTTGGGCATTTGATGTTGCCAAAAATGGTCGACCGAGTATAACCGTTGGTTTTTTGGTTCGGTCCAAAGAAACATAATCAAGTACAAGAAAGTCCACCGGGTAATAAAAGTCATCAACTTTCACTATCACATCGGTGCCTATCCCACGGGGTAGTTTGGTGTCAAGTCCGCTAACACCACGGTGGTGTTAGACGACTGAAGTGGACCAAACTCATATTGGTCATACAAACTACCCGACAAGATACTCACACTCGCCCCAAGGTTCAAAAGTGCCCGTCTCATTTTGAATTCGCCAACTTGAATAGAAATAATGGGCATCCCCGGATCTTGTAGCTTTGGTGGAAGTGCACCCGAAAGAATCGAACTAACATTTTCAGTCAAATCAAATTTCTTGGGAAACTTGTTAGTTCGTTTCTGGGTGCATAATTCCTTTAAGTACTTCGCATATGAGGGTATTTGTTTGATCGCATGTAAGAGAGGTAGGTTGATTTTTACTTGTTTAAAAATTTCCCACATTTCCTCTTATTGTGGGCCACGTTTCGTAACCACCTTCTTAGATGGTCCCAACAAAGCTTCGGGATAAGGGGCGGTATTAACCTCCACACCCTTTTCCTTAGCCTTTGGGACTGGGACGGTCACAATGGGGGTATTTTTATTATTTTCAAAAACATTTTTATTTTTACCCATTTGACCGTCAACACTCTCCTTATCACTAACATCTTCCACCACCCCTTCAACAAACTGAGGTGGTGGTGACTCAACACCACTATCTATGACTCGACCACTACGTAAAGAAATTTTATTAATTGGTAACTCACGTGTGTTCTTCGAGTTGGACCCTTAATGCTTAGGGTTCACGGTGGTATCACTTGGAAGTCTTCCTCCACTTCCTCGCATCAGAGCTACCTCTTCAGCAAGTTGCCCCACTTGCTTTGCCAATACCTCATGAGATTTATCCCTCATCTCATTTGCCTTTTTTATCTCCTTGATGTCACTACTAGATTCCTTCACTACATTCAATAGCGCATCAATCTTGGCACCCAAATCATCGCCACCACCTTGAGAGTTCGAATTACCTCCCTTGTTACCACCTTGGTTGTAATCCCTTTGATATTTTCCTTCATGGTTCTGATACGATTGATTACTACCTTGGTTGTAGTTTCTTTGATAGCCCCCGTGATTACCGCCTTGGCGGTTTTGGTATGATGATCCGCCTTGGTTACCCGCATGAAAGTTCGGGTTCATTTGATTTTCGGCATTCCCATAACGGAAATTAGGGTGATTCCTCAACCCGGGATGGTAAGTGTTTGAGTTCATGTCATTATGCTTCCGATCACCAAAAGCTTGATTCACTTCCTCGGTGTCTTCGGCTTTTCCCATTTGACATTCTATGGTTCTATGATCGAGTCCCCCACACCCATCCCAACCCACGAATTGTACCGCGTTAACTTCCTTTTTCTTCATACGGGCCAACTCCCGTTCTAATGTAGAAATGCGATCCCTTGAACTAGAATCAAGGTCGGGTAGTGATCTGGAAATAGGGTGCTTCTTAGCTCGGTCAGCCGATTCTTTAGCTTTCGGTCTTTTGGCCATTCTCTCGAGAAACTCCCAATCATAGTCTTCATGATTACTCAACAACGTCCCATTACTAGTTGACTCCAAATGATTCCATGTCTCCCCATCTAAACCACTCACAAAGCACTTCACCAATTCCCACTTTTCAATTTGTTGATGTGGGCATTTCCGAATCAACTCTTTGTATCGCATAAATGCTTCGTGCAACAGCTCACTTGATAATTGTTTGAATGCTCGAATTTCACCCCGTGCATCATCGGTTTTAGCCATAGAGTAATATTCGTCGAGGAAGGATTGTTGCATTTCGACCCAAGTGTGAATGCTATTAGTGGGTAGTGTTAGGAACCACTGTTTAGCTTTGTCCTTCAATGAAAACTGAAATAAGCGCAAACGAACCTCATCTTGAGTAAAGTGGCCACCCCCAATAGTATATGGCCGAAAATTCTGCCAAATGTGTATACGGTTCATCATTGGATCGACCATTAAAGTGGGGAAGGATGTTGATGTAATTTGGCTTACAATCAAACGCAACTCTTCCACCCGGTGGTGGTACAATCGGAGAATCATTCTCCGATATCATCAGTCGAAACCGACCATCAACCCCTTGTGGTGGGCGTTGGTTGTTGCGGTTGTTATTTCTCTGTGGGCCATTCACTTCTTGATTAACCGGTGGCCCACGATTTACTCGTCGGTTTTGTGGTTGATTTTCCATACCCACAAACTCAGGAATCCGTATGTTGTTATTATTGCGATTGTCGTTCGGATTCCGTCGGTTGTTGTTCTGGGGTTGACGATTGTTTTGGTAACCGACTTCTTGATTGTACCCACCATCATACTCATTCCCGTAGTCGTACCCATCATCCCATTCATCATTCCCGTAGTTGATGTTGGCATTTTGATACCCCTCTTCACGGTCGAAAGCCCTACCGTTGTAGAAGTTCCCATCATTTTCATTTTCCCCGAAACCATCATCCCTCTCATCTTTCGATTGCCATGTGTTAACACTAAACCGATCCGGTGACCGGTAACTTGGAACACTAAATCTAGCATCATCCGGGATGTTGTTCCTTAACTCGTCATAATTCGGTTCATACTGATTCACATCATTTGGGTCTACCCGTTCGAATTCGGGTTGATTAAAATTTTGCTCAGGACCCAAGTTTTGATTGCGGTTACGGTTGTTAAGGTTGGGTAGAGGGTTTTGGTTTTGAGGTTCGTTTTGTCGAAGTGGGTTGGCCAGTGGGCGGTTGTTGTTGCCCCCTAAGCGGTTGTTACGGTTTTGAGGGTTCGAGTTTTGTTGGCCCATTGGAACGGTTCCAACAGACGGTGTGGATGGTGAGTTTTGGGTGTTTTGGTTAGGGGCAAGTGTTGCCTCTAACCGGCTTGCCAAATTCCTTCTTGCCACTCGCTCGATTTCCGGTTCGTAAACTAACGGTGACGTTCGCCCGGAATTCCGTGTACGCATGCACTACCTGTAACCTGCACAAGTAACACACCCCGTGTAACACAAAAGCAAATAAACTGAAAGAAGCAAGCAATTAAACAGATAATCATGAAATCAAACAAAAATCAAACGCAATGCGCACTAACTCCCCGGTAACGGCGCCAAAATTTGATCGAGGTGTCGCGCCTCGGTCAAAGATAATATTTATAAACCCGATTTATCCTTAACTATGAGTTAGTGGTAGCACGGGGTCGATCCACGAAGAGTCTGTGGTTTGCGTACGGACAAGATTGATTTTTAATTAAGATTGTCACTTTTATGAAGTTTGCTAACAAAATTGATTAAATTGTTTGGTTGAAAAGGATGTCGGAATGAAACGACAAGTTTTGATTTAATTAATAAACTACTAGAATTTGAGAACAATTGCAATGAAAGTAATTAGGATTGTAAAACAATGGTGAGAAAACAAGGTTCACACCCGGTTCAACAATTGCAAGACCTAGGGTTACTACACATTCTAAATTGGTTTAAACGAATTAGTTCATTAACGGTTTAGAATCACAAAGCTTAGGTTCCAATTGCTATCAACGTCATAGACAACAGACCACAATGCACTTCGTTACTTTGGACAAGTGAAACCTATCAATTGACAAAGCATAAATACGCATACTCATTTCACGAAGTCAAATTTCATAACTCACTCGACAATTCGCAAATACAATACAAACGTAAGACAATTATCAAAAGATTAAATGCAATTCGAATTGTCACAAATCAATTGTATAACACATAGCAAACCCTAGAAATCTTACAAAAGTCTACACCGGGGTGAAACCTCCGGGAATTAGCCGCTCGTGGTGAACATGACACGATTAATGGATGATGAAAGCTCGAATCTTGGCATCTTGGAACTTGGAGATGATGATGGAAAGTGGTTAGGGTTTGTGATAAATGATGGTGATGATTGGATGGATGATTGAGGAGTGATGATAATGGTGATGAGATTAGGGTTTAGATGGAAAAGTCTAATTGGATGGATTGGATTGGTGGAAGATGATGGTTGGTGATGATTGTGGCTACAAGAACAATATTCAAACTCCCAAAATTCATAACCCCCTAGAATGGGTCCCCAAAACACTTAAAACTCGTCAAAGTGCAACAAAACGCGTCAGCGAGCAGGAGAATGTGTCGCCGACGCACCCCTTGCGTCGTCGACGCACCCCAGAAAAGGGGTTTTGCTGCTGACGCACTACTATGCTGTCTACGCATGTTTTCCATCGACGCGTTGCGTCGACGACGCTCCCTGTGCGTCGCCGACGCACTTTCTAGCTTGTTTTTCGTCGGTTTTCCATTCCCCATGTTTCCGGTTGTACCCGTTCGCTCTCGATACTTCGTATAGCTACCGAATAGCCCCTTAAACTCCGTTTGACCTGTAAAACACAATTCCGATCAAAAGTAGGCTATTCAAAACTAAAAGCTATGTAAAGACATAAACTTAAACATAATAAGGCACTGGTTTTCGACCACGTATCACTTTCCTAAATGGGTATCTCATTGAAGATGTCTATATGGCTTAACACAATTTTTTTATCCAAAGAATCCTGCTAAGTTATGCAAGCTTAAGAAATCCATTTATGGATTGAAGCAAGCATCTCGAAGCTTGAATTTTCACTTTGATGAGAAAATCAAAAAGTCTCCATAACGAAGATAAGCCGCGTGTTTACAAAAAGGTAAGTGGAAGCACAATGGTATTTCTTATACTGTATGTAGATGACAAAATACTCACTAGAAACGACATTCCAACCTTTCAATAAGTTAAGTCTTGCTTGGAAGATGTTTCATTATGAAGGATCATAGAGAAATTGCCTTATATGCATATAAATATACATGTTTGTCGTATCAAAATAAACCAACTTTTTATTGGTTTCAAGGAAATATAAATGAAACAAGCTTTATTTAGTTTATTTTTATTTTGATGATAAATCGGGCTTAAAACGGATAAATGAAGCAAACCCGAGTGCAAAACTAAAGTTCTAACCCGAAGTAGGCTATGCATAGGTTGTGCCCACCAGGCAAGCCCCGTGACTCCCCTAGAAACGACAAAAAGATCTCCTAAGATACGCTGCCTGGAACGGGTCGTACCCTGTCACTGGCTTAGCCTATAAATAAAAAGCTTGCGGTCCGTTCCAAATTTCTCAATTCTTCCCCTTTCCCCCATAATACACTATAATTCTACCCACTTTTTCTATTATTTTTTTAATCATTAAGATTATAAGAACATACTCAAGTATTTTTCAATCTAGTGATGACTAAAATATAATCAAACAAGTTTATTAAGGTTTATCTCTAAAGACAAATGGTGGTCGCTTAGAGCAAACTTTTGTAAATCCACAACCAACTTAGTTAACAAAGCATTAAAGAGGAGTAAAAGCCCAAGTAACCCTTTCTTAAATCTGTTTTCTAAACCAACTATCTTTTATTTATTATTTCTATGTTTTTTAAAAATCTACAAAAACCACTCCTTTTATGGCTTAATCAGACGTTAAAGATATCTCAGTACTGAAAGCTCTTGTGTCATTGGATGATCTCGGTATCTTATCATTACTATATAACGCCATGATGGGTGCATTTCCCCCAAACGTGATGTTTTGAGTGATAGTATCTTATTATGTTTTCAAAATTTAAGATTGATTCAGTGTAAAAACCGGCTAAAATTCATTAAAATTTATATACACTCTTACGCACGTCACTGCCTATACTCTAGGAATAAAGATCTACATAGATAGATCAGGGTTGTATGTTAAAGTCGAAACACTTACATTGATAACGCCATTCGACTTTTCAATGGCACATGGAACGATCTGAAACAAATCTTAACATCCCAAGACAAACATTGAAAAGAAGAATATGGAAAGAGTTCCACATGTTTTTGTTGTAGTATTGATCATGTGTGATATGTTATGCATCATACTTGATGTGGCGTATGCTTTGAGCATAACGAGCCTATAGGGTTATAGGTGTGATAGCCCGGGAAACTTTTCCTTTCATTCATTAGCGACATTAATTAATTTCGGGACAAAATTTCCTTCAACTAGGGGTTGATGTCACACTAGGCATTTTCAGGTTAACACCGTTAACACAAACTCCGTTATCTCAAACATTCATTCATGCACTACACTTGATTAGGGTTAACTAAGTGTGTCAGTTGTTACACAAACACTCATGTAACTGTAATTCAGAGAATTACCGAGTCATACGTGTCTGCCCCCGAACGTTGATGATCAATGGAAATAAATTCACGACCAATTAAATAAATAAAAATTATGTGAATTTATATGTTATGTGGCCTTTACGTGTATTATGTGAAATTTCATGAACAATCGTGAAATCTCGTAAGTTACACGTAACAAATTGGATTTGTAATTTTAATAGAAAGAAGGAATTTTATAAAAAAATTATAATTTAGGGGAACTATTGTCATTATTGAAACTTTAATTAAAATAGCCCATGGATAACCCAAAAACCCACCCTAAACCCCATGTTCCTGTTGCGCCGATCGAACCCAAATCCCTACCCAAACCCGTCGCACATCACCCACCACCAATCCACCTTCAATTGATTCTTGGATCTTGCAATTGGACGCATTATTGATCAATTCTCGCTATCACTAACGCATTCAAGTAAGATTCTTGGTTCGTTTTTTATTGTTTTTGTGATTTCAAGTTTTGGGTAAAACCCTAGTTTATCCAAATAACGGTTTTGATCAAAAAAATGGTGAATTTAACATTGGTTATGTGTTATTGTGTTGATTGTACGAATTTGTTGATGTTAATTGCATAGTGTTCATAGGTTAATTTGAATTTGCTAGTTAGGTTGTAGGAAAGTGTTTTGGTGTGTTGAATTACATGAACAATGCTTGGTTGCATACGGTTTCTAAAAAGGGAAACTTTGTTGAATTCACAACTTGTAACATGAGTTTTAGACATACATGACTATGTAGGCTGATGCCAATGTGCTATATGGAATGTGTAAACATGTTTTAATATAATAGTGGACAGTCGCATGCTAGATCATAGGTTTCTAAAAGTAGGAACTTTATCATCATGGACATGTAGGATTGTGATTTGGACCTACATGATGATGTGTAACGATGTTGATATGTTAGTTAGGATATATATATATACACACACACACAACATACTAACATGTTTAGAAGTGTTGGTTTGAGAAAATCATGGAATTTCATGCATAACTTACTATATGTGGAAACTTTAATGGAATTTTGATGCAACAACCCTAAAAAAGATCACACAAGAATCCGTAATCAAAACCCCGAACACCTGCCGACGAAAACCGAAAACGAAAAGAGTTAAAAAAAGTCACCCGCGTGGTGCAACGAGATCTTTAAAGATCGTCGCGTGGCACGATGGAGCCGGATTCTCCGGATGCCACGTTTCTCTATGTGTCACACGTGGCAAGGCTAAATTCGTTGACGGGCTACCCTAAACCCTAGCCACACTTGTCGCATGGCGCGACTGGATCATGTTTGTCCGTCGCGTGGCGCGACGGTGCCTGTTTTCAGCTATATATTGCTCACTTTCATTTCGAAAAACCGACTCTCGAATCTCTGTCACGATTTTCGTGTACGAAACCCTAACGCTGAAACGATACCCTGTCCGATTGATCCAAAACGCTAGCAACGAGAAGCTGAAGTTCCACCTGAATAAGGTGAGATTTTATACGTTGTGGTTTTGATCTGATGATTATCATTGAAGTTTGATTTGGTTTCTTACACTAATATGTGTTACATTGTGTGTTTATCTAGGAACGAGGACTTAAACCCAGGAGGCTTAAAAACCCTTAATTCTGCAATGTGAGTGATTCTCTTTTATCAAATGTTTCAAAACCTTAAAAGTTTTCAAGTTATTACTTATATTATAGGGATTAAGTCTTTGTAGTCAAACTGGAAAACTACTGTAGTATATGGGGTTATGTATACACCACTTATAAGCTTCACTAGTTGAGAGAATGATTAATAGTGATATGACCGCAGTCACAGGGATTGCCGAGTGACAAATACCAGTGAGTAGTTGTAAGATATAAACAAATGTAAAAACCCTTAATGCTGTAATTATAAGAAATCCGTTTTTTATACAATTTAATAAACTCACGAGTATTTTTCGCTGATCAAATGTTTTTAAACGCGTTTTAGGTGATTTATTGTGAAGGGAAAGAAAAAGTGCTACAAGGCACTCAAGCTTAAATAAGTGACTGTGTCACCTGAATAAAACTTGTTTTGTAATTATGGTTCATCCTAGTGAAAATCATTTTTATGTAAATATGGGTTTCATCCAACAGTTTATGAAATGAGAACTACAGTGTTCGAAAACTCTGATATTTTTCCTAACACAGAGTCTTGAAGAAATTCCGTTACAATGATTTTAAATTATAATAAACACTGGTACCACTTGTGCTGTTCAAGGCCCCCGTCCAGGGTTGGGTCGGGGGTTGTGATGGTTGATCTGCACGATGATGTTCTCGACGTATGGTTGTGATGTGATGATCCAGGATGTCCTAGATTAATCGCTTAAACATGTTAGTAAAGTTGGATTTTTAAAAATGTCATTTTTGCTCATGACTTACTAAAAAGGGAAATCTTAATTGTAACAAAGTTTAAATATGCACCATACATGATATGTGATGTACTCTACTTGTATATTATGATCATATACAAACATTAACTCACTTAATGGGTCACAAACGGGTCATCGAGTCAAACTATCAACTTGAGTCAACAAGTTAACTATTTACAAAACACGTGAACAATGGGATTGCTTGGATTCTAAGGGTTATATGAACCTATACAAACTCGCTCATAGACTTATGTTGATAGGTAGTAGTTTATTCACCTTTGTTGCACCTGCTGATTTTAACACGCACCCTAAGGTGAGTTTTACGACTACCTTTTACGCACTTCTTTTAGGGAGAAAACATAATGCAAATATTTGGATTCTATAATTCTTTTATATAACCTGTTTTACTAAGAGAAAACATATCATGAAATTCGTTAACTCTCGAACAGTTAGTATAGGGTTTAGCGAGGTAACCTTAAGTGGTACTACTGGGTTTGACAAATCCCACCTGTGTTAGTCGAGCTAACACCACTGGAAGTCGAATGGTGGTAAAATTGACCTATCATCTCACTATCATTTATGATACACGTGGTGAAAGGGAATAAACACAAACAATCAGCTTTGGTTTCGAAACGGTTTAGTGACATGAATACAAGCTAGCTACCTAATGATATAATTATATTTACTTTATCTAGCAAACATTACTTTCAATTGAAACTTAAACTCACCATCCTAGTGTTAACCCGTTGTCTAGTTTGATTTGATTCAAAAGAATCCATATACAGTTCTGTTTTGGCCCACATAACCTATTATTTGAAAATTGAAGCATGATTACCACCCATACCTTTTTACACTTTCCCTTTATATTTTAAAATAAGCTATCTATAAAGTCAGACTCTACAAACAAAATGCCGAAAGGACACTAAAATCAAAAGATTTGGAAAATATATAAGAATATCAGTCAAAGATATTGATGTCTAGCAAATTATGATATTAAACTTGATTAATAAAAAATATAGTTTAGTTGCTAAGAATCTAAGATGACAACCTTAAATAGAAAAAAGCTTGGGACATGGGGATGTTTGCAAATCAGCAACACTTGGGTTTCTATTAATATACTTAAAATCATCACATGCAAATAATGTCTAAACATAGAACTTGTCTACTAGCCCAAGTCTTTGCATTAGATACATTGAACCCTTTCGCTCCCCTCTAAATTTTTTTCTTGTGGTATACATACGAAAAGAAAAAATTATGAACATAGTTATTTTTTTGTATGCTTACACTTATATACATATATACTTATTACACGTGAAATTATATTGGCTCTCTACTTTATCTTGCATATACGTAAAGATGCATGAAAATAAAAAAACGTGACCACTTTTAAGAAAACAAAAAAAGATGCATAAATCAATAGAGATACATGAAAATAAGTGGATATTGAAAGTTATATTTGAGATTACAAGAACAATTCTGATCATATGTGAAATAAAGTAGATACATGAAATATGTTCACACATTTCGTGATTATATAAGAAAATTTGTTTAACATTATGATATATATATATATATATATATATATATATATATATATATATATATATAATATATATATATAATATATATATATATAAAATATACACACCCAATTAAAAGCAGTAATTCTGTACTTTGTCTATATAAAAATTAGTTTTGGAATTAAAGGAAATATGTAGTCGATCATACACATACTAGAAACAACACATGGATGTGACAACACATGAAAATCATATGAAGGTGAGACATGGACTTTAGCATGATAGAAATGGATTGTTGCTATTAGTGTTTGAGGAGGAGGGACAACCCCCACATGTTCCAAGATGGGCATAAGAAGCCATTCACAATTAAACATATATCTATCTACATATACATGTACATCCAGTAGTTTGAAATCTAAATCAAACGTTCATTCAAAATAAGTGTAATCAAATAAGAGTTTACAGGATAGATCCGATATGAGGTAAACTCGAATCACGGTTTTAACAAATGTTGTGGACCAAAAGAATTATTCTAGTGGTTTTACTCACATGTATAAGTGGCTAAAATACAAACGTTTAGGACCTTTTTAGATGCATTGTTTATTGACCACGATAAAGTTATTTGTCTCGGTTGTCATGGACGTACAATACAAAGCCGTCATGTTCATGCCCATCTCCAAACAATATGGCGTGTATATGATCGATTGACATTTTTCACATGTACGACTTAATCGAAATGCGGAAATTGGTTTTTTTTGGGTACTATTAACGAGCTTGATAAGGTTGTTGAATTTATTCTATATCACAATTGACAACCAAACAATGTCTCATATTACAATGTGGTAGAATGGGATAAAGAAACTTATCACTTTTTTTTGGAATACTGGTTAAATATATCCACTTGTATTTGTACGAAACATTTTACAATATTTGATTGTGATTAATAAACGTATTCTTGTTTACATCATGTGTAAATTTGCATACTTGTTTAATGTTTTTATGTACTTAATTAACAAACACTCGAACATTTATGTTGATTAAGAATGAGATACTAGAGGTGACGAATTCAAAACATTTAGGTTAGAAGACAGCTTAACACTAGTAATTATGTTTATACGTAATTAACAGAAAATGTATTACATACTTTAACAACTATTTAAAGCTTAAGCATTTGAAGATATGTGATTCACTCTTTAACCCGTTTACCCAATTGGCATTTTTCGTTTTTAGCTATTTTAAATATTTATTTTTGCACCCGACAAACTTCATTTTTTTCTCTCAATAACACCCCCACTCCAACCCAACACATACATAATTCACCAAACATTATAACATGATCCCATCAAGTGCATGTACCAATTGCTATGCTTCATGGTCAACTATCATGTCCAAAACAATTTTACTATTTAGCATTACGATCTAAACATATTCATATTGGTTTTAAAAACCTTATAAATATATGCTTTTAGATTTTCTTATGGACTCATTATATATATACATACACACACATATATATAATATATATATTATTAAAGTATATATACATTTTCATTATCTTACCATAAATTAATGCCTATTTGCCATGTTTATATCATATGATAGCTCACCATTTTTTACATTTCTTTCATTATTTTGGATAGGTATCATTGTAAAAACTAAATATTCATGAGAAGTGAAACGCTCTTAATTAACCATTTTATAACTTTGTGAATTTGTTCAAATGCCTTTAGTAAATCGAAGATACATGTTTAGTAAATCTAGTTGGACGGGTCACTGATGACCACAGTGCTAAAGGGTCATATTGATCGATAGAATGTTCATTTAAATAGGGTTTTATAAGGATTGTCGCCGATGAGTAATTTATTATCTTGTTTTTAAAGTTATTTTTTCCATTGGACATCTAGACGGAAAAGATTTAATTGAACTGTTTCGAAGTAAATAGGAGAAAACTAATTGAAACTATATGAAGCACACCCAAGTGCATTTTTTTAGCTAATGTGACATTCTTGTGCGTTTTTGGGTGACTTATTCGTGTACAAGATGATGTCTTGCAAATTCTTCAAGAAATGAGGAAGAAGGGGGCGTTTTTGGTAGTTAGAGACAACCTTAGTAGGTGATCGAAGAGGTAACTAGCGTTTATAGGCCTCCCATATAAGAAGCTCAAACCATGTATTTAGGGTCAGTCTCTATACCCTTAATTAATTAAAACTTATCACATTTAAATAATTAATCACCTAGATAAAAAATAAAAGTTCAAACATGAAATTCACTTGTAATATAAGATTTCACAAAGACTATTAGGTTTATTAGTGTAATTATAGAGAAAAATTGTTTCATCCGCGAATTTGAACAAAACTTGACAAAACCAGTTAACCAGGTTCAGCCGGTTTTGGTTAAAACCTAACTCAACCAAACCGACTAAAAGCTCGGTTCAGGTGGGTCAGGAAACTTTTAGCCATTTACTTGAGAAAAAATAAAATACTTTCATAACTGTAAGCCTGTAACCAAGTATTTACACTGGTACAATTAATCACAAGTACTCTTCTGGTACTGCATTAACTCAAGAGTGAGATAGATACTGAACCCCATGCACATACCATCATCATCATCATCTACTTGTTGTTTATCTAGATTAACATACAGTTGGTAATTGCAGTGACATTAATGTGATAGATCTAAAGATGTGAACGAAATTAAGGAGCAGATGACAGAAGTACTCTTGCATGTCCACCACGTCTTCCTCATTCTTCTACTATCGTCATCACACACCTCTCCTTTTTAGTTTTTTTTTTATTTAAATATTTTTTTAACCATTCCTCATAACCTACTTTGTGTGTAAAACAATGAATGTATTTGTTCAAATAAATGTAAAATCATGCAACAAGATACAACATAAAAGTAGTCCAAAAGAAGAAAGATAATCACATGTTAATAATTTGTCCAAACCATTAATTAACAAGAGATCACACATATTAAAATCCGAACTGAACAAATTTCAACATTATTGAAAAATTAGGGTTTCTTACCGATTGTGTGCTTGTTATTATGCATCCAAACCTTAAGAACATGTCTTTTAACACCAGTTTCCGCACAAAACTGCTGTACGACAGCCTCATCATGTTTCTGAATCCGCCACCCTAATCTCTCCGAAAACGCCAGCATCTGGTCTTTCTGTTCTTGTGTAAATTTCGTTCGAAACCGCTTTTTCGAACTGCTACCTCCACCTCCACCTCCACCACCGCCGCCGCTAGAGCTAGGGTTTGAGATCTCATCCAGATCTTCCCTAGATGTTGACGGCAGAGCTAGCGGCCGTTGGTGGTGAAAGTACTGAGACGGAGCTATGTTTAAGTATCCGGGTGGGCGGTCATGGTGCTGGTGGTGGTGGTGGTGGTAGTAGTAAGGAGGTGCGTGGATATACGGGTGGTGTACGGCTTGTTGGTGCGGTTGGTGACATTGTTGTTGTTGGATGTTTGTTTCTTTACGGTGAAAGTTGCGGTGACAACTACACGCGGCGCATTTTAGTGCGTCTAAAGTACCATCTTCACCGGCTGCCATAAACTCTCCACATCCGTCTAGTGCGTGTCCGCCAACGCTTAACGCGTGGTTCTTCAAACACTCTCTATACCTATATCCACCGCTTTTTCCCCCCGAGTTCCTGATCGCTTGTGCTCCGACTTCCCCTTGTTCGTCTTCGTGTTCGTCAAACTCCATTATAATTCCTTTGATCTGTTGCTATATAAAATATGCATCAACAGACTCCCCTTGACAATTGCTATTAATTGCTAGGGTGGGTGAGGTGAGTTTATGATTAGAAGTGATGAGGATAAGTGGAAGGAAGAGGGTGTGGACATGAATTAACCCTTGCCTGCAAAAAATAAAGCAAAAATGTGTGTTTTTAGTGTGTGTGAGAGAGATGGATAGAGAGTGAGTGAGAATTGTCTTGTTATGAGCAAAAATATTTCAGGTGTGTTCCGGTTAATGGAGAAAAATGGTGACCGGTAATAATCTGCTCCCTAAGGCTACGGCATCATTAAAGTTGCCTAGGTTAAGGGTCTGGTTTAATATTAATCACAAAATGACAAACGGTGATTTGATATAATACAAAAGTTTGTATCTTGTCAGCCCTAATTTGATTATGATAAATAGTCTTAAGATGTTAAGGTATGATGGTCTCCCTAAAATGATTTAGGGTGAGTTATAAAATTAGGTTTCTACTTTTAACACTTTTAAGGAGTGAACCCATGTTACTTCTCAAATTCATTTTCTTCACTCTTTAAAACAAACCTTATAGACGTGGAGGGAAAATTTACCTCATTTGCTTTTCACTAAACAACAAAAAAAAAATACAATATATTTTGGAAATTGCTTCATGTGCCAAGCTTTTGTTATCCATAAAAAAAAACTTAAGAAACGTTCCAACTTGTAGAGACTTACTCTGTAGGAACGACAAACTTTTGCTCTATAAATCAACCTAATAGAGTTTTCTAGCATATTGAACTAGGTTACCTTATATGGACAACATGTGACATCCTATTGAGCATAACATCTTTATTCACTTTATCTTTCAGCACCGTAATGACCGTGGAGATTTCCATGAAGTCCACATGAGTTGACCAACCAATGAATTGGAAAAAAAAATTAAAAATAAAAGGAGGGAATATCGGATGGGATTGTGACCACACCCTTGGATAACGAAGGAGAGAGATAGCAAGAGGGGAGCCGATATAGTGCTGAGATGGAAGAATACCAGTCACAAGTGACCCATGCGCATTAGCCTATCTAACTATATTCTATAATTTCCTACTTCTTAAATCCATTGTCTTCACTCTTCAAAACTAACCTTGTAGACGTGAGGGTTAATCTACATCATTTGCTTTTCACTAAAACAACAAAATATACAAAGAGTTTGTAACATTTTTCAAGCATTGTAAGTTAGGCTAATGTGTATGGTTCACTTGTGAACACTCATCATCATCTTCCATCTCAGCATCCACTTTCATTATCTCTCTTCTCTACCATCCAAGGGTGTGGTCACAATCCCATCCAATATCCTCTCATTTTTTGTTCAATTCATTGTTTGGTTAACTCTTCTGGGCTTCGTGAAAATCTCCACAAACATCACAATTCACCAATGGGGGTGGAGGTGTTCACTAGTGGCTACTAAGCCACATCACTCTCCACGATCCCCTCCACGACCCACCCATCAGCCTTATCATATATGTGTTCATATAAATGAATGAAGAGGCACACCTAGGCCATATGGAAAGGGTCTAAGTGATCCCATTGATATTTTTATTATGTGTAGAAACTGAGTTAACCCTCCGAAATTTAAATTTTTGGATTATGAACCAGTATAAGAAATTATTGGAAAGATCAAAGTTGTTGGATGATGCAATACTTAACTTGATTTCCGCTCAATAGATGGTCTTGGGTCCCAATTTAATGAAAGCTAATGAAACAACCCCTCTTCTTTCTTTTTTTATTACCTTCCTCGCGTATGTATAAGACTGAATTACAAATTTTTTGAACTCATTCTAAGATTTTGTTAGCCAAACATATTAGTTTATATTTTCTTTATTTTAGTAATGATGCTAGTTTGCTTATGTTTTCCAAAATTTTAATGTGAAATAAACTCTTTTGGATGAACCATCCAAACAATGTTATTGCTTGTCTTTTTTGTAGTTGGAACTCCAAGTTTTTGGAATGCTCCAAATTCTAATTGAGCATTCAAATCTGGGTCAATACCAGCGAAAACATCTCTAAACAAGGTTCGAGAACCATGCCAAATGTGTCCGAAGAAGAAAGCAAATGAAGCATGGAAGTGCTCGAAAGACGACCTCAGCACAAGGAGAATGGATGAGGATTCAAACAAGGAGGGATCCAAACAGAGGGAATAGAGGATTAATAACACAGTCTTAAAGCAAGTCCCAAGAACGAGGAGAAAGAAGATAGCCCAAAGCGATGCAGAGCTTCTGGTTTTATCGGTGCTTGAAACAATTTTGTCTTCTCCATATTACCATATCTCTAGAGTCAATAATTTTGTATAAGGAACTACTGAACTCAATACTTGTTGCCGTTACTCTTCAGTTTTCTGTTGAGGTCTATCCTGTAGAGGTACACAAATTGGATCAGTGATAGAGGTCTATCCTGAAGTAGGGAGGGCTTCCTTCCCCACCATTCCGGCCTGCCTTCTAACGATAGGACTGGAATCCGAGCTCTTAGGCAAAAGCTTGAAGCTTGAAGACAAAAAGAGAAGAGATTAACGGGATGCTTTATAGTCGAAGTTGCGCCTAATGCTTAATCTAACTATTATATTAGAGAAAAACTCAATCTGCCCAATACTATATGTTAGGAAGAATTTGATTAGGGTAGTAGCCCAACTCTTGAATGGGGAAGCACATAACTAATAGGGTTCAGTCTTATACGATTCATGTTATCCCCCGAAGCCTGTGAAGTAGCTAGGTGATAAGAAGACTAGCTCGGGCTTGAAAGCTTGAACGTATAGGCTGTTGGATCACAATAGGTGGAGTCTCTAAAAGCCTTATAGAAGCATGAGACTGAAGAAGTCAGGCATCAGTTGGTGTGAATGACTCTGGCCGAAAGGTTAGTGAATCCGACTTCATTCTTTTTTAGGGAAAGAACCGACCCCAACAAGGGGGCTGTGCCTTGGTATCAGAGGTAGGTGAATTCGAGTTAGGCACTCAAGGCATCTGTCTACGGGCAACAAGCTAAAGGAAGTAGGCAAGTCTCTATCTACTACAAGCACAAGCGAGGCATGGGAAGGCCTTCCTATTTAAACTCTTGATCTCGGACCATTTAGTATTCCCGGTGAAGCAGTTACTCTTCCATTAACTGCCCTTCCATTCCGAAGCCCTTAAGGGATCAAGACAGCTTAGGGAACTTGTGGTAAAGGTTTTCTAGCCCCGAAGGTCTTCAAACCAGAGTGATCGACGCCTATGAAACTGTAACCCCAATCTTATGTGGTCGAAGTAGATTTTTTTCATATTTCATTTTCTTTCGCCCGTCCATTCCTTTCAAGTGCCCTTAGACTCGTTACGCTGTTCGACTGAACTCGTTGGCTCCGCGCTCTATTCGGTCGGAACTCGGTTCGTCGAGAACCCTGTCTCATATATTCCCTTCACCAAGTCATCACCAGCAATACGCTCTTATCCCCAGGTGTCAAAGGGCGAGTTCCTTTCTTGTCTTGCCACTTGAACTCAAATCTATCTTACCTTCAATCCATCGTTGTCGAGTCAAGCCAGCCCATAAAAAATGTTAGACCGGCTGACACAAACGAATTGGTTGAGGAAAAGGAAAGCCCAGCGACCAAGCACTCCCGCCCCCAAAAGCGGAGACCGAAGAACCGCCAGGTTGTCGAGGACACGTCTGAAGAGGAGGTCGGCGGCCTCTAAGTTACCATCTACAATGTTAAACACTACAAACACCTACAAACACGTACGTTAACTGTCACATAAGATTTTCACTTATTTTTAAAAAACATCAATTGTTTTTTTAATGTTACATCTTCCACAGACATCCTTTCATTTCCACATTATATATTTATATATGTATATTTTAAATTTTATATATGGAGAAGGATCATGAGAAAACTCCTATTTGTCAGAAAACTCTATTTGACCATTACCAAACTCTAAACTCTATGCACTAATCCCAAAACCCTAAGAAATAAACCCTAGACCTCACAAAATCTAAAGCCTAAAAGCTAATAACTAAACCTTAAAGCGTAATACTTAAAAGCTAAAAACTAAATGCTAAAGTTAAACCTTAAAAGCTAAACCTTAACCTCTAAAAATTAAAGCCTAAACCCTAAAAACCACACCCCCGAAAAAATTCAACATATATCAATCGTCTAATAGAGTTTTATCACGAAAAAATAGTTTTCTCTTGATCCTCTCCCTATATATGTGTGTGTATATTTATATATTGCAACAGCGCTGCAATTACCTCATATGATTCCATTTAGCCTTTCGCACATACATAACTATTGTGCCACATGTAAAGAATTACAATGACATACAAATGTTACGATGGCGTCCATGTATATGGTTAGGCTAGCAATATGATCAAGATGGTCTTCTATATGTATCTTTAACTATATGTATACATGTATGTTTATGTCATTGCAAAGCCATGTGTGGGGAGTCGTTAGTGTCACATCACCACCAATTGGGGCACAAACACCGTTAAAGGTAGGGAGGGGCTTGAGATAAATAGCGGGTGTGAGCAAAGAGGAAAAAGGGGGCGCTGTTAGAAGAGAAGGGCCCAATTGGAAGAAGGTGAACGATGGTTTCTTAAGTAGCGTCTACGTGGATGCGTTTTTCCCCAATAGAGCCCTAATAAAAACCCCACATAACACATTGTCTTAGTTAGGCATATTATTTAATATTTATAATTTGATGGTTGTCATGTAACCATATTTTCCAAGAAAAAAAAATTACGACTAGGGTCACTTATTGTATAAATAAAAAAATAATGAAATAATAATGATACTCTCCTTATTAATATGGGTAAATAAGTAGCAAATATCGTAGCAAAATGGAAACAAATATGTAAATCAAATATTGTAGCAGAATGAATAAATTAATTTTGACGGTTGTGGCTGAGGATTTACGTTCACTTCAGGTTCTTAAAATAGATTCCACGTATCTACTTAGACAACACGTCTACCTCCCAAGGTACATCAACGAAAGTAGCATGTATTGTCATAGAAGATCACGTGCCCGAGGTTACACGAGTAAAATTATAGTAATAGAACTAATGAAAAACATAAAGATGAGAAGATGGTGGAATGTGAATAGTATAGTCCTCTCTAATGAAGTTTCATTTAACAACTTTCTTTTGAAGATTGTGTTGTGTTTTATAGAGTTTGATAGGAATGTCAACAATCATATAACTACTAAAGATAAATATCTTTAATCAAATCATGAGTATTAGTATTGGTGTAACTTTTTAATTTCCAAGAATTTAAGAGACAAAAAATCAAAAATCACTATTTGATTCATGAGAAATTCAAATTTCTTTTAGAATCACCCAAGTCTATAATTTATATTTAAACAACTCAACTTCGAGTATTGATATCTCAGTTTAACTTCGTTTAAATTCGGTTTGTTTAGTTATGAAACTTCTCACAAATAGAACACAAACCCAAAAACTAATAATTATATTAATCAGAACTACATATAACTATTAGTATCCAACGTTAGTGAAACCGCATTTTCACTAAATTTTCCAAAAAAAATACATATTGTTGATTGAATGTCTATGTCCGTAATTTCATAAAAAAAGTTATATTGTTGACTGAATTTATATTTTCATAATTTCATTCTCAGTTTGGATTTTGTCGGTGAGATTAGTTTAGCAAATAACTATATCTTAGCTTATTACTGTAGCAAGTTCATTCGATTTTGAATTTAAACACCATTCTTATGTAACAGTTTTGATCTATCTCCAAAATTTGAATCTTTTGCTACGATGAATCATAACTCTTTAATATAAACTAGAAACAAGACCCGCGCGCGTTGCGGCGCGGGTACATCATTAACATCAAATTGATTAGTCCAAACGTTATACGATACGTTAACCATATGAAAAGACGTGTTTCGACGTATCCAATTGAACTCAATGTAACCTATATAAGCATTGTGATTGGACAAAACGTAAGTAAATCGAGTTTATAACGTACAATCATAACGTATTATATGTGACCTGACTCGTACATAGAAAACGTAACGGGTATAAAAGAAAAAACTAACACGTGTATGTGACCCGACTCGTACATAGAAAACGTAACGGGTATAAAAGAAAAAACTGACACAAGTTAGAGCTTTTGAAAAAGAAAAAAA
Organism: Scalesia atractyloides; assembly: GCA_947069175.1. Classification (NCBI taxonomy): domain Eukaryota; kingdom Viridiplantae; phylum Streptophyta; class Magnoliopsida; order Asterales; family Asteraceae; genus Scalesia; species Scalesia atractyloides. Next base: position 97,933,516 of record CAMTDV010000017.1, on the reverse strand, counting down.
AAAGAAAACCATAATTTGACTCCACTCGTTTCGAAAAAAATCGAAACATCCATAAGTAAGCACGAAAACATGTTATATTTGACCTGACTCGTTTGCCAAAAAAGGTTACCTCGAATCGTAGACTAACTTTAATTTATACCAAAACGAACATAAAAATATACACGTACATTTTTTTAAAGAAAATATATTATTTTTTAGCTGACTCGTTTTCGGAAAAAGTTTACGTCAAAACGTAGAGCAAATCAAATTATACCGAAACGTACATAAAACTATGCACGTAATTATTTGTTTTTTAAGTAAACAGAGTAATAGGGTAAACTCGAAACAAATTATTATTAAAAAACTGAATATTTTAAAAACGTTCGTTAAACCGTGCCAAGTAGCACCAATGTTACACCACTGCAACGACCACTAACATCAGAAAAGCTCGTAAAAATAAAATAAATAAAAAAGAAAAATAACACTGAACGAAAAGCAGATGTAAAAACATTGAACCACGCATGCTCGTTGCGACATGTCAATGCGAAGAAATTAGACCGAAACGTAAAAACGTAGAAAAAAACAACTAAGTCGATCTACGACCGTACGTTGCTACGAATCTATCAAACGGGGAAAATAGACGCGTTGCGACGGACCTGTCAAACGGGAAATAATAGACGAAAAAAACGTTGAATCTCACACAAACGTTATGGCGTGTTAAGGAAACATAAAACGAAAAACTTATGAAAGATGAAAAATATGGTGACCAAAGTTGAAAAAACGGTGTTGGGTTTAAATTGCAAAATTTAAAAGCTTTGGGGTCATAGATCAAATGGGTTAAAATAAAAGGATGAAAACCTATGGGTTTGAAGTGAAAATTTCAAAATTTTTTGAAACACCCTCTATACATAAGTTACAACACTCAAAAACATACAAATTTATAGTTTGGTAATATTCTACCTTAAATATTTATTGTGTGTGCCTCATGAATTACCTCAAAATAAAAGGAAAAAAAAAGTTAATAAGATAGAGAATATGATGTGAGATATTAAAGAAAATTATTTTGTTTACAGATAAATGAAAGTGTTTTTTATATAAAGATATAGACTCCAATGATAATGCTTTAATAGCACATAACAAATCCTAAGTCCTAACCTGTGTACTATGTCCTAACCTAAAAGATCCATGGTGGTTTATGAGTCTGAACACCATTATATAGTAAACAGTACACCATTTGTTTGCATTCATTTAAGATAGTAAAGGATAAACAACTCATCTTTCTAAGTTTCTCTCTTGTCAGTTATTACATATTGCCACACCATTCTCATACATATCTTCAGTGGCGGATCCATGAACTTTTTCTAAGGGGTTCACTTTTTTAAATGTTCCAATATCATATGTCTGGACAAAAAAAAATACGAGTCGGTTCGACGCTTCGCACTACTAGAAGAGTGGAACTTTTCAACATGTTATTCCTTCATAAATGCGTTGCAAATCTGAATTTGCAACACATTTATTACAAAAACCTAATGTTGGAAAAAGTCATGTTGAAAACTTTTTGCAACGCCATTACAACACAATTTTCAACTTATTTGCAACGAAAATTTCGTGTTGGAAATTTGTAAAGCATTTCCTACGATTCCTTAATTATACTTGGTAAAGATTTGTGACATATTTGCCACGGAAATATGGGATTGGAAATACGTTTGTAACACATTTCCCGCGCATCCCCTAAAGAGTTTGCAACGCATTTGTAATGAAATATTTATAAAAAAATAAAAAAAATCTGGAAAATTTTAAATTTTCTTGCAAAAACCTGTTTTTTCCTGAAAATAGCATTCAAAATCAGCAAAACAAATACATAAAATATTAATAAAGTTGCTTTAAAATCACCGTACTCGAAATAAACACATCATGCAAGCTCTAGCGTTTTTAAAACACAAAAGTAACAAACTTTTAACATGCATATATGTCTAAAAAGATAAACAAATGCTAACTAATCACGAGGAGGACGCCAATTCTTCATAAAGTCTTGTAATTCTTTTTTCACGGTTTTGTTGAGGTGTTGTTGGAGGTCTTCTCTCCCTTTTTTTCTCACTTTCAAGACGAACTCTAAGATCTTCCCTCTCCTTTGTCTCATTTTCAAGGCGAGCATGAATCTCTACCAATTGTGTTTGCATAGCTTGAGCCTGAAAATTTGTTAAAAGGTATTAGTAAATAAATAATACATCAATAACCCATTATTTAACTCGTTGAACATGTTTAGAAAGCATATCAATATTGTCGCAACCCCTGACCCCTACCCCGGGAGCGGGAGCCGCGAGACACAGAGCTGGTGGTATCAGTGTTTATTAATTTGGCAGCGGAATTAAAACATCAGGATCGTAGTTAGAAAATATTATCAGAGTTTCAAAACAACAAACTTCTGTATTACACAAATGGGATAAATCCCAAGTTTCAGTTACAATATATTATATGGATAAACCCTAATTTATGAAAAACATAAACTCCTTTTTATTTAGGTAACTTTTATAGCCACTTTTCTAAGCCTTTAGTGCTCTCCAGCGGGCTTCTATTAGCTTCACATTAAGTTACCTGAAACGCGTTTTTAAAAACATTTTATCAGCAAGAAATACTGGCGAGTACATTCCAGTTTAATCAAAACATGTTTTTATAACTTTACAGTATTGAGAGCATCAGCGATTACAATGTTTATATCTACACAATTACTCATTCAGTACTGTGAACACCTGACTTGTGGGTCATATTACTTTGGGTCCTGTCACCCAATAGTAACGGTTCCTGTCACACTCCTGTGACTATGGACTAGTAATGTATACAAAACCCCAACATACCGGCAGTAATTGTAGACTACATATACTCAATTACTGTTAAGCATAAACTAAAACATTTGAGGTTTTGGTAAAATAGTTTGACTCACAAGAAGATTTACAAAAAGAGAATGTATTCACATTATACGACCTTTCTGGTGATAATTCCTGATTACTTCCTGGCATTTCTATTAAAAATACAATGCACACGTGTTAGTAAATTAACCCAAGTCACTTTAGCCATACAACATGAGATAGGACCCCAACTAATCTTAGTCAGGCAGAGCCTCGACATGCGTCAATGGGTCCTAAATCAATCGGGGAGGATAACCATACAACATGAGGTAGAACCCCAACGAACTTAGTCGGGCAGAGCCTTGACATGAGTTGGTGGGTTCTAAATCGGGTAGGGTAACGAATTAGTGATCGGGGGTTAAGATACTTACAGCGGGCAGCGTTTCGCAGGTTTAGGGGTCTAGGGGGGTGTTGTAAGAGAACAGAGATTCGAGAGAGTATACGATCGATTCAGAGGATCGAAAGTGAGCGACGAATTCAATCCCAGGCTTGGCCTTTTATACCCAAAATTGACACCTCCCGCGCGTCACGGGAGAACTCGGGGACTCCCTCGCGTGGCGCGGGGGAAGCCTATATGGCCTAGATAGGCTACGTTGCATGTATAGCTTAGCCAGACATCGCGAAACGGAGACACGTCATCTGGTACTCTCCCGCGTGTCGCGGGAGATGCCAGTGTTTCTGGTGCGTGGCGCCTGAGACGCCCTGGTGGAATTTCTTCGTTTTTCGGGTTGGGTCTCGTGGTGCGTGTCCGGTTCGTCGATTAGGGTCCGTTTTAGTGGGTTTATGGAGAGTTGTTACAAATATCAATAAACGTCCTTATGCACTATACTCTAAATTTACTTTTAGTTGATTACTTAACCACCATCTAACCAAACTAAGCCCTACAATGCTGCCACTAAGCCACTTAACCAGACCAGAACCTTGCTAACCTACTAACCTTTTCACTACTATATAACCCTAGTTATCACCCCATGAAAGTTCAAACTGAACAAAAGATGTTTATAAAACAGCTCTTTAAGGGCTGGTTTAGGATGGTTCTAGGATATTTTTGGATGTTTCATACTAGTTTTAGTTGTACATATTCATATTGTACCAAACTTAAAAAAAATAGATTAATCATTAAAATATTACTTACACCAATGATTCTAGAGTTTTACTTAATGATTACAATGATTAAAGATAGTGGGTAGAAGATAAATGTGTTGTGGAGAAGAGAAAAACTTTGAGCGAGTGAAAATGGTGGCCTTGGGGTTCTATTTATTGGCTGCTAGAAGGCCAAGTCCGGGGCATGCCCGGTGGGCACGGTCGTTTCTGGTCAAAAGTGACTGATAGGTAGCTAGGATCCAAGCACGTCATGTGGTCAACTTTGTGCGCCCTATCGGGATAATATTTTAGAATCTGATTTTGTCTTTAGTGGTCAAAGAACGGGGGCATGCCTTCATGGCACAGGGCGTGCCTCGGCCTCTTCTATCTGGACTGGTCATCAAAAGGTGTTGTAGTCTACGACCTTGAGACACGGACGCGCATGAAGGGCATGGGGCGCGTCTAGAGCATTTTGCAGTTTTTTTTCTGATTTTCGTTCGGGTTTGCTTCCTTTGATTAGGGTTCATTTTGTCCTGAAAATAAAAAATAAACTTAATTAAGTCTACTTCAAATATATATTTAACAAAACCCGTATAAAATGGGTTTAATTTGATACTAAAAACATGTGTATTTTGCTTATATCAGACACATTCTCCAAACCAACTGCGTACAGTTGATGCTACCCATCATCCCAAGAATGTGATGATTTTCTTCATGTGATTGGTACAAAGCCTCAACATCGTGACTTGTCGGTCTATGCAAGAACTCATTGTCGTATAAGTGAATGATAGTTTTGCTGAAAAATTGTAGGCACTCCCGCGATATCCTTGCAGACATGCATAAATACTCATCGTTTTTATAAGGATTATCACCAGTGGCTAGTTGTTTCATGGTAGATGTGTTTTTTTATATAGAAGTAAAACCTTTTTAGCTTACCGTCATAGCCTCTTGAAACCATTTAAATCGTACGTCTGTGTCACCAACAATCTTTAGAAACAAGCGTTTTGACATATGAAACCGTTGATAGAAAATATTCTCATTAGATTGTGGGTTATCCATGAAGTAGTCTTCCATAAGAACTCGGTGTCCTCTTTCGCTGTCTCGTGGCACAATTCTTTTAGTAGATGATGAAGTTGTCGTATCTTTCTCTTCGACTTGCCTGATGAGATCCTTGAAAAAATTGTATACTACTATCGTTTGAGAAAATATCACTGTCGGAATCATTAGGCGGAATGAATAAGCCGATATCATCATAGGAGAAATTAGCCTTGCTATTGACTAAGTGATAAAATTAAGAGGATTAGAGATTTGTGAATGGTAGAAGTTTTAATTGATGAATGATTATGGTGGAATTCTATGTATTTATATTGTTTTAAAAAGTGTTTAATTTTTCTTTATGTTTTCAATGACCCAAACGTTCGTATTGGCCAAAAAACAGTCACATTTAACCATTTAATCCATGGCTTCCCCTGCTCTGCAACGCTACTCTCCCCTACCCGCAAGGGCGGCGTCAGTGTAGCTGTTGCTACCCTCAAAGAGACGCTACCCACTTGCGACCCCTCCACCCATGGTTGTAAAAATTATGACTTGGTGCCGATTAGTTCTCGCTTAGTCGCCGATCAATCCAATTAATCCCCATTAATTCCGATTAATCCCCAATCCCAATTAATCTTTAGTCGTCACCCTGCCGTCCGACTAGCGATTAGTTCAACACTTCCTCCACAATTACAATTGTTGTATCACTGTAGGAGAATTATGACTTTAATTTGAAAGGGTAAAAACAATGTCTGAAGCTACTTTTCAGTAAAGCAAGGGAATGTAATTTAGAAGTGAAGTGTCAAATTCAAGTACTGTTGAGATGACATCATGATGGAAATCCCAACACTTTCTTGGTCGAATTTTACCATATCAAATCAAAAGATACGTACAAATATGAATGCAAAATTATAATTTTCTCTCACACTTTCTTGGATTGTTTTTTTTTCTCAATTGGATTTTTAGTTTTTTTTTGTCCATGAGAAAATCCTGATGGTAAAACGATATTCTCTGATCAAATGGTTATAAGTTTAAATCATATGAAGTGTAAGTCTAGTGATTTTAAGAGTTATAGAGTAGAGTGATCGTCGGTCATAAAACAAAGAGAAAAGTAATTGGATTGCTTCCTAAACCTGTTTATTCATTATATTATACATAACAATATATAAGATCATAATTAGGGGCTATCGAACTTTACTTAGAAATCCGGTTTTGAGCAGGGTGGAATTGGTATTATAAAAGGGTAGCACGGGCTACGGCTCAACCCCGTATCGTAGTGTATTTTTTCCGGTTTATATAAAGGATGCCCCTAAACAAATACGAGGATATCCCTAAGAAAAAAATAGGATGTTTGATATTATTAAATTCTAATTTTTTATAAGCCCAAACCATTTACAACCCAAAATTTGTAGAACAATTAAGCCTAAATGATAAAGTAAGCCTAAATTAACAATAATATAATTGTAAGGAGCCAACTGATAAATGATAAAGCTTAGCTCAAGACCCAAAACAATAAAATAAACCTTTTAATTATGGGCGGCAATTGGAAACCAAACGTCGAACAGAAGCCAACGCTGATCGTCCCTGCTGAAATCGTCGCCGTTGACCGAGTGCATGGTGAATTTTTTTATTTTTTGGGATACCCGCTAGCTCCGTCACTGGTTTTGAGTATGTGTGATTTAAAACCGCTAAATATCAATAAAACTAACATACTTGAAGAGCATCATTGATGTTTTCAGTAATAGTCTACTTCGATCCTCATCATACTCAATGCTTTTCATCAGCGTGATCCATCATTTTCTACCAAAACCCTAGCAAGTTTCACACTAGTATTTGGTTGGTTTGTTATATATATATTCATAATACTGGCAAAAAGAAAAAGAATAAATTCATAATGCTGTATCTAAACTGGATAATAGTCGATCATTATTACTTCCCGTGAAAACCAGGTGAAAACGAAACACTTTGTTTTGGTCCATTTTGAACTATTCAATCATATGAAGGGAAAAGTAAAATTCTCATTCACATCTTGTTTATCAAAATATCAAAGTAATGAGAAAGCCTTCATAAGTCAACTATGAAAACCCTAATAATTACAATGATCAAAGTAACATACAGAAATATAACGATGTTGAGAGTGGTTGTTCATGTGTTCTTGAACAAGGGGCATTTAAAAATCATATGAATGATATATATCGGTCTAATAATTCTTCATCTTTTTTCTGACAGCAAAAAAATCTCCTACTACATACTCTTATACATGCACCTATAGTAGATTATATATATATTAAAGTGTCTCATACGTATATTAGTAGCATAATGTATGAGAAATCATTACACATTTGGTCGATCTCACTGTTAACTTTTCTTGAAATATATGGAAAATGAAACAATAGGATTGCGCGACATCTCTTACGGAAGCACAGCTTCACTACTCTTTGTACCATGCGTCTCAACGAATGAGCCTCTGCCACGATTCCATACGGACTCGCCATAGGGTGCGTAAGAGGACTGTACAGACACGTATGAACTGACGTGACAGATTAGACTTCTAAGTGCTTTCTAAGTTCCTCATATTAAGATCTATTTGTATTTACCGATATGATGGTGGTTCATCTCCATGTATAACCCATTTGAATCATCATGCAAAGCAACATAGACCCATCCACAATTCAGTTGCAACATCCTATCGTAACCACAATTATGATCATCAAAAGATGATTACCATGCCAACCGAAACAAGAACTAATCGGTTTCGACATGCAAACAAAACCGAACTACTGAACCTTCTTAAAGCAATCATTGATGTAAATCTTATGACCATCAGTATGATATGTGTGTAAACGTTTTACCTCAAGGATCCAACCCACATTGTTAACATGCTGGTTGACATCTAAATCACTCCATCTCGGCTACCTGAAACACAACCCAAAATGTCAAAACAGACAGGGCTATTGTATAAACCAACCTCCATAGCTCCCCGAACACATAAGCTTTAATCATCCAATCATAAACAGATCTAAGAAAACATTTAAAAAACAAAGATACATACATAGCCTCCATAATGTTTGTAAAGGCTATTTTACTAACTAGAAAGATTGGCGATTTACCTGTGTGATATACGGATCGAATCACAATTAAAATGTCAAACAAAAGAATTTTGTTCATTCTTCTTTCTCTCTTCTGCTCCCCTTCTCAATTCTTCTTTTCCAAACCAAACCGTTAGTAACAGTTTGGATTTGGTTTGGGTTCGGTTTCACGGTTTTGAGACGTATGCAAAAATTACAAAGTTGAAAACATTAAACAACGCAATAACTAATCAAATTGACTATTACACATTTACAAGCCTTAATATTTGAAATGAATAATTTTAAGTGTAGAGAGTAGAGTTATTGTAACTTTGTACGTAACAGAATACTTGAATAGTAGGAAGGGGTTAAAACATAGACCTTCTAAAACATGAAGAGCAGGCAAATCGGAAGGTATTTCTTGGATCATATAAGATAAAACTTGAACAATAAGTATGTGGTCAGGCACTCAACATTTATCTCACTAAAACATCCACCCGATCTGCACCATCTACAAGTTTTGATGTGATGAAATTTCAAACAGCCCAGTCTCACCGGTTGCCACCCAATTAGCTGCAACATCTATATTCACAATAACATAACAATTAAATAATGTTCAATCATAATAAGATAGTTGGAGAGGTTAGACAAACTATAGACCAATTATGCTCACTAAAAAAATGTAACTTCTAAATCATAAAGTTGTCATTTATGAAATGTTGTGTAACATTTGCTGCATTCGCTCACGTTGCTTTTGTTTAAGCTTCTTATTATCCTCCTTCACAATAGAAGCATACAAAAACCAACAAATAAATATAGGGCATGCATTTGATTTTCTCTCCTCGTATGGAAGCGAACATATCTAAGCTAGATTTAGAAGTATAGAAATAGAATGGTAAACCGAGTAACTTACGAGATATCTGCATAGCTCCTCGTATTTGTGATAATGATTGTTCAGTTCCACGAAAGAATTGGCTGCTGCAGGACGATTTCTTCCACTTTACACGGTGCTAGTTTAATCAAGGTACTACATCATTATTTAAAACCCATGTATTATTTATAAGGCAGCAAACCTGAATATACGGAAAGTAAACATCTTTTAATTTGCATTTAAGCGGCCTTATGTTAGTGCTTCTCATTTCCGACTAAAAAATCTCAACCTGTTCAGATTGAGATTTTTGAGCTGCAGATGAGAAGCACTAACATAAGGCGGCTTAAATGCAAATTAAAGGATGTTTACCTCTCATATATTTAGGTTTGCTGGCTTATATGATGTAGTACCTTGAATCAACCTACGATATTAAAGTGCTAGCGAGCGATAACAAAAGCTCGTTATTAGTGGGGTCTCGAAGACCAACACAATTAAAGGTCAAACCTTCTTCAAATTTACATGTTTGCTAGGAAACAGCAAGAAAACTCAAAGTAGCAATAAACTTAATAATTTAAACACTCTTGAACTTGACTTGAAACCGTTTGAAGTAGGACCTTGTCTTCATCGTCCCTCACAAAAGCCTTAAATATAAACAATCAGCAACAAAATTAACAAAGATACATGTAAATTACTAACAAAACAACTATCAATGACTGTCATTACCTCATGGCATCAAAATTTGTCATAAAAAATTTCCAAATCATAAATAATCTCCAAATTGTAAAATTAGGAAGTATTCTACAACAGTAAATGATTCATCTACATAACTCCTCATGTAATCAAATTGCAAATTCAAACATTAAACAACCATAAATTATGGTTTACTAAACTCATGCTTATCATCAATTTGCAGTTATCAGATACACATATATACAATCACAGTCCAATTAAATCACTGTACAATCAAACCTTAAAACAATTATCGGATCAAGAATGGGACATACCATCCAGATATTCAAAAGAAAATAAATAATATTTGACAAATGATTGCAAAATGTCAGACCTCACGTATATTCGGGCCGGCGTTTGCTTCATCAGAAACGCATCTAAGTTACCGGAAAGTGCCCTGAACCCTAGCTTCCTACCAAAACACTCTGGGAGCACCGTCAACCCTAGAATCGTCGGAAAACACCATAGTTTTAGTCTCAGGTGAGAAAGCATCTCATCAACATCATTGACTGAATATTTCTTACAATCTAAAAAATGTGGTCTTAGGTGAGATCCATCTCATCATCGACCAAACATGGATTACAACCAACGCTACCTAGGACAGCCGCGAACGGCAGCCGGCAACGATGGTTTATATGTTGCAACAACAGGCCAGATCTCGCCATCGTAGCCTCAGATGACAAAATCATCTTCATCGGCCTGAGTAGAGACGTTAAAGGTTCACAGGCGGCAACTTTCTCCCTCCATTTCATCTTCGTAGTGAGAGAAGTAGAGGGACCGAGATCGTGCCTGAAAGAAGAGTCTGAGTTGTTTATGAGAATGGAGAGATGATGAGAGATGAGAGTTATGATGATGAGGGAGTTCAGAAGCATTAAATGATAATAACACTTCCCTATGCATACTTTAAATTTCCCCCCAATACAAACCATACCCTCATATCTCTAATACACACATATAGTTATAATCTTAAATTTTATGTATTAAATCATCCATTAGTTAGATTATTAATAACATTTTATTTCTAATTTATGACATCAGCAAAAGTGATGTGGCATGTCTGGTTGATTGACACGTAAGCAAACTTACATCATCGATACTTTTCCATTTGACAAATGATTGCAAAATGTCAAACCTCGCGTATATTCGGGCCGGCGTTTGCTTCATCGGAAACGCATCTAAGTTACCGGAAAGTGCCCGGAACCCTAGCTTCCTACCAAAACACTCTGGGAGCACCGTCAACCCTAGAATCATCGGAAAACACCATAGTTTTAGTCTCAGGTGAGAAGCATTTCATCAACATCATTGACTGAATATTTCTTACAATCTAAAAAACGTGGTCTTAGGTGAGATCGATCTCATCATCATCGACCAAACATGGATTACAACAAACGCTACCTAGGAAAGCCGCGAACGGCAGCCGGCAACGATGGTTTATATGTTGCAACAGCAGGCCAGATCTCGCCATCGTAGCCTCAGATGACAAAATCATCTTCATCGGCCTGAGTAGAGACGTTAAAGGTTCACAGGCGGCGACTTTCTCTCTCCATTTCATCTTCATAGTGAGAGAAGTAGAGGGACCGAGATCGTGCCTGAAAGAAGAGTCTGAAAGAATGAGACATACCATCCAGATATTCAAAAGAAAATAAATAAAATTTGACAAATGATTGCAAAATGTCATACCTCGCGTATATTCGGCCCGGAGTTTGCTTCATCGGAAACGCATCTAGGTTACCGGAAGTGCCCGGAACCCTAGCTTCCTACCAAAACACTCTGGGAGCACCGTCAACCCTAGAATCGTCAGAAAACACAGTCTCAGGTGAGAACCATCTCATCAACATCATTGACTGAATATCCCTTACAATGTAAAAAACGTGGTCTTAGGTGAGATCGATCTCATCACCATCGACCAAACATGGATTACAACCAATGCTACCAAGGACAGCCGCGAACGGCAGCCGAAAACGATGGTTTATATGTTGCAACAACAGGCCAGATCTCGCCATCGTAGCCTCAGAAGACAAAATCATCTTCATCGGGCTGGTTGAATGACACAAGCTCGTTATTGGTGGGGTCTCGAAGACCAACACAATTAAAGGTCAAACCTTCTTCAAATTTACATGTTTGCTAGGAAACAGCAAGAAAACTCAAAGTAGCAATAAACTTAATAATTTAAACACTCTTGAACTTGACTTGAAACCGTTTGAAGTAGGACCTTGTCTTCATCGTCCCTCACAAAAGCCTTAAATATAAACAATCAGCAACAAAATTAGCAAAGATACATGTAAATTACTAACAAAACAACTATCAATGACTGTCATTACCTCATGGCATCAAAATTTGTCATAAAAAATTTCCAAATCATAAATAATCTCCAAATTGTAAAATTAGGAAGTATTCTACAACAGTAAATGATTCATCTACATAACTCCTCATGTAATCAAATTGCAAATTCGAACATTAAACAACCATAAAATTATGGTTTACTAAACTAATACTTATCATCAATTTGCAGTTATCAGATACACATATATACAATCACAGTCCAATTAAATCCCATTACAATCAAACCTTAGAACAATTATCGGATCAAGAATGAGACATACCATCCAGATATTCAAAAGAAAATAAATAAAATTTGACAAATGATTGCAAAATGTCAGACCTCGCGTATATTCAGCCCGACGTTTGCTTCATCGGAAACGCATCTAAGTTACCGAAAAGTGCCCGGAACCCTAGCTTCCTACCAAAACACTCTGGGAGCACCGTCAACCCTAGAATCGTCGGAAAACACCATAGTTTTAGTCTCAGGTGAGAAGCATCTCATCAACATCATTGACTGAATACATCTTACAATATAAAAAACGTGGTCTTAGGTGAGATCGATCTCATCATCATCGACCAAACATGGATTACAACCAACGCTACTTAGGACAGCCACGAACGGCAGCCGGCAACGATGGTTTATATGTTGCAACAACCGGCCAGATCTCGCCATCGTAGCCTCAAATGACAAAATCATCTTCATCGGCCTGAGTAGAGACGTTAAAGGTTCACAGGCGGCGACTTTCTCTCTCCACTTCATCTTCGTAGTGAGAGAAGTAGAGGGACCAAGATCGTGCCTGAAAGAAGAGTTTGAAAGAATGAGACATACCATCCGGATATTCAAAAGAAAATAAATAAAATTTGACAAATGATTGCAAAATGTTAGACCTCGCGTATATTTGGGCCGGCGTTTGCTTCATCGGAAACGCATCTAAGTTACCGGAATGTGCCCGGAACCCTAGCTTCCTACCAAAACACTCTGGGAGCACCGTCAACCCGAGAATCGTCGGAAAAACACCATAGTTTTAGTCTCAGGTGAGAACCATCTCATCAACATCATTAACTGAATATCCCTTACAATCTAAAAAACGTGATCTTAGGTGAGATCGATCTCATCATCATCGACCAAACATGGATTACAACCAACGCTACCTAGGACAGCCGCGAATGGCAGCCGATAACGATGGTTTATATGTTGCAACAACATGCTAGATCTCGCCATCGTAGCCTCAGATGACAAAATCATCTTCATCGGGCTGGTTGAATGACACAAGCTCGTTATTAGTGGGGTCTCGAAGACCAACACAATTAAAGGTCAAACCTTCTTCAAATTTGCATGTTTGCTAGGAAACAGCAAGAAAACTCAAAGTAGCAATAAATTTAATAATGTAAACACTCTTGAACTTGACTTGAAACCGTTTGAAGTAGGACCTTGTCTTCATCGTCCCTCACAAAAGCCTTAAATATAATCAATCAGCAACAAAATTAGCAAAGATACATGCAAATTACTAACAAAACAACTATCAATGACTGTCATTACCTCATGGCATCAAAATTTGTTATAAAAAATTTCCAAATCATAAATAATCTCCAAATTACAAAATTAGGAAGTATTCTGCAACAGTAAATGATTCATCTACATAACTCCTCATGTAATCAAATTGCAAATTCAAACATTAAACAACCATAAATTATGGTTTACTAAACTAATACTTATCATCAATTTGCAGTTATCAGATACAAATATATACAATCACAGTCCAATTAAATCATAGTACAATCAATCCTTAGTACAATTATCAGATCAAGAATGAGACACACCATCCAGATTTTCAAAAGAAAATAAATAAAATTTGACAAATGATTGCAAAATGTCAGACCTCGCGTATATTCGGCCTGGCGTTTGCTTCATCGGAAACGCATCTAAGTTACCGGAAAGTGCCCGGAACCCTAGCTTCCTACCAAAACACTCTGGGAGCACCGTCAACCCTAGAATCGTCGGAAAACACCATAGTTTTAGTCTCAGGTGAGAAGCATCTCATCACCACATTGACTGAATATCCATTACAATCTAAAAAACGTGGTCTTAGGTGAGATCGATCTCATCATCATCGACCAAACATGGATTACAACAACGCTACCTAGGACAGCCACGAACGGCAGCTGGCAACGATGGTTTATATGTTGCAACAACAGGCCAGACCTCGCCATCGTAGCCTCAGATGACAAAATCATCTTCATCGGCCTGAGTAGAGACGATAAAGGTTCACAGGCGGTGATTTTCTCCCTCCATTTCATCTTCGTAGTTAGAGAAGTAGAGCGCACCGAGATCGTGCCTGAAAGAAGAGTCTGAGTTTTTTATGAGAATGGAGAGATGAGAGTTATGATGATGAGGGAGTTCAGAAGCATTAAATGATAATAACACTTCCTTATGCATACTTTAAATTTTTCCTCAATACAAATCATACCCTCATATCTCAAAACACAACATATAGTTATAATTTTAAATTATGTATTAAATCATCCATTAGTTAGATTATTAATAACATTTTATTTCGAATTTAGGACATCAGCAAAAGTGATGTGGCATGTCTGGTTGATTGACACATAAGCAAACTTACATCATCGATACTTTTCCTTTTATATATAGTTAGATATTAATATTTGTCCAAATCTCAAACCCCTCCAAAAGCTTTTAACATTAGCCTTAATCATATCTCACTTCTATGATTCATTTTTTAATAATCGAATCGAATTTTTATTTTTTATTCCTGAATTCGTCTTCGGTTCGAATTAATATTCAAATTTTATGCCCAATTAGAAATTCGATTTGGGTAGTATATGAAGCTCGAATTCGAATAAATTCGATTTCATTCAAATTCACCCTAAATAATAAACTATTATAATTTTATTTTTAAAACTACTACAAACTAATTATAAGGGTTTTTAGAGTTTAGCCTAAATTATGTTGGTTCAATCCTTGCCGGTGTAGGTTTTTTTCCACACACAAACATGCCTATTCATTGTGATTGAACAAAAAAGATAAAGATGCAACATTAGCAGTTTACTTTGAAGAGATGTCAATTTACATTGTATAGGTAGAGAGGACCAGAGGAGTTTTAAGGTGGTGACGTAGGAGAGAGATATAGGTATAGAGAAGGTGTGTTAAGAGTAAGGAGAGATGGCAGTAGCATGTGGCAAGGAGGGGAGTTACGGCACTTGTAATCTTTGCATTCGTGAGCGAAGGAGGGCATTGAGGAGGGTTCTCTAAAGAGTAGAAATATCTGTAGCCCCATATGCATAAGGGGATGTGAGGATATAGGGAGCTCATGTGTGAAGAGGTATATTTGAGAGAAGGTCTAACACGGATGAGAAATGGAGGCACCCCTTAACCCTTTCCATTGTAGATGAAACGCGTTTGTGGTTAATGGCAACAATAATTGTAAGGCCCTTGCTTAACCAATTGAAATTCTATAAAATTTTTGCATTTAGATGTATAAATGCAATATACGTCCGTACATAATTTCGACTTTAATAAAAATTAAAACATTTCAACACGTTATCGTTGATTAGTTTCGTAAATAACTAAACATAATGCGGAAGCTTGAACTTTGATCGTGTTCGGTTCTTCGTTGAGCTTGATCGCCATCCGATGCTTCAAACCATTATAGCAATCATCTATATATAAATTATCATCATAAACGTTAGTTATATAACGTTTGAAAGTAAATTGGTAACCCAAGTATTCCAATACAACAAACAAAAATATTTGTGAGAAGTCCCGCCGTAAGTTACGGCTTGGTCCATAGCTTATGGCACCTGTAACCTGCCCAAACTAGTAAGGGCCTGCCGTAAGTTACTGCGTTATACCATAGCTTACGACATTCAAATTGTTTTGATTCAGTTGTGGCTACTATGCCGTAGCTTACGACACATGTCTGCAGGTTTTCTTTCCAATGCCTTTTTTACGAAAAACCTTGCAACTTTTCCGTTACTTATCCGCTTCGCTTGAAACTTGTTCCTAAATGCTCATAAAACATTTTCCTACATTATTAACCCAAAATTCTTAACCCGGATTCATGATTTTTATGAATTACACAAGCGTTAATTGGTTTATGCGTATTTTTTTTGACCCGTTATGGATTAAGCACTTAAGCATAAATGTCTGCATCCCTTCATATTTCTTATTCCCACTTTATGATCTTCATTTATATAAATCATCACAACTTTAAACGTGATGGATTATGATAGGAAAAATCGTTATATTCTCATTCTACCCTCAAGTTTGACATTTTTACGAAATGACCTATTGTGTAGCATTAAGCCAAACTGGTTTAAACCTTCTACTTTATACTACCGGGAGGATTTACCGAATTTATAAAACTCATATTTAAACTACCCTTAAGGGTCGTTTGCCTGGTTTGTTATTCAAGGGCGCTTTTGTCAATTTTGTCCTTTTAATCACCAAAGGCATTTAAAGCTTATTTTGATCAAGTGGTCATTTTTAACCCATATTCTATTTAAAAATCATTAAATTCCTAAGAACATAATATCTCCCATGTAAATTGTTGGATATACCTCACTTAGGTAATCCAATGTCCACCCATGACTCGTTTAGCTCTCGTCGGACCCTAAGTCCTTATTGAGAGTTTGACCCATTACACATACTTGGCTAGGGTCATAGCATTGACCCATTTTAATACGTTGCATTACTAGTTGCTAATTAAAGCAATGCAAGCTATACATTATTCTTCCTGAGAGCATAAAACTCGACAAGCAACCATTAGTCATTGTTGTCAAATACCATTTGACCCGTTTAGCCCGAATGTTGTTTCTCCCATTTGTTAACGAATCCCTTTTTGCATTTTGATAGACTACGTATTTGTTTTCTATAAGAAGGTATTTATTTACCTTCTCATCTATTTGACCCATTAAGGTTTACACCACGTAGTCATAAATCTTGAAAATAGTTTCTTTACTCGTTTGACCCATTATGGCTTACACCATAGGTTGGCTTTTCAAAACTTATTGTTTATACGTCAATACATGATCAAATTATCATTTTACCCATTATGGCTTACACCATTGGGTATTTTAAAAAAAACTCATTGTTTATCACCAATTATGGTTTCTCACCATTTTTACTTGTTCGACCCGTATCGATTCGCTTCGGAACATCATATTTCAAAACTCCTTCCTATACTAAGTCTCCAAATTCATAACCGAGTACATAAGCATATATTCTAGTTAAAAGATGTAAGCTTCACTTACCTTGCACCCGATTATGTTTTTCCGGCGTATTTGATCCGTTTGACCCGCTTCTTCCCAAGCTTCCACCTAGCTTGTCAAGCGTCAAACTACCATTTATCATTAACAAGATGGTTAGATTAGTCATCATTTATCACGAGTGTCCCACCTTACGGACTTTATATCAAAATTACCATTTGATCTTGCCGTTTGACACTTATGAATGCATTAACAATTCAAGAAAACTTATTTGGGTATTTCATCGCACATCTTACGTGCATAATTTTTAAGTTATTCGTATTAGCTCAAATTGTCATCATCTTACTACCCCATTACAACTCAACATTCCATACTTCATGTTGTAACACTACGTGTTTTTACGTCCAATATTTTTTCCGACACGTGTCCCGGTAATCCTTGTGTACCGTGTGCCAAACGGGAGGGTCCAAGGTTGTCGAATCGCTTATCTTATCCTCAATTATGCTACGGAACGAAGTCAAGGGGTCAAATGTGAAAAATGGCAATTTTTCATGTTCTGGGGATCCCTTGCGGACCGCAAGTCAGTAGCCATACGGTCCGCAAGGCAGTCAAAGTTTTTATTTGTGACCAGGTGCCTTGCGGACCGCAAGGCATATGCCATACGATCCGTATGGCAGTGTCAGCGAACAGAAGCATGGCAGAACCCAGTTCTACCACCTCTGGACGTTTTTGTTGCGTTTCTTGCATGTTTGACACGTCCTAGGACACCTAATCTCGACACATTACATCTGGTGACCCTCTGAGATCATCCATTGGCATTATAATTGATGAATTTTTAGTGTTCTTCACACTTTTCATCACCAAGTGCATCAAGTTCATGCTTGAGGAGCTTCTGAGCAATTCCAGGCATTCCAATTTGTTCCTAGCATATATTTGGACCTATTGTAAGTTTGCAATTCGTGCTAAGTTGTTCTTATATAGCTTTTAGCTTAGAACAAAGTCTCGTCGTAAAAGCGCCTTGACTTTGTTCTAATTCCGTGAATACCTAGCCATTGTGCGTAACAAAAGTTCCTACGTGATTATAATGATGGAGGTGATAATCCCTCAAGAGAGCATCTCCAGGTTACCACGAATTCTTGACCAATTGGCCAGTCAAACTAAAAGTCAAAGAAAGTCAAACTGTCCAATATTTATAAAAATCATAACTAATGATTTAGATGTTTTAAAATATGTTTGGATTATCTAACAACCTAAAAATAAGTGTTAGAACATATGTCTACGGATTCGGCTCGTCAAGTTTTGGTCTAGGCTCGGTTTGTAGCCAAAAGTCGCAACAGTTGACTTTTGTTGACTTTTGGTTCTGAACCGTTTCAAGCCACCTTTGCTACTGACTTTTTACCATTTTGAGACCATGATTATAATAAGAATGACCATCTAAAGTTTCGACACTCTATTCCTTAGAAATCTGAGTTTATTACAATGTTCCATAAAATTCTTTAAACTTTTGCAAAAAGGTCCTTTTTGTGCAAATCATGATTTTAAACACCCATGCATGTAAATATAAGATATAAACTGAATTGTAAACATAATTTGATTATGTTGATGTCAAGAATCTGACTATAATATGGGTTTTCTCCAAAGATGCGTTTATGACATTTAAATGGCTAAAAAGCCCTTTTTGGCATTTTAGAAAGATTAAACATAGTTTTATCATCAAAACGAAGTGCTTACTGATATAATATAATAAGTAGGACATATTGGGATGTTTATTCAGATTACGACCTGAATGAAAGTCTAAGATTCGCTAAATGCCAAGAAATGACCAAACTACCCTTTTTACGAAAAATGACTTAAATCAATCTCTTTGTAAACAAAACTTAAACCTATTGATGTAATAAGTTATATGACATATTGTGGTATATAAAACAGGTCCTAACCTCAGGTTATCTTAAACATCGAATATAATGGCATTTATCGACTTTTACGCCTTTTCGGCGCATAGTATGGTTTAAAACCATAACTATGAGCCAAGACTTGTTACCTATCGATTTATAAACTTATTTTCAATATCCTAACAGTAAGTACAAGTCCCGAACTCAGAATCCCAATTTTGGCTTCAAAGCTATGTGTGAAATTACTAAAATGCCCTTACGGGACATAAGTTATTTCAAAACCATCAAACACACATATATTTGAAATACTACAATTATAACATTATAAAATAAGCATTTTTACAGATTTATAAAGGTCTTGACATCAGATTTATTTTAAACATCTTTTATAAACCTTAAAATGACCAAAATGCCCTTGTAAGGCATAATTCGATTTTAAATATACCTCGAGCCTATCTTTTGCAAAGATACGGACTTTACAATATATTTTAAACATATATCTATATGGAAATTGTATATGAACCTCTCGGTTACCCGGTTTCGCCTATGTGCGTTCGGTTAACTTACGTAGCTAATTTACGTACTTAAACCAAAACGGGTTTAACTTTGTCATTTCTCTATCAAAATCGAGAATGTTGTTGGTTTAACCATATTAGACAAGTTTATATACTTGTCGGGTTCAACTAGCATCCTATTCCGATCACCACTTAATCTAGCGTATCGAACCGTATCTTATTTTAGCGTAAGACTAACCGGTCTAAGTCTAGGACTTAATTAAGGACCCATTAGCATTCTAATATTGGTTATTAATTACCATCACTCCAGACTGAACGCCTTTCGGTAAATTGAACCTGTACTTGCTTTGATCTGCGGCTGAGTTCTGACTTTCCGAAGACTTAACTTCAGGTAAATACTCTTAACCTATTTTCCCTATACGGGCTTGGGATACGGTAGATTACTACCGCTTGGTCGGGTATGGGATCATGTTTATCGGATTGTGATTCACTAAATCTTGCATAACCCGTTTTGATCTGTTTTGTCTGAAACTAAAACATTCGGGGTGGGCTTGACCGTGTTTGGGATATCCTTGGCTCACTAAATTGGTAGTGGCCATGACAATATAGCATGGCGTGTAGGCATACACTGGGTAATTACTATCTGCTTTCTGTGTGAAAGTTCAGAGTGGTGTGTCAGTCGATCATGTCTCGGTTTCTGTACTGGGCCCCATATGTATAAGCCAGCATGTAAATCTGTATACAAGGTCATTTGTACTGTCCCAAGTTATTTACGAAAATGTGCCATGTGCGCCTAAAACCATTTTCGAAAAGGTTTTCAAAATGAGTCGGTTGAGCATATTTACCAGTGTAAACTGACGTATTTTCAAAGTTTAAAGTTACAGGTGCAAGTACGTAATAGGCCGGAAGCTGCGGGGCGTTGACATTAAGGAGTTACGACCTTAGAGTTGAGCCTGTAGAGTCTGTTATCATTTTATGTATGTTTATTTCTGATCCGCCTGTGGATCTTATTACAAGCCTTGATGTATATTTGTGTTTCGAACTCTTGGACACTTTATGGTTTGTAATAGTTTAAATTTTACTCCAAGCCTTCCGCTGTGTTGCTCTGTGTTATAATTGGTTATGATGATATCAACTGTACATCACGATACTCCCCACCGGGCCCACCGGAATACACGTGGAAATCGGGGTGTGACAGGTTGGTACCAGAGCCAACATTTGAGGGAATTCAACACTTGTCTTTAGTGTTTGATCTCAAACGACACAGTAACATATTCCTTAGACTCCCGAGTCAAGGCTATGACCTAGGATTCTTCAATTCCTTATTTTATTATTATGCCTTGTTTTGTGTTTTTACTTATTTTGAATCAGGAATCATGCCGCCTAAATTCTCGAGAGGAGCAAAAGGAAAGGGACTAATGAGGAGTGGATCCTCGAAGCAAGGGCCTTCCAAAGCACCCATGTACAACCCCTGCGAAGGTTCGGACGATTCGTCATCACCATGGGAGCCTTACCCTAACTTACCTCATGAGTACTCGCCACCGTCAAACTCCTATCATTCACACAATAGCCACCAATCCTACCATTCACATTCCCATTCTCTTTAAGAAAATTATAACACCCCGATACAACTCTGTTCACTTTCGGAAACTCCACCCTAAGATTCTCCTGAACCTATGGAGGAAGATTCAGAACCCGAAATGCCAGCAACAGGTTCGATGGGTCACCCCATTGACATATCCAGCGGTTCTAACCCGTACAATGGAACCCCACATCATTACGCTGATAGCTATGAAGAAAGGTGGGGACAATACGTTTTCTATAATACTCCCTCAGTTCATGGTACCCTATCCCACCACGACACACCTTCATGCCACACTCCACCACAAGAACCACCAGTGGAGCAGCCACTACCACCTCCACCTCCAAGAAGAAGTGGGGCGCGCATGTCGGTGCGACTAGGACCGAGGGTAGGGCCACTCTCACCTATTATTCTCGATGACCCACAAATGGGTGGACCCTCGCATACTTCACCGTTTATGGAGAACCAACCACAACTAACTGTTGAGCCTGAGCCTTAACCACCATTTCCTATAAGTGAGCAACCACCATTACCACCATCGGATTTTGATAACCCTATTCCTTCTTATTCAAACCCATCAGGATATAACCCATTTGAACCTTCTACTTGGCCATAACATAGCCACGGTCATAATGTACCTCTTCATGACCCGTATCTGGAAATGGCCATGAATGCTCACTATCCTAACCCTATCCCTACCAACCAAGTGGATATTCTTATTATAATTATCAACATCCGGTTGCACCATCTCAACCCAACCTCAAACGCAACCACAGCAGCAGCCACCGCTAACAATGGAAGTTCTTACTAAAGCAATAGAGAAGGTCAAGGAACTTCGGGAACAAACAGCTAAAGACAATAAGAAGAATAACAAGCTGTTGAAAAGGCTAGTAAAGGAGCTAAGAGGGAAAAAGGATTAAATTCATAACTATCTTTGTATTTTGTTATTTTAAATTAAGTCCCTGCGTGGACAAGTCCTATTTAGTCCCTGCGTAGACATTTTAATTATTTCAAGTATAGTCCCTGCAAGGACAGTTTTTCCTTTATTAAAGTCCTATTTGTGGGCACTATTGTATCGCATTGTTATTATTATTATTATTATTATTAATGAAGTCTTGGAATTTTAATTATGTATTCCCTTTTATCAAGTTGGTCTAGCGATCGTCTCGATTTTATTTTGAAATTTATGATCTGTGAAATATTTCCAAAAGATCCGCTTAATGATTTACGCCCGCCAAGTGATTAGGTCACACAAATTGGCAAAACGGTAGTTATATGGTTTTCTACCATGATAGTTAAGGTTGAGATTTCCCTTCTATCCAGAGGTGGTGAACTATGTTCTAAACCTCCCTAGTCTGCCTGATCTAGACTAGTTATTTAAATTATTTTAAGTGCTTATTCTAAAAAGTTAATATAATCAAAATATTAAACTCCTGGTAAGTGTGACTTGAGGAACCACACGAACCGTCTAGGTAATGGGCTACGTCCAAACCTACGTGATCTATTTTGATTATGATAAATCATCAGTGCGATGATTATTTTACTTATCACCCATCAGTGGTGTAATGCTTTCGAGCTACATCCATGTCCATTAGTGACAAACAACAGATGTAGTCTATGACTCCCTGTCTCGAGGTAGTAAAACTACGTTCGAACCTCGAAACTTCGCGATCCTTTAGTGATCTTAGCATTTTGTAATTTAAATCTTTTTTACTAAGCCTTTGGCGCTATCCTTTATGTCCTTGGTGATAGGCCTTTGTGCCACGCTTAAACACCCCCATACAATTGACAAGTTAGTATGGCTCTATTATGCTATACCATACATTGCAAGTCATCAAGCATGTATGACTAATCTAAATTATTATTAATATTATAGCTTCATCAAGCAAGATGGCAGATTCTAACGAAGTGAATAGCCAAAGGAAAGATGATGACGCAAATGAGAACATCGTTATAACCAAAGGAGATCTTCAAGCGCTCATTGCCACAGAAGTTGAAAAGACAATAAAGGATCGTGCTGATAAGCCATTAGAATCAAGTGGTTCACATTCTAAACACTCGTCCAAGCACTCCTCCAAGCATACCACCAAACAACACTCGAAACCTTCTTCGGAAAAGAAGGAACACTCGGAGCACTCCTCGAATGTGAGGAGGGAGAGGGAGGAATACCAGAAAAAGACCAAGTTTTCAAAGGATGGTTGTTCGTACAAGTATTTCGTGTCTTGCAAGCCACAAGACTTTACTAGAGAGAGAGGAGCAGTGGAAACTTTGAGATGGATAGACGAGATTGAGACCGTGGTAGAGATTAGCGGATGCGCTGAAAAGGATTTCGTGAAGTATGTTGCTCAATCATTCAAATGTGATGCTTTGATATGGTGGAAGTCAATGATCCAATCGTCCGGGAAGGTTCATTTGTATAATTTAAGCTAGGAGAAATTTGTTGATTTGATAAAGGAAACCTACTGTCCGGCTCACGAGGTGGAAAAGATTGAAACAGATTTTCTGGGATTACAGATGAAGAACTTGGACTGCAGAAAGTATTTGTCTGATTACAACTCCTTGTCAAGATTGGTAGCTTACCTGATTATCCCTGAATCCAAACGCATCGCGCGTTTTATTGGTGGATTAGAACTAGAAATCAAGGGGAATATCCTTGGCTCACTAAATTGGTAGTGGCCATGACAATATAGCATGGCGTGTAGGCATACACTGGGTAATTGCTATCTGCTTTCTGTGTGAAAGTTCAGAGTGGTGTGTCAGTCGATCATGCCTTGGTTTCTATGCTGGGCCCCATATGTATAAGCCAGCATGTAAATCTGTACACAAGGTCATTTGTATTGTCCCAAGTTATTTACGAAATGTGCCATGTGCGCCTAAAACCATTTTCGAAAAGGTTTTCAAAATGAGTCCGTTTAGCGTATTTACCAGTGTAAACTGACGTATTTTCAAAGTTTAAAGTTACATGTGCAAGTACGTAATAGGCCGGAAGCTGCGGGGCGTTGACATTAAGGAGTTGCGAGCTTAGAGTTGAGCCTGTAGAGTCTGTTATCATTTTATGTATGTTTATTTCCGATCCGCCTGTGGATCTTATTACAAGCCTTGACGTATATTTGTGTTTCGAACTCTTGGACACTTTATGGTTTGTAATAGTTTAAATTTTACTCCAAGCCTTCCTGTGTTGCTCTGTGTTATAATTGGTTATGATGATATCAACTGTACGTTACGATACTCCCCACCGGAATACACGTGGAAATCGGGGTGTGACAATGTAGCAACCAATTAACATGTAATTTCAGTTGTTATAAGCAAATACACAAATTTTGACCATCATGATCATGGGTTCAACTCTAATGTTCAAACCCAATTCTAGTCACTTATGAACATTTAACAAATTTCCTAATTTGTTCAAGTAGTTCATACATATGAGTTAGTATGGTGTTTATAAACACCAATACAACATCAATTTACATTATCTTGCTACTGAAGAAACCCTAGATCAACAAGACCGGAATCTAGGTAGATATATGGAATGAGCTCTGCATAAAAGGGTTAACCTATCGTTTGGTTTCACGATGAAGAAGAATGAAACATTACTCCGGCTGATCCTGCAAAACAGAACACCGTTAGCTCGCCACGGGGAGAAGATGGGTTCTCTCCGTGACCACCCTCCGGCGTGAGAATAAGTACAGGTAGTCGAAAGTAAAGTATTGTAAGAGAGCAGTTGAGAGTGAATACCTTTCCTTGAACTCCAAGTCACTTATTTATAGCCGGTGTTTGGCGCCAAAAGGAGAGATTGTTAGCTTTAACGGAATCTTCTGCTATTCCGTTTAATGTTTGTGGCAATCCGTTAGTGCACACGGATCGTGAGCTCATCAGTGGTTAGGGAGGTGCCACGTGTCAACATGAGATCACTACATTTTATAAATGTGAGCATGCCATCACCGTGATCTTCCTCAGCCGTCCAGATGTTGCCATGTGGCAATTGGTTATAACCGAAAAGATGCTTGCACGATTGGGTGTTAGTGGCTTCTAGAAGATTTCATAGCTGTTACCCATTTGTTGTTCGCCACGTGTACATTCTGTTACAACAGAAAAGATTCCCTTTGTTTCTGCACCAAGTCAAGGATTTTGCTAAGGGAAAGTTTCTCAGGAATAACTGTTTCCTTGCGCGAGAATCGCAAGTTAGTTAACTGATCTTCTTTCTTCTCCTTGCTGTTTAGCGCAACGTTTGGTGGATACTTGCTTTGATATAAATATCCGTACAAGGTTTGTGCATGAAGCATTATCAAACGAGATTGTTGAAGGTTAACATTGAACCTTGCGCGAGCCTACGCAAGGTAGTTAAATGAAGCATTTATCCAAAGAGAATGTTCAAGGTTAACTTTGAACCTTGCGCGAGCCAGCGCAAGTAGTTAAATGAAGCATTTATCCAAAGAGAATGTTCAGGCTTTTAACTTTGGCTCAGAGTTCTAATAAATCTCATTTTGGCAAAGAAGTCTGCGTGAAGTCTCCTTAGTAGTTATTAATGGGTATGGTTTCCTTTATTGGCGCAAGGTTTTTGGGACCATACCCCTTCAGCTACAATTTCCACTAGACTTTTCTAATTCATGGATTCTCTAAACTAGAAAATCCATCAAAAGTGAAATTGTAAATACCTTAGGCTTAGTTGATGTTGTATAACTCAATCCTTCAAACATGCATCAAGACCCACTTGATTCCACCCTTGAGTTTCCATATTTTCTTTGTGTTTGAAGGCCTTTAAGGGGTTTCTCCCCTTCTCTCTTTCCCCTGGTAGACTAGAACACACATATTGTGTGTGTTCTTTTAGTTTTCCCCCTTTTAATCTTCATATTTAAAATTTTCCAACTTTAGCCCCTTAGGTTTAGTTGGATATTTAGTTTGGTTTAAAGTCCTATATAACACTATTAGTAATATTCCATTCTCACAAATAGGTTTAAATGTTCCTAGCCAAATTACTAAATTTGGGGTGTTACATCCCGACTTAGTTTAAGCCCCGCTCATCCGAGCTTTTTATAAACTTTTACTTACTACTAAGTTTTTGTTCACTTTAATTATCATTAGCTTTGATTATTTAAAATCCTAACGCTTATCCAGTCAACCTTTTATTACTGATGGTATTTTACCCGTTCTTTAATATTAACGTGTTTAATTACCAAACCCGTTTTTGAGGTGGTACAATAATGTTTTGATGGGTTCACATGAGGTTGTAGGTTGCATGTAAAGGGTGTTGGTTTCTAGTGGTGGTACTGCATAATGTGGCTAGGATGTTGAGTGGCTAGAGATAGAGGGTGACGGTAGTTCATTGCTTGCGACTATCGACAGTAGAATGGGAGGTAAGTGTTCTAACTTCTAATACTTGGTATATGGCATCATCTAAAATGTTAAGGAATCAAAGAGGTGACAAGTTTCAACAATAAGGATTATATTGGTATTTTCTGATAGTAAGTGAGTCTAAGGATGCAATTCTTGACACGACTCGAAACCCAACCAGACTTCACACAAAAACAAAATAGGTTTGGATCGACTAACATAAACAAAACTCATATAAATGCAATGTGTTTTTACCAACACATCACTCATTCACCTATCAAAATTCTTTTGAAAAATTGTTTCGGATTCGTAAATCCTAACCTCACTTTTCGTTGTTACCCCTAAATCTGGCCACAACATTTAATCATCCACACGCACTCCACTTGATTTAATAATTAGCCCATAAAAAAACCCCATGCAACCATTAAGAAAACATGCGTCGTTTTTCTTTTCACCAACTTTGACTATTTGATCTTTGATCTTAAGCCAATTGCACTGAATGACCACCGTCTAATAACGTTTAATTGCCGTACTGATTGATGCATTTTAGGTCACAATATTTATATTAATAATAATAAAAATGCATTGATATTGTAATATAATATATTCTTTTAGTTAGTTTTTGTATTTGGTAGATTATGGATAAAATGATCTTAAATCAAAGAGTTATAATAAATCATAAAGGAGTTATGTCACATCATACAATTCGGAAAAATGATTAATTGTGGTTTGAAAAGTCCACGAGTAAACAAAGAAATTATCATGGACACAAATTATTGAATTAGTATTGTAATTAATATGGTCATGAGCTAATAAATTTATTTGATAAATTGTTTGTTCAACGTATTAGAATTTTCCTAATGGGGCCTTATATCACGTCGAAGAGGGATATAGCGCCCTAAAGTGTTCGACAACACCATTACGGCCGGCGCTATAGGGTTTATTTTTTATTCCATGCGAAAATTATCACGCGTGGCCCTTTCTCCTCCACCCACGCACATATATTTAGATACATATGTACGTATAATTGAAAGGGGTTATATAACCCCTCTAGGCCGGAGGGTGTGGAGACGCCACCATGGCCACCCAGCCCCCTATAGCGCCACCCGACGCCATCGACCCACACCCAGCAAATTAACTAGGGGCGCTATGGGCATGGCTCCACCATGGTAATGAGCTGCATTCGCGAGGATCGAGGTGATTTATTGTTAATGTTACCGTTGAACGGTAACAATTTAAAAAAAAGTTTAATTTCCTATTTTAAAATTTTAATCTATAAATATCCCACATTCTCTACACTTTTTATACCATTCATTACACTTTCTCTACACTTTTTTATACCATTCTCTACACTTTTTATATCATTCTCTACAATGTCTCCCAACAACCAAAACCCGTGGGATCCGAGCAATCCGTTTTGGCAAAGCATGCCTCGACATACCCCAAACCCAAAACACAACCCAAACCGAATCCGTACCCGAAACCCAAGCCGCATACACTTCCTCAAAAAAGCGAAGTTATCGAAAGAAGGACGAGTCCGAAAAACGTGCTACTAAGAAGGTCGAATTTTGGTCGCCTAAGGAAGAATTCGAATTGGCAAAAGCATGGCTCGACTTATCGGAAGACGAGATTGTTGGTAAATTTTATTTCGATATATTTGTTTTACATACTTTTATAAAATTATAGTTTTGTAAATTTACTTTTTAAATCAAACTTATACTTTTGCAAATATACTTTTTTATAGGAAACGACCAAGACATAAAGATATTTTGGGCTCGTATATGTGAGAAATTTTTCGCCGCAATGGGTCGTGGCGAATATCGAACGCACGACTCTTTTTCGGGAAAGTGGAGCACTATGAGGACGAAGGTTAGCAATTTCAACAATATATATACTAATCTCGTCAACAATAATCGAAGAGAAAGTGGTTCGAGCGACATGGACGTCATGACCCAAGCCCACACCGACTATAGATTGTACCATGGGCATTACTTTACGATGGTAACAACATGGGAGCTTCTTCACAAATCTCCCAAGTGGCATCTTGTACCACCGTTTGACCCAACCCGCCCTAGGTCTAAACGGTCCAAATCGACATCCAGTACCGAACCAACCGGGTCCGATGCTCGTACAACAATTAATCTAAACGACGATGTTGACGAATTTGAAGAACCAGAAGAGCTGCCTCGATCACAGGGTAGGGATAAAAGTAAGGCAGCGGCACGAGGAAAGTCTTCTTCAACGCCATCGGATGGCCCGTCAAAGTTGAGCGACTTCGAGGCAAGTCTCAACAAAATAATCTCAATTAGGAAAAAGACCAACAAATGAAAATGCAGAAACAAATCCAGAAAGACATGGATTTTCTCGCGAGAGATTTATCACATCTAGCGGAGGAGGACCGAGTCATTTGGAGGCTCGTAAGGCACTATTTTTTTTTCTAGTACCTTGTGTTTTTTTAATAAAATATATAAATAAAAAAATAATTAGGTAATGATGACGGGGGCTCCATCCCACACCCTGCAAGTTAAAGGAGGGTGTGATAAAGCCCCCTAGCTGACGTGGATCCTATGTGACGCTGACATGTCCTGATAAAGCCCCTAGGGGCTCCATCCCACACCCTCCAGCCTTACCACTATACCCTCTTATGATATAACCCATCATAAAGCCTCCTCTTACGCTTTTCCGTCACTTATCATATAACCCCACCAAAAAGCTTTATAACTACACATAGAATTATGCATTTACTAAGAAAGCATAAATTTAGAATTCATTGTCTAAATAGGCCATCAATATTTAATTATGCTATGTTGACTACATTAAATCACAAATTATGCTATGTTGACTACATTAATTATGCATGAATCTAAAACTCATCGTCAAAATGGGCCATCAATATGGGCTTGGCCGTATAGCAAAATAGACCAATGAATTATGCTAGTGGGATAGTGCAAAAATGAAGAATAAAAGAAAGGGGAATCGTTGGCACAGAATGGGGAGATCGCATGGCAGGGGACCAGCCTTGGTGCTTGGCTTTTGGACAAGAATCGAGAAGCATAGAAAAGATATGAGAATTGCTTTGAACGTGATGGGCAACAAATCTCTTGTGATCACCCTCGAGTGTAGGGTTGTAAGTTATTTAGGGTTCTTGATACACTAAGAGATCTATAAATTGTTGGTTTTATATTTGCGTATTTGAACAATTGTTTTGATTGCGTTAGCATTGATTTGGATTCGTAAATTGTCGAAATGTTCTTGCATCATTGACCTTATGAAATGAATTCTACTAATTATGTTTCAATACAAATTAGGGTTTGTTCAAGTTCTTGAGTAACGAAACCTACTTTTATGATGATTGTTGATGCCTACCCAGGTGTGATTGCTTTTACACTATTGTTCACGACTCAATTTAATTAATCGTGTTTTATAAATATTCTAAACAAACTTTTAAAAGAAAATTAGCACGCTTCATAATTATTTTGAACTTCATAATTAATTTGTACACTTGTTTGTAATTAGTTTAGACAATCACACAACTAATGTAATACTGACCACATGCTCTTCGTGGATATGATACCTGACTTACCCTAACTACTAGGCACATAGTCACGTACTTATTTTTGTTGTCACCACATTGTAGCCCGCGAGGGGCTACTCTTGTCTGCGTGAAAACAGACTCTCAAAGCCACTAAGCTCTGATACCAACTTATGGAAAATCAGGCCCTCTGATACGTGATATGAACGAACTGTTCGACTCTTTTATTATTAAACCAAAGAAAGCATACTAAATTACAATAAACCTAACTATCTATTTTAATAATAAAGCAACCACCTAAACAAACCTATTTAATAAACAGATAACTCAAACCATTTAGATAAATAAACTAAACTATACTTATCTCCACCTAACTTGAATTATCCCTGTTAACTTTATGGATAAGCCATCAAATCAGAATTATCGATTTTACTAAACGGGTCATGTTCGAGTTGATCCGAAATTTTATGTGTGCGGGTTGGGGTTGAAATCTTTGACACGAATAATAATATGGGACGACTTCGAGTTACACATTTCAACTCAACAATCCGTGAACCTGCTAACCTATCAACCCAATACAATTGACACCCCTATAAGTGATTACGATCTTAATTTTATCTATTATATAAACATAACTATATATTCATACATTTACAAGGGGATGTACAATAGTCATATTTTATTGGTCAAGTTGGACGATCGACCAATAGGTGGATGCCAGGTGGCATCCACTTTATTTATTTATTTTTTATGTTTTTCTCCGTTTTTCATAATGGCTACTGGATAAGTCGGTTAACAAAACAATACCTTGGACAGTTGTCGGCTTGTTATCCCTTCTTATGCTTTCTACTATTTGGAGGCTTTGTCAGGTAATCCTTACCTGTGTAGCCAATGATCTCTTGATCAAGTGGTGGAATGTTTGTATTTCTCTTTGGAGATGTAGGTTTAACTCCCACTTGGTACAGAGTGAGGCACTGGTGGGCAATGATAGGAGACCCATGGAAACTTGTGTTCAATCCTTGAGCCAAACGAGTTTTACCAGTAATTTCACCGTCGTGTCTACGGGCGGGTGAGTTACCGAGTTTTCACCGGAATTGGTAGTGGACTCGGGTTACTCTCGAAGTACTCCGTTTGGTCTAGTGGGTGTCCCGCAAATGCTCGGAACTGATTTCTGTTGGCCGTTCCAAAAAAATAAAAAATCCTTAGCCCTGGTTAAGATTTTTGTTGCGTAATCATATTTATAGGAATATGAATAGAACATAAAAAGAAGCCCTACATTGTTGGAAATTTATATATGTTATAGGAAATATATACGAAGTAACCTAAGTTATATATTCGATAAAGCTGACGAGAAACACTTTTTTAAAGGATACTTTTTTTATAAAAGACCACCAAGCCAAACTTCAATGCTTTTTGCCAACAAACATTTACAAAAAAGAATATGGATTTTTGTTGAAGGCCGCCACACTATTCTCATTTTTTTGGTCTATAATTTCTCTTCTTTGTTATCCACTATTTAAAGCTTTAACTTTTGTCCCATTGAATAGGACTTCTTGTACCTCATATCAACTTGTGTTCTAATTTGAGGTGTCAAAACTTAAAAGAAGTAGATGTTAAATATTGATCCATTTGGGAATAGTCCACTTGTGTTAGTGAGTTAGATAGGTAATAGAAGGTCAGAAGTTCAATCCCTATAATGTGCAAGTTTGACCATTTAAAAAAATATCCGATTAATAAGTAATTAAATTGGTTGATACTTAAAAAGGACTCTTCAAATCCCCCGGGGTTATTGTTAAGCCAAATCACATCACATAGTCATTTTTATTTCCGATCATTTCCATCCCGAAACCATGAAAATAGAATCCTCATCATCCCAAATCATCTTTAAATAATAAATGACATAATAATAAGAGATGGGGATTGAAAAGACAAAGAGAGAAGAGAAGAGAGAGAAACTGAATATGATCATGACCGACATCCTTGTTTTGGATGGATTTCTTCGTTGAAGTCTATTCATGTAATAAATGAATGAACACTGATAAGAAATTTTGTTGGTTAAGTAGAAAGAACGAACATCAATAAAGGTTCGTTCATCCGTTTGTGTTCGTGAACGTTCGATAATGTGTTCGCTTTTGTTTTTATATTTGTGCATGTTCAAAATTTAAAGGTTTTTATATGTTTTATTGTTTTTAGTTTTTTTTTTTTAAATTTTGGAACCCTAATTATATTATATGACTCACGCAACATCCCTTATTTTATTATTATAATTTATGGTTGTGTTAAAGCTTTACAAACTTCTTAATTTTGTGTTAATCATATTTATGAGATTTATGTCAACTATGTTTGGATAATTATGTTAAGTGTTTATTTATTTTTTGGTGGATTCGTCGTAATCTTTGTGATGATAAAAGTAAATTTTGTTTTAAAATGAATATATGTTTGTGAATTGTGTGTATTCATTTGTGTTCACACATGTTGTTTTTGTTCATTTATGTTCATGAATATTTGTTTGAGTTCTTTTGGGTTTGGTAAATGTCCGTGAACAGTTCATGAACACCTTAATTTCCTTAATGAACGAACATGAACAAGAAATCTCGTTCGGTAAATGTTCGTGAACAGTTCATAAACAACTTTATTCCTTAATGAACGAACACAAACAAGGACTTATTTGTGTTTGTTTGGTTGGTGTACAACCCTAGTTGTGTGGAATGTGTTCCGTGTACCATAAGGGTGATGGGTGTCCATCCTCACCATCCTTATGCTAAATTAGTGTCAGATCATCATTTTTCCGTTTTCATCCTCAAAACCATGACAATCTATCTTCGCCATCTCAAATTATTTTTGAAATAATAAAGTGAATAAATGTTATAATCCAAACAAGAGAACTTATCTCAAAAAACTAGTATGGTGGGTCAAAGAGCTCATTTGGTCTATAAACCCAACATTTGTTACTTATATAACCAATGTAGAACAAGTCTCATACCCTGCAATGGTTTCAGCCCGAAACATACATTCAACCCTTCTTAATGGCCAACGTCCTCGTTGGTCCCATCTGGTTCCCTCCATGCCACCGCTCCGTTGGCCACCACTCCCAATTTGGCTATGATACCATTTTTACAACTCAAATAGGAGAATTCATCCCAAAAGACTAGTCTAGTCGGTCATGGAATCCATTTAATCTATAAACCTCATATATTTTGTCCATATAACTGATGTGGGATTGTTCACATATCTTTCATGTAACGATCCGTATTTCATACCTTCTATTTTTAGCAAGCTTGTATTCGTACTTCGTTTCAATCTTTGTAATCTCGAGACCTTGATCATAATGGAAATACTTTTTTAATCATACTTGTTGTTTATACACACGTGATATACAATCAATCACAAATGCACAATTATACGAAACCGAACCATACATATTATTACTTATTCTATGCTCGGAACATTGTTCATACACATCCATATCATACACATGTTTATACATACCCTAAAATGTCCTAAAAACACTCAATATACAAGTTTATTACATAAATACCCAAACCACCAACAATTAGTGACTAAAAATGAATTTATGGCTTCTAGCATGTCTTACGGACCACAATACATATGTTTTATGGTCTGCAAGAGGACTCTGGCGAGCAGAAATGTGACCAGCTCGGGAAATTTAGCGTTTAGTTTCCTTTTTTTCAACTTTCAACCACCTAAACACCCAACTAACTCCATTTAAGCTCCAAACCCTAATCCTACCTTATAAATAGGTGTCTTCCACACCTCCGTAACATCTTTACACACTCTATAATCTCTCCAAGAACTCCCAAATCTCTCAAAGAATTCCACATTCGAGTAGATACCTTTGAGCATAAAAATGAGTTCTAACTCACTTATGTTCGTCTTTCTTTACCTTTTCTTACTCCAATCTCCTTGGACAAACTCTTAGGATGTTACCCAAGGTTTACCATGATAAACCAAGCTTGGTACATCACTATAAAAGGGTCCAAAGTGGAATTTATTTTCTATTTGATTTAAACTTTTACAACATGTTCTTGTTTATGTCCACCTTTTGGAAATCTTGTACCAACCTTGTTCCCAATCAAACTCATGATTGTGGGGCTTGTGTATGTTGATTTCCATAAGATTAGTGGTTTAAATACCTCACTTAGTTACTGCACCAAAGGTTCCAAGCAACCTACAAGTGATGAAATCAACCAAGCCTTCAACCTTCAATGTTGAAAGACTTGAGTTTGATTAGGTGTGAGCAATGGAAGCTTTGGCTTTCCAACTATGGCTCTACCACTTCACTTAGTTACCCATCTAAGTCACCAATAACTTGCTAGTAACCAAAGTGTCCAAACTAAACCAAGTCTCCAAACATTTGCCATGTTTGGAATGCACTCGTCTAGTTTGAGCTCACTTGGATACTTGGTAAATTAGAGGTTTTATGTTTCATTCTTGTTCATATTCATGACCAACTGAAATCATTAACTAAGTTGATGATATTGCTTTGGTGAATCATATAACGAGGTTTACTGGATGGAAATCATCCTACCTTCTTGCTTGACCTTTACAAGATGTTACTTGACTAACATGACTATAATACATAATATATATAACTAAAATATAATCTTAAACCGAACCCTCAACACCAACCAATTCATGGTTAGATGCTAAGAGTTATGGTAATATTATCTTAAGTTAAAATTCGTTATAATTGGACTTCCAATTGGTGAATTTGTGCCCATGAAAACATATGAACTTGGTGTCCAATTTAAGCATTTTAGCAAGATAACCTTCATGTATTTTCTTGTGTACATACTTTCATATTAATTCCCAACTCTAACTCATACTTAACCTCCATTGTTTCACACACCTTCGTTTCCCCAATGTAGGGTAACCTCGGTGTTTCTAAAACCTTCAAGACTAAATCAACTCACGTTTGTGGAAAGCTTTGCAAATTGTCAGTATACTCGATCTTTTTTTCCTTTTGACACACTTTGGGTGCAACATGTAAACTATATTTCAAATCACATACACATGATCAATCATATTTACACAATCACTCTATCCATAAGAATATGATACTTGTCATACTCTTGTTTGTACGTGCTATACTCATTATTGTGTATTATTTGCTCATTAACTTTACAATCCTACCTTAACAATTATAGCGCTATAGGATTAACACACCACCCGTTCTTGTGGTATTATTAAGAAATCTATTTCACGGCCTTGCCGTTTCGGCAACAAGATACGTACGATTACAGTACACTTTGGTTTGACTCATCGTTTACACTTGCTAGTATGTTATATTACAATGTATGCAAATTGCCATGTTGGATATAAGACAACTTTTATTCATACTTATGCTATGTATCCAAACGTGTATGCTCACCGACCTATTTGTGTTGACGGATACTTTAACACATGTTGCAAGAAATTGTGATGATGCTTGAAGAACACAACTTAGGAAGAACTAGAAACACACCCAATTTTTGATTTTAAAGTTTACTTATTTGATTATTTTATTATCAAAATGTTGTATTTCCATTCCAAAAACAATGTACCTCCATTTAGTATGAAATGAAAATTTCTTATTTAATTATTGTCACATTTAGTATGTTATGGTGTTTTGAGCAATCTAGTTCTCGTCTCACTCTGATGTTTCTGTATCGATTGGGGTGTGACATTTCAATTGTTTCAATCTACAACAAAGAATTAACAAGAGAGAGAGATTTTGAGGATGGTGTGTTTGATCACCCCAATTTCAGATCAAGACTAGGGAACTTGGCGGTGTTTGCTTGGGTAACCAACCGTCAGGTCCTCATCCTCATTCCGTACTAAACACAAACGGCCCAGACATAATGATCTCACAATTAAAAAAGCGTGACTTATGCAAATTCAATACCACGGAACTTTATAACACATACCTCCTATACTCATGCCTTGACATGAGTAAATATTTTCAGACCATATCTTCCAAGTTTTTCGACATAACTAAAGCTTTGAGAGGTTGGGGTATGCACAAAAATACAATAAAAGGAATCTATATATCTTTTTACAATAAAAAAAACTCTAAAAAATTCAGAATATGTAATGAGAATCAAACCTATCATATGTTCAGTAAATTAAACACCAATATAACTCTGGATAAATACATATTTTGTTTAATATAAAGTAATAATCAATATTTTATTATATTGGATATTACCGCTTTCCTTCTTACTTTTTGGAAGCAACTTGTTTGACAATTTAATTGTTTTTTAATGATTGTGCGTGTATTATTGTTTTTCACCTAATCGCTAGACTTTAAAAGCATATGGAAAAAGACAGTAAAATATGCTAAGGTTTCATTTGAATATGTTATCATAACTTTAGGTTTGTTATAATCATAGAATTTGGTAGGTTGTTAACTTTTAGTGCTTTTATATATATACTTCATCAATTGAAATACTTATTTTGGTAGGAAGTGTTTTTTATTCTTTTTTATGAGAAGCCACTTAATTATATCTTTTTTGGATCTAAGAATTCAACTTTTCTTGGATTAAAAGTTTCAACATTTATCATATTTGTAAGAAAAGAAAAATTGCATCAACAAACATGTTTGTTCTAACATAAATATTATATACAAAATGAGAAAGTCTGTTAACAAAATGCTTACAAACTTTATAATATGCAACATGAATAACAAGAATATTAATGCAAACAATCGGCAACTTTTATTGATCAAATTAAATACAAATTTTGAATTTCACGAGTCCTAACTAACTAAACCCCTTTCACATATAACATACAACATATGACGCTAGTTGCTATAACATGAAAGTTTTTGAGTCCCACCCCACACAACGAATATAAAAGATTTATAAAAACAATCTTAATATTATTAATAAAACGAGATATGAACTGTAACCACCAGTGAATTTCTTTATGCATTTCACACTTCATTATTTAGCACTTAGCTAGTGTTGGCCGTGACCACCGGCTCCGCCACCTTCATGACCGTGACCATGTCCTTCGCCCCCACCATGACCGTGACCATAAGGAGCTGCTGCCGGAACTAAGATTGGCTTCTTCTTTCTCTTTGCCAAACAAAAGAGTCCAGCGGCTAAGAATGCTAGGAAAAAGACACCACCTAGCGATGCACACACCGCAATGACGACGGTATGATCTTTGCCACCACCACCTGATGGTGGTGGTGTTAGGATGTTTCCAGATGGTGGGACAGCATTGTAAGGCTGTGGAGGAGGGACAATGGGTCCATATGGTGGTTGTGCTTTAGGTGGCCAGCTTCCCGGAGTACCTGGCTTTGGTGGATAAGCCGGACCGCCTGGTGTTGGTGGTTTTGATCCCTTAGGTGGATAAGCCGGACCACCTGGTGTTGGGGGCTTTGACCCTTTAGGTGGGTAAGCATATCCACCAGGAGTTGGGGGCTTTGACTTTTCAGGTGGGCTTGCTGGCCCAGGTCCACCTGGTGTCGGTGGTTTTGGCCCCTTAGGTGGATATGCATGTCCACCAGGAGTTGGAGGCTTTGCGCCTTTTGGTGGATAAGCATGTCCACCCGGGGTTGGTGGTTTTGCTTCTTTTGGTGGACTAGCTGGTCCACTTGGGGTCGGAGGCTTTGGACCCTTAGGTGGATGTGCATGTTTTGGTGGATGTGCATGTTTTGGGTAAGCCGGTGTCTCAGGGGCGGGAGATGGTGGTGGCTTCCAATGATGTCCTGGTTTCGGTGGAGGAGGACATGCAACTGGAGGTGGTGGAGGTGGAGGACATGGAACTGGTGGTGGTGGTGGAGGAGGACATGCAGGTTTTGGTGGTGGAGGCGGGGGCGGAGGTGGTGGTGGAGGAGGACATGCAGGTTTTGGTGGTGGAGACGGGGGCGGAGGTGATGGTGGTGGAGGACATTCAGGTGTTGGTGGTGGTGGAGGAGAATAGTAAGGATAAGCCGTAGTCAACTTCCTTGAACCCGCCATGTTCCAAAATGTGTTAAGTGATACAATATGATGGGAGTAACAACTTATATATACATCGACTAATAATTATCTTTTGTGTTAAATATACGTATTGTTCAAGACATGATGTGTAATATATAAACACATATATATTGATTTTAGATATTAATAGATATCATTCAAATATTATATACTATAAAAATCTAATTAACAAGCTGTAATCTTATGTAAACGCAAGATTACTTTAGCTAACTACTACCTTGTCATGATCAACTAAATACAACTCAAGAATAATTATTGCATTCATGCACTTCCCCGAAAAGGGTTTGGTTTGGTCCCATGTGACCCGACCCGGATTACATTAATAATATTTGTAAGACAATTTTACAACATGCTTTATTATATTTGTATATGTTAAGTGTGTTGTGGAGCAGGTAGAGTAAATGGTCTATTAGAGTATACTTGTAATTTTCAAATACGAAAAATGTGTTTGCTTTTATGTCGTGTTCAAAATTTTGGAGCCTAATAGGTGTAAAGTTATGGATAATATTTAGCGATGTTAACAGTGTGAAAATGATATGAAATAAGGTCTTTTTTTTGTACTTGATATTCATAATGTATATAGTTATATAATAATTTATCTTGACTAGCCAAAGGTTATAAGGATTGATCATAGTTTATTTATACTGACTGTATCTAATAGAGTAATTTCTAATATGGCCTTTTTCACGTTAATTAAGTAATTTCTGACGGTCTTTTTCACATTAATTAAGTCATTTCTATTGCAACTTGAATTTAAGCGCAATAAATTGTCGCGAAGGAACTAATGACAAAACTTATGTTTGCGACAAATGTTTCTAGGTGTAAATAGACATTTGTGTAGTAGGTTACACGTCTAACACTACCTCTTCCATCGTGTCTGGAAACCTTTTATGAATTAAGCCTCAAACGTTGATCGCTAACTGTTTATTAACTTATTTTTGATGCTAAATTGTTTTTGATATGTTATATCTAAGATAAGATGTGCATAGAGTATACATTGTTTATAAGATGTTGACTAGAAAGATAAAAACTGAAAGTAAAATAAATAAACAATGAAACACATTTCAAACGTTTATAACGGATTCCAAAGATCGAAAATATAAGATAATTTGGATATAACAATATGTGTGTGTTTAGAGATTAAATTATTTGTCTAGTTTGTTAGGTATGAAAAGAAAGTTCGTGGACATGAAGGTACTAAGCATACATTTTTAATTTTTTAATTAGTAACGATAATAATAGTTAATTAGATGGGCTAATTATTAGTCTTGTATACCGCAAATTGTGCCACTCGGAGAATAATAGAGTGAAAATCATACCCTACAACCAACCTGGCTGCTCGTGATCTTGGATTTTTTTCCTTTGACGATATCCGGCATACCTATCATGGCTCATGACGTGCACCACCTTAACGCGTGAAACACCACACCTCTCACTTGTGAACCACGCCTGTGACTCACTTGCGTGAGTCCACCACTCACACCTCTCTCACCTCTAAAATGGTCAAGTATAAAAAGTTATTATTATTATTAATTTAAACATAGCCATTAAAGAAGGTTAAAAATGGAAGAAAAAAAAAGGTTTCAACCCATTTATACTCTCCTACATATATTTTCTTAAATTGATAAAATATTTTTAGATGACAACATTTGAACCGTTGAATCACTAAGATAATTGATTCAGTGTTTGTTCTAGTTTTCATAATATACCGTTTGAGGACTATGATGTTTGATCATGTTCAAGCCATCCTATTAGCAAAATCGATAATCATCCCGGTGGTTGTGTGAAATAGGACGACTTTCCACTCTAAGGTTTAAAGTAACTGAAAAAACTTTTATATATCTTAGTCTTTGCGGGCATGATCCCTCATCAAACGAAAACAAGCTAAACCATCTAACGAACAAGACAACTAGTTTAATGTTCGTTACAGTTTTCAAAACATTTCAAATTATGTTGGTTGATGATGATCCGATTAGGAAAATGGAAACAACCTGGTTTGACACCAAAATGTTCTTTGCCGTTTCCTATATGTCCTGATGTTAGAATGTTAGGTACATTATCTGGGAAATAGTTGACAATCATACACATACATACATGATTCTAAATTTAATAAAAAAAATACATTTGAAATGCAACATTTAAACAAAAATATTTGACAATCATACACATACATACATGATTCTAAATTTAATAAAAAAAAATACATTTAAAATGCAACATTTAGACAAATATATTTGACAATCATACACATACATACATGATTATAAATTTAATAAAAAAAATACATTTAAAATGCAACATTTAGACAATTATATTTGACTAACATTTTAATTATGGTTTTTGTGAAAATGATTGTAAGTGTTGAGGTTTTTAAATGTGACCTGGACTTTTCCAAAATGATCAGTTTTTATAAAGTTAAAGCCGGACAAAAATGATTCATGATGCTGTATATTAAATATGTGTGTGAAATTATGAATTTGCAACTTGTAAGTATAAATATACCAAAAGCATACAGGCGGCTATTGGGTTAATTTTGTTTATTTGATTGGGAAAAATGATATAATTTCGGTCCGTCTATTGGGACACCCACTTTTTCTATTTGAATACTATGCGATTCGCATAGGCCTCTGCGGGGCGCATGGGTATCAATCCCATGTGATGCTCTTGTGCCTCTGCGGGGCGCATAATTTGGTATTTTAAGTTGTTTAAAGGTTTAAAGGTTGTGTTATGTTATTTCATATTTTAGTTAGAGATTAAGTTAGAGATTCACTATTTCAAGTACATCGATAATCAAAATTTACAAAGTAAAAACTGAAACACACACGTATAATAAAATGAAACACACACGTATAATAAAAACTGAAACTACATTAATATATAACATTTGTTCAGTACATCGATAATCAAAATTACAAAGTAAAAAAGAAAACAACCTAATCCTAACCACCCTCGCCTTGCTGATGCTGAGCCTGATCCTCCTGTGGCTGATGCTGAGCCTGAGGTGCCTGAGGTACCGACTGAGGATGTAGTAGATGGGCCGGCATATGAAAATCAACTGGTGGCATACCCACGTGAGCCATGATCGCCGCAATCTGATGAATCTGAAATCGCATCATGTACTGCATCCGTGCATTATGCAACATCTGCATCTGGTAGAACTGATGCATATCAGGCGCAACATGGATCGGCCACTGTGGCGGATGTGGTGGCTGTGGTGCGGTAGCAGCGGCAGGTGCGACTTGAGGGGCAGGAGCGGCAGGATCTACCGGGTCGTCTTCGATATCTACAACTGGGAAGACCTCCGGCAAATCGACAGGGACATACAACTCCCCCCTGTTGGCCTCCAAGCGGCGACCAACACCTGGAATCTTGCCCAGGATACCCATACCCTGTATGGTACGGGTGTCAAGCCTCCTAGGCAAGATAGCAGGACCGCAACGTGGATCCGCATCTATATCGATCTCTGGAAGCAGGGCCCTGGCAATGATGGTGATATACGCACCACCGTAAAATACTGCTCGCTCCTGCCGCATGTACGCACTAGCGTAAAACATAGCCAAACTCCTGGCTAGCGCGCACGGCCTGCGCCCCAACAGGCAATACAAAAAGAAAAGGTCACCGCTGGTGAACTTTTCCCGGCTATCAAAGCGGGGGGCGATAGACGTAGCTATGCACCGGTGCAGGTACCGGTACAAGGGGTCAGCTATCAGGCTGACCTTCCCAGAAGACTACTCCTGCTGAGGGGCAATGACTGACCAAAAACCTAGGAGCTCCCCCTTCGTCCTACTAATCAAAGTGTCGGTGTATATGGGCTGAGTAGTCTTGTGAGGTGTGTATAAGTCGCATATAACCGCAAAGTCGCTGAGGCTCATCTGAAACTGACGACCGCATAAATGAAACTCGATCTCGATAAACGGGTGGTCCAGGTCATCCTCTGGGTGGTCGGCTGGGCGTGGGGTGAATGTGAATGAAGAAAGAAACTCAATCGTAATGGCCATATAGGTAGGGGTGTGCGCTAAGAGAAACAGTCTGTCCCACGGCGTACCCACGCCGATAAAATGTCGTGCTCGATCAGTCTCACCCAACGTCTCCAGCATACTCCAGTCAATCGACTCGTATGCGCCAATAATGACTCGGCGTAGTCTGTCACATCGTCTAAAAGGGGAAGCAGAATCGTCATGATGAGGAAATACAAGAAATGCATGGGTACGAGGTTCACGTGTTTCCACGCAGACATGTCAGTCTGCTGCCTTTGTCGCAAAACCCTAACCCCATGCGGGGGCGCATAGGCCTATGCGACCCGCATGAAAAGGTGTTAAAATAAAAAATTTGGGTAACCAAATAGGATAACTCTATAATTTATTTAAATGGGTAGTTGTAGAAATGCATAATTGCAACACATGAGGGGAGGGATTTCGATGTTGAAAAGGGAATCAAATATTAAAATATTAGCTGGTTCATTGTGTTATGGAACCATATGTTTCTTCATCATATAACACTAACATTTACTTAATAATATATTTTAGTAATTATCCACCTTTACTTATTAAATCTACTGTATTGAATTTAAGATGAAATAATAATAATTGTGTTGACGTAATAAGTTAGGGACCAAATAAGTAATTTGATATCATCTCTAGCAAAGTGATTACATATAAAAAAAAAAGTAAATTACAAGTTTTGTCCTTTATGTTTACACCAAATTGCAGGCGCCGTCTTTTAGCGCAAAAGTTAACAAATTTTTGTACTTAATGTTTCAAAATCTTACACGATATGTCTTTTAGACCAAACACAGTTAATTTTACCTTTCTTTTTGTTTATTTATGAGAATTACAAAACCACTTACCCAATGAAACCTATTGAGCATAAACTTGGCATGTATTTTTTTTAATGACAAATTTTATCACTGGCGGATCACTGGAATATCATTGTACCACAAGCGGAATCACCCGATCATATCCATCTCAACTAGACT
The DNA here is from genome assembly GCA_947069175.1 of Scalesia atractyloides. NCBI lineage: Eukaryota > Viridiplantae > Streptophyta > Magnoliopsida > Asterales > Asteraceae > Scalesia > Scalesia atractyloides. The sequence goes on along the minus strand of CAMTDV010000017.1, from coordinate 97,890,479 downwards.
ATAATGACTACACCAATTCAGGAGTTTGCGATATGTTTTATCGATCACTATCAAAATATTATTCCAACTCTCGTTTAGATGATCAACTAACTTTTAACAAAAAGTGGTTATTTGATTTCAGCATACTGTGAATCTAGGACCCAATATATCAAATCCAATGAAGATTATTGGTACATTGGATAACGTCGAATAAGGTAAAATGTCATGGTATATACTTTTTTATGATGAAAGATAAACTTGAAGCTGATGTAGAAAACCAACAATTGACATTTTTTATTCAATCTATCTTGATAGAAATTCATAATATGTAACCGGTTTTGGTTTTTTAGTAACTAAAAAAAAAAGAATTCAAGGACTCAGTTAACCTTTTTAACATTGGGACTAATATAAGTTTAATTTGATATTACTTTCACAAAATCGAATCCAATAATGATATTGTGATTAAGCCAACATATGGATAACCATTAAAGTGATTTAACCAAACAAATGTATTGATAAAATAATACATAGAGTAGAAGTTTGGTGGTGAATGAGGATAATGAGCCTGGTTGGGGCTCTAAACGAACTGAAAGTCCATTGAATAGTTCGTAAATTGTTTGGTGAGAAGTTCGTTTATGTTCGTTCGATTAGCTTAACGAACGAACACGAACAAAAAATTCCGCTCGGTTAGCTTAGTGAAGGAACACGAAAAAATATCTCGTTCGTTCGATTGCGTTTGTGAATGTTTGGTAATATTTTCAGACTTACGTTCGGTGAAACCCTTTTTTTTAAGTTATTAAAATTTGGACAATCAAGACATTTTTAGAATTAGTCTAAGTTATTAAAACTTAAATAATTTTTTAAGTTTTTCTAAATTATGTCAGTAGTTAAACTTGGATTATGTTGGTAAGTTAGTTAACTTCATTGTTTATGTTTAAGTCATTTGATAATTTGTATTTTAAATTTGATTATCGTTTGATTGTCAGAGATGGTTTTGATATTATGTGTTTATTTATACTAAATGTCGATTTTTAAGGTTAAAATGTTTTCAGTTAATGTTCGTTTTATTCGTTTGTGTTCGAGACCAGTGTGCACGAATTGTTCGTGAACAAATGAATTTCCTTAACGAACGAACACAAACGAAAAAATTATGTTCGGTATGCGTTCGTAAACAGTTCGTGAACATGTTAATTTCCTTAACGAACGAACACGAACATAGGCTTGTTCGTGTTCGTTCGGTTCGATTACAACCCTAAGCCTAGCTATGTCAGTGCTAATAACGGGGAGTGAAAAACAATATTTGAAGAGCTTAAATCTAGTTTAACATAAAAAATAAAATAGGGGTGGCTTTCTTCATTACTATTTTTTTAGGATTCATGTTTATGGGTCGAAATATTAAATTTGATTTTTGTTAAAAATAAAAAACAATTTATACTAATCATGTGTATTAGGTTGGTATTGCATGGTTAATCGTCGAAATATATATATATATATATATATTTTGCATTTAGTGTAATTTAGTTAATTAAATAATTTTTTGTTGAAGATTTGGTAGGTATTGGCACTATTAATTTTACTTTTAAACCAAAAAATTTCTAGTCAAATATCAAGATTTTATCATGTTACTTAGATATAGCAACTTGTTTAAGTTATTAATGAAAGCTATATGTAAAACAAAGTCAACTAAACATATCACATGATCAACGAGTTATTTTATTTTTCTGCATACGAATTGAAAACGAATAGGATAATTTTATATATCGATCTTATTATAACTTATATAAATTAATAGTGAAAAATATTATAATAAATCATTCTCTTTCTCCATAAAAATAATGAAACAATATTTAACTCATACAACTGTTATGAAATGGATCAATTCATTCTACTGTGATGTTTGTTACTCATATGTAGATAATAATGAATTATTGTTTTATAAAATTTGATAAACAAAAAAGACGAGGTAACGAAACACAATTAAATTAAAAACGACAAAAATATAATAATAATAATAATAATAATAATAATAATTTTGATATATATTAATATTAGTGTTAATATAAATATAACATAATAATTAGTGTTAAGCCCCCGCGTTGCGGGCGGGGAACGTCAAAAAGCGTGCAACCAGCGTTGCGGGGTTGGGAGGTGTAAAATCATGCTAAGTAGCAACCGAACAACGACCAAACCTGGAAAAAAAAGCGTAAAACAAAAACACAAATTTATGACACCAAGTGGCTCACGTAACGTAATAAATAGACAAAATCAAATTTATACCTACACATATTAGAAAGTCTATCGGGTATAAAAACTTGATGAAACAAATGTTACCACAAAATACCGTAGTAAGTAACAACCGAACGACAACAAATCCAGAAAAAAAACAAACACGTAAAATAGAAACTAATAAAACAAACCCTTTTAAATTTTGTGGTAAAATTATAAAAAGTTCAAATTTTGTTACAAATTTAAAAACCATAAAGTTACCATATCAAAAAAAAGAAAAAAGAAAATCGAAAAGAAAAAAACCAATAAAAGACAAAAACATCACTATTCATTAATATGTTAGAAATTAATACATATATATGAATAATATATAATATACTTCTTTTCATTCTTTGAAAGAATGAAAAAAAAAATACTCATTTACCAAGAAATGAAAATTGTTATATTTTGAGGAGTTACAGTCTTTTAGAATGTTTCATTCCATTATCATAAATAACCAGACATCTTTCTTTTCATTTCATTCCACATTCTATTTATTCATACCAAACGCTACGTTAAAAACTAATTTTGTGGCCCGTTGAAGAAGATACATGTTCAACAATGAGGATAGGAGAACAAAAAATCATAAGTGTTGTATAATAAATGTTAGGAATATATAAACAAATAGTATATATATATATATATATATATATATATATATATATATATATCGGCTTGAGTCTTAATAAAAGAGAATACAAATTTCTTGGTATAATTGTAACAACTCTCCAAAACACCTCGAAATTAGCCGAAACATAAAACCGGACACACAAATCGAGACGCGGCATGCAAAATGAGACAGGTTCACCTGAATAGTCTAGGCGCCACGGGCCAGAGACACCAATCTCTGTCGCGATGAGCGAGAGGTATCCAGGTGACGTGTCACCGTTTCACGCCATCTAGCAACCCTACACTTGTGACCAGGCTGACCTAGCCTAGCTAGGCACCTCAGGTGCCACGCGAGAGGGAACCCAGATCCCCGCACGACGAGCGGGGGAGGTCAAAATTAGGTATAAATAGAGCAGTCTGGCACGAAGTCCAGCGCTCACATTCGATCAAAATTCTCTGATCGTACTCTCTCGTATCCCCACTTTTCTAATAAACACCCCCCTAAAACCCTAAACCCCTGAACCTGTGAAGCGCTGCCCGCTGTAAGTAACTTAACTCCCGATCACTAATTCACTATCCTACCCAATCGATCAATCGCCAACGCATGTCTAGCCTATGCCCGACTACGTTCGTTGGAATTCTGTCGAGTGTTGTATGGACACCCTACCCAATCGATCTAGAATCGCCAACGCATGTCTAGGCTCTGCCCGACTACGTTCGTTGGAGTTCTGTCGATTGTTGTATGATTAAAGTGACTTGGGTTAACTTACTAACACATGTGCATTGTATGTTTTAATAGAAATCCTAGGAAGTAATCAAGAACTATCATCAAGAACTCCGTAGAAATACTTAAAGTGTTCAAGGCGAGTGCATTCTCCTTTTGTAAACCTTTTTGTGAGTCAAAATGTGTTACCAAAACCTCAAATGTTTTAATTATGCTTAACAGTAATTGAGTATATGTATTCTACAATTACTACCGGTATGTTGGGGTTTTGTATACATTGCTAGTTCAAAGTCACGGGAATGTGACAGGAACCGTTACTGTTGGGTGACAGGGCCCAAAGTAATATGACCCACAAGTCAGGATTGACAGTACTGATTGAGTAGTTATGTAGATATAAACATTGTAAATGCGGATGCTCCTCAATAACTGTAAAGTATAATCACTTGTTTTGATAAAACTGGGATGGATTCGCCAGTATTTCTTGCTGATAAAATGTTTTTAAAACGCGTTTCAGGTAACTTAATGTGAAGCTAGCAGAAGCCAGCTGAAGAGCACTGAAGGCTTAGAAAATTGGCTATAAAAGTTACCTAAATAAAAAGGAGTTTCTATTTTCCATAAATTAGGGTCTGTCCCTAAAAATATGTATTGTAATGGAAACATGGGTTATACCCCATTTGTTTAATATAAAAGTTTGGTGTTTTGAAACTCTGATATTTATTTTCTAACTACGATCCTGATGTCGTAATTCCACTGCCAAATTAATAAACACCGGTACCACCAGCTCTGTGTCCCACGGCCCCCGCTCCCGGGGTGGGGTCGGGGCTGCGACAATTGTCACACCCCGACCCGCAGCGGAAAAGGTGACCGGGGCATGCTTGGGTTATCATCAAAGCTCATGACATTTATTAAAACGTTTCATATTCATTAATACAATTTAATGGGAAATTTACAATCATAATTACATCATGACCTAACATCAATCTAAGCTTCTTTATTTTCTTCTAAGGCATTTCGTATGTTTTCCTTGTTTCATCCTGTTCACCTGTATCATGTGTAAAAATGGTTTTTGGATCAACAAAAAGTTGGCGAGTGAATCCTATGGAAAACATTTGAGCAAGTTTATTTAATTGATAATAAAATAAAGTGCACAACCACACATGAGTAAAAATAGATGTAAACTTATACACCAATCATTTAATATTAAATAATGCACACATGACAAATAAAGGATCATGATGAGGCACGCGTTGCTCAACTCGTCTCTCACGAGGAACTGATGGGCCTAATGAATGATTTGCATAAACTTGACAATATAAAATATATAACTACAAACAACATAAACTAAATAATACACACACGAACAATAATGGATTTGTTTTGAGGTGCGCATTACTCAACTCATCTCTCACGAGAAACTGATGGGCCTAATGAATGAATTGCATATAAATTGACAAAATGAAATACATAACTACAAGCAATATATACAATCTAAGTTTAGATCACAATATGGTATGGCACGAGTTTAAATAAACGAGTAAATTTTGTGACACATGACACACCCCAAAACGTGTAATTAAAAAGGGGAGTTGTAAGATTCACTCACATTGGGTGCGTTCGGTTGATGATGTTGAATACGCACGAAGTTGGATTTAACCACGAGTGAAACTAACTTAGATAATAACATAATGGTTTGGTAAATAATGGGATTTTATTAATCAATTTTAGTAGGATGATTGGATATATTTATGTGAGTTTAAGGCTATTTTCTAACCTTAAAAATGTTATTTTTAAGTATTTTTAATTGATTTTTAAATAAAATAAATAAATAAAAATAATAAAAAAATTTGACTTTTTTTGCTATAGTTGACCGTTGACCGTTGACTTTGACTTTGACCGTTGACCGGTTCGTATGTGTGTATATATGCGCTGGGTGAGGCTCGAACCCGAGACCTCCCGTACGCGTGCACGCAGCTCTACCAACTGAGCTACGTGTCTAACCCGAAATATTTCTGTTTTTAATTATATTTATATATTAATTGAATTAAACAAAAAATCATTTATTTTTAAAAACGATTTTAATCTAACGATTCGGTGCGCTCCACAGGTCTCGAACCCGGGACCTGTGGGTTGAGTTAACACACAGTCCACCGCTGGACTGTGTGTCTAACTTGTTAAATAAACTGATTTTTATTATACTTATATACAAACTAAATATTTTCATTTCTGTCTTAAATAAAAAGTTTGATAATTGTCCGGACCGGTGCGGTAGTCCGGACTTGAACTCGTGACGGTTGGTTAAACATTCACACAGTCCACCACTGGACTGTGTGTCTATCTTGGTTATTATTCCGGTTTTTATTAAACTTAATATCTTACGCAGTGACTCCGGTTCGGTTAAAAAAAGGAACGTTTTTTATTAGGGCGAAGGTGCGTGGGACAAGATTCGAACTCGAGACGTTAGCGTGTTTTATGTGCACACAGTCCACCGCTGGACTGTGTGTCTAACCCGAGTTATATCGTGATTTTAATTATACATATAGATAACTGAAACTTCGTCTTCTTCGTTAATCTTAACCAGAATCGGAAGTCCGACTGGTTCGAAGTTTTAATCAAGTTCGTTAGTTAATTACAGGTGAGATAAGTAAAAATAATGAAAGAATTAAGCGTAAGGTATACCGAACTGGACTCCTCTGTTTCTCCGGCAGAACTCCGGTGACAGCAAATGATTCCGGCGACGTGTGTCTTGCGGCAGAGGGTCTTCAACGAGCTTGAAATGAATGTGGGTGGCTTCGGTATGAGTTCTGGGTGTTCAGTAAGGCTCAGAAGTGAAGGGCTCGGTTTTCCGGCGAGGTGCAGAACTTTTCCGGCAAGTGGAATTACGTCCGGTAAAGGTGTGATTGTGAGCGAAAAAGCTAGCAGAGGTTCGAGGAGGTATTTATAGGGCGGGACATCGACGTATTTGGCCCGTTTTCCGACTTGATTCGTCGGTTAGAAACTTTCCGGCGGTTATAACTTGTGTCGCGACTCAGGCGTCGGTTATAACCGATGTAGTGATTAAAGTTTACGTTATAACTGAAGTAACCGTCCAATCTTAGCGAGATAGTCGGAATTTCCGACGATTGCAACTGGGCGCGTTGGTTTTTGAATTCGATATTCATGATATGAATTAATTGTCTTCAATATTGAACAAGAAACATAAGTGGCGCAGTGGTTGGATGGTTGGAAGATAAGTTGTTTGCTGAAACGCTGGCTGATCCGGATTCGAAACCCGGCAGCACTATTTTATTTTTATTTCCTTTATTTTTAACAGTTTTTCAAAAACAAATTATATATTCCAATATACTTATTAATTATGTATCGTTTAAAATTATTTTGGGCAATAAATATGCAACGAAATTTTTAACTGATTGTTCGGTTAATAAACGGAGCGGGTTTGATAAAATCCGTTTTTTTTACGGATGTTACAACAATAATCTTGTCCCACACAGCTAGAATCTTAATAAAAAGAGAATACATAGTTTTTGGTATAATCTTATCCCACACATAATGATCTGATCGTGGACGATGGGTTGTGACGTTTTGATGACAAACTTTGCACACATGCACCATAGCAAGCCACCAAATTATCACAAAACAATTGTGTTGGGTTATTTTGTTCCACTCTAACTCCTTTAAAAGCCACCGAAGCCACAACACTTCACTAACTATCGTTGCCATATCTCAATACTCAGCTTCAGCCGAGGAACGTAATACCACCATTGGTTTTTCGACTTCCATGATATAGGATCCCCCCATACACGCAATAAGTAACCAGTTCTTAACCTTCTTCTGTCAGAACACCCGAGCCAATATGAATCGGTATAGGCAACCACATTAGTCCCTCTTTCATTTGGTAGACAAATTTCTTTGCATGAGTGGGTTTTAGGTACTTAGAACTCTTATAGTTGCTTCCATATGAATCTGTCGAGGATCTGCTGCAAACTAGCTCAAAACACTCACCGAGAAGGTAATGTTTGGTCTAGTTACTTGCAAATACAACAATCTCCACACAGTTTTCTGTAGTTGCTTACGTCAACTCTGACTTCTTCATCATCCTTTCTTAGCTTAACATTTTGTTCCATGGGAAATGCATTCGGTCGGCATCCTAACATACGAGAATCCTCGAGGATGTCCATAATGTACTTCCTTTGGTTAAGAACCAACCCACTTCGAGTTCGAGTCCCTTCGATTCCCAAGAATTACTTTAAGGATCCCAAGTCCTTGATGCTAAAACTCTAATCCAATAACACCTTTGTCTCTTCAATTTTCTTCTTATCATTTCCCACGAGTATCGCATCATCAACATACATAAGAGCCGCCACAAAAGAATTAGCAGTTTTAAACAAAAATAATGAGTGATCGGCTTTAGATTGGTGAAAACTAATTTCGTGCAGAGACGGGGTAAATTTTTTGTTCCAAATTCTTGAAGTTTGCTTCAAACCATATAGAGATTTTCTAAGACGACATACCTTGTTTTCTTTTCTTTTCTCGAATCCTTGTGGCATATTCATGTCGACCTCTTCACTTAATTCCCTATGAAAGAAAGTGTTAACGTCTAGTAGGTTTACGATCCACTTTCTTTTGGTAGCAATATGCAGAACTATGCGAACAATGATAAGTTTTGCCACTGGTGCAAATGTGTCATGGAAGTCTACACCTTCCATTTGATTGAAACCTATAACTACCAATCTCTCCTTGTACCTATCAATTTTACCATCGGGTTTGTACTTTTTATTTTACACCATTTTAGTTGATGGCACGCTTTCCTTCGGAAAATTTCTTTAAGGGTCTAAGTTTCGTTTTGCTCAAGGGCTTGTATCTTCCTTTTCATAGCCTCTCCCAATTTTCATTTTGCACAGGTAGGCTAAATGTTTTGGGCTCATCGTTTAAACTGATGGCCGCTAAAAAGGCTTTGTGAGAATTAGTAAAGGTTATAAGACACCAAATTTGGGGATAAAATGTATCGTTAAGGAACTTTGATCGGTGACGGGTAATGCTTGGTTCAAGGAAAGTGGAAGGTCAAAAATATAGTCATTGAGACATGTCAGTTTGGTCCTGTTTCTTGTTTCTCTTGCGGGTTCTTAGATATCAATGTTGATGGATTCACTTTCTGGGTGGGTGTTACTCTCGCTACCATGTTCATGATTTTCATTGCCACTTTGCAAAGGAGAGTTGTTGTCATGCAAGGCTTCATCAACATCATTTTGTTTGAGAAACCCTTCTTAATTGCCCCCTTCCTTTTCCATCACACCACCATGATAAAAATCTTCATGATAAAAAGTTGGCATTTCAAAAATTCCAGGGTCTTCCTCATAAGGAAAAGTATTTTCCTTAAACTTTGCATCTCTTAATACTACCAACTAACTGTTTTAACATCAAATATTATGTACCCTTTGTGGCCCGTGGATAACCGAAGAATATACCCGTGTCACACCCCAACCGATGGCAGAAACATCGGGATGAGACGAAAACGAGATTGCTCATTGCTCACAACGATAATAAATGACAATATTTAATTAAACATGATTTCATTTCATATAAGATTGTCAAATATATCATTGAAACAATTACAACGAACAACATAACAAATTTCAAATGTCATAACAAAATCGATACAACAATATTAAACCTAACGTCTAATTGTGTGTATCTAAGTCCTTGCTATTTTGATTTCATAGCATCATCTCCTTCAACCTGTAACATGTTTTAAAATAAAGTCAATGCAAAAGCAAAGACGAGTACACAAGTTTAAGCATAGCATACGTATACGAATAAAGTGTAAACAATCCTCATGACAACTATAATCTATACAAGAGCAATATCAAGGCATGCAATACTATTAATCAAACCCTTAACGTAAATACGTTGTTTTAACATGACCTCACGAATAACATGATGGAGGTGGATGCGTGAATTCCTATAACGCTAAGCATGTCAAACGAAGGCTAAAAATAGTTAATGACTAAAGCATATCATAACAAATATCCAAGACAAGCAACAAGTATACGATTCAAGTATTCATGGGTATAGGATTGCTTGTGTGTTTCATAAAGTTTAAGTGTTTGTGATTTTTGTATAAGTAAAACATGTTACACCCAAAAGTGTTATAAACGAAAGTGGGTCGAGTGTACTCACAAAATTGCTAAGTCTTCTTTGGAGATCCCACGACGAGTTGATGGGTTGGAGAAAGGGAAACTGATGCCACCTTAATTAACAAACGAATGTGTATGAATAATCGAAAATACGATGGAGGATTCGAATCGGAGATGAAAGTACCTATATGTATATCACGTGTTTAACGTAACGATCCTAAAGTTAAATTCGTCAAAGGTGTCGTAAAAGTGTTATCAAAATAATACATTAAATATATATATTCAGGCGGAAAAGTATCCATTTATGTATATTTGCTAAAGTATGATAGAAGGGTAAATTCGTCGAAAATATAGTCGATATGCATATGTTTTATATATAATAATTAAACGTATTCTATCGAAATATTTAATAATTAACTTTATGCTTTGTCGAAAGGTTTAATAAATATATGTATATACCTTGCCGAAAGGTATAACGAACAAATATATATATTTTTTTGTCGAAGATATAATAATTATATATTTTGTTGATAAACTTTGATAAATTATTATATATTTTGTTGATAAATGGGCAGAGTTTCCCCCGTTTTAGGACGATCCCGACAACACCAAAGTTGTCGATGATATGTTTTCAAAACGCAATGAATAATTCGATTACATTATAAGAATATCTTTTGTAATGTATAAACTAAGATACGATGTTTCGAGCTCGGTTTTAACTAAATATATATACAAGTGAATCATTATAAATAGCTCATGTCGTAACGTATTACCGAGTCTCCGCGTTGACCAGTTGACCAGTTTGACCCGAACAGAAAACTGAACCGAAACTGCTGTTGACTATTGTTGACCCGAACACGCGACTGACCAGTTGACAACGTGTAACAACTCTCCAAAACACCCCGAAATTTACTGAAACGTAAAATCGAACACGCAAATCGAGACGCGGCACGCAAAACGAGACAGGTCCGCCTGGACTGTCCAGGCGCCACGCGCCAGAGACACCAGTCTCTGTCGCGACGTGCGGGAGGTATCCAGGTGACGTGTCACCGTTCGCGCCATCTGGCAACCCTACACTTGTGACCAGGCTGACCTAGCCTAGCTAGGCACCTCAGGCGCCATGCGTGAGGGAACCTAGATCCCCGCGCGACGCGCGGGGGAGGTCAAATTCAGGTATAAATAGAGCAGTCTGGGACGAAGTCTAGTGCTCAATGGCATCGATAAAATCGAACGTATACTCTCTGAATTTCTGTTTCTTCGTGCAACACCCCCTAAAACCCTAAACCCCTAAACCGACGAAGCGCTGCCCGCTGTAAGAAACTTAATCCCCGATCACTAATTCACTATCCTACCCAATCGATCTAGAATCGCCAACGCATGTCTAGGCTCTGCCCGACTACGTTCGTTGGAATTCTGTCGAGTGTTGTATGGACACCCTACCCAATCGATCTAGAATCGCCAACGCATGTCTAGGCTCTGCCCGACTACGTTCGTTGGAGTTCTGTCGATTGTTGTATGATTAAAGTGACTTGGGTTAACTTAATAACACATGTGCATTGTATGTTTTAATAGAAATCCCAGGAAGTAATCAAGAACTATCATCAAGAACTCCGTAGAAATACTTAAAGTGTTCAAGGCGAGTGCATTCTCCTTTTGTAAACCTTTTTGTGAGTCAAAATGTGTTACCAAAACCTCAAATGTTTTAATTATGCTTAACAGTAATTGAGTTTATGTATTCTACAATTACTGCCGGTATGTTGGGGTTTTGTATACATTGCTAGTCCAAAGTCACGGGAATGTGACAGGAACCGTTACTGTTGGGTGACAGGGCCCAAAGTAATATGACCCACAAGTCAGGATTGACAGTACTGATTGAGTAGTTATGTAGATATAAACATTGTAAATGCGGATGCTCCTCAATAACTGTAAAGTATAATCACTTGTTTTGATAAAACTGGGATGGATTCGCCAGTATTTCTTGCTGATAAAATGTTTTTAAAACGCGTTTCAGGTAACTTAATGTGAAGCTAGCAGAAGCCAGCTGGAGAGCACTGAAGGCTTAGAAAAGTGGCTATAAAAGTTACCTAAATAAAAAGGAGTTTCTATTTTCCATAAATTAGGGTCTGTCCCTAAAAATATGTATTGTAATGGAAACATGGGTTATACCCCATTTGTTTAATATAAAAGTTTGGTGTTTTGAAACTCTGATATTTATTTTCTAACTACGATCCGGATGTCGTAATTCCACTGCCAAATTAATAAACACCGGTACCACCAGCTCTGTGTCCCGCGGCCCCCGCTCCATGGGTGGGGTCGGGGGCTGCGACAGAAGGTGGTATCAGAGCTATGCCACTGGTTTAAGCCATTTAGGTGCCCTTTTGAATTACCTAAATTTAAACAAATATGTATATATTATTTGGTATTATTTTATTAACTTCTTTAGTTTATAGAATGAGTGATCAGGGTACTTCTGACGCTTATCGTCACCTACCTCATTCTCTGATGGATGAAGGAACATCCCAGCCAACCCCAGACTAGATCGCTGATTCCGATGATGTTTTTGTTTTCAAAGCCAAATCTGTAGAGCCTTTTCCCCCTAAAAAGTGGAATTGGTTTAGTAGAGCCAAAATAGAGAAAAGGAAAAGACTGAGACAAGTACAAGAACGAGCCATAGCAGCAAGAACTGAGAGAAACACCCGAAACCCCGAAGTTAGACCCTTGTGAGAGGAAGAATTGGATAGGTAGCTAGCAAATTTTCACATGTTTGGAAATGCAGAAGGGTAACCCAATTTCAATCAAGTAGCAAATCAAGAACCCCTGTTGCTTCCCTTATTTCCTAACCAACCCATAAACCTAGAACAGAATCAGGAAAATCAATTTCCAATACCAACGTTTGACCCCAATGATATACCTAGAATTCCAGCCCCAAACCCTATAGATCCATGGTGGGCTAATACCTGGGCAATTCAGAACCTGCTAGAAAACCCAATCCCACATGAAGAACCAGTTCCACCTTACCCTGAACCAGTGCCAGCCCTAATGCTACCCAAAGAACAAGTGGAAGAACTCCGCCAACTTGGAGATGAATTGGTGGTGGAAGGAAACCGAATTCATCACATCGGAGAGAAGCTCGTCTGGAAATATGACGAGCGAGAAATGCAGTTTTAAGGAAGCCATAGCTTTATATATAATATATATGTGTGTGTATTTTGTAACGTTAAAAAAAGTAATACCACTTATATAAATATATCGATGCATAGGCTAGTAATATTTTAATTTCAGTTATGCTTGTACTAGATGCATATGTATGAAAAGAGTAAAAGTCGCAATGCTCGACGATTTTGGTTCACTGTGTTGGTGTAATTATTATTTAATTTATTCTGTGATATTAATACCTGCTAAATGTTTATAATTCAGATGTCAGACGAAGTAAATCAGGAAACCCAGAATAACGATAATAACGGGAATCAAATGGATAAAAGTGCTATCGAACACATAGTGGCCCAAGGAATCATAGATGTTATGCCCTATATTATCGACACCATTAAAAAGGCAGGAAATAATGATTCCATAAACGGAAATAAACGTGTACCCCCTGAAGTTAATCACAACGTGAATGGAAATCCTGAACTGTTAATCCAAGCTCCAATTCCAAAAAGAAGAAGAACCATCTCATATGGTTGTTCTTGTAAAGAATTCTTATCATGCAAACCGATAGAATTCTCAGGTAATGAAGGAGCTATTTCAGCCTTGCGCTGGATAGAAAAGACAGAAGCCGTCCTCAAGATAAGTAAATGTGCAAATGAAGATAAAGTCATGTATGATTCTAATCTTTTTAAAGATGCAACTTTAGAGTGGTGGAATACCATTCTTCAGTCCAAAGGAAATTATAGAGTCTACAGTATGGAATGGAACAACTTTAAAGAAATAGTTGAAAGGAAATTCTGCCCTCATAATGAAAGGAGCAGATTGCTAATAAATTCCTAAATCATAGAATGACTGGGGTAAATTGCAGGGAATATACTACCACATTCTTTGAATATGTAAGGATTGTATCAACCCTGGCCTCACCAGAACCAGTATTAATCTCCCGTTACATCTGGGGATTAATTGGTGAGATCAGACATGTAGTCAAAACAACTAGACCACAAACCATAAAAGAAGCAGTAGAGCTAGCAAACACTTTGGCAGATGAACTGGTACGTACGCAAGAAGAAAACCAGAAAAGGAACCTAGCTCAAAAGATCACACAGGAGCTACGTTATGGACATTCCAACCGTGGGAAAGGGGCAAGTTCTTCTTTACCCTCGTGTAAGTACACCAAAAGGAGACATTCGGGGAAATGCTCTACATACTGCAATTTTTGCAAATTCCGAGGGCATAAGGAAAAAGACTGCAGGAAGAAAGTTTGCAATGGGCTATGTTACCATTGCGGGGAAGCTGGTCATATTAGAACTAACTACCCGAAACTAGCTCTAGCGGCAAACAACAAAGCAAGGACGACGGAAGGACCCAAGAAGACTGCCAGAGCATTCGTGCTGACTGCCGAAGAAGCCAAGATGATTCCGGATGTGATTGCCGGTACGTTTTTAGTTAATGATGTTTATGAAAAAGTATTGTTAGACTCTGGTGCAAACCAAAGTTTCATTAATACTTCCTTTTGCAATTTTCTTAATCAACCATTAACTAAACTTCACCAAAACTGTCTGGTGGAGACGGCAAATGGATTTTCTATCCAAATAAGCAAAATCCTGTGAGGAGCTAAGATAGGAATTTTAAATCATAATTTTTCTGCTAACCTTTTTCCAATGGATCTTGCCGGATTTGATGTCGTGTTAGGAATGGATTGGTTGGTAGCCAATCAGGCACGAATAATATGTGATCAAAAGTCTGTAGAAGTAAATGTGCCATCTGGATAAAGGATCACAATTAAAGGAGATAAGTCGACAAAATCAACAAAGTTCGTCTCTGTGATGAAAGCTGCAAGCTATGCACGGAAAGGGGGAATAATGTATATGATTTCCGTAATCATTAACACTAAAGGAAAAGAATTAAAGGATATTCCTGTAATATCTAATTTCTCAGATGTCTTCCCGGAAGAGTTTCCTGGATTACCGCCATATCGAGAGGTTAGAATTCACCTAATACCAGAAACGGCACCGATTGCCAAAGCACCCTATCGTCTAGCACCGACGGAGATGCAAGAATTGAAGAAACAACTGGACGAATTACTAGAGAAAGGTTTCATACAACCCAGCTCATTGCCATGGGGAGCATCGGTGTTGTTTGTCAAGAAGAAAGACGGATCAATGCGTATGTGCATTGACTACCGAAAATTGAATAAGGTTACAATTAAAAATCGGTACCCACTACCGAGAATCAATGATCTGTTTGATCAACTCCAAGGAGCCTGATTCTTTTCTAAGATTGACTTACGCTCAGGATATCATCAGTTGAAAGTACAGGAAGATGACATTCCTAAAACAGCCTTCCGAACCAGGTACGGCCATTATGAATTTACTGTCATGCCATTTGGTTTAACCAATGCCCCAGCTGCATTTATGGACATGATGAACAGGATATGTAAACCATACCTGGATAAATTCATAATTGTTTTTATAGATGATATTCTAATTTACTCCAAAAGTAAGGAAGATCACACAGAGCATTTGCATATACTCCTATCATTACTAAGGAAAGAAAAGCTTTACTCAAAATTCTCAAAATGCGAATTTTGGTTACAAGAAGTACAATTCCTTAGACATCTGGTGAATCGTGAAGGAATTCATGTGAATCCCACAAAGATCGAAGCAATTACCAATTGGAAGGTCCCAGAATCACCAACGGAAGTAAGAAGTTTTCTTGGATTGGCAGGATATTATAGACGTTTTATTCAAGATTTTTCTAGAATAGCCATCCCGTTAACCAAGCTAACTTGCAAATCGGTTAAGTTTGAATGGGGACCAAGGCAGGAAGAAGCATTCAGGATTTTGAAGCAAAAGTTAACCAACACACCTATACTCGCTTTGCCAAAAGGAACTGAAGACTTCGTAGTCTATTGTGATGCGTCTAAGTTAGGTTATGGATGTGTGCTGATGCAACGTCAAAAGGTTATTGCTAATGCCTCTAGATAACTCAAGAAGCATGAAGAGAATTATACGACCCATGATCTAGAGTTAGGAGCAATAATTTTTGCCCTTAAGATTTGGAGACACTATCTTTACGGTAGTAAGTTTGTAGTATTCACAGATCATAAGAGTTTAAGATATGTCTTTGGACAAAGGGAATTAAACATGAGACAGAGGCGATGGATGGAAATCCTTAGTGATTATGATTGCAATATCCAGTATCATGCAGGAAAAGCTAACGTAGTAGCTGATGCTTTAAGTCGAAAAATATCATGAGAAGCCAAAAAGAGTACGCTCTCTTAGACTAAACCTGCAGATAGATTTAAATGAGCAAATTAAACAAACACAGGAAACAACAATCAAGGACGATGCTGAAGGATTAAAAGGAATGATTAAAGAATTAGAAAAAGGAACAGATGGAATTTGGAGATTCCAGAAAAACAGAATTTGGATCCCTATCCAAGGAGATCTACGAATGCGAATACTAGAGGAAGCTCATAAGACTAAGTATACAATGCATCCTGGAAGTGATAAGATGTATAAAGACTTAAAAAAGAATTTCTTGTGGATAGGAATGAAAAAGGATGTAGCAAGCTACATTGCCCAATGCCTAACATGTTCACAGGTTAAAGATGAACATAAAAAACCTTCAGGCCTATTGCAACAATTGGAAATACCTATTCGGAAATGGGAATTGACAACAATGGACTTTGTTACCAAACTACCCAGGACACGAAAAGGTAATGATACAATCTGGGTGATTGTAGACTGGTTAACCAAATCTGTTCATTTCTTACCAATGAAGGAAACGTTCAGTACGGAACAGTTAGCCAAATTATATGTAAATAAAATAGTTTCATTACATGGAATTCCTTTATCCATTGTATCTGACAGGGACAACCGTTTTACCTCCCATTTTTGGACAAGTTTCCAAAAAGCAATTTGAACAAGACTAAATCTGAGTACGGAATATCATCCTCAAACAGACGGTCAAAGTGAAAGAACAATTCAAACAATGGAAGACATGCTTAGAGCTTGTGTAATTGATTTTAGAGGAAATTGGGATGAACATTTGCCTTTGATAGAATTTTCCTACAACAACAGTTATCATACCAGCATCAATGCTGCACCATTTGAAGCCATCTACGGGCGGAAATGTCGAACTCCAGTATGCTGGGCAGAGATTGGAGAAAAGCAACTATCAGGTCCTGAAATTGTGCAAGAAACAACTGACAAATTATTCAAGTCAAGGAAAGACTGAAAACAGCCCAAGATCGCCAAAAGAGTTATGCAGATAACAGACGTAAACCCTTGGAATTTCAAGTCGGAGATAAAGTGCTATTAAAAGTCTCACCCTGGAAAGGAGTTGTAAGATTCGGCAAGAAAGGAAAATTAAGCCCAAGGTATGTTGGACCTTTTAAGATTGTCAAACGAATAGGGCCAGTAGCCTATCAGCTACAATTGCCAGAGGAAATGGCAGGAATACATGATGTATTTCATATATGCAATCTCAAGAAATGTCTAGCAGACGAATCATTGGGGATATCTCTTCAAGATGTAGAGGTAAATGAGAAACTAAAATTCGTTGAGAAACCCATTCAGATTGAAGATAGAAAGATCAAGAATCTCAAGCGCAAGAGATTAGTTCTGGTAAAAGTAAAATGGGATTCAAAGAGAGGACCAGAATATACATGGGAGCTGGAGTCAGAAATGCAAAGAAAGTATCCACACCTATTCAAATGAATCTAGAGGTCGAGATTCAAAACAAGGTGGGGAGGATGTAACAACTCTCCAAAATACCCCGGAATTTACCGAAACGTAAAACCGGACACGCAAATTGAGACGCGGCACGCAAAACGAGACAGGTCCACCTGGACTGTCCAGGCGCCACGCGCCAGAGACACCAGTCTCTGTCACGACATGCGGGAGGTATCCAGATGACGTATCACCGTTTCGCGCCATCTGGCAACCCTACACTTGTAACCAGGCTGACCTAGCCTAGGTAGGCACCTCAGGCGCCACGCGAGAGGGAATCCAGATCCCCGCGCGACGCGTGGGGGAGGTCAAATTCGGGTATAAATAGAGCAGTCTGTGACGAAGTCCAGTGCTCAATTGTGATCGATAAAATCGAACGTATACTCTCTGAATCTCTGTTTCTTCGTGCAACACCCCCCTAAAACCCTAAACCCCTAAACCTGCGAAGCGCTGCCCGCTGTAAGTAACTTAACCCCCGATCACTAATTCACTATCCTACCCAATCGATCTAGAATCGCCAACGCATGTCTAGGCTCTGCCCGATTATGTTCGTTGGAGTTCTATCGAGTGTTGTATAGACACCCTACCCAATTGATCTAGAATCGCCAACGCATGTCTAGGCTCTGCCCGACTATGTTCGTTGGAGTTCTGACGATTGTTGTATGGTTAAAGTGACTTGGGTTAACTTACTAACACATGTGCATTGTATGTTTTAATAGAAATCCCATGAAGTAATCAAGAACTATCACCAGAAACTCCGTAGAAATACTTAAAGTGTTAAAGGCGAGTAGATTCTCTTTTTGTAAATCTTTTTGTGAGTCAAAATGTGTTACCAAAACCTCAAATGTTTTAGTTATACTTAACAGTAATTGAGTATATGTATTTTACAATTACTGCCGGTATGTTGGGGTTTTGTATACGTTGCTAGTCCACAGTCACAGGAATGTGATAGGAACCGTTACTGTTGGGTGACATGGCCTAAAGTAATATGAACCACAAGTCAGGATTGACAGTACTGATTGAGTAATTGTGTAGATATAAACATTGTAAATGCGGATGCTCCTCAATAACTGTAAAGTATAATCTCTTGTTTTGATAAAACTGAGATGGATTCGCCAGTATTTCTTGCTGATAAAACGTTTTTAAAACGCGTTTCAGGTAACTTAATGTGAAGCTAACAGAAGCCAGTGGGAGAGCACTGAAGGCTTAGAAAAGTGGCTATAGAAGTTACCTAAATAAAAAGGAGTTTCTGTTTTCCGTAAATTAGGGTCTGTCCCTAAAAATATGTATTGTAATGGAAACATGGGTTTTACCCCATTTGTTTAATATAAAAATCTGGTGTTTTGAAACTCTGATATTTATTTTCTAACTACGATCCTGATGACGTAATTCCGCTGCCAAATTAATAAACACCGGTACCACCAGCTCTGTGTCCCGCGGCCCCCGCTCCCGGGGTGGGGTCGGGGGCTGCGACACCGCGGTTTGACTGAAAGACCCGTGTTGACTGTCTGACCAAAGTTGACTGAAGTCGGTCGGAACTCGCACCCGGAGCTGGAACTAAACCACTCGTGCCGCGAATCTGAACCGAATCAAGACTTGAACGAAATAACCGAACAAAATCCGACTTGAATTAAAACTGACCGGAGACTTGAATCAAATAACCTTAAAATCTTACCTGAACGGAGACGAATCGGAACCAGAAACTTGAACACCGAATCTGAACCGAACCACTGTCATCCAGATCTGACCTGAACCAAAATCGAAACCTGAACCGAGACTGCGACTGGAATCCAACCTGAACGAAACTTGAGACGACATAACCGCCGCCCCTGACATGAACGTCGGAGAAGATGGGGGGGGGTGTCGGACGTGCTTCGTCGAGTTGTGGAGCGCCGCCACCAACTATGGTGGCCGGCCGCCTGTTTAACGGAGAGGGAGGGAGACGAGTGAGAAAGGAGAGGAGAAAGGTGTGTTGTGTGTGTGCGTTACCGGAGAGTCGGTGCCGGCCGCAACAGACCGCCGGATATCGGCCGGTCGCCGGAAATCACAGGAAGGAGGGGCAGGGGTATGCGGCTAGGGTTTCTAAGGGGAGGGGGATTAGAGGGCTTATATAGGTGCAGGGTTTTAAGTGCGCATTGGGCCTAAGGCCCGTTAACGGCCCGATCGCGTCTACGAACTCCGTTTTCGCACCCGTGTATCGTAAAACGTCGTGTAACGTCGTATTTTGTTTGTATTATTATTATCCGTTATTATATATATATATACATGTTATAAAATACGAGGCGTTATAACCCGAAATCCTCTCACCTCAAGCTTATCTGCATTTGTGTCAACATTGCGGTAATAAGTGAGGCAACCAAAAACTCTCATATGGTCATACTTGGGATTTTCATTGTGAATAACTTCATAAGGAGTCTTGTTACTGATGGTTTTTTAGGGTAATCTGTGTATAACGTGGGTCGCTGTTAAACACATTCTCCCCCAAAAATGGTAGGAAGTTTTGCTTCAATTCTTCGAGCCCTTGCTGTCTCGAGCAAGTGTCAATGTTTTCGCTCCACCACTCCATTTTGCTGCGCAGTCGGAGTGATTAGACATGTGGTTTCAAGCGACATTCCTTGGTCGGTATAAAAGTCCATAATTTGGTTAGATGTGAACTCACCCCGTTGTCGCATCTAACCCTTTTGACATTTTTGTTGAATTATATATTAATAATTTTGCAAAAAAAGATGAAGCAATCACTTGCATCTCACTTGTGAAAGACCCAAACCGAGCGGATAAAATCATATACTATTGTTAAAAGGTAACTGGCACGAGTAACGAGGGCCTTCGGTATTTTCCCCATCATTTACAATGTAAAAGGTCTGATTTAATTGAACTAATGGGAAAGGTAGTCTAGTAAACTTTGCTTTCAAACATGAATCACAATCAATAGTGTTTTTCTTTAAAGGAACAAAGTCAAGACATGAAACTTTAATATAAAGGGCGTCCCAAACGCTTATGCCATATGTCACTAGTTATAGCCATAGTCGTTCTCTTGCATCCTCCCACCTTCAGCTGATATAGACCTTCCTTGCATTTACTTGTCCCAATCAATTTCCTCTAGTGCAAGTCCTATATCACAAAAAAATCAGGGAAGAAAGTTACGGTACTCCGAAGGTTGTTAATTAATCTGTTAACTGAAAGAAGGTTGCAAGTGAGATCACGAACATATAAGACACCATTTTTATTGTTTCCATTGGGCAATGTGCACAACCCCCTTCCTTTTACGGGTATAGATTCGCCATTAGGAATGGTGATTCTTGAGATGTTCCAACTTATCCATTAAACAAGTTTAAATCACAATTTATGTGCTTGGTGCAACCTGAGTCAACAATCCATCCGTTACCTTCATACAATCTACCTGCCATGTCTGCTACAGGTTGAGTGTTCTCAACGTTTGATGCATTCTTTGTATTTAACAAATTAACAAATTGTTCATACTAGTCATTGCTTAGACCTGCAGTCAGACTTAGTTCCCCTTCAACTTGCTTGTTTGTTATTGGGTTAATTTCAACACACCCTGTTGGTCTTCCTTTGTTAACTTTCTCTTTGTCAGGCCTCCAATCCGGGTACCCTGTGAGCTGGAAGCAACCATTGTGATTGTGGTCGTCCCTACCACAAAAATCACAATGCTCCACCTTCTCTCTAGGTCTCTTTTGCAGTATTAGTCTACTTCACACTAACCCTCATCTCCCTTTCCATGGCAGTAGTTAGCCATCCCTTTATCATAGCATCGCATCGAAGTCATGCCTTGTAATTGTTGTCTGTCTTCTCCGATTTCTTAATGGTTCCATCAACAAACCCTATTTTGTTTTTTCAAACAAGAAGTTTTTCATCTCCTGAAGCCAATCGAGATAATTGGTATCGTTCACATGCATTTGCCTTGGATAGTCATGGGTGAAGGTAATATGGTTAGTTATCATATGGGGTTTGGGTTTGATTTTGGGTTTTTGGTGGGACATCATCGCCAGCTATGGTTGAATGATGAGTCAACAATTTAAGGTTTTGAGGTTTTGATCGCGCGGTTCGTGACCTTCTATGATACCATGAAAATTATGATGGTCGTGAAAGAAGGAGATTACATTGGTTTAAATACATAAACGAGATAAGATAAACTAGGTAACAAATCATAGGAGATAAACTAATAAAAAGAAAGATACGGGAAGGAAGCATCTCCAATAGAATTTGCTATTCATAGATATCCAAAACCAAGAAACACATAACTCTCTCCGATTCTCCAAAGACACGTATAAACCGAACCTTTAGTGACTGCAACAAAATTAATATAATGATCAGAGGGACCAATCAGCCTTTAGTGACAAAATTAAACTCTGCGACTTGATCCTAATTTAGCGACTGTTCATGTCGTCGATGAAATGGGTCACTAATTGTGGTATCAACAAAACTTACGTTTTGGGTTATTGTTTGGTTCTTGTAGTCTCGCTGGTAACCCATTAATTAAGACAAAAAGTTTTTTTTTCCTATAGTATACCGTATTACTAAATAGTCGTGTTAGGACAAACATATTTATTTGGATAATTGAAATCCTTGCTCATTTAGTAGCTCAACTGACTTATAAGTTCCAAATATAAAATACCAGTTATATGTCATATTTGTGATACATTTGTGAGAACATGGAATATAATATAATGATCAGAGGCGAAGTATAGAAGGGGAGGGGACACCCCTTGAACTTTTCGCTCAGCAGTGTTATATATGTAGTTTTCGTATAGAAATTTTTGGGTATATATATTTTCGACCCCCGGGTTCTATAGAAATTTTAGGGTATATACGTTTTCTACCCTGTCGGAAATCTCAAGCTTCGCCATGGATAATTATGATTGTGAAGGAAAAGAAACATTTATACGCTAGAAGATACTTCAATCTGAAAAAGTATGAAGTTCATTGCTTCTAACTATATAAAAAATCAACTAAATGAATAAAAAAAGCTTAGCCAAATGTCTTTGATATTCTTAGTGTGTTATGCACTCTATTTCATTCCGAGGATACTACTAAATTTTGGTCATCTTCACAAAGTTTGAAAATGAATAATTTATAATAAACTATCAGTAATACTTTAGCAGGTACGTAACGTATTAGTAATCGCTTAAGTCTCCATTTGATAAAAAAAATAGTTTTGAATCTAGCTGGTTTTATGTGCTAAAAGGGTCGGGTTCACGGGTTTAACCAGACCCGAACTGAAAATTTAGACGAATTCGAACACGATCCGAACCTGAAAATCGTGTCATACATATAAACCAAAACACGAGCCGAATATTCGCGGGTTAACCCGAACACGACCCGTTCAACCCGAATTATTATTTTTTTTACAAATTAATGTATTAAAATTAAAATTTACTATAAAATACACAAATGTATATAGTACAAATCATATTTAAATTAAAAAATCTTATATCACTTTCTCTTTTTAAGATATATAATTATTGAAAAAAGACTCACCCCATTTAATTTATAAACATATTATAAAAAAAAATATAATATGATATAAATGGGTTAAATAGGCCAACCTCCCAACCCGACCGGGTTGACACGAACCTGACATGTTTAGCTAGACGATTTCGTGGGTTCAACCTTAAACTGACCCGGCCCATTAAACTAAACCCTAACTCATGAATTTCATGTTAGATTCGTGTCGTGTCAGAAATTTACACCCCTATTTGCCAGAGTGTTTTACATTAGCAAGTTATTGGTAGCCGGTAGAGGCTTAGGAGTTTATCAGTATTGGGTTCTCACAATGAAAAAAAGGTAATATTTATTAAATCAAGTAGTCATGAAAAATTCTTTCATTAGGTAAAGACAACTGTTGAAGAAACACTTCGTGAAAACAGACCTTAATTAGGGTGTAGCCAAAGGGTCATCTGTTTGGGTTTTTGCGTATGTAAATCACATATTATTAGTTATTATTATCATATTTATTCAAATTAATATTGTAACATTCAAGAAAGTTATGATTGGTTACTTAGAAAAAGACTTTAGTGTATTGGTCAAGTACGCATTCCCAATTGAGTAAACATTTTCGTACTCAATTTTGCTGCTTACTTTTTTGTATTTCTTGTATAACAAATAACCCTACAAAAAGCCAAAACAAATAAATAAATAAATAAATAAATACAAAAACAATAAACTAAAAAGCAAAAATTATATTATACTGTGCTTGCATTTTTAATTAACACGACACGACAAAAAGACCTTTCATTTTTACAAAATATATTTTTTTAATCTAGTTCTCAAAGTTTGATTTATCGTTTAAGTCCTACATAGTTAATCACAAACACAAAAGTAAGTATTGTGTCTTAATCAATCATAAAAAAGTTAAATAGTAAAAGGTACTTAACCGTCTATCTTGCGAGGTATATAATGATTTTTAAAGCATGGATCCGTTAATTTATTTGAGAATTTTGTAGGAGTCCCTCTTGGTGTTGTTATAAAACATGTCTCGATGATTGGCGTTAAGCTTTTAAGATTTACATCTTGTTTTTTTAACAACCAACGAAATAAAAGTCCGGCTATCTGGAGTAACCTAATGGCAAAAGGCGATTACATACGTCCGCGGCCACAACGCTAGGTAGCCCAAGCCCACTATCACCAATTTCGGGTAAAAATCGCCGCTCGAAGGCCCAATGCAGTAAAACCTGGTTGGAATCAGATTCGAATTTGAGACCTCTGCTCTCAAAACCAAATCTTCACTTCCCTCCTATACTAATTGAGTTACACCATGTTTTTACTTGAGGCTTGGGTAATTGACTTATAATTTAAATAACTTGTTGGTCTGATTAGGGTGTTTGGGTTGTTGAGTGAGCCAAAACATTAACATTGGACACCAAGTGTAAGTGAGATAAGCATGTATCATCAAGTAAGGGTGTTTAACGAATCGTAATTCGAATACTCGAATTCTCACTGAATCGAGTGTTTTAAATTTTGATATTTGAAGCTTGATTCGAATTTGATATCCAATCCAGCAACAAAAATCTAGTGATGGTTGAATTCGAATTGAAATACAATAGTGTTTAATCAACTAGAAATCGAAAATAGTAACAAACTAAATGAACTTGGAACCGAATACATAAACTCTAAATCAACCTATGGTTCTTTTAATTATTGTCGTCGATTGGAGTGGAATTGTAGAAACCACCCCAAATGTTAGACATATAGTGATATCATTGGGTTGATTATTGGATTAGATTGGATATTAAATGTAAGCATAAAGTATAAGAAGCCTTTTTTGTAATGTGACTACATAATTATGGATGTGTGTATATACATACCATAGTTATTAAAGGCGCTAGGCTCATTCAAGGCAGTGCGTCTAGTGCCTTACTTGCGGCCTAGGCGCAAGACACAAGAAAAGCGAGGGCCTGAGAAAATAAAAATGCACAATGGAAATAATAAAAAAAAAAATTTATGTTTTAGAAAATTAACACTATCCTTCAAATAAATAAAAAACTAAAACTATTATATAACGTTTAATATCATTTATTTAATATTGAAAGCTCTAAAATATTAGTGTAGAAAAGTAGTTTTTGTTAGATAAAAGTAGAAATCTAGTTGGATTCTTGCCGGAATTTAGAGAATTTGACCGAAAACTCCCCAGTATCTGCACCGGGACTATCAACTGGAGAATTAAAGCGTAATTTCCTTGACTTAAGGCGCAATTGCCTCACTTGCCTGGAAAATGGACTTAGGCGCAAGAGGCGATGGATTTTAACAACTATGATACATATACACATATAACTAAAAGTATAATTTGTACTTGAATTTTGAATTCAATTGAATCGAACATGAATTTGTATGTAATTTGAAATTTGATTACTGAATTCAAATATTCAAAATCAGATTTCGAATCGAATTACCGTACATGCATACAGTATTTTAGGTTTATATACTGTTACAACTGGTTCTCATCCTATTATAGTAACAAGTTTTGCTTTTCATCTTTTAATAATCTTATATCTTTCGGCTAACGTTCATTAATCATCATAACATCACAGTTTAGACCATGTGATGGGATATACCATCTTTGGAGTAAACCCCCAACAACCGATTCGATGAAGTAGCATAAGGGGGGACGAGGGCACCCTCAGGGTACCGTCCTCGGGTTCAACCTTGTGCCACAACACCACTGTCACCCAAAGGGTAGGCAAGGCGAGTTGTTTGAACGGATATATCAACTTGTGTGTTGGTGATGTTGTCGAGGTCAAGGGTAAGGCATTGTGTGCTTTGATTGGTTGGGCCATCTGACTTTATTAAAATAAAAAAAAGTTTATGGCAAGGATAAGAGCGTAAGGCGCCGCCAGTGTTTTATGGCTTTAGGATAGTTTATAAGAAATTTGACATGGTGTACTTTGATTGGTTGGGGCAAGGGTACCACACTTGGGTGCACCCCCCCCCCCCCCTAAATGTGTTTCACCATTGTCTTTTAAAATCATATCCACTTACACGCAAATATTCGATCTAGTACTTCATGTGTTTGGTTTATGGTGCATGTCTTTAATTTTAATTGATTTGATACACTAGGTAAGGCATGGTCAACGCCTTCCTTTAATGGGAAACTATCATCACATCGATAATACCTATGAGCCCTCATTATGATAGAGAGTAGATCTTTTATATGTCGTCAAGGTATTCCTTATCATGGGAAACTATTACCACGTTGACAATACCTATGAGCCCTCATTAGGGTAAAGAGTAGATCTTTTATGTGAAAATACAATAAATTCTTATGATTGGGGTTATCATAAGGTTCTTTTCTCTACCAGCCACAACAAAGGAGTTCACTCATGATTTTATTAAAGGAAAATCAGATATTATTATTAATTCTTGTGGTCGCATGTTTTGATACGTCAGCTTCTCCACCACCCTCTGTGCCGCTGGAGTCAACTTCTTTAGGGACGAATGTCTCTCAGGATACAAAAAGGGTTGATGGTTGTGCCTAGCTTTGTCAACCTTTAGAGTCCAAGTTCCTATCCTCTTTCTGAATGTCCCAATCAGTTGGAACTTGCAACTGGTTTTCCTGCTTCCACAGTTCCACTACGTCTTACCCTGTCTGCTTGCTTGTGCTAGCCACCACAATCGATATAAGCCATATTTTAAGGGCTTGTGGCTGTCCGTATTATTGTCGTGTCCAATGGCTTTACACCAGTT
The DNA here is from genome assembly GCA_947069175.1 of Scalesia atractyloides. Lineage (NCBI taxonomy): Eukaryota > Viridiplantae > Streptophyta > Magnoliopsida > Asterales > Asteraceae > Scalesia > Scalesia atractyloides. The sequence goes on along the minus strand of CAMTDV010000017.1, from coordinate 97,863,687 downwards.
CATCAAATCATCTGAGCTATCAAATCTCTAAAAAAACACTTTGTGGTTATAAAATAACTCTATTAAACATATGACAAAGTAATGTATAAATTAATGTTATACCTGGTCGAGTTTAAACTCACTAGGTTCATCGTCACCATGCCCCAAATGGCGGTCCTCCGCTGCCGGAAGACAGATGTCCATTGCCAGACGACAGTCTTCCACTGCCGGACAACAGTCCTCTACTTCCGGACGCAGTGGATCACTTACGTGATGGTCACCTAACCCAAAATCGTTAGGATACCGACATAATTACCCCGATAGTTATCATAAGCCCACGAATCTTGATTGACATCTGATGCAAAACTAAAATCGAACAGAAGATTTAAATCAAACAACCCTGTATTGTTATTTTGATTCAAATAATACGTCGCCTGATTCAACTCGTTGGTCGACTCACCACCGGAACAATATTGTCGTCCCAAAACGACATTGTTAGCGTAGTGTAACTTTAATAAGAAGAAACGGAAAAGTTTTGGATGAAAAATAAAGAAGATTATAGTCGTTTATATAGTAAGTTTTGATGGTTACGTCATGTCAATGCGCGAATCGAGATATATCATGCCTAGTCAATTAATTAACGTGGAAATCGAGGAATATTACGTCAAATCAAATAACTCGCACGCGAATCAAGGGATCCTACGTTGATTCGGGGAATCTTACGTCGAGTCACACAGAGATCTTGGAATCTTGGGTCGAATCAACAATGAAAAAAAAAGAAAATTTTAAACCATGTATACGACCTATATGGCATCATACGAGTCGTAAAGGGTGTTCGTAAACACATTATATGAGCACCCCAAAATCTCAATTCCACACTCCTATACGGGTCTTATAGGGAATGTAAAATTAAGATTTTACGGTGTGACTTTATAAACTCTCTTTTTATATATACTATTATTTAATATTTGAGTGCACATAGACATAGGCCATGCCGCCATGCAACTGCAGCGTATATATGGCAGCCCATACTTCTAAAGCCCAGTCCATCAGACAAGCCCACAACCAAACATTTTCTTGTTCTATGAAAACTATAATCATAAATTTAAATCTATGATAAATTATGCAGGTGTTTAAGATAACATGTAATAAAAATATTTATAAAATTATTTATATTTTCAACAAGTAAGGGTATACATTAACAAAAACCTATATAATTTCGATATACGGTGAAGTATATATACTTTTTTAATACCAGACTTGTGATTTCAGTTATATTTTTTTATCATAAAAACCTGAAACTATTATTATATTATTCAAACATTGACACATTAAAATGTGTTTTTTTAAAAGTAAGTTTGAAAACTCATCCACTTCCGACCATAGACGACCGCTTTAAATCTTTCTAATTATTTACTGGTGCTCACGAAAATACTACTCTAAAGTATCACCTTCCGAAGATAGAAAGAAGTTGATGAAGACGATGAACAATATGATGAGCAAAAAGGGCAAAGGTCATTATGTTCCTACCTAGCAGCACAATTGGTAAATTTTTGTTTCAACTGTAAAAATCTAAAGATTCTTAGGGGCGTTTGGTTCGCGGAATGTTTTGAAATTGGAATTGGAATTTGTATAGAAATTAGAATTTGAATGAATTGGATTTGGAGTTCAAACATTCTAATTGGAATTGGAAATTGTTGGAATTGGAATCTCAATTCCATTTTTGTTGTGTTTGGTTATCAAATGAATTGGAATCCATCACCTTGGTACCCACAACCCCCGGTTCGGGTCGAAACGGTACGGGTGGAACAAGTACGGGTCAAAACGGTTCGCGTCGAAACGGTACGGGTGGAACAAGTACGGGTCGAACGGTACGGGTTAAAACGGTTCGATTCGAAACGGTACGAGTCGAAATCGTTCTCCGAAACGGTACGGGTGGAAACGGTTCACATCGAAACGGTACGGGTCGAACAAGTACGGGTCGAACGGTACGGGTCGAAACGGTTCGATTCGTAACGGTACGAGTAGAAATCGTTCGCTCCGAAATGGTACGGGTGGAAACGGTTCACATCGAAACAGTACGGTCGAAACGGTACGGGTTGAAACGATTCAGTCGTTCACGTGGAAACGATTCACGTCGAAACGGTATGGGTCAAAACGGTACGGGTTGAAACGGTTCGCGTCGAAACGGTACGGGTCGAAACGGTTCGCGTCGAAACGGTGCGCGTCGAAACGTGCGGGTTGAAACGGTTCATGTCGAGGTACGGGTCGAAAAGGTTCGCGTCAAAACGCCGGTTTGGGTCGAAACAGTGCGCGTCGAAACGGTACGCGTCGAAATGGTGGGGTCGAAACGGTACGGGTCAAAACGGTTCGGATCGAAACGATACGGGTTGAAACGGTGCGGGTCGAAACCTTTGGGTCGAAATGGTCGAAGATTCCATTGAATTTACTTTAGTTCCTTCACATATTGGAAGGATTTTGAATTCCTATAGTTAATGGAATTTAAAGGAATTCATGCCTAATTCCAACGTCAATTCAATTGTCAACCAAACACATGAAGATTGGAATTGAGATTTCAATTCCATCAAATTCTGTGAACCAAACATGTTAAGAGATAGAATTTAGATTCCAATTCCTTTAAATTCCATTGAATTCATGCGAACCAAACGCTCCGTTAGTGGAATCTAGCATAATCTTAAGCCTTTTCCTTTCAAATGTTCGGCTGTGGGCTTATCTGATGTACTGGGCTTTAGAAGTATGGGCTGCACTCAAAATTTAAATCTTAAATAATAGGAATAATATATATATATATATATATATATATAATATATATATATATATAATATATAAAGGGAGTTACACCACAAAATCTTAATTTTACACTCTCAATACGACCCATATAGGGGTTTGAAATTAAGATTTTGAGGTGCTAGTCTAATGTATACGGGTCGTATACATGGTTTAAAAGAGTTAGTAAAGCCACATCGCAAAATCTTAATTTTACACTCCCTATACTACCCAAATAGGGGTTTGAAATTAAGATATTGAGGTGCTCGTATATTGCTATACGGGTCGTATACATAGTTTAAAATTTTCTTTTCTTAATTGTTGAATCGACTAAAATGAACATGTTTCACGTCTTTGGCTGCCTCAATCCTTAGAGATTGCGTCTTTGACTGCCTCATAAATCTTAGCGAATAAGAAGTTGATGCGTGTTATCATCCTTAGACTCTTTTTTTTACATTTCACCATGATTTTTAAACGATCATAATTTTTTCAGCCGTTCATATTTTTTAAAAAGTTTACACCAAATTAAAGAGAACTTTTTATCTTTAATTTGTTGTATTTTTTGTATAAAATAATATTATCATTATGATCGTTTAAAAATCGTGTTGGAAAATTAAAAAGTAGTCGCGGAAACCATGACACATTCTTTGATGCAAAGTTTGTGTCTCTGACGCAATCTTTTGCGTCCTAGACGCAAAGTTTGAGTCCCAAACGCAAAAAAAGGGCATTGTTTTCTGTGAATGCTGCACCCTTGACGCATTCAATGTTTATTTTTCTAAAATGGTTAGACAAAAGGTTATTTTCATGATTTTCCCATTATTTTTCTAAAATGATGAGACAAAAGGTTATTTTCATGATTTTCCCAAAAAATCTCTACTATGGCATATGGCTGGGTAAGAGTGAATTCGTTTGTTGTCGATGAAAACAAATTAGAGGGTGTTTTTTCTCGACCAAGAAGTAAGGGATCTTATTTCTTCTTTTGAAGAAAGCTTGATTTATATATCAAATCACTGCAAGTATTTGTCAAATGGTAAAACACCGAATTGCTTAGTAAATCGCTAGATGATTATATATATAGAAATGATACGAAATCCTAAGTGGGCCCGTAAGCTCACACTAATAAACCTTCTAATTCTCTCCCTTCATCAGAGCGGAAAAAAACTAAAGCTAAGACTGAAAAAAACACACATAAAAACGGGAGTTCTATGATTCTTTCTTCCAACTTCTCTTTGATGAAATGTCGATCTACCTCCACGTGTTTTGTTCGATCATGTTGAACTGGGTTTTCTAAGATTTGTATTGCAGCTGTATTGTCACACATAACTTTACTGGGAGCCTTTTGGGAAAAACCAATGTCTTCTAGCAACTTCCTGATCCAAAGAACTTCACTTAACCCTCGAGCTATACCTCTAAATTCCGCATCTGCACTCGACAGAGCGACCACCTTCTGTTTCTTACTCCTCCAGGTAACAAGGTTTCCACCCACCAAGGAAAAGTACCCTGATGTTAACCTTCGATTTCCCTTATCTCCTGCCCAGTCTGCATCAGTGTAGAGCTCAACAGTTAAATGTCCATTTGTTTTGAACAACACTCCATGGCCTGCGGTTCCCTTGAGATATCTTAAAATTCTCTGAGCAGCTTCCATGTGGGCAACTTGTGGTTGATGCATGAATTGACTCACCACTCCAACAGCATAAGCTATATCAGGGCGAGTGTGAGAGAGATAAATTAACTTGCCCACGAGCCGTTGATACCTTTCTTTGTCTGCAAGTTCTCCATTGAGTTCCATGTGAAGGTTGTGGTTCACTACCATTGGAGTATCTGCTGGTTTACAATCAATCAACCCAGTTTCTGCCAGGAGATCAAGGACATACTTCTTTTGGCAGATGAAAATCCCCCGTTTAACCTGAGAACTTCTATCCTGAGGAGATACTTGAGATTTCCAAGGTCTTTCATTTCAAACTTTGAAAACAGATTCCTTTTCAGCCGTGCTATTTCTTCTATATCATCTCCGGTAATAATCATGTCGTCTACATATATGATCAAGCAAGTTATAAGGCCGTTTCTTCTCTTGAGGAATAGAGTATGATCAGCGTTACTTTGGTGATACCCATACTCTTTCATGGCCAAAGTGAACTTTCCAAACCATGCTCGAGGAGACTGCTTTAGCCATATAGGGATTTTTTCAACCGACAAACTTCCCCTTCTTTAAAACTCCTTGAAAACCCTGTAGGTGCTTCCATGTAGACTTCTTCCATTAGGTTTCCATGAAGAAAGGGTTTGTAACATCAAACTGGTGAAGAGGCCACTCCTTATTGGTTGCTACGGAGAAGAGAACTCTGATGGTGTCCATTTTTGCAACCGGAGAAAATGTCTCAGAGTAATCGATCCCATATGTCTGAGTGTACCCTTGGCTACAAGCCGAGCTTTGTATCGCCCAATGGAACCATCTGGTTTATATTTTATTGAATAAACCCACCGGCATCCAACTGTTTTCTTTCCTTTAGGAAGAATGCACTTTTCCCATGTGTTGTTTTTCATAAGAGCACGCATCTCCATTTCCATTGCTTCTTCCCAATTCTTCTTACCTTGAGCTTCCTTTACGGAATTAGGTATTTGTTGAGAGTATAGTGAGGTAACAAATGCTTTAGCACTGTTAGATAAGTTCCCATTGACCATATTAGCTACAGGATACCTTGAATTTCTGGTTTCCCTCTCCGGGGAGTACCGTTTCGGAGGAACCCCTCTATTGGCCCTGGGAGGGAGAGAGTATCCTCCGGTTGTATCTGCTGCAACTGGTTCCACATGGTCAACGACTGGTTCAACCTCTTCCAAGTCTGGTTCAACCTGTTCCACATCTGGTTCAACCTATGGAGTAGGTTCCATTGTTGTCGGTTCTATGTGTTCCCCTGTTACCTCAGATATCATGTTGGATGGACTTTCTTCAGTGGTACTTTGCTCCGCAGATTGTGTGGCTGTGTTTGAAGGACTCGTAGTACTGTGATGATTTTCTGTTGTTACTTCTTCAGATGAGGGAAGTTGGGTTAGCCAACTCAGAGTGTCTATACATTCATTCTCCCTCTGACCACTGAGTTGGGTGTCATAAAAGTATTTTGTTTCAAGAAAGTCAACGTTCATTATGGTGAACATTTGATGAGTTTTTGGATTATAACACCGGTACCCTATTTGGTCGATCCCATAGCCGACAAATACACATTTCTCAGCACATGGGTCGAGCTTGTTCCGGTTGATTTTGGGTATGTGGACAAATGCGGTACACTCGAAGATTCGAGGTTCAAGTGTAAGAGGATGATGAATACTGGCAGACTTAGACAGACAATCTAAGGGAATTTTAAATTTAAGAGCTTTTGTGGGAAGCCGATTCAGGAGATACACGGAGGTTGCAACTGCCTCCGGCCAGAAAGATTTAGGAACCTGGGATTCGATTAACAGGGCTCGAGTTATTTCAAGAATAATACGGTCTTTCCGTTCGGAAACACCGTTTTGTTCGGGGGTATGAGAACAAGAGGTTTGATGAATTAATCCTTTGGTTTTAAAGAATTGTTTCATGGGTGTATTGACAAATTCCCTCCATTGTCGGATCGAAGGATTTGGATTTGAGTTCGGAATTGAGTTTGAATCATAGCATAAAACATGATAAATTTTTCGTAAACTTTGGATTTGTTTTTTAAAAAATATACCTATGTCATGCGAGTGCAATCATCCACGAATAGTATGAAGTACCGAAGACTCTTCCCCCCCCCCCCCCATCACAGGAGCAAGACCCCACACATCAGAATGGATTAGTGAAAAAGGTGAAGCAACTTTCGTATTGCTAGGTTTAAATGGTTGTCGATGGCTTTTGGACACGAAGACAAGTTTCACAATCTATTTTCCCATTTGAAGGGAAGAGTTTTGGAAACAAAAGGTGCGAATAACCATTGGATGGGTGTCCTAACCGTCTATGCCATAGCCAGGCTTCTCGATTTTCGGTTCCATGTGCCAACATCACAGTACTCTGTTGAGCCACTTCATCCACGTAGTACGATCCTTGGCGCTCAGTACCACGTCCAATAATCACACCCGTCCTGATATCCTGTAAAAGGCAGAAAGTAGGATGCATTAGTACCGTGCAATTTAACTCTTTGGTATATGGCTAATCGAGAGCAGTTTGTGTGATAATGATGGAACATAAAGACAATTTGATAATTTCATAGTTGGTGAAATCTCAATTGTTCCTCCTCCTTTCACTTGCATCGTTCCGTTGTTTGCAGTATGGATCTGGGTTTTTTGAGGATTGGACATTGACCGTATGTCGGTTCAAACGTCATGGTGTCGGTGGCACCAGAATCGACTATATCCAAGAATTGTTTTTTTCATGGTTGATTTCCATTTTCTTCCTTTGATCGTATATATTTTTTTAACCGAAGAACCAATTCTATGAAAGGTTAATAGGATTCGAATCAGTCAAGCTGCACTATAGCGGTAGCCGCGACCAATATCAGACCTACTAAACAACCGAGAAGAGGAATCGGCTATCAACAGTTCCAAAGGGCCGGACAAAACCTAATCCCGGAAGCGAATGGAAGGATCGAAAGATCGACTTAGGGCGAGAGGTCAAGCCGAGAGAGATAGAGACCTCGCACACTAAGCCTGTCTTCTCCTCTTCGTCGAGCCACCGGCGACCGGAGAGCGGAATGTTCCGTGGATGACCTGTTTGACGAAGAATAAAAAAGAATGTTCGTGGCTAAGGTTTGATGGTTAGTGGTGAAGGTTTGTGGTTAGACCAGGTTTAAACAATACTTTAATACCAAAAAAGAAAGTCACAATCTTTTTCACTATGTTTTGAATAAAATAATAAAAATAAGATAAATAAATTGACCCAATCTACCTACAATTCCAAAAAAAAGATGACCTCAAATGTGAACACCCGAAAATATTCATACAAAATTCAAGGTTTGTAGTAAAGGAATTGTTCGTTGGCAGACTTTGAAGGTTCGTTGGATGAAGGATGTTCGGCGGCGAAGAATGTAGGGCGACGAGATTATTCTTTGTGAACAAGGTTATTGATTGTTCAGCGGCGAAGAATGTTAGGGTTTGAAGGCCGGCGGTCGATGTTTTAAACGATTTCCCTGGTTTGGTTGAGCGATTGATCTGGTTTTTGGTTTTGAACGATTTTGAGATTTGATTTTTGAACGAAGTTTGTTTTGATCTTGTTGGTTTGAGATTGACGAACAAAGTTTTCAAGGATCGTAAACTCTGCTCTGATACCATGTTGTTTGGTATAGAGAAAGCACTATGGTTTGGAATTGTTTTTATTGAGATTGTATAAAAACTTAATTAGGGTTACAGAAGGAGGTGTTTATATAGAACACCATTTTACATTTAGCCCCTACACTATAACATGTTGTTTACTTTCCGACAAAGATAACTGAAGGAAGCTTCATCCAAAATCTTGTTGAAAAGCCCCAGACCTCGGAGATTCATTCGTTGGATTTACTCCTTCACCAAATAGTTCTTAAACTAATAATTTAAAACTTACGAGTATACAATAGTATGGGATGCCAGTCTCTTGCCGGCTCCGCAAGTGCCACTGCGAAACCCGAAAGCTTCCCACTTTCCAAACTTTAACCTGGTGTGCATACTAAAAGTCGGTTACGCGAGTAAGTTCTAGTTTAAATAAAATAATTAATAATTCTAGTAAAACACACATTTAATAAAAACCATTACATAACATACATCAAACTTTAACCTTTATCTTTGTCATTAAGGTGAAAGTTACCAATGAGCGGTCATCATCATTTCTATCATAAACTATACAATCATCGGTAGTCTCGTATGACACCACCCTATATTCGCAGCCCCTTAGGTAACCACCTATTTTCGCAACCCCATATGTGATTGCTATATTGTGGTCCTTACGTGCGAAGTTCATGACCATGGACCACGTAACAAGACTTGTAGCCCCGTACACTAGTGTCTTGTATTTTTACCATAACTTTATATTTTCATTTACCTTTGACTTTAGTTTCACTTACGCATCGGTTCAATTCAATTAAATTATCCTTTAAAAAACGTCATATTAATTAATGAAAACGTTATTGTATTGATATCATCAGGGCTAATAGCCTAAAAATCATTTAAACTTTCCTTTCAATGACTTTCATATTTCAACTTTTGTATATTACTTGACCAAGTATGCACTTCCACCAAAACTGTCTGAAAAGGGATCTAGAAACTCATCTGTAATACTATGCTCTAACAAATTGGAAACTGAAGGATCCTAACGCCCGGAGTCCTATTTCAAATATGTTTAAAACGTACAAGTGCAATTTCAGCTTTGCGCCGAATGATCCATGCGTAAACCTCAACTTGCGCAAACTAAACCAACATAAAAGTTCCGTCTGTACGTTATAAGAAAAAAAAAACAAGAAAAAAATCCAAAGCTAACATACAAGGTATAAATGGCAACATACAAGCAAACTAACCGACGTTTCTTCCTGTTATAACAGAAAAAATGACACATGCTCCAATCATAATAACTAAGATAAGATTTGTAGTCAAAATATATAAGATTAAAATTTTATTACCTTTTCTAAATTTTAGATAATTTACTTTTCTGTAATTGTGTAAAAGTAAGTATTTTTAATAAAAAAAATTAGAAGAAATGATGACATTTCTCTACAGTTTGTCTTGATAAAAAAAAATCCTTTTGGACCAAAAAAAATCTTTTTGACCAAAAAACCATGATAATAAATGACGTTTAGTAGAAATTTACATTTGGTGGAGTTTCTTGGAAGCATGCTAACAAACGGAATTCTATTCCTTTCCAATTGCCCTTCAAAAAACTAAAAAAACAAACAAACAAAAAAATTCCCTTCATTTGTTACCTAACCCACTCATATTTATTTGTGTTCTAAACAAATTTTTAGTTATATATTTATTATATTAAAGGAACTCATGACCCAATACTTGAATCAATACTAAGCTCACTAATGTGTAGTTTGGTCCAAGTACTTGTCAATACAATGGACCTAAAAACTAATAGCGGTAAAAACATATTTAAAATTCATGTTATATGTGTTATAGATTTTTATTACCCAACATACTATTTTTGTACTATATAAGTTTTCAACAAAAGCAAGACATGTGATGTCCTTTATTTTTGTTCTTTTTCTCCCCTCAAACCCACTAGAGAGAAGCCATTAGCTTTACTTTATAAAAACCACCAAAGCAATAGGACTTATTAGGCTGAAGGGTGTTTTCATGTGAGAGTGTGTGAGTTTGGTTATCAATTGTATTTAGAATCATCAATGGAATGCTACACTACCCCCCCTTGGAGCATGGATCGTGGTCGTATGGATTGAATCACGTTTACCACGGACTAGGGGTGAGCATGGTGCGGTTCGGTTTGGTTATTGCCTATAACCGAAACCACAACCGCACACTTCGGTTATCAAATATCATAACCATTCGGTTCGGTTAATGCGTGTTTCGGGTCGGTTATTTTATCGTTTCTAAAGTTAGGCTTTAAATGTGTGGGTTATGCAAATATCATGCGCAAAAAATAAATACACACAAGCTTGTAGAATTATCAATTATATTTTACTTCCACGTGTTACGTGGAAGCATACATATGAACACAAAGTGACTAGAGTTTTAAATTTAATGAGGCTGGCTCATGGTTAAAAGACTTAAACACTTCACCAAAAAAATATGGATTGGGCCATGGTTAAACACTAACTTAAAAACCTATGGTCTTATGGATTCGGCTATGTTTAAAACATTCGGTTCAGTTCGGTTATTTGCGGATATGAAACTAGTAATAACCATAACCTAACCACAACATGCAGTTATCAAAAATATAAATAACTGACCCTTTGGTGTTATTTCAGTTACGGTTCGATTATTTCAGTTTTATGCTCACCCTACTACGGACCACCTTTCTCTTTTTCCAATGTTTCTTTTCCCCATTTCCTTTAGACAAAATAAATTAAAATAAATAAAGGGATAGTCCTGAGAATTTGATCCGGTGTTAAAGAGGTCTGCCCACACTAGTGGAGTCACAAGTTCGATTCCCGCTTGGGCCATTTTCAACGGATATCTGGGTGAAGGGACGGATTTGGGCTTTAACCCGGGTTCGAACCTGACGGGGGGCGAGGGTTTACCAATTCCAACAGTTTCCCACGCATCAGGAGGTACGGTCTCACGGTGGTCAGGAGTCAACCTTGTACATAGCTTCGAGCAGGGTGGGTTTACACGTGAGTTTCTTTGTCATTCAAAAAAAATAAAGGGATAGTGGTGGCATGGCGCTAGTGATCGTAAGAATTATGACTACACCCTTTAACCTTACGCGTCATCGACTTTATTTTTGGTAAAAGGAATTAAACAATAGTGCATATGGTATGTCTATTTGCGGTTTGATCCTAGTGTTTTTCATTGTATTCTTGATCCCCGTCGATCAGAAGATTCGGTGGGTGATGGCCTGCAAGAGGGTAGAACGTGGTGGTTTGAAGTTAAAGTTGATCCACATTTGAATTAATGTTTTTTTTAGAATGGTGAGGTCCATGGATTTTATTTATTAGTTTTTATAAAAATTGGTCTTTTAATCATTTAATAAATACCATCTGAAAAACCTAACAAGGTTAATGTCAGGGTTGAAATGGGTTAAAAACCAAACCATAGACCATGATATGAAAAAAAATAGACTTGATACTAAATTTGTTAAATTTACCAAACCACAAGGATAAAAATTGAACTTTAACCTTTTTACATTTGTCATGTTCTCACACTAAATCTTTTTATTTTTTGAAAGTAATGATATTATGGTCTTTTCTTTTAATTATGATCCGAATGATATGACATGTGTTTTCGTAGACCATAAATCGATACTGGTACTAATGTTGTTCGATTGAAATCGACGTGGTACCAATATTGTGGGGATGGTATCAGTTTAGTCAGTACCGGTAGAGTAGCACTCGCTGCAACTTATGATATAAAAAGATACTTTATTGTGAATACAACTCTGTTTTCAACGAAATTTATATCGGACTCCTTCTCAGCGGGTTTTATTTTCCTAGAACAGACACATAAAATATTGCATAATGAATAGATAAAACTGATAAAAACGTGACTTGCTAAAAAGGTGGCTAAAGCTTTAGATGTCATCAGGTTTGATGGGCCTTGTTTAGGGCTTAAACTTAACGTCGGGAAAGGTAAGTATTTGGCCATCGTGCAATGGAGTAAAGGTGCAGGGGAGTTTGTTTTCTAGCGGGATTAGAAGTTCGATGTTAGGTGTGAAACTCCTCAGGTGCCGTTAGCCGAAATACGGTTTTCATTGATAGTTTTGTCGTGAAAAGGGCATCCGATACACTGGATTTGATGAGCTGTTTTCCACGTCTACGGGTTTCTTAATGCGACCTCCTCTTGTTTGTTTATGTATGGGTGTTACTAAGTTGTTGGTTGGCCTCAAAACGTGCTAGCCTACATATGTAAGGGAGGTTGTTTTTGTTTTTGACAAAGGCCCCAGGAAGTGATCAAGAATATTATGGTCTGTGCGGGTCCGTTGTTTGCAGATCTTAAACAGAGGCTGGAAATCGTCGATGTATTGACAATTACTTTTTGCACAAAAGTTGTCAAAAGATAAGTCTAACGCAAGAGATACTAGAGACGATATGAGTTACGACGACCCAAGCAATCGAAACTCCGTGAGATTTGTTTTAAGACAGTCGTGGCTACTTCAATTAGTCAACTAAATAGCAGTTATTGTAGCACACGTGTTTCATCCTAGTAGATTTGTGGATCGTCGTCCATGTACTGCACCCTTAGTGTGGACAGTATGGGTCGACAGCATGGGTGTGAATTCTCATAGTTGAACATAACTATTTACAGAGCCTCTTCGGTTGCTATTGTTGCTGGAGCGTCACTAAGAAACTCTGAGCATTCTGGCTTCATTCTTTTCTTCCCTCATGTAATCCCCGTCTTTACCAATAATATTTGGAAGGATTAAGATAAAAAAAAATGACCAATTTATATACCAATGTTAAGAGGAAGTTGCCATGCCGAAGGGTCACCAGACCTTTCTGTAGTTCCGCACCTAAATTTGGGTACATGTGATGTCGGTGGCTGCTATAGAAACAAAGGTATTGGATAGAGCACTGGCAGCTAATAACGTGTTATAAAACACGCTAAATAGCAAAACAACACTTGCAAAATAATAGCATGAAGAGAATCTGATATTTCATTGATAGGTATGTAATATAAGAGTAAACTGCCAAAATGGCCCCTGAGGTTTGGTCACTTTAGTCCAAAACTCAAACCTTTTGAATCTGGATCCCTATGGTTTCAATTTTGTTGCCATTTTCATCCAAAATAAAAATCTGGTCAGATTTTCAGAGTTAACATCTAGTTTTTTTTTGTTTTTTCTCTCTTTTAATGAAGGGCAAAATGGTCTTTTAACGTTTTATTACAACAAATTAAAAAAATTGTCCATTTTGCCTTTCATTCAAAAGGAGGAAAAGGACAAAAAAAAACTGGATCTTAATTGAAAAATCAGACAAGATTTTGCTTTTGGATGAAAGTGGCAACAAAACTGAAACCAAATGGACCCATATTTAAAATGTTTGAATTTTGGACTAAAGTTACAAAAGTGATCAAACGTCAGGGACCATTTTGACAGTTTACTCGTAATATAATAAGAGACAATAGAGCATATAGAGCGGAAAAATTTTTGTAGAAAAAACCTAATCTATTTTAAAGGGGGCTACTAAATGTACCCCCTCTTGTTACTTCTCATGCCCCCTTTCAATAAAATCACTTTTAAACTTATCATATTTACCCCTGTACAAATCATCATTTAAAAAAAAGCATTTCTTGTGTTACAAAACAAATTCAAAAGTGTAAAAAATATTATAGACGTTTGTTTTCAAAAGTTTTGCTTGTTCTTTTTTGTTTATTTAAAAAATATATTTTTCAAAAGTTTTTAGATATTGTTTTTTATGCTTTCTTTTACTGTACATTTTTACAAATTATCGGTACCATTTTTCATATAAAAAAATAATAATAATAAAGTTTTGATTTTTTTTGAAAAAGTCTATACTATATTTTTTCCCTGTCTAGTTTGTATTTTAAATGTCTTATATTTATTTCTTTTTAATATTTTGAAATGTTTTTTTTAATGATTTGAAATGGTTATCCTTAATGGGTGTTCATCGAATAGAATATTGAATCATTCGAATAATTTTTATTTTCCCTTGAATTTGAAATCGATTAAAACCTACCCAATTTGATTCGTATTCGAATAAAAAATCCAATTCTTATTCGATTAAAAAGTTGAATTTCGAATCGAATCGAATTTGAAATTATAAATTCGTTTTCGATTTACTTGACTCGAATTGATTCGAATTTGAATTCTTAAATCAAAACGAATACTTGATAATCGAATCGAATTTAATCGAATTTTACATTTTTCGAAGTCGAAACTAATTCTGAACACCCCTATGTATCCTCATTGAGTCTTAATAAACAATAATACACAAAAATCCACATAAATCTTTGAAATCAACCAGTTTAATAATTTTTTAACTACAGAAGAACAAAATATTTATAAGTCAACCCTATCCATTTGTTTTGCTTTAGAAAAAGTGTTCACTTCGATCGGAAGTCTTAAACTGGTTTCAACTTGTTTATAACATACTCTTTACACTAATTAAATTTGAACTTATAAAGATTGTTAATTGTTAATTTATAGTTTGAAAAAATTATTGTAGTACCTATTGTTTATTTGTTCACTTACATAGATGGTTTGAGTGATTAATATGTGCTAGGGTTGTAGACGCTATTTTAAAAAATAAAAACATTTTACTTTTTTAGTAGATAAAAAAATATTAATTATTTTATAAAAACATTTAAAGTATTAAAAATTATAAAAGTAAGACCTTTAAAATACAAACTAGACGAGGAAAAAACATAATATAGACTTTTTTGCAAAAAGAAATTTCAAAACGTTTTTTATTAATTTTATAAGAAAAGTGTTCTTATTTATTTGTAAAGATGTCCAAAAAAATATAATCAAAATACTATTTGAGAAAATGTCTTTAGAAACAATATCTGAAAACTTTTAAAAATTTGTTTTTTAAAAACAATTGAAAAACAACATTTAAAAAAATGGTTGTAATCTTTTTTTAACACTTTTGAATTTGTTTTGTAACAAATTAGAATATTTTTTTATAATGATGATTTGTATAGAGGGTAAATATTACAAGTTTTAATATGATTTTATGAAAAGAGGATATAAAAAGTAATAAGAGGGGGTACATTTAGCCTACCCCATTTTAATCTTGATAATCACAATAGATATATATTTTATTTATTTTAATATACCTATAATATAAAGTGACGTTGCTAGTAAACTTTAGCTTCCTTTGAATATGACCTGAAGAGAATTTTTTTTATCAAAATCACAATAAAGCTTTCTAATTTTTTTATGTATTTGGTACTTTAGAAAACCTTAACATTTTCTTTTACTTCAATACTAAATGACTGATTTTTTTTTTTTTTTGTCTTTGTATCGTATTTTTGCTTTTCATTTTTGTATTTCTTTTTAATTTTAACTTTTTATTATTTTACTACAAAGTTGAATATTATAATATTTACTTTCATTTAATTGTTTCTCTTAACGTATATATTCCAACGATGCAGTTGTATGTGTTTTTTGAATGTATTGTTGTTTTGTTTGTTTTTTTCTACGTTTAGATTTTCAAAAACTACCCATCGCAACATGCCACGTTATCCCGTTGCGTAGCGTAGGTTTAACTTACATTGATACCATCTTATGTAACTTCTTTTAGGGTTTTTGGTTGATGTGGAATACATTTGACATTTACAACGCTTCAACTTTCTAAAGACTATGTAATCGAGTTTTACGTGCTTATTTTTATGTACGTGTTGGTATAAATTCAAATTGGTTAACGTTTCGACGTGAATTTCTTTGCAAAAAAGTGTAGGTCCACTTGGAGGATCAAGTTACCTACTTCCTTGTTTGTTAACACACTACTGTTAGGGATAGAATTTTAATGTTCGTGGATCATATATCCTTCTATATGTCTGGATTATGGATCCTCAAGACACGGTGCAGGAAGGCTAAGGATCATTCATCCTCATTATTGTTCTAATTAGCTAACAATTGTTTCCAATGTATTATGGCATGGTTTTGCAGGAGCTTTAAAAAGATGACCTACCCGCTGAGAATCAAGGGAATTTTCCATTATTCCAGCACGTGCCAGGAGTTCGTGACCGTTATTGGTGAACGTGGGATATTGCCAAGATTTTCGGATAGTTAGTTAAGGATAATTTTTAGCTGAATAAAAGGGGTATTGAGCTTGAATAAGAAAAAAATTCAAACACACACATCTGCGACCTACACTACTCTCTAATACGCACATTAGCAACATTGTAACAAGCTCAATATTTCCAAATTGTAATCTTTGTTGTTGAATATAGTTGGTGATCGGTAGTTTCCATCACCCGAGGTTTTTTTGTGCCGGAGATCATCTCTCGATCAAGGGCTTTTTCCTCGTACAAATCATTGTGTTCATTATCATTACTTTTGATATTTGTTCATACACTTGTTCGTTTAACCAAGCATCCAATCTCACAAAAATCAGATTTGGTTACATTATCCTTGTGTGATTTTTGGCCAAAACAGTTTGGCGCCCACCGTGGGGTAATCGGTGCTTCAATTCTAAAAATTCCGTTCGTTTCATTCATTTCCATCAATCACATGGCTTCTCATGGAAAATCTGCTTCAAGTGCCATGCCGGCGGTTACCTCATCTCAGACTTGTGCATCGTTGCCTCCCATTCCCACTACACCGACGAAGAATTCTGATAATGCTCAGAAGTAGCCAACACCAGTTTTCTCGAAGGCTTCTACTGTTTCATCCTCGACACCTACTAACAATGATCTGTCTACTTTGATTTTGCAGATGAAAGGATACATGGAACAACAGGACAAAATTAACCAGAGGATCCTTTGTGAAATTGATGAAATCAAGAAACAGAAAAGATCAGCGGAGGATCATTCTCCATTGATGCCTAGGTCATTGGATTTCGCCACTCCAGCAGTAACCACTCAGCATTCCAAAGCGTCCGGTGTTCAGTATCAATGATCCTCAGGATTACAGCATGGATCATTGGCAATGACGCAGCCACAAGCATCTCATTACCAACCTTATGGATCCCCATTCCAGCCTCAGGGATCCTCATATCAGCATCAAGGATCCTCATCCCAGATCCAAGGATCCATGGAGTATTTTCCGAGACCTTCAGCACCCATGTATCCTGGATCCAGTATCTTTCAGGATCAAGGATCCTCAGGAAGTCAGATATTCAAGGATTCTGAAGTTTACAAAGGGGACTTCATCCCTATGCAGATTATTGCTTCATCTGGTCCAACTATTGCACCTAAAGTGTCTACTTTTGGATACACTTCTGCGATACTGGTTCCAAACCAATCAGGAGTTAACAATTTCAATACATCTTTTGGTACTAATTACGGTTCCATGCAGGATACAGGTATTAATCAGGCTATGGCACAGGAACTTCAGAAGCTTAAGGATATGATATCCAGCATCCCAGGAGTGATTAAGCACATTCCTGAATCCCGGATGGAAGTCACAGGGTGTCTCGCTTCGCACCTCCTATATGCAATGCTGAGATACCAAAACGCTTTCAAACCCCCAACATGAAGCTGTACGATGGTACGACTGATCCAGAGGAGCATGTGGCACAATACCGGGAGAGAATGGAGATCAACCCCATTCCAGATAGACTAAAGGAAGCCTGTCTTTGTAAGGGCTTCGGATCTACACTCACTGGATCAACACTGAAATGGCTGCTAAGTCTTCCTCCTTACTCAAGTACTTCGTTTTCTCACCTAGTTAATTTGTTCAATAACCAATTTCATGTAGTAGAACTTTTGAACGGTTAACTAGTGATTTATATAGGGTAACTCAGGGTCGTGATGAATCATTAAGAGATTACATCACTAAGTTTAGTCGAGAATCCTTAGAAATTCCTAATTTAGATATTCCCACTGCTGTAGAGGAATTCAAAATGGGCTTGCTTAAGGATTCCTCATTCTATGATGACCTTGTTATGACACCTTGCAGGAATTTAGATGAAGTAAGGAATAGAGCATTGAGGTTTATTCATTTAGAGGATGACAAAAGGATCCAAGAGAGACTCTCAGGATCCTCAAAACAGGAAAAAGCAAGGATCATTCTTTAAGAATAATCGATCCAAGTCATACTTTAAACATGACAATCACAATGTAAATGCAGTTGAACAAGACGAAGACGATGAGGATTATCCTCCAATATCTGAATATTGTTTTTCTGGGATAATCATGAACTAATACTTGCTATACAGAATTTAGGTGACAAGGCTAGATGGCCAAGGAAAACTGATAAACCTGGAGCCACTAAGGATAAATCCAAGTGGTGCGCTTATCATGGGGATGACGAGTGTATAGCGTTGAGGAAGGAAATTGGCTATCTTCTTAGCAAAGGGTATTTGAAGGAACTGTTAGGAAGGAAACGTTCAAGGACTCAGGATACTGAGAAAGTGCCTGAGAGAGCTCCTCCACCGCCAGCAGATGCTCAGATCATTAACTTTATTTTCGGTGGTTCTGATATCTGTGGAACTTTGTTTTCGGCAGCAAAAAGGCATGCTAAGGAAATGAAGATGGAGAATGAGGAGAGACCAGTTCGAACATCTACCCTAACACAGCAAAAAGTGATATCTTTTGATGAAGAAGATCGCGTAGACATTCAGGATCCTTATCATGATGGTCTTGTCATTACTTTGTTTATTACTAATCATTTTGTTCGCAGGATCCTTATCGATGGAGGGAGTTCAGTGAACATAATCCAGTTGGATGTCCTCAAAAAGATGAATATCCCTGAATCTGAGATCATACCAAGATCATCGGTGCTCATGGGATTCAGTGGGGGAAACCAAGAATACATTGGGGGACATCAAGCTTCCTATTTACATAGAGGGAGTGAATTCTATCTAAAAATTTTGTGTAATAGATAGCTTATCTTGCTGTAATGTTATCCTTGGCAGGCCATGGATACATGAGATGAAGGTGGTCCCATCAACATACCACCAATGCGTCAAGCTTCCAAGCCCATGGGGGATAGTCAAGATAGAAAGTAATCAGCAGGAGGCGAAGAATTGCTACATTTCCTCAATGAAACTTGCTTCCAAGTCTAGGGAAGCATAGCAATTAAAGCATCCTCCAAGAGACGTCATGGAGGTAAGAGAACAGGACGTCAAGGATATACTCTTAGATCCTAAGTATCTTGAATCCAAGGTGTATATAGGATCCGGGATCCAGGAGAGCATAGAGCAGGATCTAGTATCCTTCCTTAAACGAAGGAAATCTACCTTCGCCTGGAAGCATGAAGATATGACAGGTATATCTAAGGATGTTATTACTCATAAACTTGGTATTGACAAATCTTTCAGGCCAATACACCAAAAGAGGAGAAAGTTTGCTCCTGAAAGAAATGCGATCATCCAAGACGAGGTAGACAAGTTACTAAGGGCAAGTATGATTAGAGAAGTCAAGTATCCAAGATGGTTAGCCAATGCGGTTGTTGTTCAAAAGAAAAATGGAAAGTGGAGGGTATGTGTCCATTTTACTGACTTAAACAAGGCATGTCCCAAGGATCCTTTCCCTTTACCCCACATTGACTCCATGGTGGATGCTACGGCGGGTCATGAGTTGTTAACTTTTATGGATGCTTCGTCTGGATTTCAGCAAATTCAGATGGAACCATCTGATCAAGAGGATACAGCATTCATGACACCCATCGGCATATATTGCTATATTGCTATGCCCTTTGGTTTAAGAAATGCATGTGCTACATACCAAAGGCTGGTGAATATGATGTTCAAAGAACAACTTGGACATATGATGGAGGTATATATAGATGATATGGTGGTCAAGTCTAAAAGAGTTGAGGATCACCTTAAGGATCTCGAAAAGACATTCAATATCCTTGACCAATACAATATGAAATCGAATCCTTCCAAATGCCATTTCAGAGTCAAAGCTGGAAAGTTCTTAGGATACATGGTGACCAAGAGAGGGATCGAAGCAAGTCCGGAGTAGATAAAGGCTATAATCAACATCAAGTCTCCTACCAACGCTAAGGATGTGCAAAGATTGACAGGAAGAATCGCCACCCTGAACAGATTCATTTCAAAATCCTCAGAAGAATGCAAGGATTTCTATATTCTGAGGAAGAATAAGAAGTTCAAGTGGACGGAGAAGCATGAAGCTGCTCTATAGGCTCTCAAGGATTACCTATCCTCAGCACCGGCATTAATGAAACCTAAAAATGGGGAACCATTATCCTTATACCTAGCTGTTTCAGGTAAAGCAGTAAGTGCGGTCCTTGTTAAGGATCATGAAGGCCAACAACATCCGGTATACTATGTAAGTAAAAGTTTACTTGATGCTAAGGCCAGGTTCATTTAGAAAAACTTATTCTTGATTTAATTATGGCTTCAACCAAACTAAGAAATTATTTCAAAACTTATACTATTGTCGTTAAAACTAACTTTCCTATCAAGAATGTTCTCAGGAAACCAGAGATGTTGGGGAGAATGACAAAATGGGCTGTTAAACTTAGTGCATATGACATTAAGTATGAGCCTAGAACTTCTATTAAATCCCAGGCTTTGGCTGACTTTGTGGCTGATTTCAGTAGTGATCTACAAAGAGAAGCTGAATTGGAGGTACAACAACTTGTGGAGACCAAGGATCCTTGGACACTCTTCATAGACGGAGCCTCGAATGTCAAAGGAATTGTACTAGGCCTACTACTAAAATCGCCACAGGGGGACATTATACCCCAATCAATAGCATGTGAATTCAAACCACTAATAACGAGGCAGAGTATGAGGCCTTAATAGCAGGTTTGCAGTTAGCTAAGCATATGAGGATCAGGTATCTTCAAGTGTTTGTGGATTCTCTATTAATCACTAATCATTATAACGGATCCTATGCTGTTAAAGGTGAAAAGCTAATTAAATATTTGGAGATAGTCAAGGAATTGGCGGATTCTTTTGCTTTTCCAGTCTAACACAGGTACCCAGGGAAGAAAATGCAGAAGCAGATGCCTTGGCTAATCTAGGATCCCATTGAAGATGCCTGATGATGTGAAGATACCCATTATCCATGTTATAACTCCTGCAATCGAGGAGTGTGAGATAATGGAAATAGTGGACGATGCTGCAATCGTACCTAGGGATGATGCACAATCAACTCCAAGATCATGGATCCTTCCAATCCTGAATTATATCCAAAATGGGGAAGTTCCCATTGGGAAAATCCTAGAGCCTTCAAGATTAAGGTATCCCAATTCACTATCACTAATAACATGTTATATAAGAGATCTCTTGCAGGACCCTATCTACGATGCATTGAGGATCCTGAGATCCAAGAAGTATTGAAGGATTTTCATGAAGGAGATTGTGGAAATCATACTGGGGGCAGAGCACTATTTTCAAGGATTCTCAGAACAGGATATTATTGGCCTACAATGAAGAAGGATTCTGTGGAGTATGCAAGGAAATGTGATGCTTGCCAAAGACACAGTAATATCCTTCATCAGCCCGCAGAACCTCGGCATCCTATATCCTCATCTTGGCCATTTACGAGACGGGGAATGGATATAATAGGCAAGCTTCCCAAGGCACCAGGAGGAAAAGTGTTCATTCTAGCTATGACAGACTATTTCTCTAAGTGGATAGAAGCTGAAGCTTTTACCCAAGTCAGGGAAAAGGAAATTATATCCTTTATTAAAAGAAATATCATTACTAGATTTGGTATTCCTTCTTAGATTGTTTGTGATAACGGATCCCAGTTTATTGGGAAACGTACTACTAACTTTTGTGACAGCTGGGGGATTAGGATGATTACATCAACACCAGTCCACCCACAAGCTAATGGCCAGGCAGAATCATCCAACAAAATCATCATCAACAACTTGAAGAAGAAGCTTGGATCCAAAAAGGCAAATGGGCCGAGGAATTGCCTTATGTCTTATGGGCAGATAGGACAACTCCCAAGAATGCAACGGGTCAGACTCCCTTCTCCTTAGTCTTTGGAGCCGAAGCAGTGATCCCTACAAAATGATAGTACCAACAGCCAGAACAAGCATACGTGATCCTGAAGCAAGTGTCGAGACTCTGTATTAAGGAAGGCGTTCCAGAATACCAAGAATAAGGATGGCTAGCTATCAACAAAGAGTGGCTGGTGCTTACAACAAGAATGTAAGGGTCAGAAGGTTTCAAGTTGGTGACATGGTATTAAGGAAGGCGTTCCAGAATACCAAGAATCCTTCCGATGGTAAATTAGCCCCAAAATAGGAAGGCCCCTATCTAATTGAAGCCGACGCAGGAAAGGGGGCATGTCGATTACTAACTATGGATGGTAACCTACTACGAAGAGCTTGGAATGCTATCCACCTAAAAAGTATTTTATGTAAAGGATCAGGGATCCTTAAGTATCCTAGTGATCAATTCAGATCGAAGGATCCTCAAAGGATAGGAGATTCTTGATTCGGTAACGTTTAACTAATGCTTTCATTTTTATGATACTTCTTATAAAGTAAGGATGTTGAATTTTCAACATTCAATCTTATCAAGCTTTAAGTTTTGCAGAAGTTATTACAAAGGATCAAGAGGTTGGCCACCTCTCCAAGACTTTGGGCATGTCCCCAGTTTAAGGTATCCAATACCTTCTAAGGTTTAAAGGTTTTCACCTTTCACACGAATTGGGTTTCAACACCCCGCCAGCAGCGCACGTTATCAAGTATAGTTCGAGGCAATGGGACCAGTACCCGCTTTAGGGGTTGACAATTTCATTGTTGTTGGCTATATGTAGGATCCTAAGTATAATGGTAGACGTACCATACATCCGTTCCTAAGGTTTCTAAACTTTTTCACGTTAGCTAAGGTTTCGAAATTTTCATGTCGCTCACGATTGGATAGATGCCAGTTTGGGCCATACTCCAGTTTACACAGTTATTTGGGCTTGTCCCCAGCTATTTGGCTTTTCCCCAGTTACTTGGGCTTGTTCCCAGTTATTTGGGGCTTGTCCCCAGTTACTGATGAGTCATTCAATTGATGTTTGGCTTAGTCCCAAGTTGTATATTATAACAGGTCCCTGAAGCTTAATAAATAAGGATCCTGGATCTTGCAGTTCTACTGATTTCTATTCCGTATTTTTTCGATTGTAAGCTTTAAGGATAAAGAATCCTAACTTGGATTCACTTGTATGATCTTTCTTTTGCATTTGCTTTATTTCTGGCTTATTTATGTACCCTAATCATTTGACAACAGGATATGTGATCCTTGATCATATGATGTCTATCTTTAAAGAATATATTTTGACAAACTCCTATAGATTTCTTAGCTGAATATTATGGAATTATTGACGTATACAATTATAAATATATTCAAACTGAAGAGAAGTAACAACAAAGATAAGCTTAAAGTTTTATTTATTTATAAAAACCCTTTTTAAAAGGTTGTCAAAATTGCTAACCCAAGCTTTCTACCAGCAAGTCGTGGCCCGTCCACTTGGGTTGGCAAAGGGTGTCCATACTAACGAGTCAATAAGTGCAGGAAAGTAAAGGCGGGGGGCATCAAGGGCTTACATCCTCCACAAACAGAAGGACCCATCCACCTTTGCTACCCCCTATCGTCAAAAGGATCAGTGATCCTTAACCCTAATAACTATTGTTCAAATACAGACCAAATTGTTCGCCATAAAAATACCAACAACCAAAAAACATAAAAAATGGGCTCCGGCCACGTCTAGAATTATCCATCATCGCCATTCATGCAACCTACTCCACGGCTGCCTCACCACCGTCACCTCCTTCTCCCTTGCTACCAACCGTTGCCTCTGCCAGATCCATCACGCTGCTTGGCTCTGCCTCCGGGATGGGTGCCTGCTCAGGACTTTCTTCATCACCCAGCTCGATCAACCTCTGCTTCCAAGCAGCCACATCCCACTCAGCCCTGTCAAAAGAAGGATTCATGGCCTCTTCAACCATCTTTATCCTATCTTTGAGGATAGACCTAACGGCAAAAACCTTCGCCTCGTCAGCAGCCTCCAATCTCTCTTTGTTAGCCCGGATCTGATCCACCAAGACCTCCTTCTCCAAGCGTTGACCTCCTTTTCCAAATTGGAAATCCTTTTGTCCTTGGCAGCAGTAATGGCGGGAGCTCATCAATGTGCTCTTCAGCTTCAGTTAGGAGTTTTCCTTGGAGGGCTTCTAGTTGGGCGATTTTCTGCATAAGTCAAAATTTTCAGGATCAGTCATCCTCAAAGTTCAAGTGTAATTCAAGAATAGGTGATCCTTACTCAGCAATGAAGTCAGAGATTTGCTGCTTGATCTGGGAGGTGTCCTCGGTTGGCTCGCTCGGTTTCTTCCTTTTGCTCCGGATTTGGCTCTGGAAGGCATGGCCCTTGTTCCTGGCTTACTTTGGCCTGAGGCCAGTTCAGCCTTGATGGAGCGGGGGGAGATGATACTTTGAAGTTCCCCGAGATCAAACTTGGTGGCAGATTTGGATGTAGACTTGGCAGCACGTATGCAAATCAAACTCAGATAAGTATTTATAAGCTATCTATTTTGTTGAATATTTTCATATACTTGTATACAAATACTTACTTGACATCGTGACAGAGGTAGAGGTATCTTCTTCTAAATCCTTGATTTTGGGGTAAAAAGTCATCACAGATGAATCAAGTGCCCAAAAGGCAGCAATCCTTATGGCGTGGCAGGTAAATCTCTCAAGGCAGCGTAGCTAGTCACTGCATGCACAAAAAACAGGATCAGTTATCCTCAGTGTAACAAAAAGTAACATGTCCTAAATCCTACCCTTCAAGTTCCACTTTTTGGGAAGATACTCCCCCTGAGGAATGGAGTCTCTTCTCGCAAAGAAGAACTGGTTTTTCCAGTTGGTGTCATTCGTGGTGATTTTAAGCAGTGGGGGGTGAGTTTTGGATTTGGATTTGAAAAGATATCGACAAGACCCATGAGTCACAAGGCTGTACAAGTTGAGGAGTTCGGTGATACCAAAGCTTAGACCCTCGTTCTTGATCAACTGTTCCAGAGTATACAGTACCCTCCACAGCATAGGCATGGCGTGGTTGTAGCACATGCCGGTATGAGAAAAGAAGGTTTGAGTAAACACTGGGAAAGGATATGTATAGCCGATCAAGAATGGAGCGGCAGGAAAACAGATCCAGAAGTCTGATTCGCAATCACTTCTCATGATGAATCAAAGGGTCTGAAAACTTTTCCTCCGGGAAACAGGGGCGTATTTGATCAATTTCGGGATCGTAATACGGCAAAGCTCATCCGAAGGATTTTTCAGAAGGTTTTGCTCTTGGGAGTGTGATCTTGTGGTTGATCTTTGAGAGGAGAGGATCGGGTTACCATCTTCCCCATGGATCAGAATAACGAAAAAACAGAGGATTGAATAGAGAGAGAAAGAGGATACTGTTTGATGCTCTGGATATGCGTATAAAAAGGCAAAGATCAAGCTTAAATAAGAGATTTGATCTCTATCCCTATGCTATAAATAATGATGTTTGTTGCAGGTTATCAAATCAAGTGACGTCATACTGTGCAACGGATATATGCAAGTGGCAACGGCTAATTTCTTTCCAACAGAAACATGACTAATCTTAGGGCATTTAATTGGTCATGTTTGGGGCAATTGTTAGGGATATAATTTTAATGTTCGTGGATCATATATCCTTCTATATGTCTGGATCATGGATCCTCAAGACACGGTGTAGGAAGGCTAAGATCATTGATCCTCATTATTGCTCTAATTAGCTAACAATTGTTTCCAATGTATTATGGCATGGTTTTGCAGGAGCTTTACGAAGATGACCTACCCGCCGAGAATCAAGGGGAATATGCCATTATTCCAGCATGTGCCAGGAGTTCGTGACCGTTATTGGTGAACGTGGGATATTGCCAAGATTTTCGGATAGTTAGTTAAGGATAATTTTTAGCTGAATAAAAGGGGTATTGAGCTTGAATAAGAAAAAAATTCAAACACACACATCTGCGACCTACACTACTCTCTAATACGCACATTAGCAACATTGTAACAAGCTCAATATTTCCAAATTATAATATTTCTTGTTGAATATAGTTGGTGATCGGTAGTTTCCATCACCCGAGGTTTTTGTGCCAGAGATCATCTCTCGATCATGGGATTTTTCCTCGTACAAATCATTGTGTTCATTGTCATTTACTTTTGATATTTTTTTCATATACTTGTTCGTTTAACCAAGCATCCAACCTCACAAAAATCAGATTTGGTTACATTATCCATGTGTGAATTTTGACCAAAACAACTACCAAGTGCGGAATCCTTGTTAGCATGCAAACCGAAGCAAAACAATGTAAATGCAAACACAAAATAACCAAAAAGATTCAATATCTTTAGATTAAAGTGGAAGAGAATCAGTTACACATACACACAGTGTCAAACTCTCTAAAGACTCTCTTGGTAAACAAAGAAGTGGTGAGTCTGTATTTATAGGCCAACACATCTGCATGGCTACGAAGAACCATCAGACACCACGAACAACATGCAGTCCAACGAAGAATGGTTCTTCATTGGACATATCCACGAACAACCTACACCCACGAAAAATGGTTCTTCGTGGCATGCTGAACCAACGAACAACAGTTGTTCGTAGATAATGAACCCTACGAAGAACATGGGTTCTTCGTAGGAACCTGCAATACAGACATATACCACAGACAACAAACAAACAGTTTACCAAGAGCCTAAACAAACTAACAGCTTCACACATGCAAACTGTTTACAATGCTAACAAACGTAAATGTCATGCTAAGTCAAGATAGGAGGATATATTGACTTGGCCGACTCGACCAAAACATACATAAACGTAAAACAAAGACCATACAAACTGACATAGCTAAGAACAAGCTACAGACACAAAACTGTACCAACAAAATCCCCCTTATCTATAGCTTGGTCTTCGGTCTTCATTACTTGTTCGTCCCTGGTCCATGAGCTACCAGAGTGAATACCCTGATAGTTGCAAAAACAAACAACCAGTTGAAACAGCAACGGTTGATACGCATCTTTGTCTTCATAAAAGATGTCGTGCTCAAGCAGTTTCTTGATATCTATCTTCGACATGTTCACCACCCACATTGGGTCTAGCATCCGGAAATTATCCTTATCGTCCTTGAACACTATAAAGGCTTCATGAGTATCGGAATCATAACACCACAAATGCATGTCTCCTAGAAAGTCTTGTTTCATCGGCATTAACGAAATCTGCTCCAACACTTTTACTTTCTAGTAAACAAGCCTGTATTTTCGGTGTTTGTTTCCGGATCCAAAGTGTATTTGATTTGCTCGTATCTTGGAAACTGTGGCTTCTAGAGTTCAAACTTCCAACCCTTCCGACGCTCAACTCGAAGCTCTCGAGCAAAAAGGGTAAACCTTCATACTTCAACCGATTAATCACGTTCAACCTGGACAAAGTAGCAACATCATAAAAAGGTAAAGTTAGCATGCTCAAGAGCGATCTGAAGTATTGGATGTCGCGTTCTCGTTTGACCGCCATGCAATGTATCTCCTGAACGAACATCCAACTAAGAATGCGACCGTGTGAACGATCTTTCATAAACTTCATGCAATCTACTTGAATCGGAGGAGGAGTAGGCTTCGGATGCTTTGCTAAAAAAATTCTTCGCCATTCTTCAAAAGTATCCGTAGAAGTATCAGACGACTTTTCAACTTTTCATCAATCTCGTCTACATTCTCCTTGACCCAATCATCATCAAAAGGATTGAACTCCACTCCATCCTCACGTACATACTTTGCCTTCTCGGTATCCCCTTCGAACACGATCTCTTTGATATCTTCAACCTTTGTGTTATCAGATTCACTCGGTATTTCATCAATGGTAGATTAATCTACCTCTTCATTTCTTTCAACCTCAAAATATGTTCTTGAGAGAGTTCAGAGACAAACTCCCCTTCTTCCAATTCTTCACCGGTGACAGGATATAAAGACTGCAGCGGTTGCACATCAATGGCTTTAAAAGTAGTAGCTTTTATGGGTGGAATTTTCTGACTCATATCCTGAGGATATATCTTAAACTTATATATTGATTACAACGACCAGGATATTGAACCAGGATATTGGTAACATCCTGAGGGAGTATCCTACTCGTTACTAATGATTTCTTTGGATGCAAGGTACCAACGTTCACAAGGCTTGGTCTTCCTGAAGACTCGGTCATGACGGTTGAAAGAAAGACGTTGGAGGCTGGAAGAAAGGGTCTACAACGGTCAAGAGGGAATATTGAAGGATCCCTAAAATGTAGGATAGTTAGTTAGTCTTGTTTACTATTTAAAGGGCACTTGGATCAGCAGTAAGACACACATCATCTTGCACTCTTTCATTTTCCGATTACAGCAACACTCGAAAACACTCACTACACTCACATTGTTCGAACTTTGTAACACTTAGAGCTGATTCAAGCAGTATCCCGAAGTTGTATCCTGCTGTTTGATCAATAAGAAGAACAAGGTAGCTGGCGATTGTCAGCTCCCGAGGTTTTATGCCGGCGATCTAGATTGATCAAGGCTTTCCTCGTATATCACGTGTCAACCTTTACTTTATTGCATTGTTTTTACGAATTGATATAGTTCTGTATCCTGGAACTATATCCTGAAACTTCTTATACTTTTAATCAAGTTAACACATTTTTATCTAATCTACATAGCACACTACCTCACAAAACTAATTTGATCACTAAATTGCTTCGGTAATTTTTGACCAAAACAAGTTGGCGCCCACCGTGGGGCAAGTGGTGCTATTTCTAATCAAAAGTTTTCTAAAATCATTAATCGGTTTTCTATTCTCTAATCTTTTCATGAGGTTATCTCTGATGGCTTCTCAGTCAGGTTTGAGTTCTTCTTCGGTGCCCGCATCAACCTCTGCTGTAATTGGTTCATTGCCTCTTCCACCTCCACAGCCTAGACTTCTCAAAGGAGGAATGAAAGCCAAGCAGCTCGAGATACAACTACTGCTCAAAATATCTCCAGATCCGGAGTTTCAGGGAGAACTCCTATTTTTGCTTCTAACGACGAAATTTTGTCTTTGTTTAGTAGTATACAGGGTCAGGGTCAAATGAAGCAACAGCAGGAAACTAACCAGATGCTGATAAGAGAAATACAACTTTTAAAATCCATCCCCAGGAAACCTGCTGAGGATATTGTCACTCCCTTGCAACCCAGGATGCTGAACTTTAGTTCGGCAGTATACACTAAGGATAATCAGGGCAACATTATACTGAGTCACTCCCGGAGCAATATCCCAGAGATCCCCTCATCAAACAGGATGTCAACTGTCAGGGATCCAGGATATGTTCCAGGATATGGCCAGAATCAACAGGCTGGTAACTTATCTAATAATGTTAATACTTTTGCTACTAACAATGTTGGATCTTCGCAGGATACAAGTGTAACCTCAACAATCTCTAGAGAGCTTCAGAAATTGAAGGATATGATATCAAGTGTACCTGGGGTAGTGCAGCCCATACCGGAAGTGTCCCAGGATAGTCGCAACATATCCCGCTTCGTACGCCACATTTGTGATGCTGAAATCCCAAAGAGATTCCAAACTCCCAACATGAAGCTTTATGATGGACGACGGATCCTGAAGAGCATATTGCCCAGTATAGGGAGAGGATGGAAAGGAATCCTATTCCACTGGATCTTAAAGAAGCATGTCTCTGCAAAGGCTTCGGCTATACTCTGACAGCATCAGCCTTGAAGTGGGTCTTAAGCGTTCCACCTCATTCTGCTCATTTGGTTAATTTGTTTAACAGTCAATTTTCTGGTAGTAGAAGCTTTGAAAAACTAACGATTGACCTCTATAGGATAACATAGGGACCTCAAGAATCCCTTAGGGATTACGTGAACAAATTTAG
Organism: Scalesia atractyloides; assembly: GCA_947069175.1. Classification (NCBI taxonomy): domain Eukaryota; kingdom Viridiplantae; phylum Streptophyta; class Magnoliopsida; order Asterales; family Asteraceae; genus Scalesia; species Scalesia atractyloides. Next base: position 97,833,831 of record CAMTDV010000017.1, on the reverse strand, counting down.
TAGGGAATCCCTGGATATCCCAAACCTTGATGTTGCTACGGCAGTACAAGCATTCAAGATGGGATTACAGAAGGATTCCCACTTTTATCAGGATCTTGTGATGAATCCTTACAGGAATCTGGATGAAGCTTGAAACAGGGCCCTGAGATATATTAGACTCGAAGATGACAAGAAAATGCAAGAAAGGATGAATTCATCCTCAGCATATGAATCAACTAACAGGAAGTCGAATCCTCATACAAGCCATATCGCTCTAAGCCATATGGCAGGAATGACAACAAAAAAGTGAATGCTGTTGAGGACTAAGATCCTGAGGAGTATCCTGAGTTATCTAAGTACTGTTTTTTCCGTTTATACTCCTGAACTAATATATGCCATGCAGGGTTTAGGAGATAAAGCAAGGTGGCCTAGGAAGAACCAACAAAAGGCTGATTGGAAGGAGAAATCCAAGTGGTGCGCCTTCCATGAAGATTTTGGACATGTAACGGAAGATTGCATAGCCCTGAGAAAGGAGATAAGCTATCTCCTAAGCAAAGGCTACTAGAAAGATCTTATCGGCAGGAAGAAAAATAAGGGACAGGATACTGACAAGGATCCTGAACAAGCAGCTTCACCTCCATCAGACGCCAAGATAATCAACTTTATATCCGGAGGATTCGACATATGTGGAACCTCATACTCAGCGGCCAAAGACATGCCAAGGAGGCTAAGGCAGAAAGAGGAGACAAACCAACCAGGATGACAATGCTTACGAATGACAAAGTCATAACATTCAATAGTGACGACCGGGATAACATCTAGGATCCTCACCATGATGGTTTGGTAATTACTTTATATATCGCTAACCATTTTGTACGCAGGATACTGGTGGACCACGGGAGCTCGGTCAACATCATCTAGTTCGAAACCCTGAAAAGGATGAATATCCCAGAAATGGAGATTACCTCGAAATCCACCGTGCTTGTAGGGTTCAGTGGAGAAGCAAAGAACACTGTTCGAGAGATAAAGCTACCTGTCTACGTTGAGGAGTAAATTCTCTGCAGCGATTTTGTGTTATGCATTCATTATCCTGCTACAATATTATATTAGGCAGGCCATGGATTCATGATATGAAAGCCGTGCCTTCCACTTATCATCAACGTGTTAAGATTCCTACTCCTTGGGGGGTAGTCAAAGTGGAAAGCGACCAACAAGAAGCAAAGGAATGCTATTCCTCCTCAATGAAGGCGTCAACAAAATCCAGGGCAGGATAGCAATTAAAGATTCAAGCCCAGGATATTGTGGAAACTTCTGAGCAGGATGTTAAAAGAGTTATCCTGGATTAGGATAATCCTGATATCTCGGTGCTTGTAGGGACCAATATCCCTCAGGATATTGAGAGTCAACTTACTAACTTTTTGAAATGCAGGATGTCAATGTTTGCATGGAAACATGAGGACATGACAGGTATATCGAAAGATATTATAACTCATAAACTTGGTATTGACAGGTCTTCAAGTCAATTCAGCAAAAGAGGAGGAAATTTGCTCCTGAAAGAAATGCGATTATACTAGAGGAGGTTGAAAGATTATTGAAGTCTAGGATGATTAGGGAAGTCAAGTTCCCTAAGTGGCTAGCAAACGTAGTAGTGGTTCAAAAGAAGAATGGAAAATGGAGAGTTTGTGCAGACTACACAGACCTCAATAAAGCCTGTCCTAAAGATCCATTCCCATTACCTCACATAGATTCGATGGGACTGCCGGCCATGAAATGCTGACCTTTATGGATGCATCTTCAGGATTTCGACAGATCCAAATGGAGCCATCTGATCAGGAAGATACAGCATTCATCACACCTACATGTATATACTGTTACACTGCCATGCCTTTTGGTTTAAAAAATGCAGGTGCAACATACCAAAGGTTATTCAATATGATGTTCAAAGACAAACTGGGGGACACAATGGAGGTGTATATTGACGATATGGTGGTAAAATCCAAGAAAGCTGAGGATCATCTCCAGGATCTTGAATGTGCATTCAATATCCTGGACCAGTATAATATGAAGCTGAATCCTGCTAAGTGTCACTTCGGAGTGGGGGCAGGAAAATTTCTAGGATATATGGTGACTAAGAGGGGAATAGAAGCAAGTCCAGAACAGATTAAAGCTGTCCTAGATCTCAAATCACCATCCAATATGAAGGATGTTCAAAGGCTAACAGGAAGAGTGGTGGCATTAAACAGGTTCATATCAAGATCCTTAGAAAGATGAAAGGAATTCTATGATATCCTGAATAAAAACAAAAAGTTTGAATGGGGTGAAAGACATGAAGCTGCCTTGTAAAAGTTGAAGCAATATCTTTCAAGTGCACCTCTGTTGATGAGGCCCGAGGATGGTGAACCCTTATCCCTATATCTTGTAGTATCAGGGAATGCAGTAAGTGTTGTTTTGGTAAAGGATCATGAAGGTCAGCAATATCCTGTTTATTATGTTAGTAAAAGCTTACTAGATGCTTAAACCAGATACTCACATTTAGAAAAATTAATATTAGCTCTTGTCATGGCATCAACTAAACTTAGACATTACTTTGAAACGCATAGGATACATGTTAAAACCAATTATCCTGTTAAAAATGTACTTAGGAAACCCGAAATGTCTGGAAGAATGGCTAAATGGTCCGTTAAACTAAGTGCTTATGATCTAGTATATGAACCTAGAAATGCTATAAAGTCTCAGGCCCTAGCAGACTTTGTGGCAGATTTTAGTAGTGATATTCAAAATGAAGCTGAAATAGAAGTACAACAACTAGGTGAGGATTCAGGATGTTGGATATTGTGTCTGATGGTGCATCTAATGTAAGGGTTGTAGGATTAGGAATACTACTAAAATCGCCACAGGGGGACATATTACCCCAGGCTATTAGATGCGAATTTCCTGCTACTAATAATGAAGCAGAATATGAAGCCCTGATAGCAGGATTAGAATTGGCTAAGGAATATGAACGTTAAGTGTTTGCAAGTGTATGTTGACTCCCTGTTGATTACTAACCATTTCAATGGATCTTATACAGTCAAAGGTGAAAAGTTAGCTGAATATCTTGAAAATGTTAAAAAATTAGCAGGATACTTCGAAAATTTTACACTTGAACAGGTACCAAGAGAGGAAAATGTTGAGGCAGAGCTCTAGCAAATCTAGGATCTATACCAATATTACATATCCTGTATCCTGCGACGGAACTCTTGAAGTTTCAGGATAAGGAGGTAACAACTGTTCAGGATCCTGGTGAAGCATATCCTGATAAGGATCCTGAATCCTGGATGACTCCAATTGTGAAGTACCTTGAAAAAGGAGATGTCCCAAAGGAAGAAAATCCCAAGGCGTTCAGAATGAAGGTATCCCGCTTTACTATAATAAATGATGTTTTGTATAAGAAATCCCTTGCAGGTCCATATCTTAGGTGCTTGGAAGATCCTGAAACCAAGGAGGTACTTCAGGATATACACGAAGGAGATTGTGGCAACCATACTGGGGGCAGATCTTTATTCTCTAAGATATTAAGAACAGGATACTACTGGCCGACCATGAGGAAGGACGCTGCGGAATATGCTCGAAGATGTGATGCATGTCAGAGACATAGCAATATACTGCATCATCCTGTAGAACCATTATATCCTATCATATCTCCTTGGCCATATATGAAGTGGGGGATGGATATAGTGGGTAAAACTCCCAAAGGCTCCTGGAGGAAAGGTTTTCATGCTAGCAATGACTGATTATTTCTCAAGCGGGTTGAAGCAGAAGCATTTGTCCAAGTTAGGGATCAGGAAGTGGTGTCTTTTATCAAGAGGAATATCCTGACAAGGTTTGGAATACCGGCCGAGATAATCTGCGACAATGGTTCCCAATTTATCAGCAAAAGGACTACTGATTTTTGCAAAAGTTGGGGAATTAAGATGATCACGTCAACACTTGTGCATCCTCAAGCTAATGGACAGGCAGAATCCTCGAACAAGATAATTGTCAATAACTTGAAAGAAGAGATTAGGTGCTAAGAAAGGAAAATGGGCAGAAGAATTACCATTTGTCCTATGGGCTGATAGAAAAACTTGAAGAATGCTACTGGGAAACCCCATTTTCTTTGGTATTTGGGGCAGAAGCAGTGATTCCAACAGAAATGGTGATACCCACAGCTAGGTCAAGCCTACGGGATCCTGAAGCGAATCCTGAGACCTTATATCAAAAACTGGATACTGTTGATGAAACTAGAGATGCAACAAAGCTAAGGATGGCGGCATATCAACAAAGGATAGCCAAATCATACAACAAGAATTTAAGAACTAGGAGATTCCAAGTTGGAGATTGGGTATTGAGAAAAGCGTTTCAGAATACAACTAATCCTGCTGATGGGAAGTTAGCTCCAAAATGGGAAGGACCATACAAGATTGAGTCAGAACAAGGAAAAGGAGCATACCGGCACAAGACCATAAAGGGAGATATGATACCAAGATTCTGGACTGCTATATGTCTTAAGGATTATTTCAAATGAGTTAGAATTTGATTTCTGACTCAGGATGGTATGAATTCTATATCTTTTAAATATATATTTTTGGTTTGAGTTATTTTTCTTTGAAACCCAATCCTGACTTAAGCATCGGAAGGGTGTTAGCCAAGCTAATACCCACCTTAGTTTAAGGTGTTTTGTAGGATATGCTTCAAGATACTTGCTCAAAATGAATCTAAAGATTAGAGGATTGGCCCCCTCTCTCACGTTTAAGGGATTCAAATCCCTTCACAGGTTTAAAGGTATTCACCTTTCTTCCGAATTGGGTTTAAACACCCCGCCTGGAGCGCAAGTATCCGGGTATAGTTCAAGATGCGGGACCAGTTCATGTAAAAGTGGCTGACAATTTCGTTATTGTTGGCTATATCCCGGATCCTTACGGTATATGAGGATTGATCACCCTCTCTCGCGAAAGGGTATTTTCATACTCTCTAAGGTTTAAAGGTTTTCACCTTTCTAAGTCTTGGAGTTTATACACTCCCGCCTGTAGCGCACGAAAACAAGGGTTTATCCCCAGGATACTAAGGGTTTATCCCTAGGATACTAAGGGCAATCCCTAGTGAAACTATAGTTTTTGGAAGATTTCATAAATGAGACCATAATCACACACATCCTTTCATGGGGAAAACGTTACAAAATTTGATCATTAAGTGAAGGGATACTGATGCAATATCCTGCACAGACAGGGAACATCCATGCTGGACACATTGCAAAGGATTCAAAGGTTGGAATCGAAAGTTTTTGCCTAAGTATTCCTGGTATGATTTCTTATTTATCAAATTCTGGAAATATTATTTGGGTAACCTAAGTTTTCTATAAAGATTATACTCAACCCAGTTTTTGTCTAACACTTTTTCATTAAAGGTGATGAAAACTTATCAGGATCCTTAGCAGGATATTTGCTCGGGATGTTTAAAAACATGTCTTTCAAAATAAAAATATAGCAACAACAGATAAAACAGAAAGGTTAGTTTATTATTAACATTCCAAAATGTCACATTCTTGGCTTCGTCTTAAACCAAGACCCATCCACCAAGAATGTGATAAGGTCTAAAAGTATATAAACAATGATGACCAAAGGCTTCGTCCTGAAACCCAGGATCCCTCCACCTCGGGTCATCACAAAATACGAATGTTTTAAGTGCAGGAAATATAAATTGTTCAAGTGCAGGAAAAGTAAAAATGTTTAGGGGATTACAGACCATTCAAATTAAAAAAGTGGGCTCCGACCTAAGCAATAATATCCATCATTGCCCACTTCGATGCCCTCACACAGCGGCATCTTCACCAACCTTCTCCACTTCGACAACATCATCAACCACATCCTCACCACCAGCATCAGCACCTTGACTACCAGCACCAACATCAGCCTCAGGATCCTTGGGAACCTCAACCGCAATTTCAACCGCCTTGGAAGACTCTGCAACCGCTGGCTTGGCAGGATACTCCACAAGTTTACCTCCTAGGTCCTTTAGCTTCGCCTCCCAAGCGCCGATGTCCAGGAAGGGCATTCGAAGCCCGCAGCTCTGGCTTCATAAGCCATTTTCAGTCTGGCTTGGAGGAGGGAAATCACGACATAACCTTTGAGGCCTTCCCGATAGGAGTTCATATCCTGCTCAGGCTGGAGTTAGGCTGCATCCACCTTGGCCTGGGCATCCTGATTAGCCTTTTGGATGGCAACCTGAGCTTCCTGAGTCATTGCCTTGTATTTGTCCTCGTAATGCTGGGATTTGGCGGCGGCGATCTTTTCGTGGTTCTTGATCATGACTTGAGCTTCCTTCAGCTTGGCCTCTAGCATCCTGTTGACCCCACATGCGTCCTCGTAAAGATGTGTCAGGCGACCAAGACCCTGCAGTCCGAGATACAGGTATCAGTATATACATAATATAATCAGGATATCTATTCAGCATATATGTACAGGATACGGGATAAGGATATTTACCTGGTTAATAGAAGAAGTCATCAAGGCACTGGACTTGAGGAATCCCTGGTTCTCGTAGGGAAAAGCCTCATCGGTAGCAGGGGAGTCTGTTTCTTTTCTCTTTCGAGAGCTGGTGGCACGTGGCTTTGTAGCAGGGGAAGGCTTAGGCATGGCCGTGGCCTTGGAACTGGTGGCAGGCTTGGATGCAGTGGATGGCTTGCTGGATTCTTTCTTCGCTTGGACAGGACCAGAGTAGCTGTCAAGTTCTTCAAGATCAAAGACCTCTGGGATTTTGGCTGGCTCTGCACAAAAGGGAGAATTCTTAATCTTAACTTTAATTTTATAAACACGTAGTTATGTACAGAAATATGTAATCTCTACCAGACATATTGGATGAAGAGTATTGGCTTGAACTTGAGTGAAGGGACGTGAAACTTCTATCACTTTCAGGTAATTTGTGTAACATCCGTCAAAAACGGATTTTACCAAACCCGCTCCGTTTATTAACCGAACAGTCAGTTAAAAATTTCGTTGCGAATTAAATGCCTAAAATAATTTTAAACGATACATAATCAATTATTATATGGGAATATATAATTAGTTTTTGAAAAACTGTTAAAAATATGAAAATAAAAATGTTTTGTTCCTGCCGGGTTTCGAACCCGGGTCAGTCACGGTTCAACAACAGACTTAACACTCAACACTTAAACCACTACGCCACTGATGTTCTTTGTTAAATGTTAGGATCATTTAATTGATAACGTGTCTTTCCGAATTCAAAACCGGCGCCCAAAGTTGCAGTCGTCGGAAATCCCGGCAATCTCGCGAAACTTAACGATGCTTTCCGTTATAACGTAAACTTTAACTACACATCGGTTATAACCGACGTCTGAGTCCGCGACACAAATTATAACCGCCGGAGTTTTTCTAACCGACGAATCAAGTCGAAAATCGGACCAAATTCATCGACGATTTGCCTTATAAATACCCCCTCGAACCTCTGCAAACATTTTCGCTCAAACCGCACCCTTTCTCGGCAAAAACCCACTCGCCGGAATTCTTCTGCTCATCGCCGGAAAACCGAGTCCTTAACTTCTAAGCCTTACTAAACCCTCTGAACCTATACCGAAGTCACCCACATACTTTGTAAGCTTTCTGAAGACTCTCTGCTGCAAGACACTCGTCGCCGGAAGTGATTGCTGTCGCCGGAGTTACGCCGGAGAAACAGAGGAATCCAGTCGGTATACCTCACGCCTAATTTCTTCATTCTTTTTATTTAATCTCATCTGTAATTAATCATAAAACGCTAAAGAAACTTGAATAAAAACTTCGAACCAGTCAGTCATCATTTCTGGTTATAACTCAACGAAGAAGACGATGTTCTGTAACATATAAGTATAATTAAAATCAAGTTATTACTCGGGTTAGACACACAGTCCAGCGGTGGACTGTGTGCACATTAAGCATACAAACGTCTCAAGTTCGAATCTTGTTCCACACACGCTGTCTTAATAAAAATGCATTTTTTTGTTAACCGAACCGGAGGCACCACTGCTGTATATGTTAAGTATATTAATAATCGGAATAATAACCAAGTTAGACACACAGTCCAGTGGTGGACTGTGTGTATGTTTAATCAAAGCGCACGAGTTCGAGTCCGGTCTTCTGCATCGACCCGGACAATTATTTACCTTTTTAAATAAGTCAGAAATAAAAATACTTAGTTTGTATTTAAGTATAATAAAAATCGGTTTATATAACATGTTAAACACACAGTCCAGCGGTGGACTGTGTGTTAACACAACCCACAGGTACCGGGTTCGAGACCTGTGGAGCGCACTGGTCCGATTCAATTAAATCGTTTTTAAAAATAAAATAATTTTCGGTTTAATCTAATTAGTATATAAATATAATTAAAAACAGATATATTTCGGGTTAGACACGTAGCTCAGTTGGTAGAGCTGTGTGCACGCGTACGGGAGGTCTCGGGTTCGAGCCTCACCCAGCGCACACAATAATACATACGAACCGGTCAACAGTCACTGTTACAGTCAAAGTCAAAGTCAACGGTCAAAAAAAGTCAATTTTTTTTATTATTTTTATTTATTTATTTTAATTAAAAATCAATTAAAAATACTTAAAAATAACATTTTTAAGGTTAGAAAATAGCCTTGAACTCACAAAAATACACCCAACAATCCTACTAAAATGGATCAATAAAATCCGTTTACTTACCAAACCATAATGCTATTTATCTAGGTTAATTTCACTCGTGGTTAAACCACTTCGCGTGCATTCAACATCATCAACCGAACGCACCCACTGTGAGTGAATCTTACAACTCCCCCTTTTTAATTACACGTTTTGGGGTGTGTCATGTGTCACAAAATAATTAACTCGTTTATTTAAAATTGTGCCATACCATATCGTGACCTAAACTTAGATTGTTTATATTGTTGTGATTACTTATTTCATTTTGTCAAATTATGAAATTCATTCATTAAGCCCATCAGTTCCTCGTGGGAGACGAGTTGAACAACGCGTGCCTCAAAACCAATCCATTATTGTTCATGTGTGTATCATTGAGTTTATATTGTTTGTAGTTATGTCTTTCATATTATCATGTTATTGCAATTCATTCATTAGGCCCATCAGTTCCTCGTGAGAGACGAGTAGAGCAACGCGTGCCTCTAAACGTTCCATTATTGTTCATGTGTGATTTATTTAATGTCTAATGATTGTTGAATAAGTTTACATCTATTTTTACTCATGTGTGGTTGTGCACTCATTTCATAATCAATTAAATAAACTTGTTCAAATGTTTTCCATAGGATTCACTCGCCAACTTTTTGTTGATCCAAAAACCCTTTTACACATGATACAGGTGAACAGGACGAAGCAAGGAAAACATAGGAAATGCCTTAGAAGAGAACAAAGAAGCTTAGATTGATAGTTAGAACATGTTGTAATATTTATTGTAAATTTCCATTAAATTGTATTAATGAATATGAAACGTATAATAAATGTCATAAGCTTTGATGATAACCCAATCATGCCCCGATCACCTTTTCCGCTGCGGGTCGGGGTGTGACAGATTGGTATCAGAGCCATGACTATAGGGATATAGGATAGGTTATTAGACCCTTAGAGCCTATACTATAGTCTGCCTAAATTTTAATTGATTAGGTGGTTACATACAAACTTGTGATATTTATTTGTTTCATATTTGTTTATATTTACAGTCAAACATACATGCTTATATACATATTCATTATACATATATCAATGTTCATATATTCAATTCATTTTCATACTCTCATTATTCAAAGATTTTGTTGCAATTTTCAAATCTCATCAAAGTAAGTTCTGCGACGGGCATGTAGTAACTGGAAGGGTACAAGTACAAGTAGTCGGAACGTCCTGTCTAGGTTGGCATTCGTATAAATCCAATATAACGGACCAGTTTGCCTACCTGGGGACTAACGATGAGAGTACGAAGGACCTATTAGGCCAAAGCATGCCACACCAAACGTCGTTCGAACTAACCCACTTTGAGGTGTCACCGTGTCTACACCTGGACACATTCCGAATATCACACGTTGTATACATATTTCTCGATTTTCTCCAGGTTTTAGTGTACGCAACCAGGCAAACCCGTGCGAACCATATGAAAAACCGGTATTCATGGGGGCCCACATGATTACAAAGGTAAAGTATGGCGGCATGTAGGGCCTAATGGCGAGCAAAGCCCAAGACATCCTATGGATGTAGTAGATTTATTTTTCTATAATTATTTTATGAATGTTCATTCCTGAATGCGACCCATGATCCCAAAAACATCCAACTCATACTCTTGACATGTATTCCTTGTAGATGTCTTCTAACCTCGCTCGTAGGAAGATGAGAGCAGGAAAAAGCCGCGAGCGCATGGCTGCCCTAATCGCTCAACAAATGGCTGCCGTAATACCCAACATTGTAATCCAAGTACAACAAGCACTCACCGATAATCCTGTCAATCAAGCAAACCAAAACGTTATCAACTTTCTCCAAATACCACTAAATGCACCTACAAGCATTTCAAATCATGCGACCCTCCGAAATACAAAGGGACTGAAGGCGTCACCGCTCTCCTCCATTGGTTTGAAGAAATGGAGAACACCTTTCTAAATTGCGATTGCCCTGACGATCGCAAAGTGCGATATGCTACCGGTCGATTATATGGGATAGCACTTACTTGGTGGAATACAAAGAAGGCCAAACGAGGTGTGGAAGATGCTATGACCTTAACTTGGAACGAATTGAAGGAAATCATGACCAGACGATTTTGCCCATGGAGCGAAATCAAGAAATTAGAAGATGAATTTTATTCGTTGAAGCAAGAGGAAGGAGACCACACCACATACAACAAAAGATTCCTCGAATTACATCAAATGGTTCCCAACATGTTCACTCCCCTCTACCGTTTGATCGAGCATTACATTCGTGGTCTTCCGTCAAAGATTCAAGACTCTGTAATAAGTACCAAGCCTGCAACTTTGGAAGCAGCAATGGAGTTAGCAACAGAGCTCACCGAGAACCGAATCCGAAACAAAGACTTCAAGGAGGAGAAGAAGAAGGATAAAGAATCGACTGAAACCTCTGATTACACCCAAACCGAATCCCCTTCTCAACCAAATCCTAAGAGAAAAAGAGACGGGCAACTTTTCGCTGCTATCCAACGTAATCAACAAGTTTTACACGCCATACCCATCCAAGCTATCTCAATCACCCAAGTGGCACCCAACTCAACCTACCCAAATAAGAAACCATATCTTGGACCTCACTCTCAATGAAACAACTGTTTTTATCACCATCCCCTTACCTTACCTTGTCGACTATGTGCAACTTGTGGACGCTATGGTCATTTGAGCAAGGTTTGTCGCACCTTTCGAAACCAAACCTTTTCCCCTACTCAAAGCATGGCCCAAACCTATCAACAACCCCATTACCCCGTGTTCCCATATGTTCGAGCTTGTTTCAATTGTGGCGACCCTACCCACTTTAGAAACACATGCCCTCAATTGGTTAACGTCATCAACACTCAAGCCCAATCAAACCCAGTTAACCAAGTAAACCAAGAAAACCCAACCGCTAGGCCACCAGCAAGAGGAAGAGTCTTCAACATCAATGCCAATCCGGTCGAAGATAATGACGGCCCAAGCGAAGATACTCAACTAGTCCTTTTCACCGAAGATCCAGATTCAACTCCTATCGTTTAGTTTTATGTTTTTCTTTATCACATAGAACCAAACATAACTTAAGGATAAAGCCAATGAAACTTTGACGAGAATACGGTGGATACGCCGCTGGTACTTCCTATATATAAGTATTCTTGTCAAAGGATCAGAAGCATTATCTGGCGGTTATGAGAGGTTCCATGTGTAGATTGTTAGGTAATTATTGTTTATTATTTTTCAGTATATGCAATTGCCGAGGCCGCCGCTCCCCATTTATGAGTGTTGAGCCTGTTCCCCATTTATTATGCGGTTGAACCTGGCGTGCCCGCATACGATCGGCTCCGTTTGATTGAGCCTTGATCGCACAGTTCATTTTACATTTTCAGTACATGCAATACGATCGGCTCCGTTTGATTGAGCCTTGATCGCACAGTTCATTTTACATTTTCAGTACATGCAATACGATCGGCTCCGTTTGATTGAGCCTTGATCGCACAGACATTTTCATTATCAGTATCTTGTGGTTGTTGTGTTTGTTGTAGAGTCGCATAGAACTAATCATAACTTGCGGATAAAGTCAATGAAAATTTGACAAGAATATGGTGGATACGCCACTGGTACTTCCTATATATAAGTATTCTTGTCAAAGGATCAGAGGCATTATCAGGCGGTTATGAGAGGTTCCATGCATAGGCTGTTTGTGTGATTGTTGTTTAGATTAAGTTATTCATTTTCAGTACATGCAATACGCTCGGCTCCGTTTGATTGAGCCTTGAGCGCACAGACATTTTCATTTTCAGTACATGCAATACGATCGGCTCCGTTTGATTGAGCCTTGATCGCACAGACATTTACATTATCAGTATCTTGTGGTTGTTGTGTTTGTTGTAGAGTCGCATATAACTAATCATAATTTGCGGATAAAGTCAATGAGAATTTGACAAGAATATGGTGGATACGCCGCTGGTACTTCCTATATATAAGTATTCTTGTCAAATGATCGGAGGCATTATCAGGCGGTTATGAGAGGTTCCATGCATAGGCTGTTTGTGTGATTGTTGTTTAGATTAAGTTATTCATTTTCAGTACATGCAATACGCTCGGCTCCGTTTGATTGAGCCTTGAGCGCACAGACAATTTCATTTTCAGTACATGCAATACGATCGGCTCCGTTTGATTGACCCTTGATCGCACAGACATTTTCATTTCAGTATCTTATGTTTGTTGTATTGGTTGTAGAGTTATATAGGACTAATCATAATTCACTGATAAAACCAATGAAAATTTGACAAGAATATGGTGGATACGCCGCTGGTACTTCCTATATATAAGTATTCTTGTCAAAGGATTAGAGGCATTGTTAGATGGTTATGAGAAGTTCTATGTAGGATTTAGTAGTTCCTTGGTAACTAATCATAACTTGTGGATAAAACCAATGAAAATTTGGCAAGAATATGGTGGATACGCCGCTGGTACTTCCTATATATAAGTATTCTTGCCAAAGGATCAGAGGCATTATCAGGCGGTTATGAGAAGTTCCATATAGGATTTAGTATTGCCTTGGTTGAATTTTGTGTTACATTTATATCATCTTGCTATTTAAAGAGATTTGATTGTGTTCCATTTCTACATAAACTAACCTCTCCATCATAACAAACGAGAGAGGAACTGTCACCATCCAAACATATATGATATCAGAATGTGGATTCAAATATTAGCTGTTGTGTTTATTTATGTTCAAATATTAGCTGTTGTGTTTTATTTATGTTCCATGTAGGTTATAGTACTAGAAGTTTTGCCTTAGGAATATAACCATACCATTTCAAACATATCCAAACTCTTATGCATGATATCCTAGTTAGCGAAACAATTCTACTTATCAATACTTTTACAGTAGGCAACAAAAAGCGATTCCTGTAATAGGGTACTTAACCCTTACAAGGACGCTACCGCCTCAAACAAAAAAAATTAAAAACTCTTACTTTTTCTAAGTATGTAACTGTCAAAACTAAACACCATCATTCTTTTAGTCAAATATATCACTATTTAAATTTCGGGACGAAATTTCTAAAAAGCAGGGGATACTGTAACATCCGTCAAAAACGGATTTTACCAAACCCGCTCCGTTTATTAACCGAACAGTCAGTTAAAAATTTCGTTGCGAATTAAATGCCTAAAATAATTTTAAACGATACATAGTCAATTATTATATGGGAATATATAATTAGTTTTTGAAAAACTGTTAAAAATATGAAAATAAAAATGTTTTGTTCCCGCCGGGTTTCGAACCCGGTCAGTCACGGTTCAACAACAGACTTAACACTCAACACTTAAACCACTGCGCCACTGATGTTCTTTGTTAAATGTTAGGATCATTTAATTGATAACGTGTCTTTCCGAATTCAAAACCGGCGCCCAAAGTTGCAGTCGTCGGAAATCCCGGCAATCTCGCGAAACTTAACGATGCTTTCCGTTATAACGTAAAATTTAACTACACATCGGTTATAACCGACGTCTGAGTCCGCGACACAAATTATAACCGCCGGAGTTTTTCTAACCGACGAATCAAGTCGAAAATCGGACCAAATTCATCGACGATTTGCCTTATAAATACCCCCTCGAACCTCTGCAAACATTTTCGCTCAAAACCGCACCCTTTCTCGGCGAAAACCCACTCGCCGGAATTCTTCTGCTCATCGCTGGAAAACCGAGTCCTTAACTTCTAAGCCTTACTAAACCCTCTGAACCTATACCGAAGTCACCCACATACTTTGTAAGCTTTCTGAAGACTCTCTGCTGCAAGACACTCGTCGCCGGAAGTGATTGCTGTCGCCGGAGTTACGCCGGAGAAATAGAGGAATCCAGTCGGTATACCTCACGCCTAATTTCTTCATTCTTTTTATTTAATCTCATTTGTAATTAATCATAAAACGCTAAAGAAACCTGAATAAAAACTTCGAACCAGTCAGTCATCATTTCTGGTTATAACTCAACGAAGAAGACGATGTTCTGTAACATATAAGTATAATTAAAATCAAGTTATTACTCGGGTTAGACACACAGTCCAGCGGTGGACTGTGTGCACATTAAGCATACAAACGTCTCGAGTTCGAATCTTGTTCCACACACGCTGCCTTAATAAAAATGCCTTTTTTTGTTAACCGAACCGGAGGCACCACTGCTGTATATGTTAAGTATATTAATAATCGGAATAATAACCAAGTTAGACACACATTCCAGTGGTGGACTGTGTGTATGTTTAATCAAAGCGCACGAGTTCGAGTCCGGTCTTCTGCATCGACCCGGACAATTATTTAACTTTTTAAATAAGTCAGAAATAAAAATACTTAGTTTGTATTTAAGTATAATAAAAATCGGTTTATATAACATGTTAAACACACAGTCCAGCGGTGGACTGTGTGTTAACGCAACCCACAGGTCCCGTGTTCGAGACCTGTGGAGCGCACCGGTCCGATTCAATTAAATCGTTTTTAAAAATAAAATGATTTTCGGTTTAATCTAATTAGTATATAAATATAATTAAAAACAGATATATTTCGGGTTAGACACGTAGCTCAGTTGGTAGAGCTGCGGGCACGCGTACGGGAGGTCTCGGGTTCGAGCCTCACCCAGCGCACACAATAATACATACGAACCGGTCAACAGTCACTGTTACAGTCAAAGTCAAAGTCAACGGTCAAAAAAAGTCAATTTTTTTATTATTTTTATTTATTTATTTTAATTAAAAATCAATTAAAAATACTTAAAAATAACATTTTTAAGGTTAGAAAATAGCCTTGAACTCACAAAAATACACCCAACAATCCTACTAAAATGGATCAATAAAATCCGTTTACTTACCAAACCATAATGCTATTTATCTAGGTTAATTTCACTCGTGGTTAAAACCACTTCGCGTGCATTCAACATCATCAACTGAACGCACCCACTGTGAGTGAATCTTACAACTCCCCCTTTTTAATTACACGTTTTGGGGTGTGTCATGTGTCACAAAATAATTAACTCGTTTATTTAAAATTGTGCCATACCATATCGTGACCTAAACTTAGATTGTTTATATTGTTGTGATTACTTATTTCATTTTGTCAAATTATATGAAATTCATTCATTAAGCCCATCAGTTCCTTGTGGGAGACGAGTTGAACAACGCGTGCCTCAAAACCAATCCATTATTGTTCATGTGTGTATCATTGAGTTTATATTGTTTGTAGTTATGTCTTTCATATTATCATGTTATTGCAATTCATTCATTAGGCCCATCAGTTCCTCGTGAGAGACGAGTAGAGCAACGCGTGCCTCTAAACGTTCCATTATTGTTCATGTGTGATTTATTTAATGTCTAATGATTGTTGAATAAGTTTACATCTATTTTTACTCATGTGTGGTTGTGCACTCATTTCATAATCAATTAAATAAACTTGTTCAAATGTTTTCCATAGGATTCACTCGCCAACTTTTTGTTGATCCAAAAACCCTTTTACACATGATACAGGTGAATAGGACGAAGCAAGGAAAACATAGGAAATGCCTTAGAAGAGAACAAAGAAGCTTAGATTGATAGTTAGAACATGTTGTAATATTTATTGTAAATTTCCATTAAATTGTATTAATGAATATGAAACGTATAATAAATGTCATGAGCTTTGATGATAACCCAATCATGCCCCGATCACCTTTTCCGCTGCGGGTCGGGGTGTGACAATTTGTAAATTGCTTTGATTCTTTCCTCAGACTCTGCAGTATGAGGGGCTCGTTCCTTGAGATTCACTGCAAGAAAAAGGAAATATCAATATGTCAGTTCAGGATGTAAGATCGGGATACATTTGGGGATATCCCTAAAACCCTAAATCCTACCAGTGGTCGGCCACTTCATCGGAAGGTCAACACCTTCGTCGATGGAGTCCCTCTTAACAAAGAAGAACTTGCGTTTTCAATCATCCTCATTTTTTGTCACTTTGAGGATGAGGGGGTTGTTAGAGGTGGAAAAAGCAAGAATCGGCTAGAACCGTGTGATCTTAGGCGATAGGCAATGGGTATATCCTGAATGCACAAGTCAGGGATGTGATGGGTCTTGATCCGGTCAAGCACAATCAATACCCTCCAGATCATAGGCATGGTTTGAGCAAAGCTAAGGCTAGTGGTGCGGAAAAACTGCATGATAAACTCAGGAAATGGGTATCGAAGGCCTAAAGAAAAGGGGTAGGCTAGAAAACAGATCCACTCCTTGGATACCACATCTGATCATATATTCCGGTCAAATGGCCGGATAATGGCCCCGTCGGGAAAGGCGCCAGAAGCCCTGAGAGAGGCGATATCAGCATTATCGAAGAAGCACACCTCCTTCTCTGGATTCTTGAGAAGATTCTGGTAGGTGAAAGTCGGGGTGGAATCACCGGTATGTGATCGTGTTCGAGTAGCCACGGAGGGATCAAGAACAGAACAGAAGAAAGAAGCAAGATGGAGAAAAAAGAGAGAAAGAGGGAGATTGTACCTTAAAATTCTGAGAAGGATGGATGATCTTCAAACAGAAAATCAGAAGATACAGGGGCGAGATAGATAGGCATGGAGTGAAAATAGCATTGGAAGTTGCACTATGTCACATCATATCTGCATCCCATTAAAAGCCTCGATCTGCGCAAAGAAAAATATATCCGTTTAGATCAGGGGATCCCAACAGCTATATTTTTGGGGACAATTGTTATGGGTGGAATTTTCTAACTCATATCCTGAGGATATATCTTGACCTTATATATTGATTACAGCGACCAGGATACTGAACCAGGATATTGGTAACATCCTGCGGGAGTATCCTACTCGTTACTAATGATTTTCTTTAGATGCAAGGTACCAACGTTCACAAGGCTTGGTCTTCCTGAAGACTCAGTCATGACGGTTGAAAGAAAGACGTTGGAGACCGGAAGAAAGGGTCTACACCGGTCAAGAGGGAATATTCGAAGGATCCCTAAAATGTAGGATAGTTAGTTAGTCTTGTTTACTTTTTAAAGGGCACTTCGATCAGCAGTAAGACACATATCATCTCGCACTCTTTCACTTTCTGATTACAGCAACACTCGAAAACACTCACTACACTCACCCATTGTTCGAACTTTGTAACACTTAGAACTGATTCAAGCAGTATCCCGAAGTTGTATCCTGCTGTTTGATCACTAAGAAGAACAAGGCAGCTGGCGATTGTCATCTCCCGAGGTTTTATGCCGGCGATCTAGATTGATCAAGGGCTTTCCTCGTATGTCACGTGTCAACCTTTACTTTATTGCATTGTTTTTACGAATTGATATAATTCTGTATCCTGGAACTATATCCTGAAACTGCTTATACTTTTAATCAAGTTAACACATTTTTATCTAATCTACATAGCACACTACCTCACAAAACTAATTTGATCACTAAATTGCTTCTGTAATTTTTGACCAAAACAGTAGCAACCTGACCAGATCCTGAACCTTCACCAACAACCACATCAGCAGCTGAGCAGCTCGCTCATCGTCTGCAGCTCGTAGCTGAGCATTCTCAGCTCTCAACTGTAGTATTTCTGCCTGTTGCTTCTGAATAGTTGCATTCAAGGTGTTCATCTCCATTTGTTGTTTAACAGTAGTGTTTCTTGTTGCAGACATGAAATCCATATGACGGTTTACTTGAGCTGTTGCTGCCTGAAGCTGTGAGAACAAAAGGTGTACTTTCTCACTATCGTTCATGTGCTCAAATCTTTCCTCAAGTGATTTTGAACTTTGTTTACGAGTTCTTTCACGAACAGCTTGAGTAGCACCAGGTGTTGTAAACTGAGGAGGAGTTGGACGTGGGCTAACTGAAACAGTAGCAGTTGCAGTTCCTGTTGACCGACCAGGAGAAGCTACCAAGGCTTCAGTCTCCTCGGCAGTGAAGACTTCTTCTGTCGTTGGCCCAGTAGTAGGATCAGGTTGAGAAGTAACCTCCGGCTGAGCTGATGATGAACCAACTGTTTCCGACTGTTTTTCTTTCATCGAATCGCAGCTTATTTCTTTCGAGCTTTTTCAGACTCAGTATCTGAAGGAACATAATGTGGATCAGCCTCCGTGCGGATCTTTCTCAATCGACGAACTACGTTCGTCGAGATAGTACTCATATCCTGGCTCTAGAGGGTTATCTTCTTCTTCCTCACCCACTGTCCCTTCCGGTTGTTTACCAACATCACCATGGAACAACACTACTATCACCACCTTCTTCGCCATCTCCACCATAATCACCATCATCATCATTGTCATCATCATCATCCCTATCTTTCCGTTTCTCCCAAACTTGCCTTCCATCATTTTTCTCAAAGTAGGTTCCTCGTTTTCAGAGTCACTGTTGTCATGACGCCATTTATCATTTTCCAGTGCTACGTATGTGTCGCTTCCTAGAAATCCAAACAACTTTCTAGGAGGCGTACTTTCTGTATATGACTTAGCAGCATATCCTTTGAAGACCTTTAACGAATGTAGTTACATATCATCAATCTTCAGAGTATCATTCGCAACTTTTGGAAGATCTGGATGCTGAACATTCATTACCATCTGTGAAAAGCGTGAATACATCCAAAACTTGCTTCCCACAGTCGTACCACCAGTCCTAGTCAAATTCTCCCTCATGTTCGCCAAAATATACTTTGAAATACTAAATGGTTTGTTTAGCACCAAAGCAAACATCATTCCAACTGAATCAGGATTAGCCATATCGTATCCACTTCTACGATTGCTTAAACACTGAATTAATACATGTAAGAGAAACTCATACCAAAGTGTAGACCAGACTTGTTGATTTGGTTTCCAAGAATATCCCCTTGAAATTTCATACGTAGCAAACATCCTCTCTAACATTTAATTGGTACTGAAAATGGTGCGTTAGGATCATCATTCAACTGTAACACGTTGCTTAGAATCTCGGCCTTAACAACAACGTCCACATTGTTCACCTTCCCGTGAACGCCTTCTTTGCCATCAATATCAACTGCTTTGGCCGTATCCCAGAATTCCTTTATCAAGGCTCGGTATACCGGCGTCTTGTGAGTGATAGCATAGCTAATTCGAGAGTCCCGCAAACACTTCATAATGCCATCATACTCAGCTACCTTGTTTTCCGGATCCAAAAAGGCAATCATGTTATGTCGAGATTCCGACATAATCTCCACTTCACTCTTGTCTTCCTTATTTGTTGTGGGTTTACGAGCTTTCGGTGCCATTCTACACAAACACTTACCCACAATGTGAAGAAAGATAGATTAAAGTTGAAAACAAACTCAAAACATGCTAATTGTGAAAACTGTAAGTCCTCCGTGAACATAAGGCATTCCCAATGAAGAACCTTAGTTCACTGTGAACTCCCTGTCCCACGAAGAACAGCCTACGAACAATCAGTTTAATCAGCGAAGAACTTACTTTATGCAACGAACAACTTTGGTCAACGAAGAATAGTCTTCGTTGACTTGGATTCTTCGCTGATTACCAGTTACAGTAATACAGGGACCTACGAACAACCATGGTCAACGAAGATTAATTCTCCGTTGACTTGGGTTCTTCGTCTTCCCAGTATACAGCGAACAACCATGGTCAACCAAGAATAGGTTCTTCGTTGACTCCGGTTCTTCTTTGGAGCGGTTCTTCGCCAATAGGTTCTTCGCCGGATTTAAAGGCACAGTTAATTCATGTCAGAGACAGACACGCACATGGTTACCAACATTCTTGTTAACAACACAAAACACAAAGAGTCAAGTAAAAACCCATTTACCCAAGCCTTATGTTTTACTATTAGAATACATATGCACCATTATAATTTGACAAAACACAACATGATTTTGGTTTATGTGAATCACAAATAGGTTATATACATTCACACAAACAAGAACATTTCTCTATGAAGAACAAGGGTTGAATATGGTTTTTATCTTGATCCATCTGGGTTTCATGAATCATCTTATTTGTGTTATTAAACCGAAATACATGGTAAATATGCAATCTACCTTAGATTGGTTATCAAAATATCACAACAAGTGAGGTTTTAATGTCGGTTTGGATTTCTTCAAGATGATGAATAGTTGTGGGTTTTGAGAGAAAAAGGTGAGGGGTAAAAAGTGGTTTTGAAAAGTGATAAGGTTTTCACCGCCTCAACCCTTTTATATACTGATCCCCTATGAAGAATCTTTAACTTCGACGAACAACTGGTCTGCTTGATGAAGAATGGTTCTTCATCGAGTGCTTCTATGAAAAACCCTAAGTGGCCCAACGAACAACCAGAACTGGGCCTAACACTTGGGCCCAAGTTATTTCAACGAAGAACTGAGTCTTTCGTCGATGGTTCTTCGCTGAGAGGTTCTTCGTGGAACCTTGGTTCTTCGTTGAACCTGGTTTTTCGCAGACCATCACAACTACGAGCACCAACTTATGAAGTTTTAAAGAACATATTTTGAACATCTTTGGATTTATCAAAATGCACAGTGATCGTTATGAAGTTGTGTAGTTTAAGCAAGGTTGATTTTAAGACTTCACCGGTAGAAACCATTCGAGCTTCAATATCGACTAATCAAAAACTAACGGTAAGACTAAAAACAATTAAAATAAACAAACCACGCTAACGAACTACGACCTACACTGTACATTACTTTAATCGTCTTTTGCGAGTTTCAAGGCAAGAGAATCATACCAGCTTTCGGTTTGGTTAAGCACGATTTTCTAAATTCATCTTAACTAGAATAAGTATTTTTTACCTCGATTACCGATATTGTTATCCACCTAAACTCAACTTATCAGATGTAATTACATTTAAGAGATATGTTTTAATGTAGATTTATACTTACTAGCCGGTGTTCATCAACTTCACGACACGTTCCCGTATCAAGATATGCACGAGAGTTCATCTTATCGATGAGTATACCGCTTTTCATCTGTTTGACGTATATGATGTGAGATACTCACTTATTTTGAGAATGAATACAAGCCCTAATGTGATAAAATCACTTATTGACGAGGAACTGATATTCAATGCATGCAGGGCACGAGAGCAAGTCCGTGAACAGGTTAGTACCATCGTACTGACAAAGAGACGAACTTGACTCTCGGATGATAGATGTGATTTAAAATCACTTATTCAGGGTGACTGTGATACTTTTATCACTTATTGATGGTCGTATGCAGTATTTACACGTATGTATGGTATCGTGGAAGTTCTTGACTTGCGTCCCCGTTATTTTTTCGGTAAAAGATTCAACGATGATACCCAGATGATAAACAAGCATAAAGATCGCATATCTCAGAACCTCGCATACTATCAAACGAAATTTCGGTACAAATACCATATGCCAATGAATGGTTCCCACCTGACTTTCAGTTCGTTATATTTATATCAACCTGCACGTTTTAATCTGATTGTGAGTCTACCGGTACATCGTTAGTAAAGCTACTTATCATTTTGTTTTCATTTTGACTGCACTTGACTAACCGCCGGTGTATCATCATCTTCTCTTATCTTTCCAAGAAACTAATTTTATTTTTATTTTAATTTTCTATTGTTTTTGTATTTTTCTGGATTCCTCCCCCTTAAATGCAGAAAGTAAATAAACGAAAAACATATTTTTTTTTATTTTTGAGTTTTTCTCATGTTTTTGTATTTTCTTGAAATCCCCCCCCCCCTAAAATGCAAAAAGGTAAATAAATTTGAAAATTTTTTTGTATTTTTAGCGTTTTTAAGAAAATATTTACAAAAACAATTAGTCGACGATGATTTACTCGGGTTTCACCTTGATGCCATTTATCAAAAGCAAATAATCAAATCAGATTTATCAAAAGCTTTTGTAAACAAGTCGGCACGTTGCTGATCAGTGTGAATCTTAACAACATCGATAAGTTTCTTTTCGTAACAATCTCGTATGAAATGATACTTAATCTCGATGTGTTTTGTTTTCGAGTGCTGTACAGGATTACGAGTAATCTGTAAAGCAGCTTCATTATAAACATGAATAGGAGTAGTTAGAAATTCAAAACCGTAGTCCCGCATCTGTTGTTGTATCCAAAGACATGTGAGCAACAACTAGAAGCTACAATATACTCAGCATCACAAGTTGAAGTAGCAACACAGGTCTGCTTTTTTGCACTGCCATGTGACTAAACGGTTTCCAAGAAACTGACATCCCACCGAAGTTGATTTTGCATCAATTTTGCAGCCACCGTGATCAAAATCACTGAAAGCGATTAACCCGAAGTTATCATCCTTGGGGTACCAAAGACCAGTGTTTGGACAACCCTTCAGATAACGAAAAATCCTCTTTATAGCTATGAAGTGAGAAGACTTTGGATTTGATTGGTAACGAGCAAGCAGACACGTTGGATAAATAATTTTAGGTCTTGATGCAGTGAGATACATGAGAGATCCAATCATTGCACGATAAAGAGATGGATCCATACTATCACCCGACCCCTCAGGAGTAATCCATGATTCTGAGCCAGTGGATTCCAGCAAGCTTTAAATCTTCCATCTGGAATCGCTTGAGAATATCCCGACGTACTTGGTCTGATGAATGAAGATCCCTTCCTTAGATTGATGTACCTGCAAACCTAAAAAGAAATTCATTTCTCCCATCGCGCTCATCTCGAATTTCTCTTGCATCACCCGCTCGAACTCTTTGCACATATCATCGTTAGTTGACCCAAAAATAATGTCATCCACATACACCTGCACCAACAATAAATCCTCACCCTTTTCTTTAATGAATAGAGTGAGAAGATATAAAGACAGAGTCTCATACCAAGCCCTCGGAGCTTGATAAAGACCATAAAACGCCTTGTTTAGAAGCCAACTTTGTCATGATGCATCGGATCTTCAAAACCAGGCGGTTGCTCTACATATACTTCTTCCTCGACCACACCATGAAGAAATTCACTTTTAACATCCATTTTGTACACAGTGAACTTCTTATAAGACGCATAAGCTAAGAAAGTTCTTATCGCCTCAAGTCGAGCCACTGGTGCATATACTTCATTGTAATCTATGCCTTCTACCTGTGCAAAGCCCTGAACAACCAATCTTGCTTTGTTACACACAACAACACCTCAGTCATCCGTTTGCACTTGAAAACCCATCTTGTGCCAATCTTCTTATAGTTCTCATGTCTGTCAACCAGTTTCCATACTCCTAATTTCTGGAACTGTTGAAGTTCTTCCTGCATATCTTCAACCCATGAATCTTCCTTCAATGTTTCTTTCCAAGACTTTGGTTCTACTTGGCAAACGTAGCATGCGAAAGACAATCGTTTTGTTACCCGGATTCTCTGATAGCTGCATACAATCCAGCATTCTGATTGTTTCTTAGCTGATTACGCGTCTGCACACCGCTTTGAACATTTCCAATAATATTCTGCTGAGGATGAGTATTATGAATCGTGTTTCAGGCACACCAGAAACACAAGCATTTATACCCAAATTGTTGAAGTTCAGATCAACTACCAGATCAATATCTGGCATTGCCGAAGACGTTGAAGCATTCACCTTCACCAGTACCTATATTGTTGTCCACAGAAGCACCTTCAGAGACACCTTGAACGGGAACTGATGTAGCTTCATTTGCATCGTGATACTCTTCATCTTCAGACGAAACGTTGTAGTCGGCTGCATCTTCAAACACCTCATTTTGTCCAATATTGTTAACCGATGCTGAAGCTTGAGGATTAACAATAAATGGTCTCACCAAGACGAATCAATTGCAGTAATCACTTTCCAATAACATCTATGCTGCTGCAGAGGCTTCATCAAAGGTTGGCAGATTAAAGGAACCAAAATGACCATCATAGTCGAACATCCACGGATCTCCCGGAGCCCTTACAGACTCAGTGTATCGTTGAACCTTGACTTCACCCCATTCCTCTATCTTTCGAGTAGATAGATTCCAGACCCTAAAGTTTGGAGTAGCATATCCAAGGAAGAATCCTTCAATTTCTTTTGCTCCAAATTTTTCAGTTTGCTCGATCATAGTGCGTTGAGCTCGAAAAGGTTCCAAAAAGATACACCAGGTTTCCGTTGGTGCAGCAGTTCAAAGCAGGTTTTACCATGTTTCTTTACTGTAAGAACTTTGTTTAGTGTATAGCAAGCAGTCGCCAAAGCCTCCCCCCAAAATTGAACTGGAAGTTGTGACTCCATTAACATAGTTCTAACAGTTTCTATAAGCGTCCGATTCTTTCTTTCAGCAACACTATTCTGTTGAGGAGTATAGTGAGAACTGTATTCATGTAGGATTCCTTTAGAAGTACAGTACTCATCCATAACCCTATTCTTAAACTCAGTGCCGTTGTCACTTCAAATTCTCCTAATCTTCAAGTTATACAAATTTTCAATAAGGGTAAAGAATATCTGGAGTCTCGCTCTTGTGTGCCATTACTGCTATCCATGAAAACCTTGAATAGTCATCAGTAACTACCAAACAGTAAGCATCACCAAAAGTCATCTTGTGTTTCATTGGTCCAAAGAGGTCCATATGAAGACGTTCAAGTGGCATGTTCACAGTGTTGACCTTTTTGATAGGGTGAGGTTTCTTCGCTTGTTTTCCCTTTTGGCATGATACACAGACATCTTGAAGATGAAAATTCTTGACATGCACACCATTCACAAGATTGTTCTTTACCAGATGGTTCATCTTTCTCAAGTGAATGTGTCCCATTCGCCTGTGCCAAGAGATGGACTGCTTTTCAGTTGCTTTAGAGACGAAACAGGTAACTTGTGTAGTCGTTGTAATCGCTTGGCTCATATCAAGGATATACAAATCATTTATCCTTGGAGCCGACAGAAGAATCCATTCCTTTGGAATTTTAAAACCGGGTTTCAACACATAGCAGCCAGCATCATCAAAATGCAAGGTAAACTTCTTGTCGCAAATTTGAGAAACCTAAGAAGATTGTGATCCATTTGTTGCACGTAATTGATCTTGTCGAAACTCACAACACCATTGGAGATCATTCCTTCCCCAGTGATGTATCCTCCCTTATCTCCAGCAAACGCAACATAGCCTCCTCTAATGCTTTTCACATCATACAGGAGCCTAAGATCGCCCGTCATGTGCCTGGATGCCCCACTGTCAACAATCCAATGACTGTTAACAGTTCCTCCTGAAGCACCCTGCACATTTAATTACACAATCAGTTGGAGATGGGGACCCAAGCCTTAGTGGTCTTGGGTCGCCCATTATCATCAAGAAATGTAATTTCAATTTCTTGATGATTTGGAAAAGAAATACCTCCACTTGAGACATGATCCGATTTAGGTTTCCAAGATTTCTTTTGTGATTTACCAGATTTATTGTTATTATTTACAGTTTTTGAACATTCTGGTGGTAACACATTTGACGAACTTGGTTCCTTTTCAACGACTTCAGATTTTAATGCCTTTTCAATAGCTTTAACATTTTTGCTTTTTTGTTTAGCTTCTTGTTCCTTAACAATCCGATTATCTTGTTTAGGAGATACTGATTGGCGTTGTTCAACTTTCTCAGGTGGGGTATTATCAACAAATTTTGCTTGGGCGAGTTTGTACAGTTTTTAATGATGCGTCCAAATTCCCCACATCGAAAACATGATCTCCTTTCAACAAACTTAGGAGATGAATTTTTCTGACTAGATGTTGAACTTGTAGGTCGTGAGGTACTTGGTTCACTATCACTCCCATTGGTATGTTGGGTGTAATTGTTTTGTTCATTTCTTTTCAAAATTTTGACTTTGTTAACAAACTCCGTGTTAGATGAGTTTTCAAAAGTCTCAATTTTATCAGTACCCTTTGAACTCACAAACTTCACATCCTTTTGTTTCTTCTTGTTTCGAGTCACCTTTTGATCAACCTTTGGTTTTGAAACCTTAGATTTCTCGACTCGCTTCTCTTGTTGTTTACCTTTGGGTGCCGTTGGTTATTGCGATTTGAGAGGTAATTTTTCACATTGAGTTACTATTACATTTGGACTTTTCTTCCCCAAAAACTTGTTTGTTGAATTTTCAAAACTTGGTCAATCAACGCCGGATTGGCATTTCTTAACGAAAAGTCCTTGTTTGAATAGATTCTCTCGTTATCAACCAACGTATATAACAAGTTGTCACTTTCAAAGGTAGCAACAAGTGCTTCAACAGACCTTGCAGGATCAATCTCTTGTTTAACAACAGGTTTAACAACTGGAGTGGGAGGGTCACATAAAATGTGATTCTCGACTGGAATTTCCACTCCTTTCTTACTGTCAAGGGATTGATCTTGATCAGTCATATCTGATTCATCATCTGATGTTTTAGCATCCTCAACTATGGAGGACTTTGTTCAGATGACATCTTATCAGATTGTTTGATTTCATCAGAACCTCATCCAATTTGAACCCTAACCCTGCTGCAAACTCATCAGGATTGAGGGGTACAGAAGGTTCAAATCGAGGCATTTCCTCTTCATCGGGCATCTTAGAATAGTTGTGTCTCAAAGGGGGTGGACACGACTTATATCCAATGCACGACACGTTTCCCTTTAGCTTTTGAACGTCAATGATGTGATCAAGCACATACTGGGAATTTGAGTAACTTTCCAGTTTGAGCTTGATCGTTTCATACTCGTATTTTGCAAAGGCCAACTCTTTCTTTGTTTCTTCAATGATATTAATGTAATTATTAATACCTTTTTGCTTATTTAAGACAGTTTTGGTCAACTCAGAAACGCTTTTCTTTAATGTGTCAATTATATCTTTGAAATCTTTTTCGTATCTAGTTAAAGCCAAGTTAGCTTCTTTGCATTCTGACGGTTCAATTACCAAATTATGAAGAATTTGTTGTTTCAAACTTTTGTTTTAAAACTATGCAATCATTGCAGACTTTGGAAGTATCAGATTGTACCTGACTTGTTGAGGCTGCGACATTTGCCATGAAGGCAATGTTGCAAGAAAAAGATCCATCTTTGTTGAACAGCTTCTCAATTCCTTTGCTGCAACTTCAGCCTTCTTGACTAACACAGACTTCTGGTTGTTTAGCTTCTCAGCATCTTTCAGCAGACTCTCAACTTCAGCATCAATATTAACTTCACTTCTGAATCCGAACCATAACCTCCACACTTGAATTTTCTTCATCTGAACTACCGTTGTATCCCGAACTATCATCATCTTCGGAAGCTTCATCCCTTTGGACCGATTTCACATGACTGATGATTTTGGCATAACATGCAGTACCTCCTTGATTTCCATCACCCAATTGAACTGACCAGTCGCATCCTTCATCAGCTTGCATTACCAACCTCTGTTTGTGTTGGAAGAACCTGCCTGATTAGGGTTGTTAACTGCAACTATTCCTCTTTCATTGTTAACTTGGGTGGTGTTGGATGTGGTTTGGTTTCTGAAAGGATTTTGATTTCCTTGCTTTGCAGGTCGAGTGCATTCATGCTTGAAATGCCCTGTCTCACCACAGTTGAAACAAGTAACGGCATCTTTGTCAAAGCCGTACTTAGTATCCCTTTTGCTTTCCAGACTCGTTCTACCCGTCCTAGCCATGTAGTCCTTTGCCCTTTCGAACTGCACTTGCAAATGCCCACTTGATGTCCATTAGATCCATCTCGTCCTTGTCAATTTGTTGGTAGTCTTCATTTGTCAAATTGATGTTTCCAATTTGACCCGCCACCAATCCACAATAAGCGCTCACCCTAGTGTTTAGAAGTTCCATGTGTTCTTTTGCACACTGACCTTTGAGAGGTGTGAGGTATCGACTCTAACGGTATTGGGATTTGAAGGTTGAAAATTGTTCCCATAACAAGCTTGTTGTGGTGCTTGTTGAGAGGCATAATCTTGGGGTTTTGGTAAAAAGGAACTAGGATCAAAGCCTTGACTGTAGGTTGGAGTTGATTGTTCAGGTTTCGGTGGTGGTGGCATGAACGGATTTGCATTTGATACAAATGCCGTTTGTAGTTTTGGTTGCGAAGAAGCACTAACACCTGTATTGATGCCGCCAAAGTACATTTCTGGGTTTTGAGCAAATGGAATCCTTTTGGCCTTGCGGATTTCCTCCTCATTTTTTTTCCAACTTCTGAATAAACTCATAGATTGTGATGGAATCCAACACTCCCGTATGTTTCAACAAATCTATGAATTGACCCCACTTGGGTGGTAACGCATCTGCAAACCGTGTGACTATTTCCTGTTGAGATGCATTCACATGATATGAGTACATTTCACTTAACAAATGAAGAACCGAGTTTTCATATCATTTAGCGTCTCATTTTCCATAAACAGGAAACCTTCAAACTCCTTCTTCAACAAATCATGCCGACTTTTCTTGTAGTCGCGTTTCCCTCACCTCTTGCTTCTAATGTATCCCACAAGTTTTTAGTGGAAGTACAATAGATGAATTGATGGTAAATTCTTGATGAAGAGCTTGTGT
The DNA here is from genome assembly GCA_947069175.1 of Scalesia atractyloides. NCBI lineage: Eukaryota > Viridiplantae > Streptophyta > Magnoliopsida > Asterales > Asteraceae > Scalesia > Scalesia atractyloides. The sequence continues at coordinate 97,804,732 of CAMTDV010000017.1, read as the reverse complement.
GAAAATTGCAAAATCTTTCTTTTCAAGATCATAAGCTTTCTTGTCAGGTTCGGTCATACTTGCTAAGGTTGGATTGGAACCGGCTTCTTCAAGTGTAACATTATAGGGCGTGGTGAAACATGTCCAGAACTCCGTGTTTTGACCAAGGACATATGTATGAAAACGTCCATTCCATGCGGGATAACATTCATATGATTCAATTTAGGTGGGCGATTGTTACTACCAGCTTCACTTTCACTCATTAGAAGAGTTTAAATGCTTTGGTTTTGGTTTGCGACACAAGCCTATTGACTAGCGGTAATCATTGATGCTTGTTGCAGCATAAGTCCTTTGACCCATGACATATCAGGGCTAGATTGTGAAGTACCTTGACTTGTACTGGGCCCACTACTCCAATCCCATGGATTTGAACTCATTTTGTATGTTTAAATAGATTATTAACTTAAAAACACAAATTTTGAAAAGTTTGAGAAAGTTACAAAGGTTCTGTGAAAATGTTACAACACCCTTCAACGAATAACTGTTCCAGCGAACAATTGATCCTATGAACAATTTAGTTCTGCGAACAACTAGTTTCCCACGAAGAACAGGTTCTTCGTGGAAAGACTAGTCAACGAAAAATGTGATTGTTCGTCAAGAGTTATCTTACGAAGAACTGGTTTTTCGTCCACCCAATTCTTCGTTTGTTAGATTGTTCGTTGATGTGTTGTTCGTAGACAGGTTCTTCGCAGAGAACATGGTTGGTGAGATTATCCTTTAAATGGAAACTTGCTTTTTCTGAAAAATGGAAAGGTGGTAGATGGGTATCCAAGTTTAGTTAAAAACAAGGATGCCAGATATCACCTTTTCAGTCAATCTTTTTCAAATCTTAACTTCACCAACCTAATTCCGGTGACTATTCTGGAGATAACACTTGCCGAAAATTTTGCCGAACACAAGATTTGCAAGAAATTCTTAAGAAAAACTAAACCTTAACATGCCTACACGTGTTTTAGTTAAGTTTTAGTAAAGATAATCTTCAAATGACAAGTCTAAGCCCAACCTTTGAACAACTTTTCTGGAAAAACTTAGTTTTCTAGATTTCAAGTTCAAAACAAGAACACTTCACAACAAGATCAAATACACGGTTTTGCTCGATTTTGAACAAGAAAGAGAGCCAAAGCTCTGATACCACTTGTAGGTCCACTTGGAGGATCAAGTTACCTACTTCCTTGTTTGTTAACACACTACCAAGTGCGGAATCCTTGTAAGCATGCAAACCGAAGCAAAACAATGTAAATGCAAACACAAAATAACCAAAAAGATTCAATATCTTTAGATTAAAGTGGAAGAGAATCAGTTACACATACACACAGTGTCAAACTCTCTAAAGACTCTCTTGGTAAACAAAGAAGTGGTGAGTCTGTATTTATAGGCCAACACATTTGCATGGCTACGAAGAACCATCAGACACCCACGAACAACATGCAGTCCAACGAAGAATGGTTCTTCGTTGGACATATCCACGAACAACCTACACCCACGAAGAATGGTTCTTCGTGGCATGCTGAAACAACGAACAACAGTTGTTCGAGATAATGAACCCTACAAAGAACATGGGTTCTTCGTAGGAACCTGCAATACAGACATATACCACAGACAACAAAAAAACAGTTTACCAAGAGCCTAAACAAACTAACAGCTGCACACATGCAAACTGTTTACAATGCTAACAAACGTAAATGTCGTGCTAAGTCAAGATAGGAGGATATCTTGACTTGGCCGACTCGACCAAAACATACATAAACGTAAAACAAAGACCGTACAAACTGACATAGCTAAGAACAAGCTACAAACACAAAACTATACCAACAAAAAGTCAGGTAAATATATCACATTTTGTGCTTATTTTTATATATGTTTTCAGTTGGTCTACGTTTCGACATAAATTTTGTTCGGAAAAGAGTCGATTCAAATATAATACGTTTTCATTAGACCATGTAAACTCGAGTTACTTTACGTTTCGACATCACCGTAGCGCGTCGTACTATTCTAAACTTAAAAAACATTATTTTCTTACGTGCTTTTTTTACGTGTCGCTATAAATTCAAGTCGGTTTACGTTTTGATGTAAATTTCTTTTGCAAATAGGTCAGCTCAAATATAAACGTTTTTATTAGACAGTATAAATTCGCCTTATTTTACGTTTCGATACCGCAACACAGGCGGGAAAATTTACTAGTTTACAATAAAACCAAAGTTATTTAGTTTTTATTATTATTGGTTTATATTTAAAAAAATGCATTTTACATATAGATGTTTATGTTGCATAGGGATTGGGTAAAATAAGAACTATCTTGAGTTGTGAGAACCGTATGAACCAATATTAACCATTGATCAAATGAGTTTTGAGAATGAGATTAAAATTCAAGTCGCAACACGCGCGGGAAAATTTACTAGTTTATAATAAAACCAAAGTTATTTAGTTTTTATTATTATTGATTTATATTTTTAAAAAATGCATTTTACATTTAGATGTTTATGTTGCATACGGATTGGGTAAAATAAGAACCATCTTGAGTTGTGAGAACCGTATGAACCAATATTAACCATTAATCAAATGTGTTTTGATGAATGAGATTAAAAGACAATAAAGTAGAGTAATGATTGTGTTTTGTTTAATGTGATTTTTTTTAGTGCGATAAGGGTTAATTGGTCTTTTTATTATGCCCATCAATGATTGGTCTCATTATGATTGTGCTTTAATTAATAAGATTGTTCTTTAGTTAAAAAATTTAAAAATTGAGGTAATGTTACATTGCAAATAAATCACCAGAAAATGAAAAAAAAGTAAAATAAATAAAGCGAAGTCGTCGTTAGTAAATATGATAGTTTGCACCTCCATCGTCTGAGATCTGCACAGACACCACACAAAATATCTAAAAATCCCAAATTATCATTCTATAAACAAATTAAATATCATTTACTCCAAAATATAGCGTTTACATTCCACAAAGTGGCGTTAAGAGGAGCTCGAGCGGGCATTCAGGGGCGTAAAAAACATTTTTCTGTCGCATGTAAAAAAAATATTTTTTTACTTTCGACACCGTGCGCAAATTTTTTTTACATTCGGCAACGAACGTAAAAACATTTTTTAAACGTATGTAAAAACTATAAATATACAAAACATTTTATATAATTGTTTTTTATGCCGCCGACATGTAAATTTTTTATTTTTTACCCCATCCCCGATTGTAAATTATTTTTACGCACCGGTTGTAAATTTTATTTCTGTCTCGTTTGTTTGTTTTTTACGCCCTATTAAAACATTTCAAACTTTTTTACGCCCCCAGTCGATTGTTTGGAAAAAGGGTTTTTAAACTTTTTACGGGGGCCGTAAAAAATTTTGAGAATAAAAAACTTTTCTTTTTCATTGGACAACGTGCGCAAAAAAATTATTTTACATTCGACAACTTACGTAAAAACATTATTCAAACGTACGTAAAAATTATTTTACGCCTTCTGGTTTTACATACGTTTGAAAATTAGATTTACGCGAGACGTTTAAAAGAGTTCGGGTTGGCGATCAGGGGCGTAATTATTTTTACACACGTTGTTAAAACATTTTATTTATTTATTTTTTTACATAATAGTGTTCTCATACTCGGTTCGTGTAAATGTTTACGCACGTTGTCAAACTTTTTTTACACACGTTTTCAAAACTTTTTTACGCACGTTATCGAATGTTCTTTAAAAAACTTATAGTGCAAAGTCATCAAACGTTTACAAATGAAATAGAAATTCTCAATAAACATATAAAAACAAATATAACTTGCATTTCATAAAAAACATTATGTCATAATTAGGGAAAATAGAGTAAAAAGAAATAGATATCATTTTCGATGATAATTTTGTATTTTATAATAAACATATAAGACAAATATAGATTGCATTTTATAATGAACATTATGTCATAATTAGTGAAAATAAAGCAAATAGAAATAGATTTCATTTTTATATTTTGTATTTTCTAAATTACGTAATACTTTTGGTGTTTTAATTTGAAACTTAAGATATTTTTTCTCAACTTTATATATAAAAAGTATATAAAAGAGAATAAGGTGAGAAATATTATTAGACATATTAATAATGTGATGTGATGTGATGTGTTTTAGACATAAGAGAGATGTGATATGACATTGAGAGAAAAAGACTAAAATACCCTTTTGAATTAAATTGATTATAGACGATGTGTTAAAATTCTATTGGATATGGAGAGGTTCTCATGGTTCTCGCATCTGTTAGTGGTTCCTGCTTGAACCAAATCCTATGTTGTATATACGATAATCATTAAACTATTTTTTTTGTATATATTTATAATAAAAGCAAACTTGTTTAATTTTTTTATTATTGGTTTAAATTTTGAAAAATTGCATTTTACATTTAGATATTTATGTTGCATATACAATAATCATTAAACTAATTTGTTCGTATCTTTTATTTTCTAAACTTTTAAACATTTATCAACACACGCCTAGTATAGGTAATATCACGTATACATGACTTACCCAATTATTGGTTTTATGACAAAAAAATATTATTTTGAATTCCAAGAGAAATATAAAGATAAAATTGCATTTCACCTTTTTTTAATATCTTACAAACTTTAAATCAGGGGTGTTCAAGATTGGATCATAATTTTTCCAGATATCCGAAATTTCGGATATTCAAAAATTAGGATCCGAATCCGTATCCAAAATTTCGGATATTTAAACGGATTTCCGAATTTATTAAAAAATAAAAAAACCTATTCATGATTAAATTAAAAGTAGACTTGTATTCGATTTTCCAAATTTTCAACATAAATATATATAAATCCGAATCCGATTATTTACTATATCATTACTAAATTTTAAACTGAACATAGTGATTATATAATATACATTTACTGTTTTTTTTAAGTTTTTGGATATCGGATAATTCAATTATCCGAAACTTTTAGTAATCAGTATCCGAATCTAAAATTCAGAATATCGGATTTTTGGATAATTCAGATTCGGATCCAGATTTTTTTTGAACACCCTCTACTTTTGGCTTATTTTTTTAAAAAATAGATAATTTATTTTGTTTTTTCAAAAAGTGTTTTCTTCTTAAAAAAACCTATTCGCTTACGTATACAACTAAAGAACTTACTGAATAAAGTTTTACATAGTTTACTTATCATTTAAAAAAGTTCGAAAATGAGTGGATAAAATTTGTGGCCAGATGGTGAGGTTTTTATTACATTATTACATTACATTAAAATACAACCATGAGTTGATTGTTTACATATTTTCTTCAAAAAAAAAACAATCTAGAAATTAAATGAGCTATCATCACGGTCACACTACGTGTACAAAATGGCCACCTTTTGCCTACCATACATATCTTTTTTTCCCTCAAGTGTCACATTCATTTAACTCTCAACCAACATTCAAAATGAACAATCCGGCAGCTGAAGATGAACTGAGCCATGGACTATTACATGAGCCACCAGTTGCCGGAAACCCGAAACTAAGATTTTGGTTAGAATCAAAGAAGCTATGGTACATAGTTGGTCCGTCCATCTTCAGCCGTGTCGCCAGCTTTACAATGAACGTGGTCACCCAAGCGTTCGCGGGTCACCTAGGCGACGTTGAACTCGCCGCTATCACCATCTCAACTGGTGTCATCGTTGGCTTCAATTTCGGCTTACTTGTACGTAAAATATATCTATCTATCTATATATATATATATATATATATATTATATGCACACCGATGATTTCATATTTTTTTTATATGAAGGTCTTTCTTTTTTAGCCACTTAGATATTATCCAACCACACGGGCGTTTAACCTTTTGGTTTTTAGATTTATTTATTTGTTTATCTTTCAAATTAGTTTGGTTTGAGCTGTTTTAACATCAGTTGATTTTGTATTTATTTATATTTCAAACCGAACTGAAAAAAGTGAACTTATAATTTTGTTTGAAATTAGTTTATCGGTTTGAAATATAAAACTTAGTCGAAATTTAAAAAAAAAAGTGAACTTAAAGTTGATTTTGAAATTCAAGCTAAAATGTGAATAATGGTTGAATTCTTGGTTTTAGTAGAAATTACTGGATGCCCTTTGACCTTTGAGATTCTTACACCTCAAGTTAAAAAATTATATATATATATATATATATATATATATATATAATACACACACTTACAATTTAATATCTTATTTAACTTTTTCACTAATTGCTCCTTCAAAATGGAGAGTTCTGCATTAATTCAATATTCTAAATTAAGTTGATATTATTAAGATGAAAATGGAGTTGTATTCGAAATAAAGTATGTTATTTATCACGTGAATTTCGACCAAACAATGGTACTGGTATTAGTACTATTGGCATCCTTAGTAATATTTAATTTTTTTACGATTTCGATTAATGTAAAATATTGATGTCTATATCATTTTGGGCATATCACGACATTGTTTTTGAATTTTATCTTTCGGTTGTCATATCAAGTGTTGCTACCGTATCGATACCGTAGTGAACCAAACTAATATTGATTGAATTCCACCGTATCGCGTGGAAAATTTTACTACTTAAATTTACATCATCAACTTGTATATGCGGTATTGAATTCAACAGTTACAAGAAAAGATCATGTGATATGTTGGGTATATATTAAAAAAGGAATAGATCATGTGATGGGTTTCCATTTTGGTACACTAAAGAACAAGAAGTTTAGCGAACCATTTTACGAGAGGTTAGTTTATATTCAATTTGTTTATTAAGATGAACCGTATTTTTTGTTTGTTCTATTAAAATGAACAAACACGAAAAAGCTTTTTGTCCGTTCATTTACATTTGTGAAATTCCATAATTTTGTTTTCATGTATTTTTTATTTTAAATTCAGAATTTTTATGAAAACTAACCTTAACTTACGGAATAAATCCAAAAAAATCTGAGCATATCACATCAATCATTTCGTACAAATTTTTGTATTGAATCATATATTCTAAATGAATTATATTATAGCATGCATGTGTAGAATGGTTTAGCATTTTAATTTTAATAATCTATTTAAAATCACTTGCTTTTGTGTAGTAGGTGGCCTTCTAAGAATGTTGAATGCTTGAAATCAGATGATTATTCAATACTTTCACTTTTGGGGGTTACTTTTTTTTGTGCATGTAATATTTCAACCACAAAGAGAACATGTAATAGTTTGGTACTAAAAACAATTCTATGACACATTTATGTTATAGCTTGGAATGGCTAGTGCACTCGAGACGTTGTGTGGACAAGCGTTTGGCGCGAAAAGGTACGACATGCTGGGAATATACATGCAACAGTCGTGGATCGTTCTATTGATATGTTGTATAGTGACATTGCCATTCTACATATATGCCACGCCGATCTTAAAGTTATTAGGTCAATCTGATGAGATTGCTGAGTTATCCGGACTAGCCGCTATTTGGCTAATACCACAACACTTTTCGTTTGCGTTCTTGTTCCCAATGCAACGATTTTTACAAAGCCAAATCAAGACTCCCGTGTTGGCGTGGGTTTCGTTGGTGATTCTCGCCATACATATCTTGCTTACTTGGCTTTTTATGAATGTGTTTCATTTCGGGATTGTTGGGACCGTGGTTGCTTTGGATATTTCATGGTGGTTGAATTTTGTTTGTTTGTTTTCGTATACCGCTCTTGGAGGGTGTCCTATGACATGGAATGGTTTTTCTATGCAAGCGTTTTCGGGGTTGTGGGAGTTTGTGAAACTTTCGGCTGCTTCAGGTGTCATGCTTTGGTATAATTCTTTCCTCATTTACAAATTATACATTGTTAATGCCAAAATGCATTAAAAGTGGGTTCTAGTTAAAATGTGTCATGTCAGATTGAGTTTGTATGCGAACAATATTTTTGTTCATTGTCATAATTAATTAAGGGAGTTAATATTCACGCATATCTTCTCTCTATCTCTCTTTATACATATATATATATATAGAGAGAGAGAGAGAGAGTGGAAGCGTTAATTAATTTGATAGTTATAATCATAAAGTAAAACTATTAAAGTTATAATCCTAGTCTACTAGTGAAAAATGATTTAGGAGATTCTATATAGCTCTTTCAGCTAAATATTTTGATTTGACTCATTTGACTAGCTTAAGATAAATACAAGTAAAATCGACCCATTTACAAGTAAATTGTTTTAATGTATATTTGTATCATTGTTCGCGTGTTACTTATATGCAGTTTGGAGAATTGGTACTATCGTGTATTGATACTAATGACGGCATTTCTAAACAATGCCACCATCGCTGTGGATGCGATATCGATTTGGTATTACTTTGTTATCTAATTAAAATTACTAGAAATTAATTAACATAAAATTAAAATATATGATTACTGATTAAGAGACTAAATACCCTTTTCATTGTTTTGGAAAACATATGCAGTATGAACATCAATGGTTGGGAAATGATGATTCCTCTTGCCTTTTTCGCGGGCATCGGGTATGATTCTGTTTGTAGCAATAATATTTGATTTCTACATATTGTGTGCGCACAAAATAAGCTATGAACAAAACTATAACTTGTTGTTTTTGTGTTTTACAGAGTCAGAGTGTCCAATGAGCTCGGTGCTGGTAATGGGAATGGGGCGAAATACGCAACATTCGTGGCTATATTGCATTCGACTATCATCGGGCTTGTATTTTGTGTATTAATAGTTGTATTCCATAACAAGTTCGCTCTAATATTCTCATCGAGCACGGTTGTCCTTGATGCGGTTGATAACATGGCATGGCTCTTAGCTGCCACTATCCTTCTTAACAGCATTCAACCGGTCATCTCTGGTAAGCACTTAAAACCCACGGTATATATAGTGACACCAGTAAAAAAATAATTTTTTTGTTATTTTGTGTTCTATAAGTATCGGATATTCGAGTGATACCATATATTTCCAAACACCATATATTTTTTAGCGATGACATGACAAGCCAGATAAAAGAGAGGCGGAGAAACTTTCATTAATTTAGATTTTTAGCATGACTTGAATCGGTACATTGTTTATGTGATTATCGCCGTGTGTGTTTCTTGAATCTGAATTATTGGACATTTTATTTAGAAATGTGGGTCGGTTTTTGTTAATTTCATGGATACAGACATCCTGAAATTATAACATGATGACACGGTAAATAATAGGGGTCTAGGGGATTGTTGACGCTTTGAGGGGTCAAATTTCTACTAGTAGGGTCGTCACTTTCTTGTAGTTTGACCTTCCTTACTACTTGTTACAGGTGTCGCAGTAGGTTCGGGATGGCAATCATGGGTTGCATATATTAATTTGGGCTCGTACTACTTGGTTGGACTACCTGTTGGAATAGTATTGGGCTTGATTTTGCACCTCGGTGTTGAGGTATGAATCTTATTTCCTTTTTCTCTTACAAAACTACAATATTTTGTTCGATATTAACCCACTATTATTTTATGATTTTTTTCCTCTTACAAAACTATAATATTTTGTTCAATATTAACCAACTATTATTTATAAAAATTGACCCACTATTATTTATCCAAATTGCTTATACTCGCAAGATTAGTATTCAATTTCAAACACCAGTGGTTGTATATCACTTTATTGGATGGTAAATGCTCACAAGCTCTATTTACAATCTTTTAGTACATGTTAAATATTTTAGTTATATTTGCCTATAGTGATATTTGCTTATAGCGTTTGTAAAAGTACAAAATGACCTTTATAGTTTACCTTTTGTTTTATTCAACCGTATACTTTATAAATTTATTTCATTGTCATTGTTACAACAACAACAATAATAATAATAATAATAATAATAATATAAATAATAATAATAATAATAATAATAATAATAATTTATTATTATTATTATTATTATTATTATTATATTATTATTATTATTCAAACCCGCTTCAATAATGTTGTTTACAATTACGGCTTATACTTTTTTATGATAATATTTTACGTTTTAGTCTAAATTTTGCAAGTTACCATGCCAAAACGTGCATGCATGGTTCAACATACTTACATCTATTTTTTATTCAGTTCAATGGTCGAGCCGCAACGCACTAATCCTCAAAACAAGTTAATAAAAAATAATTTGCAGCATTTTTTAAAGCAGTTTTCGCATTCATCTAATTTTATTGTTAATTGTTTCGATTCTAAACTAGTTATTGACTTGCATAATGTTAGTTTTTAGTTTGTTAAATAAATGCTTATTCATATATATTCTTTTTTTGTTTATTATGTAATTTTAAAATAAGTTAAATTAATGCTGTGGAATATTGACCAATAGGGAATATGGGGAGGAATGGTTTTTGGTGGAACTGCGTTGCAAACGATCATATTAGGGATAATGACCATTCGTTGCGATTGGGAAAATGAGGTAATGTTCTACTTTTTATTATTATTGTTATATTACTTGTAATAAATATGAATTATATGAAATTCACTATATTAGTTGATGACACAATTATCATTTGTTTTTGGTATGCAGGCTCAAAAGGCAGTCGCAAAATATTCAAATCTAAAATAATTTGTTTGATGCGGGATATAAAGATGTAACAACATTTACTATTCTTTTTCTAATAACATAATTAAAACTCGAAAATTCCATTCCGTAATCAAAATAATCATCTAAACCCTGCCAAAATGACCTTTTTCTGTAAATGTTGGATTTGATTTGTACCAAGTTTAACAATGTCAAAAAACTATTGATTGAAATAAAACTATAGTTTTCCTTTTATTTCCTTTTTTTTGTTTGTAAACGGACTCTGCAAAGTGTTACACACCTTCTTAGGTGAAATTTAAGCTCGGTTGGAATCGTTTACACTTTCACACGCCTCTTAGATGAAATGTAATCAAAGTGCGACACCCTACACGCTATTTATCAGCACAGTGTTTGGTCATGTTGCATTTTCATGACCCTAACCTTTGATTGTTTACCGCCATGTCCTTGGAATTTCTTACAAAGAATATTCAAATACTATCGCTATAGTAAATATTAGGGGTGTTTACGAATCGTGTAGAGATTGAGCTTGTCAATGCTCGAAATGGGATCCTTTAACTTAATAGGATTGAGCTCGTGTTCAACTCATTTCGAGCTTAAACTCAAGTTTAACTCGTGGGAAAGTTTTCAGTAACATAATATATATTGTTTAGTTATTCTGATAATAATTATAGACATAATAGTAATATTTATTAAGTAACATATATTATACTATAGTTATATAAAGTTATTATATTTATATGGATAATATTACACTCCCTCACGCTCATTTGTCAAACAAGCTTAAAATAGACTTGAGTTTGGGCTTAGATTTATTTAAGCTTGGTTCGATTAAAGTTTTTAGCAAGACGATAAGTGGCTTGGCTCTTTTGCACCCGCTATAACTCATATAATTTTTTTTACTATTAATATAAACTAGCAGAATTCCCTCGCGCGTTGCGGCGGGAATTCAGTCGGTGTTAGTTTGGTTTATTACGATATTGGTACACCAGCACTCGTTATAACAACCGAGGTACATCGATCGAAGACCATAAACACAAACATCGGTGTCGATTCTGACCGTACAAATACCGCTACCGATGATCAGCTGGAATCAGTTCGATTTGTGACAACATCGTAGGTTAAACATCTTAAGTCAATAACATCTTAAAATATAAATATATACACACAATGTTTTTCATGTCAATAATGTTTTTAATAATCACATAAACAACAAAAATAAAATGATTATATTTTATATCCATTTTAGTTAACAATACATGCTTGTGATTTTAAATATAGTTTATTTGTATGTTAAGGTAGTAGTTTTATAAAAGTATGCATCACATATTATTTAGTCGCAGATTTTGACTTTTATAAACAAGCAAACAGGTTTTAACTTTATTACAACTATATATGTAAAAAAACAAAATTTTATTTTGTAAAAACAAAGTAATATGCATATCAATAAAAAGTTGCGATATCATGTTTTTTTTTTCTGACTAACTAATTGAAATGTGATTTTAAATCCAAGTTTTCAAAAATATATCAAGTTATTATGTTTTGTAAATATGATAAATAATATAGGTAATCTTTTACTAAGTCGATAATCAAGTTATTATGTTTTGTGGATATGATAATTAATGAAAACAAGGATATAAAAAAACTATCATTGGGTGAAGAAATTGAGGTTAAGATGTGTAGATATTGGATAAAGAAATATGGGTTAATATTAAAAAGAGGTATTATAGTATGTTAAAAGGACATCTACTCTTCATCAGCAGTTTAAATTCATATGTATAACTAGTGATATTCTTCGTGCTTTACGGTGGGGATTAAGTCGATATCAATTTGGTTCGTTCTCGATATAGTAATTGAAAGAGAAAGTACTACATCGATCGAAAACAAAAAAACACATATTGATATGGTACCTATATATGTTGTTCAGTTGATATCGGTACCGTTCATTTGCATTTTATGTTTATTTTATTTCAACATTACGATATTTTTTTGAAAATGAATATTCTGTCGCTATCGTACCAAGCCCAATTGAAACCAATTAAACAACATTTGTATCGGTTCCAACAATTTTTATTTTTATTTTTTTACTTTCAATAAACTGATACTGTATCACTACCGTACTATACCGAACATCATCGGTACCGGTATACATTCATTTTTATTGTTTCCTTTTTGATAACGGGTACTTTGATCGTATCTTAAAAGTTATATGAGAGAAGAAAATATACTTAAATAAAGTAATAAACCAATAAAATAATAAAACCTTAGAATAAACAATATTTGAAAAAAATCAAAAACAATTGTTGCCCTCTTTTTATTTCAACATTATGACATATATTTTTCTTAAGCAGATATTGTGTCGCTATCGTACCAAATTCAATCAAAACCAATTGAATAACATGTGTATCTGTATCAATATTTTTTTTAAGTGTTTTTGTTTTTGATGAATTAATACCCTATCGCTACCATACCGTAGTGAACAACATCGTATCTTAAAAGTTGTTTAAAAATATGTGTTTAAATCTATTAAACTAATAAAACAATATAATAATGAAAACCTAGAGAAAAAACAATGTTAAAAAAAAAAAAAAAAAACACTGTTCATGGCCTCTTTCTATTCATATGCCATATGTATAATACGTATACTATAATAATATCTTTAGTTTACATTTTATTTCTTTTTATTGAATGTTGTAACATATATTTAGTTCACCACTAACAAATAAACTTGGTGTTGATTAATTAAAAAACTAAAATTACTATGCAGTGTTGGAGCTAGAATTCTTTTTCTATGATGTCTACCTTTTCCGATACACCACTTTATAATAACCCGAAGTCAAAATTTTCAAATTGGATTGAGTCGGGTCGGGTTGAATCACATAATAAAGCCGAAATCATAATAAAAATACAATGTCATTGAAAAACACATAATAAAAATATGAAGTCATTTGCAATAAAGGTTATACAATTCAAATAAACCAACTGCACATGAGCTATAATAATTATTGGGTTAAACTAATTAAACATGAGCTTTTATTCCTTTGCTGATTTAAAGTACACTTTTAAAAATTAGTTATTTGGGCTTAATATTTAAGCTATAAATTTGTTTAGTACGTAAAAGGTTTAGAAAAAAACAATGGTGTCGTTCGTAAAAGAATAATGGTTTCACTCAAAAATAAACTATGGTATCGCTCGAATTTTTTCTATTACTCGATACATATGATGCGCAAAATTCAATGGTGCCTCGGTACATCGTTCTCCGTATGGCGGCTCTGCTAGTGCCACTATGTCAATCCTACTCACAGATAGCATAGAAGCTTAAAGTAAAATTTGTGGTAGATTTGAACAAGTATGTAAAGATTAGTAAAAATAGTAATCAAACCTTGATGTAAAACATGTTTTTGGAACAAATAATGTTAAAACCTAAAATTGTTGGAGATGTTTGGTTGTTGTTATCGTATAAGATGTTTCGGAAAGAAATTTCAAATGATTTATTGATAGACAGTGAGTCTTGTTTAAATGATCTAAGTATCAACATCTGAATGGTCTAAGTATGAACATTTGAACAATTTACAAGAATCCAAAAATTCAGAAAGTAAAATGTTAGAATCAAATTGGTGAGTCGGGTTGTTACATTTTACTTCGTAAAACTATAAACAAACTTCATGAAATAGCGAAAATGGACAAATTAAATGGAAAACGTATCATCTTAATGATTTATCTAAATTAAAATAAAGTGGAAAAAAGCAAAAAAGAAACAAAAAAGAGCTCAGAAGGGCCTGTATTTTCCTTTACTAGTAAGGTTTATATGATGGACCCAACCATCAATGAAAGGCTTGTCGTCATAGCTCATAGATGCACCAGCCGGGAATCGAACCCGGGTCTGTACCGTGGCAGGGTACTATTCTACCACTAGACCACTGGTGCTTTATGTTTTTGTCTATCTATATAACTTTCAAAGTCTTAAAGAGAGGCTTATAGTTGATAATTTTACATTTGCTTCTGTATTAACAAATGTTATTATGGTAACTCCTATGGTACTTGTGATGATTAAATGTTTTGAAAATTTGTTTAGGTAAATTTACATAATCCCCCATTGTTATAGGCTTATAGCTACAAACTTCGATAACTTGATTATCGTACACAAGATTTTATTGATCTCAAATTTTCTAACTTAGGCGCGAGCCAAGGTATTAAAGAGTCCCATCGTTTTGATTAGTTTGGGTCCAGTCGATAATAGAAGATGATGATCTGGATATAAGTTTAAAAAGTTAGAAATTTTTGGTAAAGAATTTTATATATTTTGAACCTAATAATTGTTTATAGTAATGTGTATATATTATGTTAAAGGGTTCTACACAATCTAATTTGTCCATTATGTAATGTTGTTAACTATTGAATCCTCTTTACAGTTTTCTCTTCTACACCTGATTAATATTTTGAAAACATCTCATGATAACTTAAGATAAATAAAGGACTTACCTTCCCTCATAATATGTGAAGGTTGATTAAAAGTTGATTATTTGCTCAAGTTGGAAGTATACAAGTATATAACCATTTGGTAAAAATAAAAATAAAAATACATGCGTAAAAAAAGTTCTAGTTTCTATTCCATATACACACCCCTTATGAAAAGCCATAATAACAAAACCAAAATATTAGTCTCAAGCCCATTACCTTTCCTAGTGGGGCTTGGGCCTTTCTAAAATGTTGTTGGGGAAATAAAGTATTTGGATGATCCACATCTCAGGGTCAGGCGCCGATGAGCACATTGAACTATCCATGTGGCTGAGAGCCCTCACAGCCCAGGCACAACGACGCAATTATCAGGGGCGCGCTCTACCACTGAGCTAATAGCCCGTCGTGCGAGCCCCCCACCGGGGGCCCACTATGCCAAAAGCGAGAGAAACCCTATCCCTCTCTTTCCTTTTTTCGGCCCCATGTCACCACACAGGCGGCATAGTACCAATATATTACTTCATCAAGTTGTACTTGGATGGCAAAACTGATGAGAAAGATCAATGTGGTAAGTATATAAGATTTCGATCTGTGAAGCATTATAGTTCTCTATGGATTACCAAATAATATTATCATCGATAACGGAACTCATTTCGCTGATAAGGCATTTTCATAGCTTAACGATCACAATATCAAACAAAATTTCACGGTTGTCGTATATCCTCGAGTGAATGGG
This sequence comes from Scalesia atractyloides, assembly GCA_947069175.1. NCBI lineage: Eukaryota > Viridiplantae > Streptophyta > Magnoliopsida > Asterales > Asteraceae > Scalesia > Scalesia atractyloides. Next base: position 97,788,996 of record CAMTDV010000017.1, on the reverse strand, counting down.
CAAAGCGGGGTTGGAAACTACTCCATCATACAAAGGTTGATGGCGCAACTAGGATATTCTATGTGAAACATCAGTGAAACAATTAAATGGCAAGAGAAAGTATAATGTAAGAACAAATAGAATATGATACAAAACAGGATTAGAATGAAATATTGTGTTAACTTAGTAAGCTAGATAAAGATTATATGTGTTAACTTGGTATTGAGGACTTCGGTTCTCACAAACTTGGTGTCGAGAACTTGACACTCACAATTAAAATGAATAGACAAAAATATGTGTATTGTATGATTAGTGCACGTATAAATGGCATTATCTATTTTAAAACATGCATGGTATTTAGTTTCTAAAGTACTAAAAGTTTAAATGTCTTAGTGTAGTTATGTTATAAGTGCAGTGGCGGATCGAGGAATTTTTCCACCGGGTTCCTTTTGTTAGATTCTCACTGATTTTTTTCCAAATCATATAAGGTTTCCAATAATTTTTTCCAAACCGAGAGGTTTCTGGAAACCCCCAAAACACCTTTGGATCCGCCCCTGCTAAGACTAAGTGCATCAATATGTTAGCTAAACTCACTATTACTGTTTCTTAATGAATATCACAGAAGCTTGATGAATTGTGTCAAGATTTGTTTTTGTAAAATTAATTTCGGGTTATGCATAAATCATGTATCGGAGCCATAATAGTCTTACCTTGGTTCATTGTAAGGTTACAATGGTATTCGAAATTCTTTCCAATCCAATGCTAACCAGGGCATCGTAGCCTTACGATGATTTCATCATAGGCCGGCACTCACCCTAAAGTTCTTTTTTTTTCTTTCTAAAAGAAAAGTACACATGCTTTAAGGTTTGAAATCTCTATGTATTCATTTGGATTTGCTAAGTTGAGTGTGATGTACACTATTAGGTTATAAGGTGTGGCAATGGTCTTAATCATGGTGCCCACATGTGGCTTGAGGGGGAGGGGGGTTCCACGGACACCACGTCCCACGTGGCCATGCCACTCCCCTTATAACGTATAGCCTTAGGTGATACAATCAAATTAGTTGAATTTGGAAAGTGAAACCTCGATGTGATACACTAATGTGTTAAAGCACATCTATAGTTGGTTCATGTAGCCGATGAGGTTCTTTTGGACCATCTTTTGAAACAAATTGCTCCAAGTGGTTATTATCATTTTCTTAAACGTGTAAAATCAAATTTAATTTTAGTAAAGTTACGTAAGTGAAAATCCTTTTGTTCTTAAACATATATAATGAGAAAGTCAAGTAAATATTCATATAAAAGGTTTTAAATACAAGAGGTGAAGAGTTTAAAAAAGTGATGTTGCCAATCTCAACACAAACAAAGGCGAATTACTTCTCAACTTGGACTTCGTCGAGGATATACCAAAAGTGTTTTTGTTGCACGAAGGCCAAAGCATGTTAAATGTTGCCTTTCTAAAGAAAAAAAAATGTCACAAATTTTAACAATTTCAATAAGCAATCTAGTACGCCTATAAATCTACGAAATCTCAACAACCCATCAATTAGTCTCCTCCATCGCCCCCACCCACCAACTTACTCGCCCCAATGTTCCCAATCACCGCCCCCTTCTTCCATAACCAGTCAATAGTCGTTGATTATCGAAGCGCAACTCAATTTCAACTCTATAATACATAATTCAATCATTTAAAAACATATAGCAAAATTCAAACATAATATGCCACTTAAATCAAACCCTAACCAAAAATTAGAAATCAAAATCTAAGTGTTGGGGCCAAGGATCTTTTAAAGAGGTTAGCCGCTGGATTTCATTACATGTGGGGCATCGCCGTGTAGGAAAAGGAGAATGCGTGGGAGCCACAAATTTGGGAGTTTTTGTTTGCCCTTTTTTAGAAGCAATTGTTTTTTTTATATGTTTTTCAACTCATCTTACAATAATATCATTTTTTTGTTACAGTTAAACCAATAAAATAAATTGTGATGTGACTGAGTTTATAAAATATTTGTGATTTTTGGAGGATGATCTAATGAAAATTAAAAGAAAGTATATTGTATTTATAGGACAATTGTTGAAAAAAAAATAACAATTTTATATGCAATATTCGGATTACAGTATATAAATAAGAAATGAGCCAAACGGAAACAAAACACAATACGAAATCTAAACAAAGACTAAGAACATATGACAACGAAATAAAGAAAATGCAAAGAAGGGCGACCGAGGCAAATGAAGAACACGCTTCCCTTAAAACGGATTTCGGGCCACTCAGGTGAACCCGTCTGTTTCCCAATGTACAACAACCAGAGCAGATTGTACTGTCGGGGATAGCCAAGCACTTGAAACAAGAGCGCAAAACGAAACAAAATTAAGAAATTTGTTAGTATTTGTGGGTGGTGTCTAAACCACACGAAATCTCAAGTTTTTCATTGTGTTTTAACAAGATACAAAGTTTTGTATATAAAACCAAAATGGTTCTAGAGAAATTAAATTATGAATTGATTTCAAAATTCATTTGCATAATTATTACTAGAATTTGATCATGATCGTACTCAGCTAGTAAGAAATTGAAGGGCCCGGGCCCAACGCAGGCACGTGCGCATGCCGGGTGCTTTGCACCCTTTCTGGCTGCCCTCGGGTGCGACTTGTCACGTATAAATATATTCTTGTAGATAATTCTAATTATAAATTGACAAAAGATTTATATCTCCACCTACGTGAGACAAACATAATTTCTCATGCATTTAAGGTTTCAACACACAACTTAACAATAGGATTATATGAAATATAAACCTATTGAAAACTTGTGGAGTGTTAATATAGCGATAAAGAATAGTACTTGTATGTTTACCTTTATATTCTTGACTAAACACATGTCGTATGGTGAATTGAAAACCATAATGTGGAGTGTAATATAGCGATAAAGAATAGTACTTGTATGTTTACCTTTATATTCTTATGATTGAACACATGTCGGATGGTGAAATTTTTTAAAATATATAACAAACAAAAATACATTTTTTTAAAGTGTCAGTATTATCTATAATAGATCGAATGTTATTTTTAAGAAAAGGTCATTTTCATTTTGTTTTTCTTCCAAAACTTTGATGACCTTTGGATACTATTAACAACTGAGTGATATTGAAGGAGAAAATTCGATACTTTGATTTAGGGAAAATTTATTATACGATACGAAACCACGAAATGAATCTAACATAAAATTTGTTGGTTTGGGTTAATTTCAAGTCAAACATGCAAACACGCATAGTAAAACGGATTATGTTTGTGTAAACCTAACGAGTTTGTGGGTTGACTCGTTTAACTGGTGTGTGCGTGTATGTATAGAGTTAAGTTCACATACAAATAGCCTTATTGTGCTAAGGATGTGAATTGAAGGAATAAAACAAAAAACACGATGGCATAACCATAAATATTGTCAACTTTATATAACTAAAGTAGTAATTATCGTAATTACTATAGTTATAAGGTTGGTGATAATTACGCTACATTAATAAGTACTTGTCACGCTAAAATAATTATTTAAACTTTCTTTTATGTAGAGTAATGAGTTGAGTTATAATACAAAAAAGGTTAAAAAAAAGAAGTGTAAGAAATCACTATAGAGTGACAAGTGTCCATAATTTTGTTCATAAGAGAAAAAGAACATGCACATGTAAAAACCCAAAAACCTAAACCCCCTACCCCCATCACTCCTCTCCCCCTCCCAAAAAAAAAAAAAAAAAAAAAAAAAGCTATAACTCACCAAAAAACCCCCCCAAAAACCTAACCCCCCAACCCAAGCTAAACGCTAAAAACTAAACCCCAATACCTAAAAAAATATAAAAAGTCACACAATTTTTTAATATTCTTTGTATAAAAATCGCTACTTTTCGTATTTAAAAAAGAAACGTTTTTTTATTGACGAAAAGTAATGCTTTTTATATAAAGAATTTAAAAAAAAATCTGTGTGTTTTAAAGATTTTTTAAGTATTTTTGGTTGTTTTCATATTGGAGTACAATCCTTCTTACCTTTCTTACTTATCTTACCCTTTATATTTGATCCTAATCCGTAGAGTAATTATATAGTCGCATAATTACGCTATTTATATAATTACTCTTCAGTAATTATATATAGCGTAATTACAAAGTTACTGTTATTCACAATAATGACACCACACCTTTTTCATGTTCCTTTTCTTCGGGTTCAAATGCCTGAATCATTTACAAATTCAATTTATGTGCAGGTTTGTGTCGGGTTGAACCCGTCAACCAGCAAGATTTTCTTACTTTGATTAGCACCATATATTATTATGTATAGAGAAACCAAAATAGCCACCCCATACTGTTGGACGGTAAGACCGATGGATCCATGTGAATTAAACCACTGGTTTTCTTTCCAATCCCAGCCGCTGCATCTTGTAATTCATCCCTTGTTTCCCTGCCAGTTCACTCGTCCTTTTCCATACTTACATCGGTTCATGAAGATACATCCTCCATTTGTTATAATAAAACCAAAGCTTAATTAATTTAACAGAAAATTATATATATTCTATGTGTTTCCTATTTTAATAATATACACTAGTAGTTTTAATTTATACACCAGTTGTAATTGTAATATATATAGTGTTATGGTTGCTTTTAATTTATAGTTACTCATCCATCCATACACACTTATATATAATCCAAAGTATAATTTCTTGCTTTTTAATGGCTTTGGTTCTTTCTTCAAAAAGAAATTTTTTTGTTATTAGTATAGTGGATACTTATTCTTTGTTAATTTTCTTGTATAATAATCTTTGTTAATTTTCTTGTACAATAAGTTTAAATAGATACATAGTCCTTTCAATATATATTTTTGTTATTAGTATAGTGGATACTTATTCTTTGTTCATTTTCTTGTATAATAAGTCTTAATAGATACATATGTAAGATGTATAACCACAATATGACAAAACTAACATTAATTAAATGACTTAAATTAGAAATATAATGATCAAAATATTATTGTATCACTTAAATCAAAACTCATACTTTTAGTATTGTTTAAATAAAAACCAAGTGTTTTAATTTAGTAAATATTATATGCATTGTATATGTATAGTTTTTAGTGAAAAAGATTTTACTAACGGATCATATCTTCACTGAATAAGTGAATCATATTTTCAATTTTCATCATCACATGTGTCGCTGAAAGTCCTATAAATTGTTGTGAATTCTATACAGATTTGCTATAATAATACTCTCTTCTATTTGTATCATTATATAAAAAGTAGTACAAGGAAAATACTTTTTAATTAGCCTACCATCCACCCCCTAAAAAAGCCTAGATCCGTAAGGAAGCATCCATCCTATGATGAGTTTTAATATTTCTTAATTTATTTATCATTTCATAACTTTTTTTAATCGAAAAAGACAAACTAAATAATTAGCATATATTCTTTTAAGGGCCAACAAAACTAATATTATCAACAACGGCATCAATTACAAGATGTTAAGCCCAAAAAATACATCCACCAATTACATATCAGGCTAAAAAAGGGACCTAACCATCAGTACAAAAGATATTAAAACTACACACCAATGCACCCAAGTGATAGGATCAGCTCTTGATCGGTTGCTGAGCTAGAGAAACCCGAGACTTCTTCAGTTAATTTCCGAAAACATCAGTTAGTGGTTAATTGATACGGTTCGCTGACCCTAACTCAACCTCAGACCGGGCAATCCGACCCATCATCACATACCCACGTCCATTAAGTTAATTAGCATGCATGTTCATTTAGTTATTTAGCATGCATATGTTTATTAGTTCATGTTATCCACGTTTCCATTAGTTAGTTTGCATGTTAAACCACACTCCACGTTTCCACGTTTAGCATATCTCCATGTTTACATGTTTCAATTTGCATCTTGTATTTAACACTCATTTTGAGCTTAATGAAGTAAGAAGAAAAATGACAGAAAACTCCTCTTTTGTTTCTAGATTTCTTGGAGCCTGACCCCCTCTAAGGGTTAATTATATTTGGAGTTTGATCTACTCTACGGATCCCTATCATTAATACTATGGCATGAATCGCCATGGATGTGTTTGTACATGATCTAGTAAGTGCTAATATAGGTCTAGCTCACTTGGTAGAGCCTCTTTCCTCTTAGGGTACAGGGACATCCCCTGTGATCAGTGCCGGATCTAGAAAAAAATTATAGGGGCAGCGTTTTTTTTTTAACGTACTTCATACAATGGTTCTTTACGGGTCAAAACGGTTTGGATCGAAACGATATGTGTCGTAATGGTTCAGGTAAAAAACAGTTCGGGTCCTAACGGTATGGGTCGAAACGGCGCGCGTTGAAACGATTCAGGTCGAAAATAGTCCCTGTCGAAATGGTGCGTGTCGAATCCTAAAAGGCTAATCCTAATCCTAATCAATTCCAGCACATAATACAATTTACACATAACTATATAAGCCCTAAATCCTAATAAAATCAATTTGCACACAACTACATAAGCCCTAAATCCTAATCAATTCCAATTTCCACATAATACCAATATATTAAGCATAATGAATGTAAATTTGTAAACAATAATCAATTCCAAATAATCAATTTGCTGAACCAATTAGAACAAAATAATACCCAAATTAGAATAGAAAAATACCCAAATTAGAATATAAAAAATACCAAATAAGCCTTAGAATAAAGATGAAGGGGATTGGCGGAGCAGGAGACGGTCGGCGGCATACCGGAGCTTGGGTGGCGGACGGTGGTCTAGGTTGTGCGTGGGAAGTGGCGTGCTTGTCAGTCTCTTTTGTTTGTGTGTATTGTTCTTTTTCACACAAAAAGACTCACACATTAGAGGTGCACAGAAAACCTGAAACCGAACCCGGAAAAAACCCAGACCCGGGTTTTTAAAACCCGAACCCGACCCAACCCGGGTTTTTAAAACCGGATTTATACCCTGGTTTTTTTTATACCCGGGTAAAGAATACCCGTACCCAGGTTTTAGCAATACCTGCCGAGATATTACGAATACTCAATACTGAGTTTTAGGAATATATGCACTTTCATTATCCTAGTTCCTAGTAACATGTAATCTTGCTAAATTAAAGTTTTATATAGTTAAAGTTCATGTTTATAAACCCAAAAACGAAGTTGGAAACAAAAAAACTACAAAGTTCAAGTTTATACCATTCAGGTTTTTTAATACCCGACTAATATCGGAACCCGGAAATAGGGTGTTTCAATATTCGCGTGTAGAAAATCCGAACCCGAACCCTACCTGGCCAACACCTTGACCTGAACCCAAACCCGAACCGATCATACCCATACCCGGGTATCTACTCGAATCCAGGTACTAAAAAACCCGATTTATACACCTCTATCACAAATGAATATACATTTTGGCTTTGGGCTTAGTAGCTAGATGGGTTTTAGATATTAGGTATTATTTAGTATTAGACTAGGCTTGTAATAATATTAAAAAGGGTAACAAAAGTTTTGTCAATATTTTCACCATCAATTTTTAAAGGAATAAACAAATAAACTCCATAAAGCAAACTATCGGCTTGTTTTGTCATCATTGAAAGTTGAGGTGTCGGTGGCAAAAGCCACCGACTTTTATCTTTTAAGGTAGTAGATAATTTAGTTGTCTAAAATTACTAGGTTATCATCGTCGTCGCGTTGTAGCGAACTTCTTTTCTTATTTAGTCTTTGTTTATACGTGTTTTAAAATCACCACAAGCGCGTTGCGCACGAAACCGTTGACAAGAATAAAAAGAAAATATAAAAAAAAACACTTAAAGCTAACAGAAAGAAAATCAACCAAAAAGTTGTATGGTAATTGTTCGTATGAAACCCATGGTTAGAGATGAGCAATTGGTACTGGGTACCGGTACCGAATTTCCCAAACTGAAATATCGTAAGTACCAATTCGGTACCGACATTTGGCGTTCCTGGTACCGGTTCGCTACCGGTTTATACCTTCGTAAACCGGTACCGTAACCAGTATTTTCGGTATCGGTTGGCACTAAGTTCATCCTTATAAAAATATAAAAAAAGAAATAATTAAAAGTTAAAGAAAATCAACAAAAAAAAGGTGTACGAACCGTTGTTGTTCGTACAATACCCGTGATCAGGGATGAGCAAATGATACCGACATTTATCCCAACATGTGATAAAAAAATCATCATAGTTAAGAAAAATAATAAAGAAAATATATATTGTTATAATATTAAAATAATAAAAGTGTTAAAAAAACTATATATATTATTATAAATTCATTAGCTTCGTTTATTAATATATATATAACTAGTGGAATTTCCGCACGTTTCGCTGCGGGCCTTTGGTCATTATCGGTCTGGTTCATTATAGTACTAGTACGATACCGGCACTCGGCATAGCAATCGTTGTCAATCGACACATTTTATATCAATTGAAAACCCATAAAAACGAATATCCGTACCAGTACTGTTGTTGTTTGGTCGATTTCGGTCCGTTACGATAGCGGTACCGTACAGACACTCGATATAACTTACGATACCAAAGAATACTTTATTGCGAACAATACTTGTAAGCGATCCACGTAGGTCATATTTTTCCAGTATATACACATGAGTGAGTAGACTTTACTGAAAATAAAAAAAAAACTAATAACTTCCATCAAACGATGATATTAGGACTCAAAAACTCAAAGCATATGTTATCTTAAACATTAAGTTAGATATATGAAAAACTTGAGTCTTTTATAGAAGGTTAATATCATATGAAAAACTTTTTTGAGTCTTTTTTTTAAGCGTTAATATGATATGGATTTTTTTGAGTATTTTTAAAAGGGTCAATATCATATGTAAAATCTTTTTGAGTCTTCTTTTAAGGTTAATACTATCCAAAAGGGTCAGTATCAGATGTAAACTCTTTTTGATTCTTGTTTTAAGGTTGATATTATAAAGCGATATTGGATTTAAATAACTCAAACATTTATCAATTGACCGACAACACTTTCAACTTTCGATTTATACACCAACACTCCAAACTTTTAACTTATTGGTCGATAACACTCCTTAACTGACTGAACTCTAACCCAGTTAGCTGATGTCAGTTGCCACGTCATCAAAAGTGCCATGTCAGCTGCCACATCATCTGTCACGTCATCAAAAAACTGTTTAAATATATTTTTAACAAATTAAAGTTATTAAACATATAAGGTTGACTGCTATGGGGTGGTGCTCCCTCCATCTCAGCTATTTAACAAGTAATGATATCCCTTTTTCATGGCGTGGGAGGGGGCTATCGGATAATAAGGATAAATGACGGAGAAAGGTGGGGTGCATACATTTTGACTGTTATGAACAGTCATATTTAAAAAAAAATCAATCTCTTTTCTTATATATATATATATATATATATATATATATATAGGGAAAGGGTAAAATGAGAACCATCTTAAGTTGTGAGAACTTTTTGATCAGGCACGAGTTGGGTCAAACTTTTTTTGCACAAACGTAGATGAAAAAATTATAAACACATCTGTAAAAAAGTTTAAAAAAATTGCCGAGTCGGTAGTTTTGACTAACGCAAGTTTTTTTTACCGCAGGCATAAATTTTGGAAGAAGATATTTTTTTACGCCTCATGTAAATGTGGGTATGCGACATTTTTTTTCAATTTTTTTTTGCTGAAACAAGTGATTGTTTTTACGACTTTTTTGAGAAAAAATTTCGGAAAACCCTTTTGGATGGCCTAGTCTCGCGGTTCTTGCAACTCGTGGTGGTTCTCATTTGAACCGAATCCTATATATATAAAAGTTAAAATACAATAGTCCTTAACGTGAGGCATACGCGAGTAAAATCATAACGTGCATAATTATGAATATAACATGCGTGATTAGGGTTTACTCATGCCTGATTTTGTTGATTTTTGGTGACGACATGCGTGATTATAATCACCATGCATGATTATGGTTTTGTTCACGCGTGATTAGGGTTTGAGTTTTATAACATGCATAATTTACTCGCCTATGCAACGCACATTAAGAACTATTATACATTAACTTTCCCCTATATATATATACATACCATATACACGTACACTTTTTTAACACAACTCCCTCTTCATTCTTTATTCTTGATTTTTTTTATTGAATTTTAAAATGGCTCGACGTAGAATCGAGCAAAAGGATATCGTTTTGGCAACAAGTTGGGTGGATGCCGTCAAGCTAGGAATGCCTTCAAATTCGTGACATTTTTAGAACACGGTTACGACTACGTTCCATCAACATGTGGGTGAAAACCATCGTAATATTAATAAAATATTAGGAAGGTTTACAAGATTTGAGAGGTGCTTTAACAATGCGTTGAAAGGCGAGGAGGGTTTAACTGAGGATGAAGCGATTTCGCGGCCCGTAACAATTACTAAAACATCCACAACACTTAGTTTGCTAATGTTGCGGCTTGAAGAATTTTGAGAATCCGGCTTGTAGAATTTTGAGAGCAAGTGTTTAGAGGTGTACAAATCGGTTTTTTTTTTCATTAACCGAACCGGTTTTTTTGATAAAAAACAAAAACCGAATCGGTTTTCATTTTAAAATTAATAAAACTTGATAAAAATTAACATGAGTGGTTTTACTCATTTTTACCCTCACACCCATAATAATTTTCTTTAAGTTCATGTGTTCACCCTCTTCATATTAGCTATTGTCAATGATCGAAATTCCTTCTCTTAGGAATTTTACTTGACCCTGGTTACCCACACACATCTGTGTGTATATTTACAAGTCATAACAAAGCAAGAAACACAAATAAACATTAAAAGCACATAATAATGTGTTACAGATCTAACAATAACAATATATATATCCCAAAAAGTAAAGCATATAAAAGATATAGCACGCACATATGTCATAATAATCAAACAAAGAAGTAGAGAAGCTATTATGGTCTTCAAATGAAGAAAGAAAGACAAATATAAGAAGAAGAAAACAACAATAGAAGGTGATGTGAGCGAAATGAGGTAAAAGAACATTACTTTCGAGTCTAAGATAAGATAAAAGACTTTTTTTTTTTTTAAAAGTAAACTTCATTAAACAAACACGTCAAAACCTCAAACCGAGGCGGCCGAAAACAACAAGGAAGATAAGATAAAAGACTAGCTGGCCATTAATAAAAGTTAGGTTTGTATGCTTTTACTAACACATGCATTTATTTGAAGGGCAAACAGAACCTGATATCAATATACCAAGTTTTATTGCCATGATAATTTTTGGAGGACAGATGTAACATAATTAGTATCAATAACCAGACGATATATAGCGATAAGACTGTATTTTATGTAACCAGTCAGGTTGTATTTAATGATATAAAACCCACTTTCATATTGGGTATCAGATTTCTTTGAGTTATATATATATTATGTTGGCATGTTCTTGAAAGAAAAAAGTGGTCCAATTTCTTCGTAGAATTACATAACCCCTTAGTTATATTAACTGAGACATGTATTTTAGTATTGTTAACCTCTTTCCTGAATGTTAAAGCAGAAGGTTTAGATCAACTTCAAAAGGTAGATTCTTTGTCAGAATCTGCAATCAAAGAACACCATTAGTCTTAACGCGAGAGGTGGCCTCCGCGTTTGGACTCCGGCGTGAGAATCAGTGGATTGTTCTTAAGAGTCTTAGCGAAATGAAAGGATAAGAGTTTAGAGTGAGAATGAGAGAAGTGAACTTACTTTGGGCTGAACAAGACTCTCCTTATATAGACAGATTGCTTTGCCCAAGGGAGCCTTATGCCAGCTGGTACCTTCTAGTCTTGGTAACCTTATCTCCCCTAGACGTTGGTTGCAGGGTTAGTCTTGCCTCTTTGGATAAGATTCAGGTTTGCGTGTCTCGAGGACACTTTTATGTGTTTTAAGGAGAAGTCTAATCAATTTGATATGTTGGGTTCAAGTTCCAAGGTTGTACAGTAACTTTAGCTCCCTGTCACCAGCTGTTGGTGCATCAGCTTCTCTCGGGAGCTACCAGCTTCCGACTTTCAACTTCTTACTTTTGGTTTATGTTGGTATTCTTTATTGTTTATTTGCGATTGTTATTAACCTTGGTTTTGCTGACTGGGATCTCCGAGTACCACGTCAACGTTGAACAGGTTCTTCATAAATGTAACATTTTGTGAAAATAATATACACGTGTGGCTTAATCACTTGAGATATGTAATTATCATATAAGTCGTTTGACGATCAATATGAACAAAAATCATAGCAACTTGTTTCTTGTCTCTACATGATGAATGGTCCACTAATGTCAATTGTATACATGTATCCCGAACAGTTACTATTACTCCAGTTATCAAAAGCAATGTGTGTTTTTATAGATGTAGATAAAATAGTCGAAACATAACAGATGGTCGTGTTCAATGACAAGAATGAAAAGTAACAAATACATCTGCATCAATGTCATTGTAGAGTATCCATCGAATAGATTCCAAATATTCATGTATAAGTTACCTATTTTTTTAATTGAAAGAAATCATAAAGCAAGGTATTTTTATTGGTTATGATACAATAGGAAGTTTATATCACTAGAAATGATAGAAAGTAATCTTGTATATCCTTTTAGTAATCAAATTTAAAATTAAATAAACTAAACTGAATCTAAAAGAGGAGGCGCGTGGGTTTTTATAGGGTCATTATAGTAAATCCAAGGTAATAATTTCTCTTCTCCTACAATTCCCCCTCAAATTTTAATCGTTAATAACTCTTTCATACGACATTATTTTTTTATAAAAATTACACAAAAAAACGAGCGTTTTTTTATCTTTAAAACGAGTATGCTATTGCTATATTTCGAAAACCCAGTTGCGTAAAACGCAATGAAAAAAAGCCCAAAAAAAGATAGTTAAAAACGCATCGAACCAAAACAGTCTATAATCAAACTAGCAATCTATAAAATGCAAAAGCAAAAAAAGAAAACCGCACTGTGATTTGTAAGACGCAACAGCTTAAAAACGCAGCGATCTGTAAACAGTTAAAAATGCAGCGAACCAACATCTGTAAAACTCTACTGTTACTGACAGTAAAAAAACGCAGGAAACAAACAGTTAAAACGCAACTGCCATGGACATATAAAAACGCAGGGATATGTAATTTGTAAAACGCTATTGTGCAAAAACCAGCAACACGCGGGCCCGAGTTTCGGAACTGTATTCGTGTCCGCAGGACGTGCGGGTGCACACGAGTTCGACTAAATTTCGGTTCCAATTTGCACCCGCCCTTAGCGCATCCGCGCGTAGGACTTATGGTAAAACATTTCTTAAAGTTATGTTGGTTATGCAAAAAGTTTCACCTTATAAATAACTTTATACTTTGTCTCCACACCAACGTGGGACAAGTGTTTACCATTTTGGACATCCATTCAAACACACTTAATTTCCAACATTATCATATAGTTTCATTTCAGGTTCAACAAACCATCATAAAACACAATGCTTTTTTATCTAAAAACAATGAATTAAAAAACAAAACAAAGTTTATTTCTAAAACGCAATTGACTAAAAATATAAAAGAAAGTGTAGTTTTTAAAATGCAATACTAAAATGACAAAAGAAAAGTGTCTTTTGTAAAACGCAATGGATAAAAAACAGTTTTTTTTCATTAGTTTGTAAAACGCAATGGATAAAAAACGGTTTTTTTTCATTATTTTGTAAAACGCAATGGACAAAAAACACCCAAAAAGTATGTTTTTTTCATTCTTTTGTAAAATGCAATGGATAAAAAACAGTTTTTTTTCATTATTTTGTAAAACGCAATGGACAAAAAACACTCAAAAACTGTGTTTTTCATTCTTTTGTAAAACGTAATGGATAAAAAACAGTTTTTTTTTTCATTATTTTGTAAAACGCAATGGACAAAAAACACACAAAAAGTGTGTTTTTTCATTCTTTTGTAAAACGCAATGGATAAAAACCTGTGTTTTTTTTATTATTTTGTAAAAGGCAATGGACCAAAAAACACTCAAAAGTGTGTTTTTCTCATCTTTTGTAAAACACAATTTTAAATGAAAGTCTAAACTAAAAGGTATTTTGCAATTTTTCTTTGAGACATTTTGTCAAACACCTAGTGTGCAACTTTTTATTAATGATTTCTCAATGAAATTGGAACTAATAATGTTGCCCAAACGCATGAATACATCAAGAGAAAGAGTAGAATCGAAGATATCTTCACTTTGAATTAAAAAATGTTTGAGAAATTTGAGAAGAGGAGTAACTGTTTTAACAGAAATCTCATGTTCCATCGCATCATGTAAAATTGAAAAAAAAACAAGAAATTATAGAAACATAAACTGGTTTTTCTTCAAAGAAATCGAAGAACACGTTGATTGAGTGTTCGAATCATTCATTGATGAAGAAAAATTGCACCGTGATGTAGTAATTCTAGAGAGAGAAAAGGAATGAAATGTTGAAGATGGTGGGTTTTGGACATCTGAGTTTTGAAGATACAAAGAAGGGAAATAGAAAGAATAGAAAAAAGAAGATTGACTAAAATACCATTCCCACTTGTATTTCTACTTTTCCAGATGGTCGGCTAAGATGACTTCATATCCTTCGTATCCAAAACATATTTCTATTTGATCCTTTCCCTAGTAAATATTAGGTTAGAATTTTCAGTATTTTAGTAAATTTGGTTTATTTTTATAATTTCAAATACGTGGGATTATAAAAGCTAAAAGAGGATAGTGAGAATTATAACTTTTAATTTAGAAAAATAAAAACAAAATAATGGTGAATAAACATTTTATTCGAAAAATGATAGAGTTTAAATAATGAAAAACAATGCGAGGTTGATGAAAACGAAATAAAAAATGTATTAAATGTAATATTGAAAAGGAAATCGAATAAACTTGAAATGACGCGTAAGTTAAATGAGTATACAGTTTATGCGAAAAACAAAAATTAAGGTAGTCTAGAATTGTGTCATTATTAATACACAAGTGTATATACAAGTGTGAATCAATGGTCCGGATTTGATGATGAAAATAAACTAGTATATTTACAATTTGATGATGTAAATCAATGGTTATAATTTATTCACTCTAGAACCCCATCCTATATAATATATATATTATATATATATATATATATATATATATATATATATATATTGATGTTTGTATTTCTTAAACACTAGTTACTGGTATAAAGAATTAAAGACAAGTGACATAATCCTTATTAAAACGAGCGCCATGTCTAGTTGTAAGGTGACTCCTATTTATGCTTTGTTAATTCTGGATCTTTTGAAATTTCATAAGCTTAGTCATGATAAGAAGAAACGTAAAGTTCTTCAAGGGTTTATTATGATAGTTTGTTGGTGCATTTGGAAGACGAGAAACGAGGCGATCTTCTTGAGCTAAGAAACCATATAGGCTCGAAGATATAAAGTCCTTAAGTATTTTGTGAATTAAAAATAGATCCCCTTTAAAGCTTTAAGGTGGAATAACCGGTGTAACTTCTCTTTTTAATTGTATGCTTGTTCTTTGGATGCTAGTATCTTGTTGGTCCGTCGCTTTAACGAAAGTTGGCCATCCGAATAAAAAAATCGAATTATTCGAAGCTTGTTGCTCTATTATTAGCTAAAATTTAGGACCATGTTAATAGTTTGCTTGCTTATAAGACCCTGTTTTTTCGGAAGAATCTGTGTAGAATGATCATGATGTTATTCTTACGTTTTATATTATTATTGTGCTTAATTATAAGGACAAGGCAATAATCAACTTAAAACAATGGGCTTATAAACTAGTTTGCAATAACTATCATGAGATGTAAATTTCGTTTTGTAAAAGTTTGTTTGTTCAAAATACATTTTATTTCAGGTGTAACATTGTATTTTATGGAAAAAAAAAAAAAAACAAACAATACAATTATGAAAGCGAACATGCATTTACCGACGATATAATATGTTATTTTCTGAAAAGTGTTTATGTACACGGAACGTTCATTGTTGATGTTTTTTCTTACATATATGTAAATTTATGCTTAACTTTTTTTTTCTTTAACATCTTCTAGTTTGTAGTAAATACAAAATTTGAGAAAAGAAAAATATATATATATATATATATATATATATATAATATATAAACGCTTAGGAGATATGAGTTTTCACGGTTCTCATAACTAGTTAAGATGGCTTCAAATTATCTATCCCCATATGTTTATATAAGAAAAAAAGAAAAACGTTTGGAAGATAGAATCATGTGAGAATCACTAAGCGAATTGAAAACCTCCAGGATAATTCTGGACCACACATTTTTTTAAGAAAAAAAAATACAAAAAAAACGTACTTTTTTATTTTGAAAAAATCACAGTCTTCTCTTTTTTCAAGTTTTTTTTGTTGGATATACACGCATGTGCAATATCAATCTTTAGCTATACATATATGTATATATCTAAAAAAACTTTTAAAAATATGCGATTAGAAGCAAAACCTATATTTATATATATATTGATGTATGTATTTGTTAAACACTAGTTACAGGAATAAAGTATTAAAGACATGTTAACATAATCCTTATTAAAATGAGGGTCATGTCTAGTTGTCAAGTGACCAAGTAGGTTTAGGGTTTGAATTGATTGGGATTGGGAAATTAAAGAATTGTAATAATGGATTGGACAAATCTCTTAAGATTGTGACATGTATTGTATTGTGTATCAACAAACAAACAGTTTTAAAAAGAATACCATGAGACATAATACACGAACGGCAAATTATTGAGACATGATCTTTGGTGTAACATCACGCTTTAGTAAGTGTTTGGATGTCGTGTGCTAGGAAAAAAGAAAATGTTTCTCTATACATTAAGGCGTGAAACAATATAAAAAAAATTATAGATTATTTAATTGAAAACAAAATATTATGATAGAATAAAATCGCAGTGCAATACTTAAAAAGAGAAAAAAAAAATAGAAGAGGAAAGGTATGCCCTCATTAATAATTAGAAGAGAAAACCTAATAAATAAAATATATAATATTTTGTTCTGTTTTATATAAATTGATAAATTTACATTATCTGAAATAAAATCATTGTTAATAATGACTTGAATGGTTATGGTGTGCATTTAGGATGATTATATAAAGTTTGATCAACAAATATTATAGAAGGACCAAACAAGAGCATACATAAGATCCCCTAATTATAACTGCATATATGAATGTGGCAACTGGAACTTACTCTGGTGTATAAATCACTTTCCCTATCTCTAAGTAAACCAAATTATCATAATACATTGATCTTATTAGGATGTTTTAATTTGTATACCATAAACGTCAAAGCACTAATGTAGATAGAGATAAAAACATTTATATATTAAAGACACCCAACTACATATATAGTTTTGCATATATCAAGCGAAACTTGAATTGTCGAATGAGGTTGATGAAATTTCAAACCATTTAAATTCCTAATGGCTACATAATTCGCCCTACAAGAAAACTGGGTCGTTTCCAACTCACAATTATTTAAGATTTTTCTATGATTGTTATGATTAACACACTTAACACAAACTAATTTAATGATTTATTGCTGATTACATTACAGCCTAGTAGCATGTTAGAGTGGGACAAAGCTTATAGACCATTAGGCCCTAAATTCGATTACTTAATTTTTTTATATTTATAAATTACACAATAATCTTTACAACATTATATAAAAAATAAGTATCAAAACAATATAAAAAAAATAAAACGCTTCATTAAACTAGAATTAAAAAGATTACAACTCAACTTAACTATAAAAATACATAAAAATTATTTAGAATAAATGGCTTAATTGCTAAAATAAGCACACAAAATTCTCCAAGACGCAAGATGATGAAAGCTTGTGTTCTTACGTATTTGGTACTCGGTACGGGCCGCCTATCGCTTGATCTTCAGTTATTCCCTCTTTGTAGTTGAGGGTATTGATAGAGAGCCTCTTAAAAAACCCACAAGCTGCTCGCATCATAATTAACATTCCAGTAATATAATTCAAATTATGATTGTTTGCACCCACTAGATGACGGAAGCACATAAAAATCGCAGTCCAAGTAGCAACATGATTTGGAGGGTGCCCTAGCTCCGTAACATGCACCCAACTCGTAGCTAAAGCGATATCCTCCTACTCAGTTGTTGGTGCAAATTTTGTGCCCGCTGTTGTGCGAATAGATTAGATAGTGTTCTACGCTGATTATGTAATAGTTTGTAAACGATCAAACAAATGTGTTTAGACCCGTTCATTAGAAGTGGTCAAACGAAAGGGTTGCCACATATCGAACCCACAGAGAAAGATACTTCACCCATCATCATCAAAACATGACAGCAAAAGAGTTCAAGTTGCACATATTCATTACAACTTCCATACCGAATCACATGCGTGTTCATACATATACGTTAAATTTTAAAGCGTTAGACACTCTATAATCTACTCATGATCGATCGACCGAGCACGATATACATATCATCACATATACCACTCGCAAGTCTTTAGGTTCACATCGGACACACCGGTACGTGTATAATTCATGATATTAAATCCGAAGTGGACGAACTCTCTCTCTCTCTCTCTCTCTCTATATATATATATATATATATATATATATATATATATTTTACAGTTTTCATGCGAATATATATTAACTTATAATTTACTCTATCACAACACAATGCACATATTAATCACAACAGCTCATACATAATGTTATACTATAACATATTTTGGTGTAGTCTTGTAATTTATATAATCTTTAGGTAGTTAAAGTGTATCTTGTACATCTATATATTGTAACTCTTATATCTTTATAATTCACTCAGATCGTTCACATGGTATCAGCCATTAAACCTAGAAATTCAGTTTCCCTTTCATCTTTCCTCTTCTTTCCTTTAGTTTTCCCATTCACTCTTCTTCTTTCTTTCTTCCCTCCTGTCTGATTGTTTCTCAGCCTATCCTTTTCTTCCTTTGTCCTGTTTTCCTGCTTTCAATGGCTACTTCATCCACCAATCCTTCTCCTTTAAATGGTCTTGCACCAATGATTGCCATTAAGCTTAATGCCTCAAATTATATTTATTGGAGGGCTCAAATGCTTCCTTTGTTTGCCTACCAATAAGTTGAATTTCTCTCGGCTCCTTCACCTACTATCACTGCCGATGCTAAGGAGTCTCCCAATCCTGAATATGTTACTTGGTTATGTCATGAGCAACAAGCCATTATTTTGCTCAACGCGTCCTTAACTGAAGAAGCTCTTGCTGTTACCGTTGGTTTGCCTACCGCTCGAGACATTTGGGTTGCGCTCGAAAATGCTTTTTGTAACACATCTGTGGAGCGTGTTCAAAACTTGCGTGATAATCTTCGGCTTATTCAGAAAGGGGACAAGTCTATCTCCGAATATGGTCGTATTTTCAAAGGTGTTTGTGACCAACTTCTTGCTATTGGACATCCGATTGATCCTATGGATCAATTACATTGGTTTCTATGTGGTTTCGGACCGGATTTGAGGGGTTCTCTACTCATTTTCATACGGTGCGTCCCATACCAAATCTCACAGATCTGTTAGCCAAGGCTGAAAGTCATGAATTATTTGTTAAAGCGTTACATGGTTCCTCCGCTCATTCGGTGGCTTTTTTCGCGCAAACTCAGACTCAAACGTCTGGTCGTTCAGGGCAGTTTCGGCCACACTATCGGCCTGGTCGTTCGGGTCAATATCGGTCGAATATGACCTCACCATCGGGCTCTTGGTCTGGACGTGATTCTGGTAAGTTTCGGTCTAAACGGCCTCCTACTTGCCAGCTTTGTCGCAAACAAGGTCATTATGCAACTCAATGCTATCAGTTGCAATCTTTTGCTGCTTCTGGAAATATATCTGAAGCGAACCTAGCAAATGCCTTCCATGCGCAATGCACCATTCCAGACTGGACAGGAGACACGGGTGCGTCTGACCATATGGTTCCCAACAATAATTCTCTATCTGGTTCCACCCCTACTCAAGGTAATCCGCGTGTATTTTTTGGCAATGGCCAATCTTTACCTATCACACATACGGGTAACACTAAACTTCTCGGTTCTCTTGATCTTAAAAATGTTTTGGTTGTTCCTAATCTTACGAAAAATCTTTTGTCTATCAGTAAATTGTAAATTAACTGAGGACAACCATGTTGATGTTGTGTTTTCTTATCCTCATTTTTTTATTCAGGACTGACACAACAAGAAAATTCTGGCTCGCGGGTGCCGTGAAGATGGCCTTTACATTCTCCACAACACCCCTCAATCGTTCGTCGCTTCGTCAAAATGTCCTACATCGTCTTTTGAGTCCTGGCATTCTCGTTTAGGACATGTAGGTTTTGATATTATCACAATGTTGAAAAATAATGGTTTAATTTCTTTTACCTCTGTTTTGCCTAAACCGGGTGTTTGTACCCCAAACGGCTTCCGTTTACTTTAAATGATAAATGTTCATCATTTCCTCTTGAATTAATTCACTGTGACTTGTGGGGTCCTTCCCCAGTTAGATCGGTTGGAAATTATCTTTATTATGCTGCCTTTGTGGATGACTTTTCTCGCTTTAATTGGTTATATCTATTAAAAGCGAAATCTGAATTTGTGGATGTGTTATCTATATTTATACCTTTTGTTCAAAATCAATTTTCCTCAAAATCCAGACTTTTCAAAGTGACGGAGGTACCGAGTTTACAAATCATAAAGTTCGTCACTTGTTTGAACAAAATGGGATTTTTCACCGTATGTCATGCCCATACACCCCGCAACAAAACGGAAGGGTCGAACGCAAACATCGCCATATTGTTGAAACAGGCTTGGCGATATTATTTCATGCTAAGTTATCTACTACATTTTGGGTTGATGCGTTCTCTTCTGCGGTTTACATTATTAATCGTTTACCATCAACTACCCTAGGTGGTAAATCTCCATTTGAACTTTTATGTATTCAATTTTTCGTTCATTTGGTTGTCGGGTGTTTCCATGTTTATGTGATTATGCGGATAATAAACTTGCTCCAAGAAGCATTCCATGTGTCTTCCTTGGGTTTTTTGTTAAATACAAAGGTTTTCAGTGTTAAGATCCGTCTACTAATCGCACATATGTTACCCGACATGCGCGTTTTGATGAATCATGTTTTCCTAATGACACCACCACGTCATCAAATTTAATTCAAGACCTTGAAATTACAACTTTTTTGGACCCTTCGAATGCTCCATTAAATTCTCATCAATTTTCATCTGTTTCTTCCCATGCTAATTCCCAAACAGCACCTCCCTTTCAACCATTAAACCATCAATTAAATACAATTGAATCATTAAATCCAACATTTACTTCCACTAATATCCCAAACCGTACCCACCCCACTGTTCATATTCCTTCCTTTGACCAATCATCTTCTGTTAATACTCCCAAAACCGCTTAAGTCCACCCCCATCCCGTCCTCCAATTCCTCACTCCTCCGCTTCCGGAACTTCTCACCTTGTAACCGAACCTATAACCGTTCCCTATTTTCCCTCTCATCATCCTTTGAACTCACCATCTCATACTCCTTCCTCTGCTGCCACCCTGACTCCTCATACCACACCTTCTAATACACCGACATCTACTCCACTATCCACGCCTATCTCATCTCCTCAAACTTCCGCTCTCGGTGACATCGAGTCACCTACTGCCTCGGTAACAATTCCTCCACCTTTACCCACTCATCCAATGATTACTCGTGCAAAGGCTGGTATATTTAAGCCTCGTCACCAACTCGATTTGGCTCATACCGCTCATATTCCTCTTCATCATGCTCTCTTTGCCTCCACCGATCCATCGACCTTTAAATCTGCTTCCAAAGATAAAAAATGGGTTCGTGCCATGCAGGCCGAGTATGATGCTTTACTTCGGAATCAAACGTGGACTCTCGTTCCGCGGCCATCCGGTGCTAATGTGGTTGGTTCCAAATGGCTTTTTCGGACTAAATTTCACTCCGATGGTTCTATTGATCGTCACAAGGCTCGTCTTGTTACATAGGGATTCTCTTAAGTGCCTGGACTTGACTTTTTTCATACATTTAATCCTGTTGTAAAAGCTACCACGGTTCACACTGTCCTTGCTCTAGTTGTCAATAATGGTTGGCCATTGCATCAGTTAGATGTTAATAATGCTTTTCTTCATGGTCATCTTACTGAAAGTGTTTACATGGAACAACCTAAGGGTTTTGTTGACATTCGTTTTCCCTCATATGTATGCAAATTAAACAAAGCCATTTATGGCCTTAAGCAAGCTCCTAGGGCTTGGTTTCATCGGCTAAGTGTCTTTTTGACCAAATATGGATCTGTATGCAGTCGTGCGGACCCTTCATTGTTTGTGTTCAACAATAACTCATGCCTCATGTATCTTCTTGTTTATGTTGACGATCTCATTCTGACCGGAAATCAGTCGTCTTCGCTTCAAACCTTCATTTCAAGTCTTAATACCGAATTCGCAATCAAAGATCTGGGGAAACTTAATTATTTTCTAGGTTTGGAGGTTACCTATACAAAGAGTGGTTTACTTTTAAATCAATCTAAATACACTAAAGATATTCTTGCTCGTGCTAAAATGTTGGCGGCTAAACCTGCCCCAACACCTTTAAGCACCAATGTTTCTTTTTTCTCTACAGGTGATCCTTATCCAGATGTTACTCGTTATCGGTCCATTGTTGGATCTCTGCAATACCTAATATTTACAAGGCCGAATATTTCTTATGTTGTGAATCAAGTCAGTCAGTTCTTACAGTCTCCGACAACTGATCATTTTCGAGAAGTGAAACGCATTATGAGGTATTTAAAAGGAATGATCGCATATGGTCTTCACTACGCTCTTCCAGCTCGTACAACTTTGCTTGGGTATTCTGATGCTGATTGGGCTTGTTGCTTGGAAACACGTTGTTCTACTTATGGATACTCTATATTTTTTTTTTTTGGGGGGGGGGGGGGGTAATTTCATTTCTTGGAGTGCTAAAAAGCAATCGACTGTTGCTAGATCCAGTTGTGAATCAGAGTATCGTGCTATGGCAAACAATGCTGCAGAAATTGTATGGTTAACACATCTCTTACAGGAACTTCATGCTTTACCTCCTAACAGGCCTATTATTTTGTGTGATAACCAGAGTGCCATTTTTCTCACACAAAATCATGTTTCTCATAAAAGGGCAAAGCATATCGGCCTTGACTATCATTTCTTGCGAGAGCTTGTTACTGCTGGAAAACTTGCTACAAAATTTGTTCTGATCAAGCTTCAGGTGGCGGATATTTTCACAAAGAGTCTTCCTTCTCATCAGTTTACTACGTTTCGTCAAATGCTCAACATTGGTCCTCCATCGTTCAGCTTGCGGGGGGATGTTATACTATAACATATTTTGGTGTAGTCTTGTAATTTATATAATCTTTAGGTAGTTAAAGTGTATCTTGTACATCTATATATTGTAACTGTTATATCTTTATAATTCACTCAGATCGTTTACACATAATCATATTTTCATACACTTATCTTAATAGAGATTGAACCGCAACCGAAACCGAAACAACGAGACCTTGCTACAAGACTACGAGGTGAGTGGCACTTACCCGTTGCGGTGGTGACCTTGGGTGGTTGTTATGGAGTCGACAACCGTTGAACAATCGAGAGAAGAGGCAGTGACCAAACTGCGCGTTTCCTTAAAGCTTTCAGGTGTAGGCGGCGATGAGTGAGGGGTCTCTTGCTGCCGTAAGTTGAGATGAGAGGGAGGGAGAGAGCAGTGATCGGATTTTCAGTTGAGAGAAATTGGAGGAATTATATCGCCACATGTATACAAAATACGTAACCATATAAAAAGACTAGGTTATTGGCGGTTTGTCAAAAAAAAACTTGGCTGACAAGATATGGTGGAGTCTTGGGCTCAATAGCTTGGGCCGAGATATGAACGGGAACAAGAAAAGTGATTGTTAAGTTCACTTATTATTTTTTTTATACTCTTAGTAGATAAATTATCTCACTTTCAAAATACATAAGTTCAAATATAATATATGTATATATATATATATATATATTACGGCTCAACAGTTTGGGTTGGTTCGGCACGACTAAGAATTTGGTTCCAAGCTAATCGCTTTTATAATGTAAACAATATAATATAATTTTGGTAAGTATAAAACTAGCTCATCAAATAAAATATGTCTAAGATTCGATTTATAAATACGAAAATGAACGGTTTATACCTCGAAGTTAGGGGTCGTCACATCATCCCCAAGTTGCAAGAAATTCCGTCCCGAGATTTAGCATGGAGTCACTGAAGAAGCTAGTGCGGTTGAGCTTTTTCGCGGGGTGTCACATCATCCCCCCGTTGGTTTGGAATATCGTCCCGAAATTCAGTAGTAGCTTCAGTAATGGACTCATCTTTCTCAAACAACTGAGGATACTTGCGTTTCATTTGGTCTTCTCGTTCCCAGGTAAACTCTGGGCCACGAAGCGAGTTCCAACGAACTCGTACTATAGGTATCTTGCTACGTTTAAGAGTTTTGACTTCCCGATCCATGATCTCCATCGGTTCTTCGATGAAACGTAGCTGGTCATCAATCGTGAGTTCCTTGAAAGGAACAATGAGAGTCTCATCTGACAGACACTTCTTCAGATTCGACAAGTGAAAGACGTTGTGTACACCACTGAGTTCTTCTGGCAGGTTCAGTCTGTACGCCACTTTGCCGATTTTCTCAGTGATTTCCAATGGTCCGACATAACGCGGATTAAGCTTGCCCCGTTTGCCAAAACGAACCACAATTTCCAAGGTGAGACTTTTAGTAGAACTCGGTCCCCGACATGGTATTCTAAAGGTTTCCTACGCTTATCACCGTAGCTTTTCTGACGGTCACGAGCTGCCGCCATCCGTTGTCTGATTTGGGCAATCTTCTCCGTCGTGTCGAGTACGAGTTCTGGGCCAGTGATTTGGCTGTCGCCAACTTCAGCCCAACATAAAGGTGATTGGCATTTCCGTCCATACAAAACCTCGAACGGAGCAGCCTTAATGTTGGTATGGTAACTATTGTTGTAGGAAAATTCCACCAAGGGCAGATGTCTTTCCCAGCCATTACCAAAGTCAATAACACACGCCCGCAACATGTCTTCAAGGGTTTGGATAGTACGTTCCGTTTGACCATCCGTCTGCGGGTGATAGGCAGTACTCATGTCTAGACGTGAGCCAAAGGATTTATGCGTTGCTTGCCACAGTTCAGATGCGAAACGCTGGTCACGATCAGAGATGATCGAAGTTGCCACTCCGTGCCTAGCGACTACTTCCTTCAAATAGATACCTGCGAGTGTAGAGAACTTGTCTGTTTCCTTAATAGCTAAGAAGTGTGCAGATTTAGTCAGTCGATCTACGATGACCCAAATGGTGTCGTTCCCTCACTGAGATCTAGGTAAACCAGTGACAAAATCCACAGAAATTTGCTCCCATTTCCATGTTGGTATCTCAGGTTGCTGCAGTAACCCTGATGGCTTTTGATATTCGATTTTGACCCTCGCGCAAGTCAAGCATTTACTAACATACTTGGCAATGCTAGCTTTCATACTAGGCCACCAGTATAAAGTCTTGAGATCCTGGTACATCTTGTCCGAACCAGGATGTACCAAGTAATGAGACTTGTGCGCTTCATCCATCACAAGCTCTCGTAGGTTTCCATAGGATGGAACCCAAATACGTTCCATGAAGTAGTATGTGCCGTCTTCCTTGTGTTCGAGTTGTTTTTCCATGCCCCGCATAGATTCAACTAAGAGATTCTCTTCCTTCAGTGCTTCAACCTAAGCGTTTCGGATTTGGGCAGGAAGATTAGAGTGTATGGTAAGCTGTAACACACGTACACGCTTAGGTTTAGTTTCCTTCCGACTGAGGGCATCGGCCACAACGTTGGCCTTGCCTGGATGATACTTAATCGCGCACTCGTAGTCGTTGAGGAGTTCGACCCACCGACGTTGTCGCATGTTCAACTCCTTCTGGTCAAAGATATGCTGGAGACTCTTGTGATCGGTGTAGATAGTGCACTTGGTACCGTACAAGTAATGTCTCCAAATCTTGAGTGCAAACACTACTGCTCCAACTCCAAATCGTGGGTAGTGTAGTTCTTTTCATGAACCTTGAGTTGGCGTGATGCGTAAGCAATAACCTTCTCACATTGCATCAACACACAACCAAGTCCTTGGATAGACGCATCATAATAAACAACAAAATCGTCTGTGCCTTCTGTAACGACAGGATGGGTGCACTACAGAGTTTTACTTTCAACCGTTGAAACGCAGATTCTTGAGCATCACCCCATCGGTAGGTAACACCCTTTTGAGTTAAGGTAGTGAGAGGTTGTGCAATCTTCGAGAAGTCTTGAATAAACCTTCGGTAGTATCCTGCCAATCCCAAAAAACTGACGGATTTCAGTTGGAGTACGGGGTGCTGGCCTATTCTTGATGGAGTCGATCTTGGCTAAATCAACATGAATCCCAACTTCATTAACCACATGACCAAGGAAATGGACTTCACGAAGCCAAAAGTCACATTTCGAGAATTTAGCATATAGCTGCACATTTCGCAAGATTTCCAAAATAAGGCGGAGGTGTTGCTCGTGTTCCTCTTGGCTTTTAGAGTAGATTAGGATGTCGTCAATGAAAACGATGACGAACTTGTCAAGGTAGGGCTTGCAAACTCGGTTCATAAGATCCATAAAAACCGCGGGTGCGTTTGTTAACCCAAATGGCATAACGAGGAACTTGTAATTGCCGTATCGAGTTCTGAATGCTGTTTTGGAGATGTCTTCGTCTCGGACTCTCAACTGATGATAACCCGATCTCAGGTCGATCTTGGAGTAAAAACTGACCCTTGCAATTGGTCGAATAGGTCATCGATGCGCGAAAGTGGATAACGATTCTAGACGGTCACTTTGTTGAGTTCACGGTAGTCTATGCACATACAAAAAGTACCGTCCTTCTTTTTGACAAAAAGTACGGGGGCTCCCCAGGGTGACGAACTGGGCCGGATAAAACCTTTATCAAGGAGCTCTTGCAACTGTGTTGATCGTTCTTCTAGTTCGGTCGGTGCCAGTCTGTAAGGTGCTCGAGCTATAGGTGCCGCTCCAGGTGTTAGCTCGATTTGGAATTCAACTTGACGATGAGGTGGGAGGCCAGGTAGTTCATCGGGAAAGACTTCGGGAAAGTCGCGAACAATAGGAATATCTTCAACCTTTTTCTCTTCGGCTTGTACATCTGTGACAATAGCTATAATAGTGGTATGGCCGTTTCGCAGACACTTCTGAGCCTTCAAGAATGAAATAATGCTTACCACCGTGCCCTCTTCTCGCCTCGAATATCCAGGTTTCACCATTAGGAAAACGGATGCGGACAACCTTTTCATGGCAAAGTATCTCCCCGGTGATTTAGGGATAGCCAGTCCATCCGACTACGACATCAAAACTACCGAAGTGATAGGGATGAGATCAATAACAAATTTGTGGCCAGATAACTCCAAACTACAATCGCGATGAATATTTGTTGCCACAAGGGATTTGTCGTCAGCTAGTTCAACTGTGTGCTTATGGTCAAGAGAGGTTGGGGCAGGCTTAAGTAATGTACTAAAGTTTGAGGAAACATAACTATGGTCCGCGCTAGAATCAAAAAGTACTGAAACAAAGGAGTCGTTCAGAAGGAATATACCCGTCACCACATTAGGGTCGTTTCTTACCTCACCCGAGCCAATCACAAAGGCTCGACCTTTTGCACCATTCTCGCCATTGCTCTTGTTGTTGTTTCCAGTGCCGATATCGTTGTTGTTGTTGCGGTTTTGGTTCAATTGAGGGCAATTTCTCTTAAAGTGCCCTTCGGCTTCACATTGGTGACACCCCCTGTTGTTGTTGCTGCTGCTGGTTCTGTCTTGCAGGATACAGACTCCTAAAATCTTTTGTCGCACGCACTGGCTTGTTACATCTCTGACATCGGTTCTTATCACACTGTCCACTGTGGTGCAGTTACAACGATTGCACTTCGGGTGGTTTCCCCTGTACCCACCCTGGTTTTGATTTGCCGGAGTTCGCTGATTGGGGCTCTTGTTATCTTCGAACTTTCTCTGTTGTGACTGAGGCTCAGAGGAGCTAGAACCCTTACTCTAGTTGCTATCCCACTTGCGTTTGTTGTCACCCATAGTATCAGTAGTAGCACTGTTTCGCTTGGGCAGCTTTCCCTGTTCCACTGCCTGATCGGTGTGATGGTGTGCCAAACGAATTACTCGCTGGATCGTAGGGAGATTAGCTGAAGTTACCAAACTCTGAATTTCAGGAGCTAAACCCTTGAGATAGAGCTCAATTCTCTTGTAAGCAGGCTCGGACATATTCGGGCAAAGAGCAGCCAAATCGTTGGACCTTTTAGTGTACGCTACAATTTCAGATCCAACCATCTTCAGATTGTAATACTCCACCTCGAGTTTCTGAATATCATCTCTATGACAGTATTCTTCCTTGATTAAATCCTTGAAATCATTCCAGGGAGTGGCATTGGCAGCCACCAATCCAAGCATCTGAACCTGTGCGTTCCACCATGAAAGTGCATTTTCTTCAAGTGTGCCAGTTGCATACTTTACGCGATTGTTGACAGGGCAATCACACATCTCAAAAGCAGATTCGACTTTCTCGATCCAATGCAAAAGACCCACTGCTCCTTCGGTGCCGTTGAAATAGTGGGGTTTACAATCCATGAATGCCTTGAAGATACAAGCTCGGGTTGAGGAGGTTGACCTGTCGTAAAGACGAAGCCAATCAGAACATGTGAGACAAAGAGATAGGATTTAAACGTCCTAGAGTAGTACGGAATGGTTGTTTTACCTCCTGGGTATGCTGCCAGAGCTTTAGCAACCCGTGCATTGATTAAAGCCTGAATTTGAGCCTGTGTCATGTTGCTCCACCGCGTCCACCGCCACGTCCGCTCATTGTCTTTACATCCATAAAACATAAAATGAGGAGGATGTCGTAGTGGTGTGAGGAAAGCAGAAGAATATATGATCACAACGCATATATTTCCAATTAAACATTTAGGTTCAAGAAAGAGAGTGTGTTAGTGTTAACAGATAACATGTCTTAAGAGTCTCAAGAACTAAGCACACCAATACGCAATGTATTAAGTAAATAACAAGTAGGCACATGCAGAAACTATGCTACTTAAAGTATTGAGCGTTGCACTTGGAATGTAGTGTCGTTGCGGATTGCTAACTACAAAACGGGTTATAGTCTGGTTTTTCTCAAAAAGACTTTCTTTTTAAAACCGAGTTCACTATAACCAATGGCTCTGATACCAATCTGTCACACTCTCAAATTTCCACGTGCGGAGTTTTACCGCGAGAGGTGCGACCGACCAGGATCAAGCCACTAATTATGTTGAACCATTATTAAAGTTATCAAAAGTATCACCATCAACACGATTAGTGATCGGAAGTTTAAATGTCCAAAAACATAGTTTGTCCGACAGTGGAAGCAAACAGTTTTAAAAAAAATTCAAACAATGTTTAAACCATAATTGTTAAATAAAATCTAAATCAAATAACCAACGCAACCACGACACTCCTCCAATGCAAGCTCCCGTGCTGTACCTAGGGACTTGCAAAGCATGTAGTAACGTATCAACAAAAATGTTGGCGAGTTCACAGTTGTTTAGTGTTGTTCCAAAAACATAAGTTTGTTAAATTACTCTGTTCTTATAAAACACGTCATGGGGAGCTACCCCACCTTTTTAAGCTACTAAACTCGTTACCATACCGACTACTAACTGTGGTTATGTTTAGTGCCCCGCGTCAATGTCTATCGTCATTGACTAGTGCCCAAGTATATTAGTCCACGCCCGTCCTCTGCGGCACGGTGTGAGGCTTGTTAGACCTAATAGCGCTATTCAACTAATAACTCGTTCGCCATTGGCCCGGCGATTGATCAGTACAAAATGTGTAAGGACTTTCAGATAGAGTTTCCGTCAGTACGCTGAAAACATGTGATATAATAGTAAATTAACTTGTTGTCCCACCCAAGGGGGACAAAGTTTCCCTATTCTACCCAAGGAGAATACGTAGTTGTTGTTTTATTCCGTTCCCAAACCACGGGAATACATGCTTTTATAAAAGTGTGAAATCACCTTAGGGTGCACTGCAACAACTAAACAATTATAGAGCTTCTAAGTTTGGCAAGCCCTGATATAAAATTTATTTCACCATTAGACATCTAATCAGAGGGTCGTTGTACGGTTTCAAGTTATCGTCTTAAATTTCAGATTTTTGAAGACCCCTAGATATAAACAGTAACTAAATTACCAAACAAGTAATACTAGCACCTCTTTGTTAATGACCCATACAAACACAAGTTCCATAAGTTTCACATATTCAGTAGATATATAATTATGTCTATACATATCAATTGAAATCCCAATTAATCATAAATAGTTATAATACCAATAAATAGTTATATTACCAGGTTTCACCACAGTGTTCTATATTAACTATTTACGATGTATACATGCATATGGATGAAACACACTTCATCCATTACCATATTCCTCATGTATTCTATAATTAACACCACCCACACCATATATTTCTCACGTATGCATGCATGTACCAAACCACTTACATTACATAACTTACTTATAATTAACTACTTAGAATATTCCATTCGCAATTATACGCAAATTTTATGTTTTCCATTGCTTCATTACCCAAAAACAACCATACATATTCACCTATTAAACCCACAAAGCAATTATGCCATCCCATACACCTGAACCAGTGTATCCCCCCCCCCCCCCCCCCCCCCCCCTTTTTTTACATGTAACGATAACCACCCCATGCCACATATCGAACCCACAGGGAAAGATACTTCACCCATCATCGTCAAAACATGACAGCAAAGGAGTTCAAGTTGCACATATTCATTACAACTTCCATACCGAATCAAATGCGTGTTCATACATATACGTTAAATTTTAAAGCGTTAGACACTCTATAACTACTCACGATCGTCGACCGAGCACGATATACATATCATCACATATACCACTCGCAAGTCTTCAGGTTCACATCGGACACACCGGTAAATGTATACATTCATGATATTAAATCGAAGTGACGAACTATATATATATATATATATATACATATTTTTACAGTTTTCATGCGAATATATATTAACTTATAATTTACTCTATCACAACACAATGCACATATTAATCACAACAGCTCATACATAATCCTATTTTCATACACTTATCTTAATAGAGATTGAACCGCAACCAAAACTGAAACAACGAGACCTTGCTACAAGACTACGGGGTGAGTGGCACTTACCCGTTGCGGTGGTGACCTTGGGTGGTTGTTATGGAGTCGACAACCGTTGAACAATCGAGAGAAGAGGCAGTGACCGAACTGCACGTTTCCTTAAAGCTTTCAGGTTTAGGCGGCGATGAGTGAGGGGTCTCTTGCTGCCGTAAGTTGAGATGAGAGGGAGGGAGAGAGCAGTGATCGGATTTTCAGTTGAGAGAAATTGGAGGAATTATATCGCCACATGTATACAAAATACATAACCATATAAAAAGACTAGGTTATTGGCGGTTTGGCAAAAAAAACTTGGCTGACAAGATTAGAGATGGGCATAATAACCGGTTCCAAACCTGACCTGGTGGAACCTACCCAGGACCGGTTCCGGTTCCAACCTGACAATAGGCGTACCCGGTTCCGGGTCTAAAATATCCGACAGGTACTACCCGGTTCCATTATTTATATAAAAAATATACCCGTAACCGGTCCTACCCGGACTCGGTTACTACCCGGACCCGGTTCCTGTGTGTATACCGTACCCGGTTCCTCCGGTAAGTTGTACCCGGTTCCATAAATATGACCGTTGGAAGCGATTCCAACGGTACAAAACAACATTTAATGCCCATGTTACCGTTAGAACCGATTCCTCTTTACCATTAGAACCGGTTCTGTATATAAATACCCACTATTTTTCAAGATTATCACACCAAAACCATCATCTTCTTCTTGTTTCTTTTTATTCTACAATCAATATTCTTATTATTCTACAATGGCAACCAAAAATTCCAAAACTTCAAAGTCCGCATCCGTCAACAATGGTGATCAATCCGTTCCTTTTGTTGTTGGAACATTATCACACAATCGTAAAATGGAGGTGTGGTGCAATTGGGACTTGGTTGAGTTGAGTGACGGGTCACAAAAGGCATGATGTAAACATTGTGGTTCCTTGTTAGGCAACGACTCTAATTCGACGTTGGTTAAGCATGTCAATAAATTTTGTGATGCGTTAAAAGAGTCGTCAGCGGGTCAAAAGCATCTCTCAAAGGATGGTACGATATTCCGTTATGAAGATAGCGTAGCTCGTGATAGGTGACGAAGTTGGTGATAAAAAAAAGCCTTGCCGTTTGGACACTTTGACGACCCCGATCTTATCAATCTTATTAGAGAGACGCTTCAACCACGCTACAAACACGTAAGTCGTCGTACTTTAAAACGCCATTGTTTGAAGTTATGGGAAAACGCAAGAAAAGATTTAATTGTATGTTTTAAAAATTTAAAAACTAGTGTTAACTTGACAAGTGATGTGTGGTCGGCTCCACATGGTTTACCCTAATCGTACATTTGTGTCACTGCCCATTGGGTTGATCCCAATACGTGGCAAACGATGAAGCGTACGATTGCTTTTGACGAGTTTCCTTCTCCTCATACGGGAGAAAATATTTATAAAATTATAAACAACACAATAATAAAATATTCTTTACATGATAAATTTTTTTCAATATCATTTGACAATGCTTCAAACAACACAACGGCGATTGAAAAATTAAAGTTGAAGTATAAACCGATTCTTGATGGTGAATTTTTTCACACCCGTTGTGTTGCACATATTATTAATTTAGTTGTGCAAGACGGGTTAAAAAATAGATTTGTTTCGGATTTTATAGAAGCTTTAGAGTTATGCTACACGATGTTTTCAAAAGTGGAAAAGAAAGATATCAAGATTATAAAAAACTTTGTAAAGATATTAACCAAAAAATTATTGAACCTGATTGGGATATACCAACTCGTTGGAATTCAACTTATCATATGTTTGAAATGGCTTTAAAACAAATTGGCACTTTAAAATCATTTCATACAACTTTAAGCGATGATTACCAAGTCAACCCATTTCCCGAATCGGCTTGGACAAATATTAAAACACTAAGTACATTTTTAGAAGTTTTCAGAACCACAACAAAGGTGATTTCGGGTGTTTATTATCCAACTAGTTCTAAGGTTCTATCCGAATTGTTTTTGATAACCACCATTTTTAAAGATCATGAAAATTCAAGTGACATGTTGAGAAATATGATAAAACCAATGATTGAAAAATTTTAAAAATATTTTTTGGAATTACCAACCGTTTTCCTATGTGCCGCCGCTTTAAATCCAATTTTAAACGTGCCGGGTGTTGAAGGTATAACTGGCGAGATTTACGACAAGTTGGATATGCATGAGGTGAATCCAACATTAAAAGTTAAAGTTAAAGAGTCATTCAAATCTAATTTGAATAAACTTTATAATCATTATTTAAAAAAATATGGTGATTATCAACATACTAAAATATATTTGAATCTCGGTCATCGGCCTCTAACGATGAAACAATTGGAGACCCAATCATTACCATGTTGAATGTCGTTAGAGAAGAAACGACTAAACAACTAAGAGGTAGTGAACCATCAAGTGAACTCAGACGATATAAAGAAACTAATTATTCACGTTCTATGACGGCCAAGGAATACAAAAAGTTTGATATTTTGTCATGGTGGAAATCTAAAGAATCGGATTTCCCGATTTTAGCCACCATGGCACGTGATTTACTAACGGTCCAAGCTTCCACGGTAGCTTCGGAAAGTGTATTTTCTCTTAGTGGTAGGGTGTTGTCCGTTCGAAGAACAAGACTAACACCGGAGTCGTTAGAGATGACAATATGCGTTAAAGATCATTTGGACGCCGTTGACCGTGTACAATATACATCAAGTCTAGAAGACGAGGTCGATTTGGAGCACGTCATTATTGATGAGAGGAGGATGATTCAACCGAAGTAGAGAGTAACGATTCGGATAATGATTGCACCGAAGTGTCCGCAACTAAACGTACCGCTAGTGAAAGTGTCGCATCCGCCACGTCAAAACGGTCGAAGAAATAAACCGGTTATGGTTAACTGAAAAACCGGTTTCGGTAAATTGTTAACCGGTTCCGATTAACAGTACCCGGTTCTGTTATGTTTCGTGTAATTTTTATTTTTTTTACCATCATTATGTAATCGGTTATATTATTTTAAATGTGAAAATTTTAAGAAGTCTTTACTCTTCACTCGAACAAACTAAAAACATAAACATAAAACTCTTGATTAACACAAACACAAACAACTAACCGGTGACACAAACCGGTTACAAACTAAAAACATAAACACAAACAAGTAACCGGTGACACAAACCGGTTACAAAACATTAAAACAAACCACATAAACCAAATAGTCACGATTTCTTCGTTGCATGCATTGATTTTCAAAACACAAAAAACCGAATGGTGATTAGAATGGAAGAAGTATATTGGATAATATCAAGAATGGAAGAAGTGAATGGTGATTAAATACAAAAAAAAAAACGAATATAATATCAAGACCCAAGGGAACCGGTTTTTAATAGTATAAAAGCAGCTTTTCAGGCTACAGGACCCGAGGGAACCGGTTTTACATAGTGTTTGCAGCTTTTTCTTCGCATAAGTACAATAACCGGGTACGAACTTGAACCGGGTAGACACTAACTGGAACCAGGTACACAGGTTCCACATTTATATGCTTATACCCGTGTACGAATCGAAACCGGTTATTAGAGGAACTGGGTTCGCTGGGTTGCATGAGGTACCGGGTCCGGGTACTAATAATACCTGATTTTGCCCATCTCTATACAAGATGTGGTGGAGTCTTGGGCTCAATAGCTTGGGCCGAGATATGAACGGGAACAAGAAAAGTGATTGTTATGTTCACTTATTATTTTTTTATACTCTTAGTAGATAAATTATCATCACAAGTTCAATATATATATTATATATATATATATATATATATATATATATATATATATTACGGCTCAACAATTCGGGTTGGTTCAGCACGACTAAGAATTTGGTTCCAAGCTAATCGCTTTTATAATGTAAACAATATAATATAATTTTGTTAAGTATAAAACTAGCTCATCAAATAAAATATGTATAAGATTCGATTTATAAATACGAAAACGAACGGTTTATACCTCGAAGTTAGGGGTTGTCACATCATCCCCAAGTTGCAAGAAATTTCGTCCCAAGATTTAGCATGGAGTCACTGAAGAAGCTAGTGCGGTTGAGCTTTTTCGTGGGGTGTCACAGGTTGCGACGAAGAACCTAGTTTCCACGAATTCTCCACAAACAACCAGGTTTCTGCGACTCCCACGAAGGTCTGATGTTCGTTGGGGCTGCAACTGGTGGCGATGAAATGTGTGTGGGGTAGTCACAGTTACCGGTTTAAACGTCAAATTTGGTGACTTGACTATTATGGGCCAAAAACGCTATATTTATTTCTGCATGTGAAATTTAATTGTGATCGGTGTTCTTAAATGTTCGAAAGTGTTTTGTTAGTTGTCATATTCTCGCATTTGGTAACGATTGAAGGAACCTGGAGTGCCAAGAACGGTCCTAACGAGTCCACAAGGTCGAAGAGTTATGCTATGGTGGAAGTTTACGGATTAGGTGTTAGCAGAACTTTGGGGGGATACTAGTCAGATCCTACGGGGCCAGGGGACTTTCTTATCAACTAGAATATGCAAAGAAGAAAGCAGCTTTCATGATTTTTCGAAAAAGCGAGAAACTTTAAACAAATTCTGTTTAGTGAAGCGAATTTGTTTAAGTGAAGTTGACGACAGTTCTGCTCAGAGGAGGGAATTTGTTAAGGTTTAGAGATGTTACCAAAGAAATGGGAGGATAAAAATTGTTCATATTTGTGAATTTCTTCGGTAAATTTCTAAACGCAATCACAGGTGGTAGAGTTTGTGATTTTCTAGTGATATCAAAGGGTCTACGTGGAATGTTTTGCACAAACATATATTTGAGGATTTTAATTAATTCTCCAGCCAGCGTGAAGAGTTTTGCACGGAAACATACAGGTTTTTAAAGTCGACTGTAATTTCAAAACGCTGTTTACTGGAAACCTGGGGAATCTTTATGAGAGCGGATAGTTTAAGGCTGACAAGTGTGGATTCCAACTCTATCAGTTGAGGGGGAATTTGCAGGATTCGGTTTTGGGTTTGATGTTTTCTTTGGGATTTTACAGGGTTCTTGGTGTAATTCAATTCGTTGAGTTTGCAGACAATGTACTTGGTCAAGCTGACATCCTGAGTACTGATGCTGAAGATCGTAGTGCATTACGTGATCGACTTCACAAAGGCGAGACAATGAGATCTGGATGTAGTTCAACTAAGCGTGCTGGTTGAGCTTGCAAATGATATACTCGGTCTAGCTGACTTCCTGAGTGTTGATGCTGATGATCAAAGTGCATTACTTGGTCGATTCTACACAGATGGGTTACAGAAGATAGTTCACCGGAAAACTCTACCAATGTAGTATGCTTGAATGAAACAGAGTTTTTATGACAAGATCAAGACTTGATGCAGTTTTTAAAGAATGGAACCCTTATCAAATGTCGGTTGGAGTTTTGGAAGATCAGCGGAAGATCGGTCAATTTTGCCTTGCGAGGACATTGCACAACACCCAACATGGTTACGCGTACTTTGAGGGGGAAATATAATACGAGAAGCTTCAAGGTTTTTGGTATTGCTATGAAGACTCAAGTCAAGATTCTACTTACCTGGATCATCGGTCAATGGGGAATCTGTTCGAAGAAACTGTCTTCAACAAATACCTGATTGAAGATTGATTGCAGTTGCATTTTCAGCATTCGACAGCAACGGACAAGGGAGATTTGTTGGTGCAGATTTTGTGTTCGCTGTTGTGCAATAGATTAGATAGTGTTCTACGCTGATTATGTAATAGTTTGTAAACGGTCAAAAAAATGTGTTTAGACCCGTTCATTAGAAG
This sequence comes from Scalesia atractyloides, assembly GCA_947069175.1. Classification (NCBI taxonomy): domain Eukaryota; kingdom Viridiplantae; phylum Streptophyta; class Magnoliopsida; order Asterales; family Asteraceae; genus Scalesia; species Scalesia atractyloides. The sequence goes on along the minus strand of CAMTDV010000017.1, from coordinate 97,751,863 downwards.
TGGTCAAACGAAAGGGTTTTTCGTTTGACTTTGTGAGTTTGCAAGTGACCACCCATGTGAAAGGTGGATTACCAAGGGAAGTGGTGGTACTATAAATACCACCCTTGGTCATTTGTGAATATAAGATTCTTGAGTTGTGGGGAGAGATCACCACTTGGTCTCTCCCGGATGTATACTCTTTCGGTATGGTTAGGACCATGTATCAAGTGTCGGTTTGTAATATTTTGATGTCCTAATTTATACAAGAAAGTTATTTATCCTTCTCTAATCTTCCATCTTTGAGCTTAATCACACACTAATGATGGTTTTGATCCGAACCATGTACTTAACATCAGTCCATCGGTTCACCATATAAATGGTTGAAAATATGAAAAAGATAATAGGTTTTGAGAGTGTCTTGTGAATAAGTTTGTGTGTTTTTGAATAGCAAATAAGGTATGTTTATATAATCTTAAAGACAAAGGTTATGCCTTCTTCTCTGCTGCATACGTAAACACACCTCACTTTTTCGTTTTATCCTTTCATGATTCATCTCCTATTATTAATCATTTGATCCACATCTCTTCCGTCTATATTCCTCCGATATTGATCATCGGAATTAAACTCCGGCGACATATACTCTTCCAGATCCGTCACATATCAACTAATCAGATTATAAAAAATCAAAATTACTTCAATAGTTTAACTAATTTGATCGATTTCATCACCTAACCTGCTTTAATCGAAACATCTGTCACCGTTTTCTACTGTGCGGTACCGATTTGGTTCGCGGTGATGCTCAGAGTGGTGAGTGGATGGGTATGGACACCGCGGTGGACCGGAATCGTGTTCCTACGGTTTCAGTTGAAGTTATGAGGGTTTGTTTGGACCCTGGGATTCAGTGCTCGACAGTTGTGGCTAGCGTTTACGGCTTTTTTTTGGACGTGGAAGTTACGAGAGAGAGAAAGAGCGAAGGATGAGGATAAGCATGAATTCTTTTAGGATTTTTAGTAAAAGAAATTTTTTAAAAGGCCTTTTATAAAATCGATTTCTCTAACTTCTTCCAACTCTAAAGTATTTTTATTTTACCTTACACTACTTTTACAAAATAATTGCAAATATTTATGTGTGTGTATATATATATGTATAGTTATATTTCTCTAAGTTCTTTAAGTTTTTTAATTCCTTAAAACTTTATAATTTTTAATCAACTCTAAAATGTTTTTTTCTTTCTACACTTGTTCATTTTCTAGTTTTCTCTCTCTGGAGTCTACTTACAACGTCACGTGTAAACTTACTGTAGATTCTTTTGTTTCTTTTAGGGTTCATCTTTATAAGAAGAAAAAATAGATGCACATGCACTCTCAAGCCATTCTTCAAAAAACATCAAAAAGGCTACTTTGTTTTGGTCTTCTGATCACTAATCTTCTTCTTCGTCTTATACTTCCAAGTTTCCTCTAATTGAACTTTTTCCTTTTTACCATCCAAGAACCTCCAACAAAACAAACACACACACACACACAAATCTTGCCAAATTGCATATGAAATTTTGGACAAACAAATGGCATTAGAGACAATAATATATCCACATGGGCAAATTGGTAACTTTGGATATGATTATGTGTTACAAGAGGATCATATTTTTGGTGGCCTTTTGGAGGCTACCAATAATATTAATCATCATCAAATATCAGATGCATATTGGGGGGATTACTCTTCATCTTCTTCAGTAATGCATGTCAATGACCCATGGGATCCCAAATCTTCACTGGAAGAGTGTACCGGCGGTAACATGAAGATGGAATCACCAACTGAACCCGAGCCAACCACCGTGGTTGGCCGTAGAAAGCGGAGGCGCCCCAAGAGTGGTAAGAACAAAGAGGAGTTGGAGAATCAACGGATGACTCATATTAAGGTGGAGCGCAACCGGCGGAAACAGATGAACGAATACCTTGCTGTTATCCACTCGCTCATGCCATCTTCTTACGTTCAAAGGGTAAGCGCGTTGATTAAATCTAAACATTTATCCACCATAAAACTATACATCTACGCTTTCAAAGCGACACATTTACATCTTCCCTTAGGATCCACGTCCTTTGATAATAAATTTTACTAAATAAATTAAGCTGATTACATCTACGCATTATCTGTTATAAAACCATATCAATGTATTCTGATTTTTTAATCTAAATTTTAGTTTCAATGTATTTTCATAAAAAAAGTTCGAAAAAAAAATCTTTTTCTAGTTTTATTCTGCAAATTGTTTGAGTTTTTTTTAATTAAATTATTGTAATAGGTCCATATGATGTGTCCACATTAATGGTAAGAAAAAAAAACATTAAACAATTAAAAAAAATAATTTATTACCTATGAGTAAGGGTACTACTTATACTTGTGACTTTTTCACAGTCTTTACCTAAATCTGTTGCTTTTTATTAACACAGTAGAGCCGTCCTTATAATAAAGGAATAAAGTAGAAAAAAAAACCTACTTTTGTATTATCTTCTTTAACAAACAACAATCATCGTAAACTTAATTGGTAAATTTGAAAAACAAGATTAAAAATAAAAATTGAACATAATTAACACTACTTTATATTCTAAATTCAATAGAAGACAAATAAGTCATATCACCAATGAACATCATCTCTTAAACTTACTATTAATGCCTAAACATTATTGACATTGTTTGTATAAAAAACTGAAAAGAATATCTTTTATATGTCCTTCTGAATTATAATATGTAACTTAAATATCTATTTACCTTTTTTACTTTTAATAGAAAAGTAGTGAAACTCATTTTCTTATCATATTTGTTCTGCTCCATCAAAATGTTACATACAATAATTCCGAAGTTCATTAAGGAATTCCCCTCAATAATTGCATTCCAAATCACAGAATCATAATTTGGATGACAAGCATATTAATCTTTAATTTAAAATATATCAATGATATATATTTGGGTTCATTCTTCTAAATTGATTAGAAAAGGTATTATTCAAACCATTAAATTGATATTTTATAATTTTAATATATTAACAGGAACATTATATAATTAAACCTTTAGGAATCTTGTGCTTTGTGTGTATTATAAATCTTATATTAGTACGTGTTCCAAATTGGGACTAGTAGCTATAATGGCCTGTGATTTTTTTTTGTCAACCTAGGTTTCATTTCTTTTATATCTATAAGATATTATTTAATGTGTTTATCATTAAGAATATATTTAATTTCAATGATTAAAATTTGGTCAAAGAATTATATTTAAATTATACTTTTCAAAAAAAATATATTTAAATTATTACATTTTAGGGTGATCAAGCATCAATAGTTGGAGGAGCCATAAATTTTGTAAAAGAATTGGAGCAACAACTACAAACCCTAGAGGTTCAAAAAAGAGCCACCATCAATGGTTACTCTCCACCACCAACCCCACAGCCCTTTGATTATTTCTTTTCATTCCCACAATATTCTACTCATCGAACTAGCGACGACGCTGGTGGTTCAGCAACCTCTGCCAAGAATCGGCTTCCGGCTATGGCCGACATTGAAGTTACAATGGTGGAAAGCCAAGCAAACATAAAAATACTATCGAAGAAACGGCATAGTCAGCTCTTGAAAATAGTGGCTGGTCTCCAGTGTTTATGGTTTACTGTTCTTCATTTGAATGTCACAACTGTTGAGGAAATGGTTCTCTACACTGTTAGTGTCAAGGTTAGTGTACATTTAATCTTTTTTTGCCTGTGCACTATACTATATATATGTGTCGGAAATGTGTAGGAAATTTTTTTGTCAGAAATGCGTAGGAAACCCTTGTTAGGAAGTTTCAAACGAAAGGTTTTGACGAAATCATTTTTGTCTGAAACTTGTCGCCGAAGTTCGTTTCCTACGTATTTCTAACGAATATTGCTTAAAAAACAATTCATTTTGCTAGTAGGAATAGTTATACGTGGAAAGTAAGTAAATGATCACAGTATATAATTTGTTCCACTGTATATATCATGATTCCCATGTCCATATCTCTCAGCTAACTGGTTTCATCATTATAAGAAAATAAAAATAAAAAACAGAATGCAAACAAAACACAATTTTGTTTTCGCCTTGTGTGTTTCTATTCCCATTCATTGAATGATATATTTTCAATTCTCACTAATTAAAGTAACACCTTTTGCTTTTGCATCTGGCGTCTTGCTGATTTATATATAACAAGAAACCGTTCAAGAGACACATAATACACTTTTTTGTCTTACAAATAAATGCTACAAGATTAATATATACTATATTTCTTTTGCTCGTTTTTTTTCACCAAAACTGTAATAGATTAGAAGTTGAATAAAATGTAGCGAAGGCTGATATAGAAGTTCAGAAGCTCACATAATATTTTGTATATCTCCCTTACATAATATATTTCAAGATAAATAAAAATTCAATGAAAACTTAAGCATGATCTTTAGGCTTTGTCGCTTTGGAGTTTTATTTTTAAATTTAGTTTATTAATCTCTATTTTTTGATTCACATAATCACATCTACTTATTCCTTAAATGATTTTGAATCTTCATCAAAAAAATTAGTTAATTATAAGTTATGGATTGTTTATATTTATATACGCTTCCAGATTGTTTACTATAATTTGTTTCGTGTTTACAGCTTGAGGATCGATGCCAACTGAGTACAGTAGATGAGATTGCAGATGCTGTAAATTGCTTGTTGTTCCAAATTGAAGAAGAATCACGATGTTCTAATTAATTAATCCTAATTAGGCTTTTTTCTGATAATAAAATGGGTTTTTAGTTAATTGTAATCTCTCAAAGCTATTACCTATTAGCAGTAAAGTGTAACTTTTATCTGTTTTTTGTACTTTGTTTGAATAATATCTGGTTTAGAGAGATGTAATTGAAAGTTTAAACATTAATAATAGATGATTACTTAAACAATATATATAGTTCTGATGATTATTATAGGTTTCCAAATACAAAATATAAACTAAATTAGACTCATGTGTGTAGCAATCCCATTCTCTTAACCGTCAAGGCTGCATGTTATACATTTGGGATGGTACTCGAGAAGCAAACATGAACTTTGCAGGATCACATCGAACACTACAACCCTCCCCACTTCTTGTGATTTATCGGGGTGGGCATGACCATGGCTTCGCTCGTCATGCACCATTGAGTATTCAATTTCTTGACCATTTGGCCCCTCTTTTTACCGTTGCACTCCAACAGGTACTTTTAGAAAAATAAACTAATTCATCTACTCTATTTGAACACAATTTTACCCCTTTTTACACAGACCTTTTTTATCTCCACAATTTTCAAAAGAAATGGATCTAAACAACCCGAAGTGCATCAAAAATCTATTTCAGTCATCTGTGTACCGATGTCGTTCCCCACACCCAAGTAGACGAAGATGTTCGCAAAACCCACTCGAAACCATTAAAGAAAAAAGGACAAGAAAGCAGGTACAAGAAGAAGATGAAAAATCATCCAGTAAGGCGAACAGTTTACCATGGAGCGTGATCGAGAAAGAGTGACACTGAAGCTTACATTGCAACTAATGCCAAATACACCACAAAATAAAATGGAATGTTTCCCAACACCGGGGCTTGGGATAATGTGAGAATGTCTGAAGTGGGTGACTGTGCCGAATGAGGTTGAATCGACAAAAAGACTAAAATATGAGTTAAACGAATTTAGTACTTGTGGTTTTGATAGGCGTTGCAACATTATCATTACTAATGAACACAACTTTAAGGGTAGGGTGGAACATTAATGCCCCAGAACAAAGCGAGACGGGCATCATCATCAAAAGCTTCCAAAGAGTACAAAGTTGATTGCGGAATGAGTAATTTCAACAAATTTCACGAGTTACAAGTGGAGAGACTTCGGTTGAAATATAAAACTAGAAAGAAGCGTCCGAGATCCACTACCCTAGCTCTGTAGTGGCGCCACTTAGATCGTCCTACTTTTTTCCTTTTTTTTTTCTTCTCTTTATTACAAAAATAAGTTAACAAAAATAAGTAATTAAACACATCAATAATTAATACATTGCTAGAAATTAAAAAAATGTACATTTCTTAAAAAAAATTACATTCTTAAAAACAGTATTCCTAAATACAAAAAGAAACATGCATAAAAACACAAAAAAAAAAACTACATTCCTAAAAAACAATAGAAATTAGGTTTTTCCAATGGCGCTCTCCACTGTACTTGCCGCACGTTTACGTGTTAGGGTTACTTTCAACATTGAACCTCCAGCAAAATCGTGTGTGGTTTCATAAACGTGTCGAGGTTGTAGTCAAGCTGGCGCTTCTTTTGGAATTCCTGTTGGTTTTCCAACAAGACGATTCTTGTTTTACCTTCTTCCGTGTGAATGTCCACCAAGTGTTTAAGGATGTCTTGCTTCATACTTCTATACTCCCTAAGTTCCTCGGCTATGGAGGATTTTCTTGACGACCCCACCGTCTTTTTATGTTTCTATTGTGGTCCTGTTGGTGTGGTGTTTCTGATGGTGTCCGGCATACCACCACTAGAGAAGGCTTCGTCGGGTGTTGTGGGTGTGGATGTTTGGTAACTGCCGGATTCGGAAGACTTTAGTCTCTTGTCAGAATGAGATCCTCGACGCTTCACTCATTGTAGGTACTTGGACCATTTCACATGTTCTCAAATAATCTCTCATGCGTCATCATCCGTTGGGACGAATCTTTCTTTTATCCTTAAAGTTTGTTTTATCACTAGAAGAACGTTAAAACAACTCCCTTTAAGACGTTCCTATATGATTAAAAAAATAATTGTTACTATATATTTAATAAACAATACTTCATATATATATATATATATAGGGTTAGGGTCATGTGAGAAGCACTAGGCTAATTGAGAAACTTGAGAAGGATTCTGGACCATACATTTTCTCAAAGCTTTTCGTAGTATACACATATGTATAGTCTAAAATTGACTATATACATATGTGTATAATTCGATATACATATGTGTATATAGTCAATTTTAAACTATACATATGTGTACATTACGAAAAGCTTAAATGTATGGTCCAGAATGTTTCTCAAGTTTCTCAGATAGGGTGGACTTCTTTTAGGATCCCTACCCTATCTATATATATAGTAAAATACAAAGTAAAAGAATACATATTAGTAAGAATATTACCGCTTCAATCCAATAATCGTTGAACACATTCATTTGCTAGTTCATAGCTTTCCATTTTGAATTGAGATGGTGAGTCGTACGATCCAACCCACTCAAATGTTGTTTGAAATTTTTTAGAACCGTTTTCCAAAAATTTTCGCCCGGTTGTTGATTTTCTTTCTTCTTTTTTTCGGGCGCGTAACACCAAGCTTTCGCTAGAGCAACTTCTTAGTCGTTCGTCCATGGCTAAAATTTTGCGGGATTGGCGAATATACCACTTGTTTCACCCTCTTCATCTTGACCTTCATCATCTTCATCAAAATATTTATTTTCACCTTGTTCATCTTCACCCAAATTATATTGTTCATATTAACTTTCGGACATAACGTCATTATCGTCATCTACAAAAGCTATAAAATTTATCTCTATCTTCTTGAGCATACTCGTATCGACTCGATACTAGATTAGGGTTGTGTGGTAGTTTTTGTGGTTGAGGTGGTGGTTGTGAAAAAAAGGTCTTAGGCGCAAATTGTGAAAACCCGTAAGGATATTGATAAAATTGGAGTTGTGGTTGTTGTGTGAAAATTTGGTGTTGTGGTTGAGGCCTATACCCGTCATTGCTTGAACCGCCTACTCTACCCCATGACCCACCACCTCTCGAACTATACCTGCCACCTCTCATCTATAACCGCCTCCTCTCAAACTACACATGCCTCCACTCGAACTAGATTTTTTTTGGTACTTTTCCCTTTGTTCTTTGATCCATCGTGTAAGTGTAAATAAATATTGTAGAAAGTTTAGTTTTTAGAGAGTGTGTAGAGAGTTTAGGAAAAACTCTCTGCACGGTATGTATGTGTATATAGAGTGTAAATAAAATAAAAAAAAACTTTTTTAATAATGTAGTCGTTTAGGAAAAGATAAAAAAGAGTTAGCAATTGTTACTGCTCTGTATTTAAACTCTTTGATTTGGAACGGGTTTAACCCAACCCAACCGCTACCCTCACCACCCGTGGCGATGAATAGGTTGCGAGTAGGGGGTACCCGCTACAACAAGACCATGCGCCCCGGCTCACCTAATGAGAAGAGAAAAGTTGAGCTACACCCTACATTAATATCACTAAGATTTGTAAACGATGATGACAATTATGTAAATACATAACCATTTTATGTTTATGTTTTAAATGATAAGGGCACTTTGGACACATTAGTGTGTGACTAATTAAATATATTGTTGGTTACAATGCGAATTTTATTACATCCATATTCAATACTCTATATAATTAGTTAAAAATATTTTATTCTATGTATATTAAAATTTATTCTTTATATATCCCTCAGGCTTCCAAAATACATAAGAATGGCAGGTAAACAGGCAATAAGTTGCGCCCTGATCCCCCTTTTTAATAGCAAATCCAATTATACGGAAAACAAAACTCTGGTTCCTTGGCGTCGAGAAATTGTTGTGCATGACCCTCTGCACTTTGTTCAGAAAACCAATAGCTTTGGGAACAAGGGAACCAAATGTATCAAAAGCAAAAGGAATGAACACATGTTCAGCACGAGCTTTTTCATGCTTTGCAACTTTCCTTGATTCTCCTTCGACATATTCTGGCTAGCCACAAAACGATTTTTCCTGAGCCCAACAAGAGGGACATTCTTGTGTGGTCCACACAAACGTGTTTCCCTCCTGCCCAACCTAAAACAAGAACTTTCGTCGACCGCAGAGTTGACCTCCCTTCAAACCCTAACCACACTTATACCCCATTTTCTCAATTCACCAAGAACATCAGATTTATCTCCCCCGAACTTCATCTACCCAAAACATCATATTCATATCCACACCTTAACCACACTTTAACTTTAAATCCTGCAACAATCTCAGATGCCTAATACTTCATAATAGTCCTCGATATTTAATGAGACGTAACAAACAACCATTGAAACACCATAACCAAACCCACCAACCGAAACATAACAAACTCATGCTTCGCCGTGATAAATGGTGGTTGTTAATCAAGCAGAATGTATGAATGAAGAGTCTAGCGTTTCGCCTTAGCAGGTCACCTGTATTTACTATTTTGGATTTGGGAATCTGAACAAGGGAAAAAAAGATTTACTCATTTAGGATATTTTTTTGTAAATAATAACACCAAATTCACATGTGTGCTGGAGATTAATGAATCGTTTCACGATGAAGATGAGGTAGAAGGTGCGGGAGGATTTTTTTTTTTTTTGCGTCAGGGGTGGTGGTTGAATTGGAAGTCGAATGATGGTGGATTGGTGGTGGTAGGTGGTGTTGGGTGATGGTTGAGGATGATGGTTTACGGTTAAGGTTGGGGTGAAGTGGTTGCAGATATAGGAAGATGATGAAGTGGTTGTAGATCTATGAAGATGATGAATAAGATAAATGGTTGGTGCCATGAAGATGATAAATTACATGGCCTTTTTTTAATATTGTGAGATTACAAAAATACCCGTTGACCTAACGATCAAACTAACGAAATATTCAAGGAGGGACTCAAAGTGTAGTGCTTTTCAAAACCTTGAGACTCAGACATGCAAAAAATTCATGCGGAGACTCAATGTGACACCGCCCCCAAAGCTCAGGGACGCAAATTATACTTTACTCTAAAAAATAATTGTACTACTCATTTCTTTTCAAATTGTTACATAAAAAACTATATGTGAAAAAATCTTATATAATTTATATAATATGAATTTGCAACACCTTTGGGCTATATGTGGTTGTACTCTAAGCTTTAGTTGAGTGTTGTGCAGTTTGGTGTTGCATGATAGGTTAGTTTGGTTGTAACTTTTGTCCATTTGTATACACACTTAAATAGAGAGTCTGGGAAACATACCTGAGAAATCTAGAGGCAGGGTGGCCAGCCACCTTCTGCGGTGGTGTAGCCACAACGGAGCGGTGGTGGAGTCACGATGGAGCTGTGGCGGCGCACCCTCATTCACGGCACGTGGTCTTCCCCACGTACAAAACAGAAGACGGTGAATCCGATGTTGATATGGTTGTGCGAAGAGAGAGAAAGAGGCAGTGTTGTGTTTTCAGACGGTACAACTATCTCTCCGACAAAGGTGTCATGATGGTGATGCCAGTGGGTTGTGACGAGACTCCATTTAACTCCGACAAGAATTCCGGTAAGCCTCGATTCACTTGCATGTTTCTTTTTCAGTTATATTGTTTTACATTGTTTTCGTTGAAGCTATATTTGGTTTTACAGTAGTCCGGTGAAGCTCCTATATAAATAAATTCTTAGATTGGATTAACATATTTATAAATTACTTGGTTAATCAGAAAGCTTGTGTTTTATACGGATTTAATAAAGAAATATTAAATAGGTACTCGTAAAGATTTAAAAATTATAAAACGATATTTTAAGATAAGATATGATTAAATTACGTATAAATAAGTATTTTAAGTAATAAAGCAATAGGGGGTGCTTCATTTGAGAAGAAAATTAAATTGAGAAGAAAAAGAACAAATGGTACAATTGTAAAACATAAAATATTTTTATCTCAACTCATTAATTATTATCTTTGACTAATTAATTAGTCATAAAGACTATCATCTTCCACACAAAAAACTTGCCTATACACATCAAAATTTATCCAACACGTTTTGAAAATGTATCCTACACATATTGAAATTTATCCTACACAACTCGTAATTCATCCTACACACCTCGTAATTTATCCTACACTTTAAAATAAATTTTTTCCTTCTTTGAAAAAATATATTTTTTGAAAATGAGTTACAAATTTAATTTAGTTAGCTATTAGAAAGGAAGAGTGACAATTAATGATCTATCTAAGTTACCAATATACCCTTACACTAATATTAAATATAAAAATTAAATGAAGTAAAATGAATGATTTTTATTAGTTGAAATTTCTTCTTTTTTATTCTTAAAAAAAATCTTCTCATTTAAACTCTCCACTAAAGCAATATTATTTGATATATCTGAAATCAAATATCTCACTTAAGTTAGTAACTAATAATTCAATATATTATGTTTTATTACCATTTTTAACCAACTTTTTTAAATTAAAAAACAAAATACTAATGAGTAAAATAGGATGAGCGGGGAAAACATCATGGGCTTTTAGATCTGTGACATGTGGCGCAACTAGTTACTCATTTATTAGGTATAAAATAAATCATAATATCATATGTTTACTTGATATGCAATGACAAGGTATGAAGAAAAAGAACTAAGAAAACATGTATAGTTCACTACTAGGAAACTTTCATCAACACCTCGATCACCGACGGACCATCGTGAGAGTTGACAGGTTACCTGAGAAATTAAAGGAAATGGTTATGGTTTTCATATGCATCTGTCAGTGTTATTCAAAAACTAACGATAGATCTCCGACGAATGCATTGAGAACATTAGAAAAAAATCATAGCACTTGTTGGTAACCGTCACATTGTGAAATTGATCTACCAATATCATCTGTTGGTGATCTGTTCGAGACATTGTTGCCAGTGGTCCATCGTCAACATCAATTGGTGATCCTCCATTCCTCCGATGAAGCATTTACCAGTTACTCACAGAACTTCACCAACAAGACATTCAGCTATGGATAGTTGACATATCCATACAAATATTACGGTGCTACATATACAAATATTCTGTTATGTAGTAAGTATTTCTATTAATAAATTTTTATATAAGTATAAATTCTTTCAATTCTTTGTCACTATGTGGTCGGCCTTTTTCGCAGCTGGTGGCACATGAAAGAGTGAGGTTTCCGGTGTGCAGCTGGTGGCACATGAAAGAGTGAGGTTTCCGGTGTTCGCACATTAGTTTGTGCATTAAATGACAATATTTGCAGGCCGGTTTTTTATTTAATTTCTTTTTATATTGTTTTCTAACTTTTTTTTATTCAGTGTTAAAATATACTGTTAATAGTTGATAAATTTATTTCACCCTACACGTATTTTTTTTATTTGGTGGCAGTATTGGAAAAGACAAACCAGTGTTGATACAAGAAGACATAAATACTTTTCGTTATCAAATTTTCATAATTATTGCTTATATCTTTATTATTATAATCGAGGTTGGTGCATATTAACAGTACCTGTGTGTTGGGAAAAAAATTAATAGTATACATTTGTAGTGAATATTGATTGTAAAATATTACAATATCGTTTTGCCGGTAAAAATATTGTAGGGAATATTGATTGTAGAATACTATAATTTGATCAGAATTCTAATATAAAAGTGGTAAAACTAGGGGCGTTAAATACTGAAATAATCCAAAAAAGTGAAGTTTTGGGTTTGCAAACACAGATGTTATTGGGTATTACTATTGATCAAGGATCATTAAACGTGTCGACGTGAAACACGAGTACGTAATTGATTGTTTATATTGTTGTTAACTCTTTAGGTATTACTTATCTTCTTAAAGGAATATTAAACGAGTCAAGTAAAAAAAATACAAGTCAAGTTCAGATTAAAGATATAATCTCACTATCTGAGACGATTGACACCGAATATGAAACGGGTCAACTGAATAAATACAAGTCAAGTTAAGATTAGAGATAGAATCTAACTATCTGAGACAATTGACACCTCTTAGAAGTTACGTTATGTTGTAAAATATAAAAAGTAATGTCAAATAGAAACTTTGAATTTTTTCTCTTTCCTTTTATCATCTATTTTCTTGGTATTCATTATAAACTAGAGGATATTTTATCTTTCACTTTCCGGACTAGAATTGTTTGAATTCGAAACTTACTATATTTGTTTCTTCCTACGAATGTAACTTATTATAATACTAATTACCAATATAAGCGGAGAAACATCAAGAACACCATAGTTACTTCATCTTGGTCACAAATATGTCAATTTCTTCATTAGTTGCGAAACAACATGAAGCTATCCTGAAATAGAACGAGTCTTCAGTGAGCCATCGACGTACGAACATAAATTCAATTTTTTGTTTATTTAATTAAACGAAAAAACATGAAGTTACGTACGTTAATGTTTGTTTATTTAGTTCAGTTTATTAATTAATGGTTGTTCACTTCCGTTCGTTCGTTTTAATTTGTCTAAATTTAGAGAAAACTGCCATTTCATCCATGTGATTTGACAATTTTCACCACTTTCATCCAAAAAGGTTTTTTCTCCCATCCGAGTCTCCGTGCTTTCAATATCTTATTGTTTTTGTCCACTACATTAAAGTGTTGGTGAAGAGGCTGAAAAGGGTTATTGGGAGCTTGGTTTCAGTTGAACAATTGTCTTTCCTCTCAGAAAGAAGCATCACTGACGGGCCATTAATTCTAAATGAAGTTATCGCATGGGTGAAACGTGAAAATAAGAAAGGGATGATACTCAAGGTGGATATAGATAAAGCATACGATTCACTTAGTTGGGATTTTCTAGAGTCAATTCTTGATCAAATGAATTTTCCAGCGAAGTGAAGGAGAAAATGGATATTGGCTATATTAGAGTCGGGTAGGGCGTCAGTGTACTGTTAATGGGTCGCCAACGCATGAATTCGAGTGCTCAAGAGGGCTGCGACAGGGGGATCCACTATCCCCTTTCTTATTCATACTAGCAATGGAGGCATTATCGGGTATGGTGAAGAAGGCAAGCTAAGTCGGGTTGATACACGGGATTAGATGTTCTTCGAATGGGCATCCTTTAACACATTTCTTATATGCTGATGATGTCGTGTTTCTGGGAGAATGGTCAAGATCGAATACTAAAAATCTGGTTAGACTTCTTAGATATTTCTATTTAGTATCTGGACTAAGGATTAATTTAGCTAAATGCAGTGTCTTTGGCCTTGGGGTTGGATATGGTGACGTTGGGGAGATGGCAAATGTATTCAAATATAAGGTTCAAGCACATGGGCTTACAAATAGGTGCAAACATGAACCTCATAAAGTCTTGAGAACCAATGATACAAACCTTCCAAAACTGGCTCTCGATTTGGAAGGCGAAAACATTATCTATTGGCGATTGAGTTATACTAATAAGGTCGGTCTTGAATGCATTACCCACCTACTATTTTACTTTATATAAGGCACCAGAAGGCATTATTGATGCTTTGGATAGGATTAGGCGGGTGTTCTTTTGGGGTGGATCGGACGAAAAAATGAAAATGAACTGGGTCGCGTGGCAAAAGGTTATGGGGCCAATAAGTGAAGGCAGGTTAGGATTGGGTTCACTACGAGACACAAACTTAGCAACTTTGGCGAAGTGGTGGTGGAGGTTCAAGGTTGAAAGGAATGGTTTATGGAGGAATGTTATATGGGATATTCATCATTCTTCGAGGTTATGGCATTATATACCGGTCAAATTAAAATATGCAGGCCCTTGGAAACATATTTGCAAGGTAAATGATGTTCTAACAAAAAAAGGTGTCAATCTATTGGGCAGGATCCATTAAGGGTCCAGTTCCTAGCTCAATTCTTTTTAGAAAAGCAGAAGTCTTGCTTTATTTCGGACATGATAAAGTGGCGCCCAAATGTTGGGGAACTAGCTTGGTCTTGGAGAAAACAACCAGGAAGTCAATAGGAACCAAGGGAAATGGAACAACTAATAGTTTTGTGTAGGAATGTATCGCTGTCTCAGTCTCCCGATGGGTGAAGGTGGGGGTTAGTGGATGTGGAAGGCTTCTCGGTTAGAAGTATAAAAAAAAGGTTGCAAGAAGTTGGGGAGAATGAAGAGGAACAATATGAATGGAACAACTGGGTACCGAAAAAGTGGCGATAATGGGGTGGCGAGCAAGACTTGATAGGCTGCCAACACTGGGTGCATTAGAAAAAAGAAACATACACTACACATCAGTTCAATGTCCAATGTACGGGAAGTATCATGAAACGACAGAACATGTTCTCATCTCCTGTGAATTGGCTGAAGCAACTTGGCAGCTCATTGCTCAGTGGGGTAAGTTCCCGTCATAAATGTAATCATCCTTATCACAAAGTGGTGTTTATGGAAGACCTGGAACGATCTTGTCGTTAACCAAAAACAACCATCTTTGACGAAAATTGTCGAGGAAATTAAGACGATTGGATACCTTTGGGTTCGATCTAGAGCAAAGGGCCTGAGCGTAAACTAAGATAAATGGAGGTCTTTCAACATAGATGATGCTGGGTAGGTAATGTAATGGGGGATGGGTTTGTTTCTTTTAGAAAAAGCCTATGTATGAATGTAAAACTAGGTGTTAATGTACAAATATGGTGATGGGTTTTTAGGCAAAATTGCCGGCCCGATGGTAAATAATATGAATTTTGTTGATCTTTCAAAAAAACGAGTGCCATTTATGTGCTTTATAAAAAATAAAAATAAATCTTTTTTTTCACTTTTAATATTCACACGCTTTGAATTGAAGAAATCACCATGAAGAATAGCAGGCAAGCTATCCACATGCATGCCATAAAAGATAAGATGATAGAGTCAAAGACAATACCACAAATTAAGCCTCTGGTCAATCCCATAGATTAAGCCATCAGTTTATATTGCAATTGATTAATTGATTATGTAAATATTTGTATTTCCTTTTATTAGTGTGTAACCCATCAATATAAATAGAAGTTAATATCTATCTCTCTTAAAGTCGAGAGCATTCACACGATTCACATGGTATCACCAGTTTAATCCTTTTTTTTCTAACCCTTCTTCATCTCGTTCTTTGTTCCTCTATTTCTCATGGCCAATACCCATGTTAATGCTAATGGGACCCTCCCCATGTCAACCATCCTTCACATGGTAACACTCAAACTCTCTTCATCTAGCTATTTATACCGAAAGAATCAAACTCTTCCACTGCTCACTTATCAAAAACTGACCAGCCATGTTGATGGCTCGGTCACACCACCTGTCGCCACCCGAACCAAAGATGAAAAGGAAGAACCAAACCCAGATTATGTTGATTGGGTCGATGTTGACCAACATGCAATCCTACTTCTTAATTCATCTCTCACGGAAGAGGTTGTGCCTGAGGTATTAGGGTTGACCAGTGCTCGCCAAATCTGGTTAGCACTCCAGGCAGCCTACAGTAACACTTATCTTGAACGCATGCATCTCCTTCGGGATAGCCTACGACAACTGACCAAAGGTTCAGCCTCTGTCACTGAGTTTGGTCGAAAGTGTATGGGCGTATGCGATCAGTTGGCTGCCACTGGTCAGCCCGTGGCAGAAACTGATAAGTTTCATTGGTTTTTATGCGGTCTCGGTCACTCGTTTGAAACCTTTCGACTGCCATTCGTGCAACACATTCTACTAATCCCCTTCGTGATCTTCTTACTAAAGCCGAAGGCCACGAACAATTTCTTCAATCCCTCAATCCTCCAACCGCCTCTCCTGTTTCGCGCATCACCTCAGACCCCAAGTAAACGGAAGTCCCAGTCAAACATGCGGGCTGCTCAATCTTTTTCTCGTGGCCCTCGTCGACCTCCTCACTGCCAGTTGTGTAGAACTAATGGACACTATGC
The DNA here is from genome assembly GCA_947069175.1 of Scalesia atractyloides. Taxonomy (NCBI): domain Eukaryota; kingdom Viridiplantae; phylum Streptophyta; class Magnoliopsida; order Asterales; family Asteraceae; genus Scalesia; species Scalesia atractyloides. The sequence continues at coordinate 97,735,274 of CAMTDV010000017.1, read as the reverse complement.
AAATAAGTGTCCCAACCTAGCTTCATTTGCTTCGGCCTCTACTATCGAAGCACATCTGGCTCAAGCATTTCAGGCCCAATGCCATGTCACAACAGACTCCCTAGATTGGGTAGCGGACTCGGGTGCGACAACCCATATGGCAAACTCTACAGGTTCGCTTCATAACACCATTCCATACTCGGGTAATTCTAAAGTTGCCTTCGGTAAATGGCAACTCTTTACCTATCTCTCATATGGGTCAATACTCCTTAAACAAAAATCTTTCTTTAAAAGATGTCTTGGTCGTTCCTAAACTCACAAAAAATATGTTATCTGTAAGCCAATTAACCACTGATTACCCTGTTGACGTTTTGTTTTCTCAACCTTTTTTTACCATTCAGGATCGGAAAACAAGTTCGCCCCTAGCTCAAGGTCGGTGTGAGAATGGGCTATATGTCTTACGGAATAGGAACATTGCCTTCGTTGCTTCGGTTTCTCAGAATAAAGCTTCGTTTGAATTGTGGCATACCCGTTTAGGCCATGTTGCATTTAACATTCTTTCTTTTTTGAATAAAAAGGTTGTTTATCCATTACCTCTATTTTTCCTAAACCTGTTACTTGTTCACCTTGTCAACTTGCAAAGGCTCACAAAATTCCTTTTAAGATAAATGATAAACGTACTTTAAATCCGTTAGATCTTGTTCATTATGGCCTATGGGCCCGTCACCAATTATGAGTATCGATGGCTATCGTTACTATGCGGTCTTTATAGATTACTACTCGCGTTTTTCTTAGTATTATCCTTTAAAAACCAAGAGTGCATTTTATTCGGTGTTATCTACATTTTTACGTTTTGTTCACACACAATTCTCACGAAAAGTAAAAGTGTTTCAAAGTGATAGTGGTACGGAATTTGTTAACCAACATGTCCGTCGAATTTTTGATGAAAACGCTACATTTCATAGGTTATCATGTCCACATACTCCGCCACAAAATGGTAGAGCCGAAAGAAAGCACCATCACATAGTTGAGACATGTCTAGCCATGTTGTTTCATGCTCATATCCCGGCCATCTATTGGGTTGATGCGTTTAGCTACGCAACCTATATCATAAATCATTTGCCCTCAAATGTCTTACACAAAAAATCACCTTTTGAGATGTTATATACTACAACACCCAAATACTCCAATTTTCGAGTTTTTGGTTGTCGAGTATACCTCTTCGTGATTGTTCTCTGCACAAGTTGGCACCACGTAGCATTCCTTGTATTTTTATGGGCTACTCAACTCAATATAAAGGATATAAATGTCTTGATTCACAAACATCTCGAATGTATGTGACTCACCATGCTTGCTTTGACGAAACTTTCCTTCCATTTGAAACATGTTCATCGTCAAATGATCTTTCTACTCTCTTGTTGTCAACTTATCAAGATAAATACAAACTTATCCCACAAACCACTGTTCTACCCACTATCTCTACACATCTTCCAATCAAACCATCAGCCCATGTGCTCTTTGTAAAGATGCACCCAATACAAATTCCACCAAACACCCTACACATCAGCTTATTCCTTCCATCACACCCATCACCCCACCTTCTCCCCAAACTAACCAAACCCAATCCATCCCAGACCTTCTATATGAACCCAACATGACCCATTATACTTCTCCTATAACCAGCCAAATCCCCTCTAACAACCAACCCGTGTCGTTAACCCAACCCACCATGGCACATTCCTATCTCCCACTACGGCCCAAATTACCTCATCAGACCAACCACCTCCCGCTACAACCACCACATCAGCCCACTCTATGGTAACCCGTTCCAAAGCAGGTATCTAGAAGCCCAAACACTAACCCGATTTTGCTCATCTTACCCACCATGCTCTATATACCGCTTTGCATGCGGTGTCCGAACCAAAAGGTTTTAAAAGTGCATCTAAACATCCTCACTGGATACAAGCCATGAGAGATGAAATTCTTGCCTTGCAAAATAATAACACCTGGACCTTAGTTCCTCGACCAACTTCTACCAATATAGTTGGCTCAAAGTGGGTTTTCGAACAAATTTCGTTCTGATGGTTCCATTGATCGTCATAAATCCGCCTTGTGGCGCAAGGTTATACACAAATCCCGAGCATCGACTTCATATATACATTTAGTCCCGTCATCAAAGCCTCTACCATTCATATTGTTTTGTCATTGGTTGTCATTGACAATTGGCCTCTTCACCAGTTGGACATTAACAATGCATTCTTAAATTGGCATTTAACCAAAACCGTCTACATGAGCAACCTACGGGTTTTGTTGATTCGGCCTTTCCCACTCATGTTTGCAAATTAAACAAGGCTCTTTACAGTTTAAAACAAGCTCCGCGGGCATAGTTTTACAGGCTAAGCTCGTTCCTTGTTAGTTACGGGTCTACATATAGTCGTGCTGATACCTCTCTATTTATCTTCAAGAAAGGTGATTGTCTTATGTACCTTCTTGTGTATGTCGACGATCTTATTTCTAACAGGAAATTAACCCTCCATGCTCACCAACTTCATTACACGTCTTCTTAATGAATTTGCAATCAAGGATTTGAGATCCTTAAATTATTTTTTGGGTCTTGAGGTTGTTTATATGGACAGTGGCTTATTTCTTAGTCAATCCAAGTATGCCCACGACATACTCTCATGTGCCGGTCTCCTTGAAACGAAACTGTCCTTACCCCTTGCCACAACCGATATGTTCGTCTCCGTTGGATCTCTGTTTTCTGATCCAACACTCTATCGTTCAGTCGTTGGGGCGTTACAATATTTGAACATTACTAGACCCGATATTTCGTACGCCGTCAATCAAGCTAGTCAGTTTTTACATGCACCAACTGACCAACATTTTCAGTCCATTAAACGTATCCTACGTTATGTTAAAGGTACAATGTCCTATAGTCTCACCTTTAAACGCCCTAAACGTACTACCATTTTGGGATATTCTGATGCGGATGGGGTTCGGTGTATTGACACACGTGATCGACTTAGGGTTACTATATTTTCTTAGGTAGCAATCTCGTTTCTTGGAGTGCCAGGAAACAACCGACCGTCTTTTGGTCCAGATGTGAGTCTGAATATCGGGCAATGGCCAACACGACTGTTGAATTCATATTGGTCACTCGTTACGTGAACTTTATGCGTTGCATCCAGATCGACCTACTTTGCTTTGCATAATCGTAGCGCGTTGTTCACGAGTCAAAATCCGGTTTCTCACAAATGGGCCATACATATCGATTTAGATTACCATTTTGTCTGTGAACTGGTTATGTCTGGCAAGCTATATACGCGTTTTGTTCTTACCAAGCTTCAACCAGCCGATATTTTCAACAAAAGTTTACCACGATCTCAATTTGAACATTTGCGAACTATGCTTTGTGTGACCTCTCCGCCGTTTCGCTTGAGTGGGGATGATAGAGTCAAAGACAATCCTACAAATTAAGCCTCTGGTCAATCCCATAGATCAAGCCATCAGTTTATATTGCAATTGATTAATTGATTATGTAAATAATTGTATTTCCTTTTATTAGTGTGTAAGCCATCAGTATAAATAGAAGTTAATATCTCTCTCAAAGTAGAGAGCATTCACACGATTCACATAAGAAATAATTAAAAAAAAATCGCAATACATTTTTGTCCTTCCTCCAGCACTGTCATGTATGACGTCCCCACGCTCCCTTTCACTAAAAGGCTAAAGCCTTGCTAATTTCCTCAATGGATCCTCCAAATCGAATGTAAATCCCCCTGTCGAAAAACATCAATTTGTTCCTCTCACTATATCTGTCGAGGCGTTGGTGACGACGTCATCATCAACGATATATACTCTTGATCATATTGATCTGCTTGACACACCAATCTTTTGTTCATATGATTATGTTTTGTTTTTTCTTGTTTTTCTCATATCAGCGTTATTACGTATAGAATCTCATGTTCCACTTTATTTATTTTGGTACATCTAGACAAAGAAATCATCATGTGTTTGTATCTATGTTATATGGTGTGTCTATGACTATGTGTGTTTTAAGCCTGAGATTATTAGCATAATGAATAGTGGTAGATTCAGAATTTTGAAGTGTGTGGAGGTCAAAATGGGTTGAGTCAGCACGATTAATAATTTACCTTTGCAAATGAACCTGAATAACTAGTTAACATCCATATATTATTTATATATACTATTTATAAAGAGAAACCAAGTAATATTATATATGTTTGTTATTTATGTTGGAAATTTTAGTGAAAATGGGTTTTTCACTAAATATTTTGGACACCAATAATAATATTTATATATATGTTGTATAAATAATTATTTGTGGATTTGTGTTCTACGTTTTGAAAGCTTCATAACGAACCAAGCTATGTCCGAAATAGAGCTAAGATGAATGAGATATCGAAACTTGAAGTTGTATGTTTGGAACAAACAATGATGAGAAAATTGGATAGAGATTTATCAACTTGTCCCACATAGGTGGGATGACAAAACTTAAAGTGGTATATAAGGAGGAGCACTCCTTAAAGGCAAACAATAGTGGGGACCCTAAGGGGTATATAACACCTTACAGAGCACTCACACTTGTGCGCACGGGGCGTGGGCTATGGGCCCAATGCGGTGCACTTTGAACTTCACATACTGTCTTTGTATTTTTATCCATGAGCGCGTGGTCCCCTTGGGTGGTGTAGGCAAATGTCATGGCATGGCGCAAACTCCTTAGGCGCGCGGCTAAGACGGAAGTGCAGATGGCGCGTGGGCCTGGAAAGCGCATGACCAGTAGGTACGCGTAGCGACTTCCAATTAGCGTGTGGCGCAAGAAGGCGTGTCTCCGCGGAAGCGGAGCGCAGGTTCAACTAAGGCGCACCTGCATGCGCGTTTAACGGGTTGTTCAACTAAGGCGCACCTGCATGCGCGTTTAACCGGGTTGCTCAACTAAGGCGCACCTGCATGCGCGTTTAACCGGTCAACCCAGTCTACTTACTAGAGAGTTAATGTTAGACGGTTTCCACTAGTGTCATAAGTTGAATGACAGTTTTTATTACTACCACTTAATATCCATTAATTTAGAGTTTAAACCCTTTTTTATTACAAGATTAATTATCTTGTTAATTACAAGATTAATGATCTTGTTTATGACAAACATTAAGAGGGTTGAATGAGTCTTGATGTATCTCATTATAAAATGAATATAGTTTATTCATTTGGAGAAATGAAAAAAAAAACATATACTCAAGAACAATCACTACATTCTCATGAAACTTTAGAGAAGAACATTCTCTAAACTATTCACAACTTCATCTTTTTCACCAACATTTCTAAACACCATTATACCCGGTGTTATCTCGGGCGGAGTGCCATCTCCGGCAGTACACATACTGTTCCGGTTGTTGTACCCTGGGAGAGACAGACCGTCTGAGAGGAGGCGCGTAATCTGTTTTAAGGGAAGCGTGTTGAACACGTGCCTCAATCAAAACCGTCAATGATTTTTACTTGTCTTACAGAGTATTGTGGTCTAAAGCATGCTAGACTAATACTTGTTAATTTATATGCTCGACGGAGATTAAATTAACTTTGAACATTCAAAATATGTGATGACATAAGAACGAATTTTGTGCTAAAACGAAACTATAAATATAACTTCATTTTAGTCCAAACGGATAACTTGAGATGACCGACTAAATAGATCATTTGTAATGATTCTATCCGGTTTCGTATGTGAAGAACTCGTATAGCTCAGAAGCCCTTATGAGGAATATTAATCTGAGTAGAGTAATTGGATGACTACATTGACAAAAAGATATGGATAATTTTATCCTATCACACGGGTCTAAAAAGTCATCAAGAGTGATATTACTCAATCTTAATTAAAATGCAAGCAATGTAGGGGGAGGAGCCATTTAAGAAACAAACCCTTTAGGGTATGTAGAAATGGTAGAGAAGTTTTCTCAAACTCGAAATGAAACGGAGAACCTTTCGTCATCCCATTTGGATGTTATCCAATTACACTTAAATGTGGGGGTGACTTGCATTTGAATGTGGAAGGTTTGGCAATAAGGATTTTAGCAATCCTAATACATATTGCAAACACATGACCAAGTGGAGTAAACAATGGTGATATGGAGCCAATCGAGTAGATTGGACTCGAATGCCAATTGGTTAGAATCAAAATCTAGTAAGATGTCAGTCATGACATACCAAGGCATGATGAAAACGTGTTTAGCCATGAATTGGGTTTCATGTAATTCTAAAGACAAGGTATATAACTAGATCCAATTTGAGATCACAAGTTATAAGTCTTACGAATCAACTAAAAGGCATAACTGACTAGCGATTCAAGAACACGTTAGGACAACTGATCTCAATCATTGTTGACTTAGCGAAGTCAATAAATAATTTTGGATCCAACAACCAGTGGGTTTATAAGAGATCAAATTGTGGAATGGGACTAAAGCCATGGGAAAAAGGGACATGAGAGAAACCTAACCTAGTTGACTGGAGATCCTAAGATGTGGGTTCAATAGGCAAACTTAATCATGAATCGAAGGGTAGTCACTACGGGGGAAAGCTAATATATTGTTTGTATATGAGCTACTATATATATTTATATCTTCCCCTAAACTATAAAGGGTGTTTAAATACATCCCAGTCCATTCCTATAATATTCAATGACATTGTTGTGAGGTTAAGCATAATATGTGGCTAAATGATTTGTGTAAATCATAGTAAACCATAATGCTTTTAATGATTTAAAGGAAAATCACCTATGTTGTAGAGAAGTGTAGTCGCTTCGAATGGAATTATGGCACAATTCCTAGAGCTTCCGCAGAACCAGGAAAGTGTTCCATGACCATTATTGGACACAAACATGAGGAGATGGCCCGGCTAGGGAAAGTATTGTGTGAAGCATATTGTCGTTTACACAAACAGGGGTATGTTCAAAGACATCGCGTCTACATATCGCTAGTAAGCTAAGTATGAGTCACAAAGGAAGGTTCAAAGGCTACACCTACCTATCCTGCAATACTCGACTGTTGTGTTTTCATCCGGGAATTTTTTGTGTTTTAATCGATCTCCATTCATGTGGGGGATTGTTGGAAATTATAGTGAAAATGGGTTTTTCACTAAATATTTCGGACACCAATAATAATATTTATATATATGTTGTACAAATAATTATTTGTGGATTTGTGCTCTACGTTTTGAAAGCTTCATAACGAACCAAGCTATGTCCAAAATAGAGCTAAGATGAATGAGATATCGAAGCTTGAAGTTGTATGTTTGGAACAAACAATGATGAGAAAATTGGATAGAGATTTGTCAACTTATCCCACATAGGTGGGATGACAAAACTTAAAGTGGTATATAAGGAGGAGCACTCCTTAAAGGCAAACAATAGTGGGGACCCTAGAGGGTATGTAACACCTTACAGCGCACTCACACTTGTGTGCGCGGGGCGTGGGCTATGGGCCCAATGCGGTGCACTTTGAACTTCGCACACTGCCTTTGTATTTTTGTCCATGAGCGTGTTGTCAGATACATGGCGGGTGGCTGGTCTACCTATGGCGCACCCTTGGGTGGTGTAGGCAAATGTCATGGCATGGTGCAAGCTCCTTAGGCGCGTGGCTAAGACGGAAGTGCAGATGGCGCGTGGGCCTGGGAAGCGCATGACCAGTAGGTATGCGTAGCGACTTCCAATTAGTGTGTGGCGCAAGAAGGCGTGTCTCCGCGGAAGCGGAGCGCAGGTTCAACTAAGGCGCACCTGCATGCGCGTCGGTTTCCTCTAATGTCATAAGTTGAATGACAGTTTTTATTACTACCACTTAATATCCATTAATTTAGAGTTTAAACCCTTTTTATTACAAGATTAATTATCTTATTAATTACAAGATTAATGATCTTGTTTATGACAAACATTAAGAGGGTTGAATGAGTCTTGATGTATCTCATTATAAAATGAATATGGTTTATTCATTTGGAGAAATGAAAAAAAAAACATATACTCAAGAACAATCACTACATTCTCATGAAACTTTAGAGAAGAGCATTCTCTAAACTATTCACAACTTCATCTTTTTCACCAACATTTCTAAACAACATTATACCCGGTGTTATCTCGGGCGCGAGTGCCATCTCCGGCAGTACACATACTGTTCCGGTTGTTGTACCCTGGGAGAGACAGACCGTCTGAGAGGAGGCGCGTAATCTGTTTTAAGGGAAGCGTGTTGAACACGTGCCTCAACCAAAACCGTCAATGATTTTTACTTGTCTTACAGAGTATTGTGGTCTAAAGCATGCTAGACTAATACTTGTTAATTTATATGCTCGACGGAGATTAAATTAACTTTGAACATTCAAAATATGTGATGACATAAGAACGAATTTTGTGCTAAAACGAAACTATAAATATAACTTCATTTTAGTCCAAACGGATAACTTGAGATGACCGACTAAATAGATCATTTGTAATGATTCTATCCGGTTTCGTATGTGAAGAACTCGTATAGCTCAGAAGCCCTTATGAGGAATATTAATCTGAGTAGAGTAATTGGATGACTACATTGACAAAAAGATATGGATAATTTTATCCTATCACACGGGTCTAAAAAGTCATCAAGAGTGATATTACTCAATCTTAATTAAAATGCAAGCAATGTAGGGGGAGGAGCCATTTAAGAAACAAACCCTTTAGGGTATGTAGAAATGGTAGAGAAGTTTTCTCAAACTCGAAATGAAACGGAGAACCTTTCGTCATCCCATTTGGATGTTATCCAATTACACTTAAATGTGGGGGTGACTTGCATTTGAATGTGGAAGGTTTGGCAATAAGGATTTTAGCAATCCTAATACATATTGCAAACACATGACCAAGTGGAGTAAACAATGGTGATATGGAGCCAATCGAGTAGATTGGACTCGAATGCCAATTGGTTAGAATCAAAATCTAGTAAGATGTCAGTCATGACATACCAAGGCATGATGAAAACGTGTTTAGCCATGAATTGGGTTTCATGTAATTCTAAAGACAAGGTATATAACTAGATCCAATTTGAGATCACAAGTTATAAGTCTTACGAATCAACTAAAAGGCATAACTGACTAGCGATTCAAGAACACGTTAGGACAACTGATCTCAATCATTGTTGACTTAGCGAAGTCAATAAATAATTTTGGATCCAACAACCAGTGGGTTTATAAGAGATCAAATTGTGGAATGGGACTAAAGCCATGGGAAAAAGGGACATGAGAGAAACCTAACCTAGTTGACTGGAGATCCCAAGATGTGGGTTCAATAGGCAAACTTAATCATGAATCGAAGGGTAGTCACTACGGGGGAAAGCTAATATATTGTTTGTATATGAGCTACTATATATAATTTATATCTTCCCCTAAACTATAAAGGGTGTTTAAATACATCCCAGTCCATTCCTATAATATTCAATGACATTGTTGTGAGGTTAAGCATAATATGTGGCTAAATGATTTGTGTAAATCATAGTAAACCATAATGCTTTTAATGATTTAAAGGAAAATCACCTATGTTGTAGAGAAGTGTAGTCGCTTCGAATGGAATTATGGCACAATTCCTAGAGCTTCCGCAGAACCAGGAAAGTGTTCCATGACCATTATTGGACACAAACATGAGGAGATGGCCCGGCTAGGGAAAGTATTGTGTGAAGCATATTGTCGTTTACACAAACAGGGGTATGTTCAAAGACATCGCGTCTACATATCGCTAGTAAGCTAAGTATGAGTCACAAAGGAAGGTTCAAAGGCTACACCTACCTATCCTGCAATACTCGACTGTTGTGTTTTCATCCGGGAATTTTTTGTGTTTTAATCGATCTCCATTCATGTGGGGGATTGTTGGAAATTATAGTGAAAATGGGTTTTTCACTAAATATTTCGGACACCAATAATAATATTTATATATATGTTGTACAAATAATTATTTGTGGATTTGTGCTCTACGTTTTGAAAGCTTCATAACGAACCAAGCTATGTCCAAAATAGAGCTAAGATGAATGAGATATCGAAGCTTGAAGTTGTATGTTTGGAACAAACAATGATGAGAAAATTGGATAGAGATTTGTCAACTTATCCCACATAGGTGGGATGACAAAACTTAAAGTGGTATATAAGGAGGAGCACTCCTTAAAGGCAAACAATAGTGGGGACCCTAGAGGGTATGTAACACCTTACAGCGCACTCACACTTGTGTGCGCGGGGCGTGGGCTATGGGCCCAATGCGGTGCACTTTGAACTTCGCACACTGCCTTTGTATTTTTGTCCATGAGCGTGTTGTCAGATACATGGCGGGTGGCTGGTCTACCTATGGCGCACCCTTGGGTGGTGTAGGCAAATGTCATGGCATGGTGCAAGCTCCTTAGGCGCGTGGCTAAGACGGAAGTGCAGATGGCGCGTGGGCCTGGGAAGCGCATGACCAGTAGGTATGCGTAGCGACTTCCAATTAGTGTGTGGCGCAAGAAGGCGTGTCTCCGCGGAAGCGGAGCGCAGGTTCAACTAAGGCGCACCTGCATGCGCGTCGGTTTCCTCTAATGTCATAAGTTGAATGACAGTTTTTATTACTACCACTTAATATCCATTAATTTAGAGTTTAAACCCTTTTTATTACAAGATTAATTATCTTATTAATTACAAGATTAATGATCTTGTTTATGACAAACATTAAGAGGGTTGAATGAGTCTTGATGTATCTCATTATAAAATGAATATGGTTTATTCATTTGGAGAAATGAAAAAAAAAACATATACTCAAGAACAATCACTACATTCTCATGAAACTTTAGAGAAGAGCATTCTCTAAACTATTCACAACTTCATCTTTTTCACCAACATTTCTAAACAACATTATACCCGGTGTTATCTCGGGCGCGAGTGCCATCTCCGGCAGTACACATACTGTTCCGGTTGTTGTACCCTGGGAGAGACAGACCGTCTGAGAGGAGGCGCGTAATCTGTTTTAAGGGAAGCGTGTTGAACACGTGCCTCAACCAAAACCGTCAATGATTTTTACTTGTCTTACAGAGTATTGTGGTCTAAAGCATGCTAGACTAATACTTGTTAATTTATATGCTCGACGGAGATTAAATTAACTTTGAACATTCAAAATATGTGATGACATAAGAACGAATTTTGTGCTAAAACGAAACTATAAATATAACTTCATTTTAGTCCAAACGGATAACTTGAGATGACCGACTAAATAGATCATTTGTAATGATTCTATCCGGTTTCGTATGTGAAGAACTCGTATAGCTCAGAAGCCCTTATGAGGAATATTAATCTGAGTAGAGTAATTGGATGACTACATTGACAAAAAGATATGGATAATTTTATCCTATCACACGGGTCTAAAAAGTCATCAAGAGTGATATTACTCAATCTTAATTAAAATGCAAGCAATGTAGGGGGAGGAGCCATTTAAGAAACAAACCCTTTAGGGTATGTAGAAATGGTAGAGAAGTTTTCTCAAACTCGAAATGAAACGGAGAACCTTTCGTCATCCCATTTGGATGTTATCCAATTACACTTAAATGTGGGGGTGACTTGCATTTGAATGTGGAAGGTTTGGCAATAAGGATTTTAGCAATCCTAATACATATTGCAAACACATGACCAAGTGGAGTAAACAATGGTGATATGGAGCCAATCGAGTAGATTGGACTCGAATGCCAATTGGTTAGAATCAAAATCTAGTAAGATGTCAGTCATGACATACCAAGGCATGATGAAAACGTGTTTAGCCATGAATTGGGTTTCATGTAATTCTAAAGACAAGGTATATAACTAGATCCAATTTGAGATCACAAGTTATAAGTCTTACGAATCAACTAAAAGGCATAACTGACTAGCGATTCAAGAACACGTTAGGACAACTGATCTCAATCATTGTTGACTTAGCGAAGTCAATAAATAATTTTGGATCCAACAACCAGTGGGTTTATAAGAGATCAAATTGTGGAATGGGACTAAAGCCATGGGAAAAAGGGACATGAGAGAAACCTAACCTAGTTGACTGGAGATCCCAAGATGTGGGTTCAATAGGCAAACTTAATCATGAATCGAAGGGTAGTCACTACGGGGGAAAGCTAATATATTGTTTGTATATGAGCTACTATATATTATTTATATCTTCCCCTAAACTATAAAGGGTGTTTAAATACATCCCAGTCCATTCCTATAATATTCAATGACATTGTTGTGAGGTTAAGCATAATATGTGGCTAAATGATTTGTGTAAATCATAGTAAACCATAATGCTTTTAATGATTTAAAGGAAAATCACCTATGTTGTAGAGAAGTGTAGTCGCTTCGAATGGAATTATGGCACAATTCCTAGAGCTTCCGCAGAACCAGGAAAGTGTTCCATGACCATTATTGGACACAAACATGAGGAGATGGCCCGGCTAGGGAAAGTATTGTGTGAAGCATATTGTCGTTTACACAAACAGGGGTATGTTCAAAGACATCGCGTCTACATATCGCTAGTAAGCTAAGTATGAGTCACAAAGGAAGGTTCAAAGGCTACACCTACCTATCCTGCAATACTCGACTGTTGTGTTTTCATCCGGGAATTTTTTGTGTTTTAATCGATCTCCATTCATGTGGGGGATTGTTGGAAATTATAGTGAAAATGGGTTTTTCACTAAATATTTCGGACACCAATAATAATATTTATATATATGTTGTACAAATAATTATTTGTGGATTTGTGCTCTACGTTTTGAAAGCTTCATAACGAACCAAGCTATGTCCAAAATAGAGCTAAGATGAATGAGATATCGAAGCTTGAAGTTGTATGTTTGGAACAAACAATGATGAGAAAATTGGATAGAGATTTGTCAACTTATCCCACATAGGTGGGATGACAAAACTTAAAGTGGTATATAAGGAGGAGCACTCCTTAAAGGCAAACAATAGTGGGGACCCTAGAGGGTATGTAACACCTTACAGCGCACTCACACTTGTGTGCGCGGGGCGTGGGCTATGGGCCCAATGCGGTGCACTTTGAACTTCGCACACTGCCTTTGTATTTTTGTCCATGAGCGTGTTGTCAGATACATGGCGGGTGGCTGGTCTACCTATGGCGCACCCTTGGGTGGTGTAGGCAAATGTCATGGCATGGTGCAAGCTCCTTAGGCGCGTGGCTAAGACGGAAGTGCAGATGGCGCGTGGGCCTGGGAAGCGCATGACCAGTAGGTATGCGTAGCGACTTCCAATTAGTGTGTGGCGCAAGAAGGCGTGTCTCCGCGGAAGCGGAGCGCAGGTTCAACTAAGGCGCACCTGCATGCGCGTCGGTTTCCTCTAATGTCATAAGTTGAATGACAGTTTTTATTACTACCACTTAATATCCATTAATTTAGAGTTTAAACCCTTTTTATTACAAGATTAATTATCTTATTAATTACAAGATTAATGATCTTGTTTATGACAAACATTAAGAGGGTTGAATGAGTCTTGATGTATCTCATTATAAAATGAATATGGTTTATTCATTTGGAGAAATGAAAAAAAAAACATATACTCAAGAACAATCACTACATTCTCATGAAACTTTAGAGAAGAGCATTCTCTAAACTATTCACAACTTCATCTTTTTCACCAACATTTCTAAACAACATTATACCCGGTGTTATCTCGGGCGCGAGTGCCATCTCCGGCAGTACACATACTGTTCCGGTTGTTGTACCCTGGGAGAGACAGACCGTCTGAGAGGAGGCGCGTAATCTGTTTTAAGGGAAGCGTGTTGAACACGTGCCTCAACCAAAACCGTCAATGATTTTTACTTGTCTTATAGCGAAGTTTCAAACATGAAGGTGCGGATGAAGTTCATCCAAACACATCGACTTGAATCAAGATTGGTGGTACAATTAAATTGTATTTTTATATTAATTTATTTAGTTCATGTAACTGGTATAGTACTAACAGAATTTCCCATGAATAACGAATAACGAGAGTCTCGATATTATTTATTATATATTTTGTAATATATTTTATTTAAAAAGTGAACCGATTTCCTATAATTTATATTACTAGTTGAAGCCGTTATAATTAATAGATGTTTACACCTAAGAAATTCTTTAGGAAGTGACATTCAATATCAATTTTGGAGGTAATTCAAGTGATATTTATAATTTATAATTAATTGTCAAATGCTTTGGAAAACGACCGGAAACCTTTGACTAAAGAATAGGGCGAAAATCCCCTGTTTAGATTGGGTGAGATGGTGTAATTTTAAGTTTTTAACTTTCTCTCGTGAGTGAAGGCCTAACTTTGGATGTATTCGTATGTTGTGGCTTTTTCTTGCTAGACCCAGTCATTTAAAAAAGAGTTAATTGTTAAATGCTTGAAAAACAATGGAGATATGGTGAATGAACTTCCATTTTCTAAGGTTATATTATTCAACTTTTGAAAAGTTTACATCCGTACACAATGGTTTAAAAACTCTAAAAAAGGTTATGGCATGCAGTGAAACACTCCTTTTAACATCAATAATGAATCCATTTTCCATAATATTTTTCTGCTCAATTATTTTAATTCATATCTTCTATGGCTGTTAGATGTTTTTTTTTCTCACTGGTAATATTCTGCGTAAATCATGTAAAAAACATAAGGCCCCATGTATATTTTCATGATAAAAGCAGTTTACTTTAACGTCCAGGTGTAACATCATATGTCAAATCTGTAATTGTTACCATTTAGCTTTCACACGAATGCATGCAACCATACTTTTTGTTAGATATGTACGTATAAAAGAAGTGCATGTTTTTATCTAGAATTATGTGACAAGAGAAAAGACCAACTCTTTGGTTGAATTTAATGAAAAGGTTGAATTCAACGACTTCAATCCCCATGCATGGGTAAAGTGTTGTGTTCATTCCATGAGTGGTAAGTAAAGATCATAAGGATGTTTGTTTATATTTGAATCTCATAAAGATCATATACTTTTACGTAACCCCAAAATAATTAGACTATATGTGTGTTGCGGTTTAACTAAAATGTACATAACATCCTGTCATGTCATTGTCACGTAAGCGGATAGTTTTATCTAATCCACCCTTTTATCATGTTGTGGTTTAACCAAAACCACACAAATTAGAGTTCACTTCTCTGTCAACTCGAATCCGAGTGTCCGACTAACATATCTCTCAAAACAACCTATCACCTTTTATTAGGGACGATCATTATTTACCAATACATCATACCGGTAACAGACCGATATTATTCTTATGTTTTTCGGTTTTGATATTCTCGGTAATCTGGTATTACCGGTACTGTACTGCTATAATCGGCATTTTGTTTATGTTTTTATTCATTTTCGCTTTTAGTATTATTCATAATTTTGATAGAAGTACAGGTCAAGTATCAGTACAAGTTATCCCTAGCTTTTATAAACAAAAAGTATTACTTTAAATGACTGAAATGTTTTTATCCCTAGCTTTTATAAACAAAAAGTATTACTTTAAATGACTGAAATGTTTTTATCCCTAGCTTTTATAAACAAAAAGTATTACTTTAAATGACTGAAATGTTTTTTTAAAATAAACACATAAAATAGTAAAGTTTAAATACACGTTTTAATCTACATTGGTCGTTTAAAAATGTTTGCTATATTTCAAATAAATTCCAAATGTTGCACGGAATTCGAAAGAATCAAAGGATTATTTCCTTTGACTGTTGATATCACCTCTAGACGACATAAATTCACATGAAATTTTTTTGATGCTACCTAACGTGAAAAATTGAAATAATTTAGCTTCATGTGTCAAAATCAAAACTAATAGACATAAAAAAACATTAAATTGCCTAATTACAGTTGCATACATTGTTCTTTGATTATAATCCAAATCCAACCTTTCAAACGTTAAATGATTATAATATACAATGATTAAGGTTGTCATGATCATACTTTTGAAAACTTACAGAGGTCACTCTAATAAAAAGAACATGAATTTACTGTTTGATATATGAGATTCATTTAAATTAGAACACTACCAAAAAAACCTAAAAGACACTAGATTTTTTTTAGCATTTTTTTTTTGCTGAAAATCTACATTTAAAAAAAATAGTATTACACATGTGTTCTTTAGTAAACAAAAGAAGACGATGATTTATTCTTCAATTCATTTGTCTGTTTCTAATTCTCGGTAGCTTTGTTAAAATCCAATGTTTACTATGTCTATATTGAATCAACATTAGTACCAATGTTGAGTTGTGACATGTTAGAGCTTGTAACGAGCGAGACACTCGAACAAAAAGCACTAATATCAACCGAATTGAAACAAAATTCGGGTTGTGTTGAACGAAGTTTGAATTGGAGAAATTAGATGTCGAAACCCGGTAACCCACCTACCCGTAGGCACGACAGTAAAATTACCAGTAAAACCTGCTTCTTCATCCGATAAAGAAAAACCGGAGATTATTGAGAAAGCACATAGTTCCATCATCCTATGTCATAGTGATAAGGTTATGATAGAAATCACCAAAAAACTTTTGTTGCATGTTTGGTCAAAAAAAGAAATTAGATTGTACGTACATGACAGGCTTATAGAATACAGGTTGTACTTGAAAACAAGCTTTGTATCTTTCATATGGAATTTAGTAAAAAGAATCATGGTGATGCATGTAACGAATTAGTGATGGATTATGAGAATAATATTGAGGTTGTTTTGGAGAAACATATAAAGCAATCATTTGCTTATCCTTTCTTATAGCACAATCTTATGATCGAACAATTTGTACACTTTCATACAAGGTAACATGTTAAAAGGAAGATTATGTGGATGGGTTGTTTATGTAATAAGCAAAATATATAAAATTCTAATTAATAGATTAAAAATGTAACAAAATAATAATAATAAGATAACGAAATATATTGAATCAGAAAGTTACATCTTAATAAATTGTAAAGTTGATAAATAAGTTTATAAAATAAATTCTAAAAGCAGAAACTAACATTAAGTTATATGACTTATTACAAATGAAAATTTAGTTATGGAGTCTAAGTTAAGTATATAAATTTAATAAAACTTAAAATGTTAAATAGTCTATTTACTTGTACTTATGAGGTGTATGGACCAGTTATTAATAGGCAAATAGACCAGATCAGGATTTTGTTTTAGGCCCATAAGATATAAATCTGTATTTTAAATGAGTCCTGCTTCAATTTTATTTTATTAGGTATTATATATGATACATGTGACTAAGTCAAATACATGCGTTAACACATGGTGTCATACAACCTAGGGGTTGTTTGACAACTTTTGAATGGTTAAGTGCTGAACCAGTAAAAGGTCTGAACCATTAAGTGTTAAACCAGTAAGAGGTCTGAACCATTAAGAGACAGTATAATTTTATAACCATTCAGAGGCAAATGTCTAACTAATTCAGATTATAGGTCTTAACCATTCAGACTCTGTATAATGCTTAACCATTCAGAGGCAAATGTCTAAACCATTCAGACATTTGCTTGCGAAACAAACAGTCTGAACCATTAAGTGTTAAACCAGCAAGAGGTCTGAACCATTAAAAGTCTCATTAAGAGTTAAACAAACAGCCCCCTAGTCTTTTATACAAGCGTTAACACGTAGTGTTTTAAACCTGCATTTCTAGCATGCATACAATCATTTTAGATGATAAAACACTATGACTTGAATCGAATACAGTATTTCTAGATGTCAAACACCATGACTTGAATAGTAATACAATTATTTCAGATGTTAAAGCACCATGACTTTTGAATCGTAATAAAATGTTTAAAAAACCATGACTTGAATTGTAATACAATTATTCGAGATAAAACACCGACTTTGAATCGAAATACAATGTTTCCAGATGTTTAAAACAATTGACTTTAAACACATGCGTAATACATGGTGTTTTCACACCTGCATTTATCGTGTTGGATTATCGTGTATTTTATTTTTTGTCAAACAATCTTCTAGGAAGTGCTATTAAAACACAATGACGATGAAGAAATAATAATTATTTATGTAAACTAAACAAAACTTCTTATATTTAACCATTATCTTCTATAAAAAAAGGAAAGAGAAATGAATTAAAGGAGTGATAATCATGGGTTCTTAAATGAAATATATGGTTTCTATTTTTAAACCGCGATGAAAGGACACTATTAGCCTTATCAAGTCAAATTAGCCATCAAAATATAAACACAATTTACAATTTTACCATTATTATTTTAAGCCATTAAAATTGATGTTTTGATTATGGTCTAGACCACAATCTAGACACTTTAACCGAGACACTCTAGTTATACTCTGGAAAAACCCTAAACTAAACCACAAAGACAGGCAATGTTACCTATCGAATGTATTAAAGCCTTATGGAAGTCCGGATATCGAACCCTATAGACATTGTAATAACTAAACTAGACTCCGGCTAAGAACTAAACAAGCTTAAAAAAGGTTTGTTTGGTTTTGAAAAGAGTTTTGATTGTTTGATTTAAACTAAAGAGAGCTAACTAAGATAAACCAGAACTACTAAACAATTGATTACTTTAATGGAATTCAAGAATGGAAAAGCACTACCTAGTTTTGGAATCCTAATTGTGAATCTTGGACTTCTCTCGACTATACAAACTATGATGGAACCAGGATCTTAGAATACGACACCCTTAGACAACCTAGTGGATCCCTGATCATTCTCTAGGTGTGACCAAAAGGAAACCCCAAGGGGCGTGTAAAGCTTACCAGTTGGATGGATTACCTCTCAGTCTCTCCAACAACACTAATGTCCCTAAAAGGTATACTACCTCTGAGTCTCACTATCTCAAAACACCCTAAAGTGCAAGGGGTAGCCTAAGAACAATCGAAAGGACTCCGAATAACAAGGAAAGTAGGGAATTCAGGGAAACGTCCTCTTAGAGCCTTTACACCTAAATACCTAATAACAGAGACTACCCAACTATCTATCACCTCTCAACTATCTAGATAGGTAGAATCTTCAGATCTAACAAACTCTCAATCAAAGTTCCTATGGATTATAACGTCCAGCAAAACTATATAATAATCACAAACACACAATAAGTAACCTCACATGCAACTATAACTGAAAGACATTCAACAAGAAGCATGCGGAACATAAACCAAAGATAAATCAGTTCTAAATACGTAATTCATCAAATCAATCATCAAGTTTGTTTACAATAGTGTTAACACAACATAAAATCCATAAAACTGAGAAAAGTACCAATATTCAACAAATAATCATCCATAACCTAAGTAGTATCAAGATCTAGCCAACAATCATGATGTTCAACAATATGGAGAAGCAAAATAGGTTGCAAAACAATAAACCGAATAACAATTACCAACCTGATTTGCAACTTTAAGCTTCAATCCTTGATCCCGAACAATTTCCCCTTACCAAAATCTCTTTAGAATCGTCAATTTCTTCGATAACAGAAGCTTCTGGTCGTCCATGTTTGATTTTGGCCCTCTTCTGACTTATATACTGAACCCCCGGGGTTTTCATGCGTTTGGGCCAATTTGGGTTTCTTAGGACCAGTAAACTTTTTAGGGTTTATGGCCCATAAACACTATGATGCTTACTGCTCGTAAGTCACGAATGAGGGCCCAGTAACCCTAAAAATGGATTCTTCTCGCCGTGCTACCCTAAATTCATATATTATACGCCTCGTAAATAATTTTCTAGCTCAAGATATGGCCGTTTAACGTTCAGACTCTTTTATGCGCGCGATTTTGCTTAGTTTTTCCTCGTGTGTTCGTTTCTTCATGATTTAGACTCGATTTACGCTCCTTTTGCACACGAACACCTGCAAAATATCAATACACTAAGTACGAGCTATAAATGACCAAAACTGACTCGATTACTATCGAAAACATATGCAAATACAAGGAAAATACGATGTGTTTTGCAACACATCGAAAATCTAGATTTAATGGTCTAAAACACTTTTTTACACTTTTTAGATAAAACCCTATATGTAGGATAACCTCACCCTATATATATATATATATATATATATATATATATATATATATATATATATATATTATTATATATATAGACACACTCATACATCTATTGTGAACTAGTATTAATTTCAAAATTTAACCTATACTAAAGTTGGTGACGAATTATTTTACATTTATTTAATTAGATATATAACCAAACAAATAGTATTGTCATGCATGCCATTGATTTCAAAGTAGTAATATTTGCGTGAAGTAATCATTTCTAATATAAGAAATGCAAAATTCATAACAAGTTAAAAATTAATTTAAGAAAAAACTAATAAAATAAAGAGCATCCAGAGTAGGTGCCTGTGGTTCACGTGGCGGTCTAAAGCTAGAAAGAGGTTGCGGGTAGCGTAGAACTCAAAGAAAGAGAGTGACGATTGAGAGTGAAAACGTTCATAGAGCTTTTTGAAAAATGCTAACATGTTTGTAGAGAGAGATTGGAGATGAGTAGTGGATACTCTAAGAATATAATGAATTTCAAAAGCATTGTAATAACTGGTTTCAGTCGTCGAAAAGATCGACAACACTATGAAGGGTATTTTTGTAAAGGAAATTTCAAAATCTCACCAGTTATTACATAAACCACTTTAAGGATGATTATCATTAGATTGTCGTAACCTCCAAAATGGAAGTTAGATTATTCTAGCACTTTTATTTTAAACTTTTAAGGTACTAATTATCTGAATTCTCTACTAGTATGGTTAATTAGTTAATCTCTTCTATTAACTATATATTTAAAAAAAAATTAAAAATAATTTACGTTTGAACGTTCAAAAGTGTCTTTGGTTCGAATATTCAGGATATGGTACAATAACTTTACATGTGACAATATTCTTGTAATATATTCATTGTTGCGTGATATGCTATGAACATGTGTTTACTTTACCACATGTGGGCTAAAAGTACTTAATGTGTTTCTCACACCCTGCCAAGAAGGGCCTAGGCGTAACAATTTAATATCAAAACATACACGACAGATTAAAACAATTTTTATAACATGTACATTAGATAATTACAATTTCATAGTTTACGTCAAATCACCTATCTATATTCTAAGGTGCAGTCAAAGTAGGTGACGTGGGTCTAATATCCATCCGGACTTCATGCCCATGTTGTCCAACCCCTAAAGGCTAAATGCAGTGTCTCAGATTATACTTCCTGAAAAACATGCTCAAAATATATATTAGTTATAAAGCTAGTAAGTTGACAACGAGTTACATAAGAATACCATGGCAAAGTTTCAGTAGGTGTATGTGTGCATATAAAATTTGTGTCCCTTTAATCCACACCCCGCCCAATGTGGAAATGCGAGGCCCGACCACGAAAGGTTTTCAAGCATCCGATTAGCAAACATCATGATTATATTAAACCAACGATACCAAGTGCATTTCAACGTTTACAAAAACAAGTATTTAAGTTGGTGTACATTGCCCAAATAAACGTGTTTTAAAATACTTAGGCAAAATTAAATTTATAAAACAAGGCTTTGACAAATATATCCTGCACGAGGGCAGAAAATACATGGCAAACCTCCAAAAATGGTATCGTCATATACATCATATCCTTGACCTTTAAGCCATGAGACGTTGCTTACTTTCTAGAAATACATGTTTAAAAAACATCAACATATTGTTTGTGAGTTCACAGGTTTAAATAACACAAATGAATTTTTAAAAATATTTGATAAAATCGGTATGCATAGTTCTAATGAAATTTGCTTATCAAAATAATATTTAGCTAGGACATTAACATTTGTGTTGTCATAAGCTCATAACCAAACCTTGACAATCATCTGTAGTACCACGCCACCAAATCCCGATGGCGCCTACCTAAGGACACAATTGCACTCCCATGAGGTCACATGGGACCAGGAGTGGGCTTGCTAACACTCATAGACCTATTCGACTACTCTACAATCTATTTTAACTAATAGTTACTCAAATTAATATCCCCTTGGGACTTCACGAGAGCAATAACTACAAAATGCACACATAAAAGATTCTAGTGATTACATTCCCTAACTATCATACCAAACATGTATCTCCCCCTAGTATATAAAAGCAAAACATTTAAAAGAGGGTTTGTGAAACAACTCATAACTCTGTGTTCCGTGCAATCTAGCAAGTCCAATGTCCGATAATGATATACATACACACACACACATTCCCGACCCACAAATGACTTAATCCAATTAAGACACTAAGGTTAATTACGTGTTTCCTCCACAAGTCTTTCACCAATTTGCTAGGACTTAATTTCAAAAACGTTTGTATGTTACAACACGTTGGTGGGTGATTATCCGAATGATCATACATGCATGTTATCACACATATACATAGATATACACGTATTTGAATAATGTCCAGGGCCTATCCCCTTGTATAAAACCCGTGTCGGCGCACGATTGATCCGATTAATAAATATAAATTTTTATGTAAAAATATATTATACTTATCTTGTGAAGCTTCACCCCACAAAACCGGAAAGTCGATCACGACCAAAAATATACTTATCTTTTAACATCATAAATATATTTTCCATGTTTAAAATAAGTTGACGAAAATCATACCTTTAATATATTATTTATGTTTATTTATCGGAAAGCCATTCGTTATCACGAACGTTTTTGCTTATCATTTGCGTATACGTACACACACACACTAGAGGATGCCCGGACGATGCTGTGTGGAACATGGACAATAGTAATAACGTAACGTGTTAATTTTTTAATAAAAAAAACTATAAATAATATCATGCTCAAATTAAAGTGAATAAAATGTTTGTTTTTTAAGTAATATTAACGCATGAAAAAAATATCGTCATTTAAAACTCATTGGGTGAAGTTGTTTTAAAAGTCAACAATATCTTTAAAGTTTTAAAATTATCTTAAATTACTTTTTTGTCCATATGGAGCCTTGACATTGAAGCCTCATCCTACTTTCTCTATAAATAGAAAGGAAATAAAATAGAGAAAATAGCGAAAACTCACTACCACTACTACAAAAAAAAATGGCATTCGCTACGACCGAATTCGTAGCAAACACCAATTTTGCTACGAATTTGCTACAAATTTGGTTCGTAGCTACAAGTCTCGTCGCGGATTTATTTGCTGCGAATTTTAGCTACGGAATTATATTTTGCTATGGTTTAGCTATAAAAAGGGACATTGCTAATTTAGCTATGGATTTTGCTACAAAATGTTTGCTACGGAATTTGCTATGGATCTCTAGCTACGGATTTTTTAGCTACGAAACCTTAGCTATGACTTTTGCTACGTATTTTTGCTATGGTTTTTGCTACAAATTGAGCCACAAATTTGATACAGATAATGCTACGAATTTAGCTACACAAGCAACTAGAACATTGCTATGGATTTTGCTACTAATATTATTGCATTTTTTATATTCTCTATGGTTGCAATTCAATTTAAAAATCTGTTTTTATATATAAATATATCCAAATTCACAAAACAATTTACAACCACAAATAAAGCTGAAAGTATCTACAAATTGATTAAAAATTATAAAATATAATGCAATGAAATATTATAAAGATGTACAAACTATCTAAATACAAATGGCTATATCACAAATGAAGAAAGCAGAATTCCATGTATTAAAAAACACAACTTCGTATGGATGCAACGCAAGATATAAATAGCACGCTTTTCTCTTGTTCTTCATCATTACTAGAACCTTCAATGCCATCTTTTCTGACTACATGATTCAAGCCAAATTATATGTCCAAATCTGAAAAAAAGTTGGAACACAGCATCAACATGAAGGAACCTGAAAAACAACATTAGGTGTTTAATTGTTAGTGACAAAAATTTATTAAACTAATTGTCATGTCAAGAATCTAATTTGCCATTTGACAGTAACTAAACACTACAAAGTCCTTTGGGCTTTGAATAAACACATACTAGTCATAGTGATGATATGCGCTTGGAAGGAGAGGGAGAGAGCGGTGGTGGCGGGAGTTTTAATTTTTCACTTTAAATGATCTATGCAAATAAAATTTATAAGAATTAATAAATAACAAGAAAAATTTATAAATAACAAAAAGAAAGTGTATAGAAATAAATATAAATAAATATTTCGTTGAAACAATACATATTAGTTATCTATATAAACAGTTTAATAAATATTCTTTATTTAGTTATAGTAAAAGAGTTATACATAACTGACATATTGGATTTAAATAACTCTAACTTTCACTAATTGGCCGATAACACTTCCAACTTTCGGTTTGTACACAAACACTCCCAACTTTCAACTTATTAGCCGATAACACTCCCTAACTAACTGAACCCTAACCCAGTTAGCTGATGTCAGCAGCCACGTCATCAAAAAATGTCATGTCAGCTGCCACGTCATAAAAATGTCACGTCAACTGCCACATCAACAAAAAGGGCCACATCAGATGCCACATTAGCAAAAACTAATGGGTTAGGGTTTAGTTAGATAGAGAGTGTTATCGGCAATAAGTTGAAAGTTGGGAGTGTTTGTGTACAATTCGAAAATTGTGAGTGTTATCGGCCAATTTGTGAAAGTTAAGGTTATTTAAATCGAATATATCTATATGATTAACATTAATATGTTAGTTTGGGTTTTACTAGCCATACGTGTTTTAATAATCTACTACTGGCTCTGTTCGTGCATTGCAATGATAATTCGGCCAGTATAACTTCGATTTGTTATGCGGAGAATTTGACGTACCCGTACTTGGTATACTAACCAAAAGAGAAATCAACAGGTGTTTTACATTGCCCAAAAAAAAGATAAATGAACGCGGTATCGACATCAATGTTGTTCGAATGGTGCATATTGTCACGGGACTACTACAACTATTCATTTATCATTGCTAACAGAATTGTATAAATAAAAAAATTATCGGAACCTAAAACCATAAAATGAATAAAGGTATCAGATATCGATGTTGTTCGGTACGATACGGTGTTAGTTTATCAAAATAAAACCAATAAAAATAAATACTGGTATTGATATCGATGATGTTTGGTCAGTTTCGGTTCGGCTCACTACGGTAGCGGCACAGTATCCGTTATCAAACATGAAACCATAAAAATGAATACAACTATAGTATTGATGTAGGAAACGACATGGTATTCGTTTTCAACAAAATTCATCTGAGGGTTGAAAACAATAAGCATAGAACACAAATTATTAGTAAAATATAAAATTAGATGATGATTATAATATTATTAATAAAATCAAAACAATTACTTAAAAACAAAATTATTATTCATGCTAATTCTCAAATCAATATATATATATATATATATATTATATATATATATATAATTCTTAATCCGACATCATGGCCCTTAATATGTCAAGTTAGACCTTAATTGGTTGACATGATATACTATGATGTAATAAGTTATATGATGGCAAAAAACTCGAGTCTTATAGGTATACCTGAAACCCGAAGCATTTACTGTAGTATAACCGATATCCGAAGGTATGGGATAGGGAAGAAATAGTGTGCGGGTAGCCTTGTAAATGAACCGAACGAACATGAACAATTCGCGTTCGTTCGTTAAGGAAATTCGGATGTTCGTGAACTGTTCGCGAACACTAACCACGAACACAAAGGAGCACAAACGAACACCCGAGCACAAACGAACATTAAAGTTGAAAATTAAAAAAAGGCATCGTTAACCTTAAACATTGTACACAACAAAAGTAGTTAATTATAATCATTAAACGATTATCAAGAATTTAAAAAACAAAAGTAGCACTATATGACAAATCAAGTTTAGCTTAAGACATAATCATCCAAAATACGTAAAATACGAACAAACGTAAACGAACATATTACCGAACATTCAAGAATGCAATCGAACGAACGGGGCCTTTTATGTTCTAACAAAATTTTTTGTTTGTGCCTGTTCGTTAACTTAACGAACGAACATAAACGGACTTTCCGCCAAACAGTTCACAAACTATTCGCTAAACATTCGCTTCGTTTACAGCCCTATTAATGGGTATAAGACGAATATGAGATTAGGTGATACCCGACCCGATTAGCTGAAACTATATACCTATACGCCCGCGACCGCAAATAGTGTTGGGTAATCGAAGCCCACCATCACCAATTCTAGGGAAACCCGTCGCCCGAAGGTCCACTATGGTAAAATCCGATTAGAATCGGATTCGAACTAGAGACCTATAGCCTCAAACTCAAATCTTTACTTCTTCTCCAATATGAATTGACCTATAGCTCATTTGATTGCAGATAATTTTTAACTTGTGCTTAAATTTAGACTTCATTAAATAAACATCTCCTAGTTTAGAAGACATTTAATATTTTACAATAAAAACCCCTTTAATAAACTTCTGCTAATTTAATACTTTATAATAAACTTCATTTTGATGAGTATGTTTTTAATTTATTATATCTTATACCTGTTTGAGTTTTTTTCAACTTTTTAGAAATATATATAATATATGACGTCAATGACCACTGAACCGGTAACTCATCCAATTCTAACAAATTTGGAGACAAGTAAGACGACAAAGCAGGCAGCCGGAATGTCGTTTAAACTGGGATTTTAACATCTGCCTCTACCCTGGAATCCCTAAATGATATTATGAAATACCGATACTAATGGTGATGGTTTTGTTTGATGGTAACCTATAAAAACATTATGAAATCAGAAAATTGGTCATGTGAAGTGATACTCTTTCGGCTCTTCTTCGGCCAATCAAATTTCCAAGATTACTACCCCCATTTGTAATTACGTTTTTTTGGTTTGGTTTCATGTGTTTAAGAGCCGAGGACAAACTCCGTGGTTCAAAGAATGTGATGGGAGTCGAAAAAAAATACTTGTCTACTTATCTAAATATTTTAATATTTATTTTCTCTAGTTTGTTATGTATTTTATTAATTATTTTTCAAAACTTATTTTCCTGATTTTTGCTATAGTTTCATTACAGGTTTAAAAATTGTCTTATGAATGTTTATTTTGTCAAATTTATTAGGGTTTTGCTACCGATCTTATTATTTTTTTAAATATATTTTCTACGTTTGGTTTTAGATATTTTTTTTCTAGATTTTGCTATTATTTTTAAATACTCATATGCTCAACTTTGCTACAATTCTTGCTCCGGATTTTATTTTTACTTGTTTTAATCAATTTCTAAATATTTATTTTCTTGTTTTTGCTACCGATTTTGCTACTTATTTTTTAAAATATGTTTGCCTTAATTTTGCTATGGATGTTGCTACAATTTTTTCTATGTTTGGCATTAGATATTTTTTTTCTTGATTCTGAACGAATTTTGCTATGCTTTTATTTGGTTATTATTTAAATACTTATATTCTCTACTTTGCTACATATTTTGCTACGGTTTTTAATTTAAATTTTTACAGTTAATTTCTAAATACTTATTTTCATGGTTTTGCTACGGATTTTGCTACGATATTTTTTAAATTTTATTTTTCAGTTTTGCTACGGATTTACTACGTATTTTGCTATGAATTTCATTTGCGACGCAATATCCGTAGCAAAATGGTAGCAAAATGTGTCCGTTGCTAATCCATAGCTAATTCGTAGCAAAATTTGCGACCGATTTTTTCTCATAGCAAATGCCTCTTTTTGTAATAGTGTACATTGAAGCCTTTATAAAATAAAGTTCAAAAAAAAACTAATGTAACCCATTATATAAAGTTTACTACACATCAATCTATATATCATGGCGAGTGTATACAACACAAAAAAATAATAAAAGAAGTATTTGTGAGTAAAAGAGAGATATGAAGAGTCAACAAAATAGGGTTTTTAGTTAAATTATATTGTTGTGGTGATAGAGTCGGATGACAAAAATACTTGAACATGACAGGTATACTCGAAACCCAAAACATCCGAGACGATACCTGCGGATATGCGATCGAAAAATAATATCTCGCGGACAAGAATGCTTTTATATGAATCATTGAATTGTAATTATAACTAGTTGATGCCCCGCCCGCGTTGCGGGGCAATGGCCGAATAATGAGCGAGTGTTAGGCAGCTCCTTGAAACGGAAAACAATTAAATCGGGTCAACCAATTAAAACAAAACCTTTTATAGTTCTGCTAAAAAATTAAAGCAGTGGCAATACTGTTATTTTTAATTAAGGGAAAGTTTTATTTTTTGACTGGGGTAAAATTGTAATTTGCCAAAAGCTAAAGTGATGGCAGTATTGTAAATTGGAACCATGGGCGAAATTGTAAATTTGCGCAGGGGCAAATTCGTAAATTTGAACTTGGGGGTAACACAATAATATAAATTTGAACTAAAGGCACAATCGTAATTTTAGGCTGGAGGCAAAACCATAATTTTATTTTGAACCGAGGGCGAAATCGCAATTTTGAGTTGGAGCAAAAACATAATTTTATTTTGAACATGGGCAAAAACGTAACTTTGAACTGAGGGCGAAATAATAATTTTTTAAACGGGGGAAAACCATATTTTTAACATAGGGCAAAATCGTAATTTTTAGCTGGGGGCAAAAACATAATTTTGCATTGAACCGGGGGCGAGAATGTAATTTTGAGCTGAGGGTAAGATCGTAATTTTGCATCGAGGGCGAAATCGTAATTTTGAGTTTAGAGCAAAAGCATAATTTTATTTTGAATATGGGCAAAAACGTAATTTTGAACTGAAGGCGAAATAATATTTTTTAAACGGGGGAAAATCACATGTTTAACAGAGAGCAAAATTGTAGTTTTTAGCTAGGGGCAAAAACATAATTTTGCATTGAACGGGGCGCTGCGAGAACGTAATTTTGAGCTGAGGGTAATTCTGAGCTGGGGCAAATACGTAATTTTATTTTGAGCAGGGGGCAACTACTAATTATAAGCAGGGCAATTCGGTAATACTATGATGAATATAAAATAATAAATATGGTGGTCCAATGGGGGAGTGCCAGACAAGATCGTAATTTTGAATCAAGGGCAAAATCGTAATTCTGAGCTGGGGACCAAAGCGTGATTTTAGTTTGAGTTGGGGGCAATACCGTAATTATAAGCAGGGGCAATTCGGTAATATTACGATGAATATAAAATAATAAACATGGTGGTCCAATGGGGGAATGTCAGACAGCTGCCTGGCAGAATATAAAATAATAAACATGGTGGTCCAATGGGGGAGTGCCAGGCAAGATCGTAATTTTGAATCGAGGGCAAAGTCATAATTCTAAGCTGGGGACAAAAGCGCAATTTTATTTTGAGTGGGGCAATACCGTAGTTTTAAGCAAGGGCAATTCGGTAATATTGCAATGAATATAAAATAATAAACATGGTTGTATGGTGGTCCAATGGGGGAGTGCCCGACAGCTGCCTGGGCACTATCCCCCCATGTTAGAATTGTAATGGGGGAGTGTCAGACAAGATCGTAATTTTGAAGCGAGGGCAAAGTCGTAATTCTGAGCTGGGGACAAAAGCGTAATTTTATTTTGAGCTGAGGGCAAAACAGTAATTTAAAGTAGGGGCAAAACGGTAGTATTACGATGAATATAAAATAGTAAACGGCGTGGTCAAATGAGGGAGTGTCAGGCAGCTGCATGACACTATTCCCCATTTGTAAATTGTAGTAATGTAAATAAATGTAAATACCGACATTAATAAACTATGTAGCCTTTTTTCACGTTATAAATTTGTTTTGAAAGACAAAGGTAAGTTTTACAAATAGTAATAAAGTCAAGGAGACATTTCACAAATATATTTTCAAATTATAAAAAAGCGCTTATTCACATTTTTCTTCTAACGGCCATCCCCAAATTCAAATAAACCCTAAAATCTCACACACCCTGTGTGCATCAATTTACACAACATCCAGGGTTTATTTCAATTCAATCCGTTCAATTTCACCACACCACTCAATTTTGTTCATACACAAGTTTCAGAATGGATCTTCCACAAGAAACCGATGATTACATTCGAGAATCGATAGATTATTCGCTCGGGCTTCCGGTATCGATACGTACTCTGGAGTTAAAGCTTTTATCTTCTGAAGAATCACAGAGGCAACTTCGCAATCAGTACTTGTGCTTGAAATCCAAATTGCAAGAGAAAGATGACGTCATCGAGCGTGTTAGGGTTTGTCTTTTTTTGATTTGTTAATATCTTATTACAAATTTTCTACGGTTAATGTTGCTTTCGGTTCCGATAGCTTTCTGTGAATTTGATTGTTTAGGGTTAATTAGTTGATATGTATTTTTTTTGTTTTTCTTGTATAACTTTTGATGTATAATGTTTTATAAAAAAAACGAATTTGGTGTTACGATATGTTTATTTTTATCTACATTTCGATATAAGTTTTATAAAACATGAGGCCGCTTGAATATAATTTTATTTTTCAAATAAACGTTATACTTGATAGTCTATTTCTTATTAAAGTATGTCGAAATGTGGATAATAATAAACACATCGCAACACCATATTCGTTTCTTTATAAAACATTATATGTTAAAAGTTATATAAGAAACACAAAAATCTATGTTATAACTTATACCAGTGTCTTTTCATAATGAATATTTTTTTGGTTTTGTTTTCACCTGTTAATTTGTACGTAGGCCGAATCAACAATGAATGCACTAGCCGTAAAGAAGTTTGTGGAAGAGAATCAGAAATTGGCTTTGGAATGTTCTAACTTGTTAAAGAATGTAATAAATGGGAGAAAGAGTGTTCGTTGTATCACCACGACCGAGAGGCGTTAATGGAATTTGGGAATGAGGCTGATAACCGGGCTAAGGAGGCGGAGACACATGTTCGTGATTTAGAACAAGAGTTGACTAAGTTGACTGAAGAATTGGTGTTCTATAAGCAACAATCTGAGGGCACACAGGTAACTGATTGATTATATCCGTTGAATGTTAGATGCTATATATTAACTATACTAGAGTAGTAGTGTTTAAACCGCACTTTGCAGCTAGTGCATTCACTATAAATCAAATATCTATATATGTACTTGTATTTTAACCTACGCTTTGCAGCGGGACGAACGTGTGTTGTGGTGTAGACACTCGCGTCGTCAAGTACATAATTCATTTGAGACATATGAAGTTACAAACCACTCGAAGTTGAGTTTCCAGACAAAAAAAGCAATTATATCATTGTAAAAATAAGCGTATAAACACAAAATCATATTTAAAAGAAGTAAAAAACTTATCATTTTACCGGACGTTATAAAAATGTTTACTAATCTTACAATAATAATTAAGACAATTAAAGTATACAATTTTAATATTAAAAACATTTTAATAAAATTACCTTAATTAATTAACCCATGATTACCAATTATTTTATATATCACATTTTGTTATTCCCAAAATGCCCTCATCAGGTGTCTTGTGTGAAATTACTATAGTGGACGTCTCAGATGTATTAGATAGTAGTATAGATATATCATGTATGTTTGTAGTATATATCTGTTTATGGGCAGTTACAATATTACAATATTGTTTGACGTGATTAAAGGTTGGCGAGATGACAAAAACTGAATCTGCTGAACATTTTCTCGTTGATACGTTGTTATCAACTTTAGTCAGCAAAGATGATGTAGCATCAACAGCTCGTTCTTTCTTAGAGGCAAACAGTGGGGTGGAAGTGTGCGAAAAGATGCTGGAAATGTGGGAAAGGTTTGTGATAAACTTTTTTTTGTGTTCTTTAACTTATGGTAGATATGTTTTCAGTAAGTTTTCTTACAATTTGATGGTAAATTTGGCAAATTTCTAAAGATTTTAATGTATGACTGTAGGTTGAAGCCGTCAACACAAAAAGTTTTAGCACTGGCTTCGGAGGTGAAGATACTTGAGAAAGAAAAGGACCATTTAAGTCATAATCTCACTACAGCTGAAGAGGAGGTGCGTTTGTATAATTTGAACACATTTATTTATGAGCGGTTTCGCTTTGGCTGGTCAAATGAAAAAAAATAGTTAAAATGGGAATGGTTCAAATGGGTTGTGCATGATGTCAAAATTTGGTTAAAATCTATTTTTTTATTTATGCATCTTCCTTTAGCGTTTTAGTCAAAGATTTGGATTATTATTATTATTTGAAAAAATATTGTATGCAATTAGTAGTAATGTATCAATTATATATAAAATACAGACAAAGAATTGTTTATAGGGCAACCCAACTTCACCCCTTGTGGTTGATATCGAAAATTTGTCCTGTTCATTTGTATCTAAAACGGGTCAAATGGATCGAATGAATGGGACGAATGGATTGTAAGATACAAATAGGTTGAAAGTTGTTCAAAGGCTATTTCTAATGGATACAACCTCCTAACTTGTTTCATTCAAACATATGGAGTATTATCGTGATGCTATTTTTTTGTAATTATAAACGACTCGTTAATTGTGTATAGAAAGTGGACAAAACGTGTGCGTGTGTCAACCTAGGTGTGTGTACCTATTCCATTACCTGACCGGTCCATCTTGCCACTTCTAGTGTGTATTTTCTTCTATGTGTGTGTGTATTTGTGAGTTTATGGTGCTAACGAAACTTGGGTTTGACTAGGTCAAAGTCCTGTTTGAAGAAAACAATTTATTGGACAAGGAGAATAGGAGATTGATGAAGCTACTCCAAAAAGAAAGACAACTAAACAATTCTGGTGGAAACCGTAACAGTACATCCTTGAAGGTAAGTAATCTAAGATGACGCTTCATGTTTGTGCTTGAAGGTAAGTAGATGACACTTCATGTTTGTGCGTCGAAGACACGTTGTGATTATTTTCCTGGAAAATCCATGAATTACTGTACACTAAAAAAAACTTCTGAATATTTTTGCAGAATAATAAACGGATGTGTAGTCCAAGAGATTGCAGTCCAATTGAGAAGAGACTTGACTTCAGTGAATCTGGTTCGCCAAGACAGATATTATCTCCTTTGAGACACAACACACCCGAATCTCGATTGCACAAAAAGTGACTTTTTATAAGACTCTATGAACTTCACTAATCTTGTCTATGTTGTTGCTTTGTTTAAACTTCCATTTACAAAGAAAGTTTTGATTCACTTGACTAACATAATTATAGCCATAACTTCGTTTGGAAACTAATAGTTGATATGGGGTTTTGAGTGCACATGAGGTTTCAATCTAAAACCAGCGGATAATAAATAGAGTAACTAGTACGTGTTATGGCTAACGAGACGCTAGATATTCATGCTTTTGATCCCGACATGCAGCTAACACAATCTTCTGGATTGGTCCATTACCCTCTCTGCCGACCTTAATTCCAGCGTGCAATGACCACCACTCCTCCATGGTTGAAAATGCTCAGATGTCACTTTTGACAACCCTTTAGCAAAGCAGCCTTCTTGACACTTCATCACCTCTGAAGCACAGAAACGTCCTGGAGCAGCCGTCTCCCGTCCCGGGGACTGCAAGGGGACGGAAACGCGACGGGTACGGCCGGGAAACGTCCCCGGCAGTTAGGAAACGTGGAGGAAACGGGCAGGCGAAGGGGACGGCGAAGAAACGTCCAACCGAAACGTTTCCTGCGTGTTTCCGGTTATATTTTTCGGTTTTTTTTTTTTAAAAAGATTATTTATTCATTCCTTTTATAAAACAAAGCCCATACAAATCCTTTATACGTAAACTCTTAACCCTACGGCCTTTCAGTTTCCTACGGCGATCTTCTTCTTCTCTTCTCCCATTCGAACTCCAAAAGGCAAAATCATGGCATCTAATGAAGAAACACAAGGATCATCATCATCTATAGATGAACCTCCATTGTGGGATTATGTGGAAAAACAAGAAAAGCAAGGTTCGGGAGGAACTTGGAAATTCAAGTGCAAAGTTTGTGGTGAAAATCGACAAGGATCGTATTCAAGAGTTAGAGCACACTTGCTCGGTATAAAAGGTAATGCAAGTGTTTTAGTTTACTTTTTTTTTTTTGTATTTTATGCCTATAGTACCAGGTTGCTGCTCTTGTCCCTATAAGTGAACTTGATGTTGAAATGGGTGCTGATCATATGGCAATGCAGGCTAACTGAGCCATGTCATTTAGAACTTTTGTTGGTTTCTTCATATGCCCACTAATACGGCTATACTTTCAAATGGACCATACTTCGTACCATTTCCATCTTAACAAAACTTATCACCTGGTTACTGTTGTTAAATCAACTTTTTTTGGATACTTGGTAACTGGTATGTTTAGAGATAGTTAAGAACCAAATTGTTAAGTTTATCCAATTTTGCACTTTTCAACAAAACCAAAAATGGATATTATTTAAACTTGTGCCAATCTTTCATAAAGGAATACATAAAACCTACAAAAAAATATACATCAACCGTAGGACACTGACAGGTTTATCAGGTTTGGGTCGGGTTGCTGATCAAAGTTATAATACCCCTGCTCTTTCAAATTTATAATTTTTCTGTGTGTTGGGCATTTCAAGTTTATCATTTATTCAATAAAATCAGGTTTATAATTCCTTACCTCCTGTTTCAAAGACGTATGCAACTATCTGTTTGGTGACGTCTTTGAGTCGTCATCTTCAGCTTTACAGTCCCAAGATTTTAGCTCTCTATTACAAAGACGTGTTTAAGCATTTCCTCAAGAGCCTGCATTGAAAATAATTTATGAAAAATAATAAAAACAAACTTTTCCTGCTAATTTCACTAAATTGAGTGAAGGGTCAAAGTCAAACTGGTTATAAATTCAGCCAACAATGCATACAGTCTCCTTAGTGCTGTAAACTTTATGTTATATTTGTTGTATTTATATGATGTACATTTGATTCATTATTCGTTATTGTTGATTTGTATAAAAGGTAATGGGATTGCTATCTGCAAGAAAGCAACACAGAGTGATAAAGTTGCAATGAAAAAGTTAGAAGATGATTATTTAGAGAGAAAAAACATTTCAAAAGCGAAAGAAGTCGGTTTGCCATGTGAAGCTGGCAATCCCTTAAAGAGGAGAAAACCCGCTTCAAATCCTATTCAAAAAGCTTTTGGTGTGGAAATAAGGGACCAACTTGATGAGGAGATAGCAAGGATGTTCTATACTGGAGGTCTACCTTTCAATCTTGCAAGAAACCCGCACTACCAAAGGGCTTTTCAGTTTGCTGTAGAGAACAAAATTGAAGGGTATGTACCTCCTAACTATAATAGGCTTAGAACAACCATGCTACAAAAGGAAAAGGAGAATGTGCACAAGTTATTGGAACCGATTAGGTTATCATGGAAAGAGAAAGGTGTGTCTATTGTCAGTGATGGTTGGACAGATCCTACACGAAAGCCTTTAATCAACTTCATGGCTACCTCAACTAATGGTCCTTTATTTCTAAAGGCGGTTAATTGTTTTGGAGAAATCAAAGATAAGTTTTTTATTGCTAATCTGATGAAAGAAGTTATCAACGAGATTGGTCATGAAAATGTTGTGCAAATCATCACCGACAATGCATCAGTTTGCAAGACGGCTGGAGAGATTGTCACGAGTGAGTTTACTAACATCTACTGGACACCATGCGTGGTACATACGCTTAATCTTGCATTGAAGAATATATGTTCCCCAAGGAGTGTGGAAACCAATCAACTAACATATGATGAATGCAAATGGATAACAGAAGTTCACATGGATGCGGTTGCAATAAAAAACTTTATCATGAACCATAACATGAGACTATCTATTTTAAGCAAGTTTACTCCTCTTAGATTGCTTTCGGTTGCTGATACTCGTTTTGCTTCAATTGTTGTGATGCTTAAGAGATTCAAACTTGTCAAACAGGGTCTACAAGCTATGGTCATAAATGATGAATGGGCTTCTTATAGAGAGGATGACACGGTGAAAGCTAACTCTGTTAAAGAGAAGATTTTGGATGACGATTGGTGGGATAAAGTATCATACATTCTTAGTTTTACTAAACCAATAAATGATATGATCAGAGTTTGTGACACCGACAAACCATGTCTTCATTCCGTGTATGAGATGTGGGATTCAATGATTGAGAAGGTGAAGGCCGAGATCTACAAGAAAGAAAAACGTCCCTTATCTACTCGTAGTATCTTTTATGATGTTGTGTATCAAGTTTTAGTGGCTCGGTGGACGAAGAATAACACTCCTCTACATTGTTTAGCACACTCTTTAAATCCAAGGTATATGATTTAAAATTACATGCTTAGTTTCTATTATGTATTTATATTTTTACTTTTAAATGTTGTAGATACTATAGTGACGCATGGTTACTTGAGAATAGTGAAAGAGTCCCTCCTCATAGGGATGGAGAAATTTCACAACAGAGGCGGACTTGTTTTAAGAGATTGTTTCCTAATGATGATGAGCATGATAGAGTCTTGGATGAGTATGCTTTGTTTTCAATGAAGGTTGGTCCTTTTGAAGATTTAACATGTATTACAAAGATGGATACTATGGAACCCAAGTCATGGTGGGCTAACTTTGGTGCTCAAACCCTCTTCTCCAAAGTTTAGCTTTTAAATTACTTGGACAACCTAGTTCGTCTTCATGTGCTGAGCGAAATTGGAGCACCTATGCATTTATCCACTCGCTTAGGAGGAACAAATTGACTACAAGTCGTGCTCAAGACTTGGTTTACGTCCACAACAATCTTCGGCTTTTGTCTAGGGCGCCTAACGATGTTGTAAATATGTGGGATGTGGGTGGAGATGCTTTTGACTCGATGGAAGATGTAGGATATTTGGAGTTTGCTGATCTTTCATTAGATGAACCGGAACTTGAAAGCGATTTGCTTGTTAACGTTTGATTAGATTAGTAAGATATGGAATTTTTTAGCTTTACATCAATATATAACTAATTTAAGTTTTTGTGTTACATTATCTTTGATATATATTTATTTTTTTATATGTTTTTATTCCCGTACCCGTCCCGTCCCCGCTTCTTAATTTTTTTAGTTTTTCCGTTTCCCGTGCCCGTCCCCGTACCCGTCCCCGTACCCGTACCCCGTTCCCGTACCCGTACCCGTCCCAGTGCATCCTAGTTCTTCACGTCACCCCAGGAGAAGCGATATGTGGTTGATAACGCTCAGATGTCACTTGCTACACGCTTGCATTGACTTGAACAGTAAACAATATGACGTTATGACTTGTCACACCAAGCTTTTAAA
Organism: Scalesia atractyloides; assembly: GCA_947069175.1. Lineage (NCBI taxonomy): Eukaryota > Viridiplantae > Streptophyta > Magnoliopsida > Asterales > Asteraceae > Scalesia > Scalesia atractyloides. The sequence goes on along the minus strand of CAMTDV010000017.1, from coordinate 97,698,151 downwards.
CTTGGACTTAGACAACCATAGCTCAAACTCAAGCTTTCTTACAATTCAACTGTTTTGCTGGAAAATATCAAAAGCACCTACCCTCTTTTAGAGCACTCATAGATATTCTTTAACTTCCATAGCACAGTCGATCCCCTATCCAATCAATACCCAGTAGCCTTAGGGGGGAAGGGACACCCAAGCAATGGCGGAACTAGAAGAAAAGTTCAGGGTATCCTAATCTACGAATATCCTATTATTTGCTTAAAAGTATCTGATACATAAATGGAAAGCGAAAAACAACATTTTTAACACTAATTTCAGACTTCACTACCGTCCCTAAGAATGTTAAACTACTTTTTTACACTTGCAAATAGCAATAATGTAGAAGATGATAAACTAAATTTAAACTTATCTATAGTTATAAAAAAAGAAAAAAATACAAACTTAGAACGTGTTGGAAGATCTGGTTGCGGCGTAATGAGAAAACGTTCAATGGCAGAATGACATCGACTTTAAGGGTGGTGGAGGGCATTAAAGATGAAGCGTTTCTCTGGGTCGCTAACCGCGCCAAAGTGCCCAGAGAGGCCTGTATTAACGGGTCGAATTTCCCCTTGTCTGATGTATAAGTTTTTTTCCTCTGTTTGTTATGTTTGTTTGGTTTGGGGGCTGCACAGCTTCTTGCTGTGTGGTTTTTTCCCTTTTGTTGGTGATATGAAAGCTTTATTGTTCAAAAAAAAAAAAAGAATATGATTTAATAAATGTAAGTGGTCAGCCTTTAGAAAAATAAATAAAGGAAGTAGCTACTTGGGGAACTGTGGCAGAGTGAAAAGAAAACAAATTTAAATAATGGATTTCATCATATTTTACGAGGCTTTTAATAATTTAATATTATTAGATTAAAACGAAAAAGGAAAATGTCACGTAAAAGTAACCAAGTTTAAAAAGTATTCTAATTAGGTAACTCGTATCACTTTTGTCTCAATTAAATAACTTAACATTCAAATCGAGTCATGTCCTTTTTTCCACGTGTCAAGAAAAAAATGGAGCATAAGATGCTAGGCTCGGATTATATAAATATATGAAATTTTATTTATTAAAAATAAAAACAATTTAAATACATTAAAAATTAAAAAAACAAGTTAAAATCCACGTCATCAATGGACGTTAGCATCAAATGAAAGGGAAAAAAGAAACAAAAATTCACATCACCATGGTTACCTATGAAATTCATGAAAAAACCCTTAATTTTAATAAAAAATGAATGTTGAATGACCTGATTAGAACACTTTTGAAACTTGAGTGACCTAATTGAAACACTTTTAAAACTTTTTTACTATTCTACAAAGTTACCCCGAACGAAAAGCACATTATCTTCTCCTTCGTTTTCTCATCATCCGAAACATATAACCAGAGGAAAAAAAGGTCGCCGGAGCTATAATCTAACCAAAAAGTTTTCTTCTCCTTCGTTTTCTCACCTGCCAGGGAGCCTCCAACAAGTTTGGGTTGGTTAGGGGTATCCTTTGTATAAACCAAAAAAAAATTAAAAAAAATACACTACGCGTACGGACTTCAGCTGTAGCCCGTGCTACGGCTCACATGATACTGGTTCCGCCCCTGCACCCAAGGATACTACCCTAGCTTCGACCAATCCCGCGTGACATGTCAATTATACACCAAAGTACCCTAGAACCACAAAACACTGTGGTCACCTACCCACAAGTACACCCCACCCTTTTACTCCCACTAATCACACACACCCTACCCCACCTTTTAAGTCCAAAAGTGACATTTTCAAACCTTTACCATATGGCAAACATAATCCGGACAAAATACCCTCAACGCCTACCCTAGAGGGTGGCGGTGGCGGCGTTAGCACCCCGCAAACCCAACCCATGCTAGTGCCCGGTCCACCCATTGAAACCACAAACCCCAAACTTACAAATTTTATATACTTACCATCCAAATATGTGGCTTGAGCCAAACCACAGGACCATCTATAATTAACCCTAGTTTTTATGTACAAAATATAATAAAGTAAATAAATTTATTATTAAAAATAATATAGTATTAAAAGTAGCTCTATATTTTGTTTTACTCGAACACGTAAAATATGAAAAGCATATATCATTGATCCTAAACAGATCTAAGTCAGTTATCTTCGCCATGGTACACATTTGCATCTAAAACAAAATTAGTATCAACAAATTTGATTAATGTAACCCTTTACCCTGTATATGTTTGACACATGAAACCTTGTAATTCAAGTGTCCATCTTTTTCTATAGATGAAGTGACATAGTGAGTGAACCAAACATCCTACTCACTCCACAACTTTTCATTCCCTTAACTCCTCTCACTTCCACACTCCCATTTCTCAAAAATAAGTTGAATAACATAAAAATGACAACTTGTAATGTCGCGGTAGCGGTAAGTTTCATGTAGCTCGTTTCAGCAAAAGTTTATAAAGTTGGAGACTCGGCTGGTTGGGCGTTAAGCGTTAATTACAAAACTTGGGCTAGTGACAAAACTTTCATGGTGGGAGATAGTATGCTTTTTTGCTAGTGTTCACTTATGATAGTAGCCACACGATGGATCTAGTGAGCTCATCCGACTATGACACATGCGCCATTGGCGATTCCATTGCATCTTACAACTCTGGCATCACCACCATTGCTCTAAACACAACTGGATTGCATTACTTCATATGCGGCGTAATGGGACATTATTAGGGTGGGATGAAGCTAACCATGGAAGTCACGAGCGACAGAAGCCCCTCTGCCCGCTCCATTATCCATTACCGCGGATTCTCCAACCACCAATAATTTTGGAACCACCCCCCCCCCCTCCACACTCGCCGGAACTAGTAATGTTCCAGCGGCAAGTTCATCGACGGTCATCTCGCCATTTGTAGTTGTCTATTTTATCAATATTCTATAATGAATTTGGCATAAGTCATTGGTTTGAAAGACAAATGTAGGTTACCAACTTCCATCATTTTCAACATTAAACTGTGCTTGCCATTCGAATCCGATATTTCATTGTCCACTTTGATTAAACACAACAACTCTAGAAAAAAGCCAGAAAATGGCAATGACATATAGGCGCAATATTTGGAAACAACAACAAGAATAATAATAAAATAATAGGTATAAAATACTATAAGTTGTATATAATTGTTCGAAAGAATTACATGGATGGTCTATGTATTATCTACATTGTTCTAATTTGGTTTCTAAGTATGAAAAATAGTATATTTAGTGCAATTTATCAATGCCCATTGGTGTAATACTTGAAATTAATAATAATAATAATAATAATAATAATAATAATAATAATAATAATAATAATAATAATAATAATAATAATAATAATAATAATAATGAGAGTAAACTTCTGTTCTAATCCCTGTAGTTTGGTCATTTTAATGGTTTTGCCCCATTGCTTTAAAAATAGCCATTTTACTCCCTGATCTATGAAGCCTTTCATGATTTTACTCCCCGCCTCTAACTCCATCCAAATTGTCTGTTAACTGAAAGGGTAGTTTGGTAACTTCAAGTATAAATATTATATTATATTATATTATATTATATAAAACTAAAACTCATAAACTAATCTGCTTTCTACCCTCTCTCTCTTCTCTCTCTCTCTACACTCTTATCTCTTCCATCAACAACAACCGTCACCACCTCACCACCACCACTCACGATCAACCCTAACAGCCACCACCACCTGTTACCTGCACCGATAACCACTACAACCAGCCACCAACAACAACGATCAGCCACCAACAACCTGCCACCACCACTAACCACCACAACCCGCCACCAACCACCACAACCTGCCTTCAACACCAACATCCACAATTGTACCACATCTACCGCCGCATCTTCCCCAAAAAACCCACCACCGCCAAATCCCACCACCCAAACAAGATCTGAAATCGGAGATGCAGGTCATGGTTTAAAACTCAAAACAAGATCTGAAATCGGAGATGGAGGTCATGGTTTCAAAGACAGAGACAGAGATGGTGGCGGAGGTTTGACGGTTTTCAAATCTTGTCGGTGACTTTGCTATTCTCAGATCTTGTCGCCGTCGGAGCTTTAAAGAGTGGTGGTGGTGGTGGCAGGTTCAGGGGAAGAGAGGTTGTGGGGGCAAATGGTAGGGGATACTGGTGCCGGAGATCTGGTGATACATCTGGGAGTTCGTTTTTCAGGCAAGTGGCTGGATTAGGGTTGTGTTGGTTGTCGTAGACTGCTGGTGGTTGTGACAGGTGTTAGTGGTGGTGGATGGTGGAGAGAAAGAAGTGGAGGTGTGGCAGCGCCGGAGGTGTGACGGCGCCGACAATTCATTGGAGGTGTGACTGGAGGTGACTGACTGTATGTGTTGAGGGTGAGAGATTATGTATTGTATTGTATATAAATTAAAAATATCTTTATAAGTAAAATTACCAAAATATTAATGTGTTTGACAATTCTAAAGTCCGTTTCATTTTGGCTTTTTTGTAAAAGAGTAAAAAGTTGTTTTGAAAAGCCACAAAAACCTGACTTTTCAAATGACTTTTAGCTTTTTACACATAAAATTACTAATCTAACCTCATCCCTCAAAAACAGGAAACAAACATGGAAACTTACTTCATCATTTTTTGTTCTTTTACTTTTTCCTCTACAAAGGCTAATTCAAACACTTTTTTTAAAACTTATTTTAAAAAAGATATAAGTTAATAAACACTTCTAACAAAAACCACTTTTGTAATTAAATAAGCATTCCCAAACACCCTTTATATATGAATTGGTCTATTGACTACTTGAGCGTATTTTAGCTTGCTTGTTGAAAGATGTTTTTCCTCGATAAAGTTTATCAAGCCTAATTTATACTACAAGATTGAGTCATATTTTTCACATATGCATTGTTGTATTAGATAAGAGATCATGTACAAGAGAAGAATTTTGTACTAAGTGTAGGAGACAATCATGACTACACATTTGTTTTTCTCATTCTCCCTTTAACTAGTTTCCACCTTGATTTTCAAACGGCTATAACTTTTTCATACGTTAATATTTTTTTAAAAAAATTACACCGTATTAACGAGCATTTCATTCTCTTTAATTCGAGCAGCCTATTGCTATAGTATTCTTAAAAATAATTTATAGGACTTTAAATATTAATTACGTGATTTTGAATGCCCAGTACCCATTACGTGATTTTTGAATACCCATTATGTGATTACACATTCAACATAAATCATTACGCATTCATTGTAAATTCATTACGTGATTACACATTTAATATGATTTGTTATAACTAATGTTAATACAATTATGCTTATTACGTGATTATACATTCAATAATAAGAACTTGATTGTTTATGCTTTATTACGTGGTTGAATCTCTAATATATGACATTATGTTGCTATTATAGGTTGGTTTAGCTAATGTTTTTTATATAGTTTATCCTTAGTATGTGATCATACCTTAAATATTAGGTATTCCATATGAAATATTATGTATTATATTACGTAATCACCCAGTATAGTTTCACATAAATACTATAATGAAATCATGTAATCACGAAATGCGTATTTAAAATCACATAGTCATGTAATTTACATAGTCAACTATTGTTACGTAATTACGTAATTACTTAGCGTGGTTTCACATAAAATACTACAATAAAATCAAGTAATCACATAATGAGTATTCAAAATCACGTAGTCTCACGTAATCACGTAATATGGTTTCAAAATCCTTCAAAAAAAATTAATGTTAAGATATAGCAATAGGCTACTCGAATTAAAGAGAATGAAATGCTCGTTAATACGGTGTATTTTTTATAGAAAAATATTAACGTATGAAAAAAGTTATAGTCATTTGAAAATCAAGGAAGAAGTGGGTTTATGAGTTAACAATGTTGGATTTTCCTTTTTTACCATTTTCCTCACTTGTTCCTTTGTTTTTTGTTATGTGAATTCTATATTTGGGGACCACTTAATCTCAACCATTGATATTGCAAATCAAGGGTCAAACTTGTCTCCTACACTTCGTACAATTCTTTACTCTTGTAGAATAACCCCTCTCTGTTGTATTATGCTGAGAAAGTTACTATTTTTTTTTCTATTGTTGAAGAAAAAGTAATTAAATGAGTGAAATAATTCTATTAGGACACAACCAACGTACATGACAAAACATGGTTGCTATTAAGATGCATAAAAAAAATAGTACTAACATCGCCTTGGTCTAGTTTTCAACACACCACATAACAATATAAACTTACGGGTAATGAAATAATTAAATCCTTTAAAAAGTGTTGTGATCTATGCGTCACGTGGAAAGTGACCCTATCTCTCAAGAGTTTTTCACCCGTTGTTGGATAGCGAAAGAGGACATTGACACCCTCATTAACCATGAGTAGCAGTAGTGTTTGGCGCTCGCCAGCCCAGTACACACAACGAATATCAAAGGAGCGAAAGTAGGGATGGCAAAAATACCCGAGCCCAACGGGTATACCCAAAAACGAAACATATGAGACATGTATACCCGAAGCCCGACGGGTATGGGGCGAGTACAGTATTGGTTTCAAAAAATTTCGCGGGTATGGGACGGTTATGGGATTAGGTGATATCCAGCTGATTACTTGAAACACATACCCGATCATATACCCGAAATTCCTCTTGAGTCTTAGGTTTTAGGGGAATTAGCAATGTTTTAAAATCCGGTTTTTATACCATACCAGATTAGGCTCAGAAACGGCTTAGCCGGGTGTATCGTGTGGTTCTACCAGACAGTTTAACCGGTATTGCAGATCGGTTTGAACCGGTTTTTAAAACATTAGGAATTAGATACTTTACTCTTCCTTTTTTCTTTTATGTTTGAACCGGTTTTTAAAACATTAAGAATTAGATACTTTACTCTTCCTTTTTCCTTTTATGTAAGGTCATGTACGTTAGCTATTTAAGCAGCCTATTAGGTTGAATGAAAAAAAAATCTCAGTCATCAAACTATGTATTATATGATTTCTTAGAAAAAGAGTTAAAATGTCATTTTAGTCCATGTTGTTTGAGTCATTTTGTCAGTATGGTCCAAAGGTTTCATTTTTCGCTTGTGGGTCAAAAAAGGTTTCATCGTTGCCATTTTAGTCCACTGATTAACTTTATTCATTATTTTTGTTAATGAGAAGGGCGATTTGGTCATTTTATATGGCCGAATTGCCCTTCTAGTTAACATAATTACATATAAAATAACTGAATCGCCATTCTCGTTAACAGATTTAATGGATGAAGTTAATCCAGTGGACTAAAACGGTAACGCTGATACCTTTTTGGACATACAGGAGAAAAATGAAACATTTGGACTAAACTGCTAAAATGACCGAAACCACAGGGACTAAAATGACATTTAACTCTTTAACAAATTAATGGGTATGTCTGATACCTACGGGTATGTCCGATATCCAATAGGTAATTACCTGACAAATACTTGACGGGTATTAGGTCAGATATGGAACATGATTAAACAACTGAGTATGAACTTACCAATATTCGATCCGAACCCGACTCATTGCCATTCCTGAGGGAAAGAAAGTGACAATTTGGGGATCGGGTAAAATACCAAAAAATGGGTCGGACCCGATCAATAATCTGAGTGGCATCGGTTTAATCAGGTATCCATCCAACTTCCGTAAATCCTAACACCTCAAATTGCAAACCCTCGATCTTCTTCTCCCTTCAAATCCTTTTAACAGAAGCATCGGCTCTCACAAATTCCACTGGTTAGTTCAACACCCATCATTCAATTTAATCCTAAACCTCTTCATTCATCGTAACAAACTACAATTATTTGAAAATTGTTGTGCAGGGAGGCAAAAATGGCGTTGGGATTGTTACTCGGAATAGCGAGGGCGTACAGACGAAAACGAACATCTTCACTCAACATTCTCACTTCGAAAACAGGACCTCGTGATTATTACAAGGGGAAGAACTGTAAACCCACTGGGTTTCACACTCGCAAAGGTGCTTTCTTTCGCTGTTTTTATATGATTTTTAGTTGGTTTTTTAATATATTCATTGTTTCTAGATTGAATGCTTTGTATACAGTTTGAAATGGTTCATGATTTTTGTTGGTTTTAAAAAGTCTGTAGCGTTTTGATCACGAAATCCCACGCGCATCGCTTATGCCAGGCGTTTGTTATTAGAAAATTACGAAAAAGTTGTTTATAGACGGTTTATTAACTTTGCTAGATTTTAAACACTGAAATGTAAGATATTTGGTCTGATTTGTGCAAATTGCTCGATCGATGCTCGGGTTTGAAAAAGTTAGATTCTTGCAATCACGGTACAATTTGTTCCAATGCTGGTCAACTGCATAAGTCGCGGCTTCATAGCGTAGGACGTGATGCGTGCAGCATGCAATCGGCTAATCGCATCGCGCGATGCGATTTCATCACTGCATCAAGCATAGTTGTTTAAAGCCATCGCCTCTTGAGTCTAGGCCCAATTTCCTACTGAGGCGAGGCGAGGCAATTGCGCCTTAAGTCAAGGCAATTGCGCTTTAATTCTCCATGTGACGGTTCATTCGCAGATTCCGGCGAGATTCCTAGATTCTTGAGAGTTTTCGGCCAAATTCTTTAAGTTCTGGCAAGATTCTAGCTAGATTTCTACTTTTATCTAACGAAACTACTTTTCTACACTAATTAACTAGCATTTTATAATTTTAGGTATTAAATAGGCGATATTAAATGTTATGTAGCTTTAGTTTATGTTATTTGAAGAATAGTATTAATTTTTTTATATAAGAATATTTTAAGTTTTTTTTTTGTTATACGCTTTTTTTTCTTAGGCCCACGCTTTTTTGCGCCTTGCGCCCAGGCCCTAGGCGAGGCCTATGCGCTCTGAGCATGGTTGTAAAAATCCCGACTAGTCCCCGATTAGTAGCCGATTAATCACTAATCGAAGGTTCACCGATTAATGACCGATTAATCACTAGGTGGTCAATCACGATCCTATTCTGGCCAAATTTTGGCCAAACGCCAACTAAATTTCGACCAATCCTTATAAATTCCTTCCAATTACTTAAAAAATGGGTCAATGGGGCGTTAAAACATGTCTACTTTAAAAAACTACATACAAAAATGTATCTGTATATATGTAACGAAAAATTACATATAGAAATCTCAATCCGATTTATTCCGGTTAATACCTATTAATCCTGATTAATCGCTAGTAGGTACCCCACCGCCCGACTAGCGCCTAGCGATTCTTACAACATTGGCCTTGAGTGCGCCTAACGCCTTTAATTGGCATCAAGTGATGTGCGCAATATTAAAACCAGGATTAACATAGACTGTTTGTTGATAAAATTTTGTTTTACGAAATAAATCTGCTTACATAACTATCTTAGCTGGTAGAAAAAAATTGTGTTGGTTAGGCTGGTTTGATTGATAAACTGAAATATTACCCATGTATATATTCATGTCAACCTAGAGTTGGGTCAAAAACCGGCTGATAAAGTGTGTTGCTTGATCCATTTAAACTCTAATAATTTATTTAAACAGGTTAATTAGGGTGGTGGGTTTTAATCAATGGGTTAAACGGGTCATAAACTGGTTGGTGGGTTGTTTTTGATAAGTTATATATTTTTATTCTAACATTAAACGGGTTAACGGGTCCACCTGTTTGTTTAAATTGGTTTAAACAGTTTAACTGGAGCCAGATTTTGATGTTTTACCGGTTAAACAAGTCAACCAAACATGACCCCTTAGTAAACAGGTTTTTAAATCAACCCAAACACGAGCTGTTTATAAAAATGGTTAAAAATGACACCCCGAAACCTGATTATTTTCATGTTGTGTCTTTGTTTTGTCTAACGCCGGACGCCCCTACACATATATATTTAATGGGGAAGTAAATACGGTGCTGTTAGACGTGTAACCTTAGACGTGAAACCAATCAAAACTACATAGTCGTTTAACTTATTCATACTACTGAATTTCTCTTTTTTTCCTGTGATCATGAGTGATCTTTTATTCTTTTGTGTTGACTAGAGCTGGATAGTCTACTGTAAAGGCTGCAAAATTACATCACTTTAGTCGTAGTGACTGTTGTGCTCATGCTTGTGTGAATTGTTAAACTAATATGAAGAAAATACAACTGATTACTAGATTACCGAGAGAACAAAAATATGAACATATTGTTTTAATGACCAATAGTTGAAGACCGTGATCAATGAACAAAAAACATGAAAAACGTGAAATATACACGACTTTAAAATCTATCAAGATGAGCGAATATTCAGAATTTGATCACTGTTGAGTGTTTAGGATTTGGGATTGGATTCCATCAGAGGTGATGTTGTTTTGGTTTAAGAACATCCGTGTATGCTTTGTAAGCAAACAAAATTAGGGATCCATAAACAATTCAAAAGCAGACGAATGATTCACGACCTATCTCCAAGTTCCGTTAATACTTTTCTTACACACCCTTTAATAATGGATGAAGATGAGAGGGCCGCCCTAGAAATTTGTAAGTGGATGAAAGAAACAGGAACGTGATTTATAAATTGGGTATAACATGGAGTGATTTTAATACTAGGAGATTTTCAATCGAAACCACGTAGTTTTGATTGGTTTCACGTCTAAGGTAACACGTATAACAGCACTGTATTCACTTTCCCCGTATTCAATTTGTATATTTTGTTTGAACTGACAGAATATAATAATCAGACTCTTGTGGTCGGTTACATATGTCTGTATTTGGAATGTGGATTATATGTTTTTATTCTACGTTTGTGTAGGTGGTTATGTTGTGGTGCAAGAGAAGCTGCCAAATTATGTGGTTCCCGATTTGACCGATTTTAAGGTGATCATCCTTGCCTTTGTTCATAGCCCGCTCAATTAATTCATATTGGAAACACATATGCATCGTTTTTTAACACATTCTATTATGATGTTCTAATGTAAGCAATTTAGTAGTTTCACTTTGCAAATATCTTTATGTTAGCGGTGGCTATTTCGGCCCATTTGTTCATCAGCGGGTCCATTTTGGATTGTGTTTTATTATAAACGGGTCTGATGAAAAAGTTTAGCTGAAGGAGGAGCATGCCAAATGGGTCAAAACTCGCCCAAAATCTTTTTAACTGTTACGATTTTTTAAATGGGTTTATTAAAACGTTTTGATTATTATTGTAATAATATTGTTTTTATAACTATAGTTAAGCATAAGTTATTTACAACTTTTCTTAAAAGGAGACAAATATGCTAGGCGGGTCGACTCAGCGCAGCCTCACTCTTTTTGACAAGTATTAGATAATGACTCATTTTGACCCGTTACCCTACCTACCCATGGCACTATATTCTCTACATGTTCCACAAATTAGAAAACTAAAATATTAAATAATCTGGTTACTGACTAAACTCGTAACGGTTGCAGTTGAAACCCTATGTTTCCCAAGTTGCTATCAACGCCAATACAACAGATGCCGGTGCTAGTAAGTGAATTACACTTACAGAGATGTTTGGAAAGCTAGAAAATAAGCTGTTGTTTTATTTTTCTGATGAATTCATCGGATTTAGTTATGGGATATGATGTTTTGAATTTATATCAATTTTCGGAAGGTTTCCATGAATGATGAAAGTTATAGACTAACAACACAAACTTTGAACAAGATTGATGGGCATTATCAGATTTAATTATGGGATATGATGTTTTTGAATTTGGTTATTGGTTTACTTTGGTCTAGTCGGAAAACCAGTTAAAAGAAATGAAGGCCGAAGGGGGTGGTAATTACCACCTAATTCCCATCTAGCAGAGGTCTCAGGTTCGAATTCTGCTTGCACTGGTTAATAGTCATAACCTCTTGAAAGCCACCTGCTCATTGCAAGCTGCGATTTACCTTAGTTTGTAGCATTGTATTGGGGTGGTTTTGTGAGTTTAAGTCCGGGTTCTCATGGTCACCAGAAAAAACTGAACCGGGCCGAATTTTAGTTCATGGTTATGTTTTGGATCGAGTTTTCAAGTTACATTGAGCCCCCTGAAAATTTTATCGTTTCTGTAGAACTAAATCTTCGTGCTTGAAGATCATAAACATTAACCAAAATCTCCTTGACTGAATTGGAAGCCGCAAGCGAGGGAAGATTAACCCATACCTATGTGACCACTGTAATGCCTTCGCCATTAATCTTGGACATTATAAATTTGTGATTGCGACTCGTCTTTTTACAAGTTCATTTGACGTAGGCAAGCCGCCCTCTAAAGCTTTCCATGTGTGGAGTAAGGCATTGTTCGCATCTTTCAAACCCCCGATTCCAAACCAACCCAATTTCTTTGAGAGAAATATATAGTGTTAAGTTAAATAGGGTTCGTATTTAGAGGTGCACAAATCGGTTAAACCGGTTATTGGTTGAGTTGGTCAAAACTAGTTACGCAATAACCGGTTCTGGGTGATCGAAGACCATAATCTATGTAACTAGTTAGGTTATTTTAGGATCGGTTAGTTGGTTATTAATAACCGTTTTTCTAATAACTACTTAACCTATTTTATTTTAGAAAGAAACTTAAGAAATGGTAAAATAAAAAGTTTTATGAGTGCAAAATGGTAAAAAAAAAAAAAAAAAAGAGAGGCTAAAAGGTTAAAAAAATAATGGAATAACCATATAACCCTCCGTTATTTTAGGTTTACAAAACTAACCGGCTATTGTTCTAAATCTCCAGACTGGTTTCTAATCTACTATTAATTAAAACCTAAACCGGATTCTATATTACCGGTTACAAACCAGTTTTACATCTTGATTTCTATAGAGGACAGGTCTTTTTAGTCATGGATAATTAGGTTATTTTGTTTTACTTTTTGATAATTACTTCTCTTAGAAATTACTTTTCATATTACTTGAAATCGATTTCTATGACTTTTAGAAATAGATTTTATTTTGTTAGTCAAATGAGACTTTACATCAGTTTTGTGACAGTCTTCAATCATAGATTAAAATTCTAAATTTTATTTGATTTGATTAGATAGTGATATATGAAAATTGCAAGTTTGCCACTACTAAAAAGGAATAACGAAACATCTAGTTAATTTAATCCAACCGACTCTATTGTTGTTTATATTAGACGTAATCTACACTTAAACTTGACTTCCAGAGCGTTGACCAAGTCTTCTCACAAATATTTCGATATTCTAACTAACGATATTTAATGTTTGTAGGTATAAGATATAGATATTTATGAAATGAGCGCATTTATTACCAAACCAGTCCTAGCAAACAAGTCACAAGTTGTGACGTGCTTATTTTTTACTTGCAACCATATTTATTTATTTATTTATTACTAAACAAATTGTAAAGTGTTAAATTTGTTTTAAGCATGAGTTTTTAAGTTGTACTATGTTCTCTAATGAATTTACAATCTGGCCTTTCGTATTTAGTTAGAAGCATAAATAACTAATTTCGTTTATGTGATTTGTTAAAAATAACTATTACACTTAAATATTTCAAATCTTGCCAAAACATTACTAGTGGTTTCATTTTCGTTTCACATGTACCCATCCCCACTAATCCCATCCAATCCACCGTTAACTTTTTGATGAAAAGACAAAAATGCCCCTCTGTTAAAAAAACAATATATTTTATATAGATAAGAAAAAAAAAACAAATCCCTCTCCTTTTCATCCTTTTCACATTCTTTGCTATACATGATGTCACTACCACCAACCACTGTTAGGCACCACTAGCCACCATAATCACCATTAGCCATCATCAACCACCAACCACCACCGCACCCCATTGAATTTTGTTAAACATAATGTTTTTTTGATTTTTTTTTTAATTTTGCTGATTTTCGGGAATGGGTATATAGGTCCCCTATGTTCCAATATATTTAGGGAATCTAGTGTTCTTTTCACCTTTTGCTTATAATTTTCAAATCAGCAACTCAAATCGAGAAACGTATTGGGTTTATGGAGTGAAGAATCAAAGGTTTATGCAATCCGGTTCGTGATATCAAATTCTCACGAATTAATTGTTGATTTTTTTATTCCTTTTTTTGTTTAAACCTAAAATTGACAATCAATCGATAACAGTATCGAGAATGAAACGACAACTAGCTTTGGCACGTAAAGCTCGATATCAGTTTGACTGCTTCATTGGTCAAACTCACTCGTCAGAAACCTCATCGACTCACTTTACTGACAGTAAACGAGGGAAAATAGAATTATCATATGTTAACCGTTCTGCGAAATCTGTTGGCGAAGTTCATGTGCATCAACGGAACAAAAGAGTTAAAATTAATATCCCGGACGACGATTCCATAATACTGATAATCAGAGGGCAGAGAAGAATCTGTAGCGGTGGAAGTAGCGGAATTAGTCAACAAAGAGGAAACTTTTATGGTAGAGGAAGTGATTACCGGTAGAGAAGAATCAAAGGCAGTGGAAGTAGTTGAGGGTGAAGACGGTAAGGGATCAGTGGAGGTTTAGAGAGGGAATTAGGTGGGTAGATAGCGGGAAGAGAGAGACTATAGAGGGAATAGTGATGGTTTATACAAATATTAATATATATTATACATTACCATATTGTTAAAGAACCGGAAATTGCAATAGAATAGCAGGTAAACGAGCAACAAGCCGTGCCGCAACCCTCCCTTTGAATATCAAATCAGATCCTACCAAAAACAAAACTCTGGTTCCTCGATGTCGAGAAATTGCTCTGCACGACCCTTTGCACTTTGTCTAGAAAATCGTTAGCTTCGGGAGCAAAGGAACCAGATGTATAAAAGGCAAAGGGAATGAAGACTGTTGGTTCTTAGCACAAGCTTTTTCATACTTAACAACTTTCCCTGATTCTGCTTTGAATGCAAACTGGGCAACCACGAACCTGTTTTCCCTAAGGCCAACAAGGGGGACACTCAAGCAAGGTCCACACTAGCGTGTTTCCCCTACCCTATCAAACATGACAGCTCCTTGCAATGGACTGCATGCTCTATAAAGTTATCCAAGTGAATCTTTCGACAAATTGGGCAAGGCTCATCAACAGGGAACAAAGTGATCATTAACCATTATTTAAGGATGGCTTGATATTCCATGTTGATATATGTTGGCCCAACCCTTCAATGGGTATAATAATAAGGAAATGTTGACCATGAGGGCCATGTAGACGCTCTAATACCGATTTCTGGTGCAGGGATAGGTCAAATTTCTCTCCCAAATACTAGACGGTTTTACTGTATAAAGTATTTTAGGCCTTCGGCAGGGGATGGGGGGTGCCCTTATTAGGAAATCGCTAAGATCAAGATCGTGAAGGGATTTGTGAAAGCTACCAAACAAACACCCATAATTGGAGTCCACCCCATCAATACCATTGTCCTGCAGAATGTGGTCCTCTAAACTCCAAGATTGAGCCCTCGAGGCCACGAGAGCGTATGCTAATACATCACCTTTCTGAATATAGGCCTAAAGCCCCAAAACGAATCGACAAGGATGCCAACCTCTATTGAAAATCCCTGAAAAATGGACCTACACAAACCAAAATATCTTCGATTGCATCCCGAAGGTGTTTATCGGAAACAAAACAACTTCCTCAACAAATATGAGATGGCAGGTTAGTTGGACTAACAACAATATAGTAACCCCCATACAGGAGGAAGCAGAAGGAGCTAGTGGCCCCGTAAGTGAAGTAGACATTGCATTAGGTCCATCGCACATGAAGCTCATCTAACAGCCAAACTGCTAATATAAACAACATCCCGGCTACCGGTCCCCCCCCACGATGAATTTCACACCTAACTCTGGCCTAACAATCCTACTAGGAAACAAGCCTTCCTTCACCTTCACCCTATTACACGATGGCCAAAAGACCTCGGGTTTCTTTATGTTAAGTTCAAGTCCTAAGCATGGTCCCTCGATCCATCATCTAAGTACCACAAATGGAAAAGTAAGTTGTAACTATCCCGCACTCGATGATGCCCAAATCTTTAGCCAATTCAACAACATCTCCTATATTCGTACCATCCTCCAAGTACTACACATGGAAAAGTAAGTTGTAGCTATCTCGCACTCGACGAACGAGAGGGTGCAAACCTAAGGAAAAAAGGAGGGGCCCCAAGGTGTCTCCTTGTTGGACCCCAGTACTCGACCCAATATAGTCATCCCTAACATATAACCTAGCCGATTGTTTATAAAGAAAATTGACCCACGAGGAGATGGAGGGGCATCGGGAATGAACCTCCCTAAGGAGAGCCGTCCTATCCACAAGGTTGAATTAGGCATTATATAATTTATTTAAACTTTTAACAACATGGTTATTATGGTCATTTCACATATTCTTAACGGAATAAGTGGATGGGGTTAGTGGAGGTGGGTCCAGTTGAAGCGAAAATGAAACATGTGATACTGTTTTGACAAGATTTAAACTATTGGACCGTAATACTATTTTCATCAAACCACAAAGACGAAAATAGTAATTTTCTATAGTTAGCATTATCGTTTAAACCATATACTTTTCTATATATTTTATATTCTGTTTTGGTTCAAAAGCATTGAAGTGTCCCACTTATAACCTTTTTTCGCTTATAATTTTTTTTTAAAATATAATGTTTTATAAAACTTTGAATATGTCGTTGCGACATGCTTATTTTTATCTATCTTTCCATCTAAGTTTCGTTTAAAACATAATTGTGCATGATAATTTATAAGTCAGACGAACAATTCTTTAAAGCTTTTTTTTAAAGGTTTTTTTAGTTCTTTTTGGTTTGTTGGTTTTCTTTATTACTTTTTTTTTTAAATAAATAGGTAACTTTTAAACTATTTTAGTTTTTATAATAATAATTTTTTAGTTTATACTAACTTTTATAATTAGTTTTATCTTAATTTATCTACGTTTTTAAAGAAAATTTGTTCAAAATCGACATGCTGGTACACCTTTATTTTAAGTTTCAACTTTAATATTTTTCACGAGGTTAATAATGATGTAAAATTCGTCAAAACCCATCCTGCTGTATCTATGTTTCGAATTCGCACCAGGTTATGAACTATTACCCACTAGTTTAATACATAAAACGAGTACCGTAAGAACAAAGTGAACTGGATCACAATATCGCTTAATGATATTTTCCAATCAATAATTAATTGGATATGATATTTTAAATAATAATAATAATAATAATAATAATAATAATAATAATAATAATAATAATAATACTGAAATCGTTACTATTTGTAAGTTTCCTCTAATTTAACCGGTTCATTATTAGTTACTGCATTCAGTTTTAGATTAAATATAACCTAAATTTACTATAACAAACAAATAATTTTCAATAAGAACATATTATATTTGGATTGTATAGGGCAATAAGTATATTAATTATCTGAAAATTAGTTTAATGTTAATAAATTTCGTCCACAATAAGACCATTCGTAGGGGGCTAGGTTTTGACGTTTTCTCCTCTCAATCACGCCCAACCACGCCCGTCACCCAACCCCTGGGCGTTTTTCATCAACTTTTTCGTTTTGGCGTGATTTAAATCACGCTGGAACAATTAAACACCCACCAATCACATCTATCTTCTTTAGGTTTGACCAATCCCCTTTTTTTGATTGTTTTTTATTTTTACACCCTTTTAATATAATGCCCACATTCTCACTACACCCATTTTAGAAAAAAACACCAAATAATGTCCCTTGCTAACTGAACTGTCGCATGATGGAAAACGCTTAAGGGTGAGGGCATTATTCACCCAAACCACTGCACATGGTATAAGAAAGAATATCATATTAAACACATTGAGCTATTTAAGCGCACATGCAATAGATTGAAGTCAACGTAAACTAGCCTAGTCCCACTTGACTTTTCAAAAGCTTCCAACGGTCAAAAAAAGTAATTTTAGTGCAACTCTAATGAAACTCCCATGAACCCTCATAGAAACTTAGTCCTCAAAACTCTATAAATGCAACAAATGTAACACATATCCACTGATCAAAACTAACCCTAAAAACACACAAAAAATGAACAAAAGAACTTCTTCATCATCAACAAAATGCAAGAAACACCTTAAACACCAACAATCTCCGGGAATTTGTTCGTTGTGTTTACGAGAAAGATTATTGAAGATATCAAGATCGTCATCACGGGTCATCACATGCGACTCTTCATCGTCGTGTTCATCTTCTGTCTCTTCAATTTCTTCGGTTTCTTGTTCGTCTTGTGACGTGTCAAACACGGCGTCTCCCATGCATGATGATTATGGAAGAGGGCATCTATCTTTCTTGAAGATCAAGCTAAAGAAAAGCAAATCCATGGCTTTTGTTAGTGAAAGAATTATGGAAGATGATGCAAAGAAGAAAGGTGGATTTTGGTCAAAGTTGATACATTCAAGAACTATGAGAGAAATGTTGACCACGAGGGTTTGACTTGAATTTTATTATCAATCATCATATTTCTTAATTTTATTTGGAGAAAAGCAAAAGCTTAGATAAATATATTTTTCTCTCTCTTATTTTTGTTAGAATTAGTAAGTGAATTAAAATTTCATATGAAAAAAATCTTTTATTCAAGTGTTAGTTAAAACAATATACATATAATCCATGTAATTTGTATAAAAAAACTTGTCAATGTGTTATTAAAGTCATAATATACTTTATTAATACTTAATCTGTCAATCATATTCCAGAATTCTTGGAAATGATATTTGATAGTTTATTATTATTATTATTATTATTATTATTATTATTATTATTATTATTATTAAAAGAGTGAGTTAAACCATAAAAAAAGTGAGTGGTCGGAAAACCATGAGTTAAATATGTAGAAAACTCATAAAAATATTCATTTTTACATGTAAAAGACTTCATTGTTACATGGTTTTTTTTGAGCTTTTGCATATAAACACATGTAAAACTGTTTAAATAAAAAAATATTAAAACCAAAAAAATAAAAGAAAATCTAAAAAACAATTAAGCGTAAATTTTTTGTTGCAATTTTTTTATTTGAACGTCTTTTATATGTGTTAGCATGCCAAAGCTCAGTAAAAGTTATGTAAAATATTTTTATAAATTTTTATGTACAAAACTAATAGTTCTTGGATTTTTGATTTTTTTGTTTGTTTCTCAATGAACCTCTTTTTATTATGCAATTTAATTAATATTTAATTAACTTGTGCGTATTTCAAAGTTCTTAGAAACTATATTTTTTGCAGCATACTTAATTTGGTATATAAATCTATCAAAAGAAAAATAAAAGATTTAGTAGCATGAGCTGGGGTAAAAAGAAAAGCATGGAGATTTTTATCAGGAGAGGAAAAAGAAGTAAAAATATAATAACTGGTGTATTTAGCATCACCCTCTTAAAGTTTTGATTTTATCTTAGATTTACAGATTTACGTCTTATGATTGAGATTAAATGCGTAAACAAACTCCTGAATTTAACAGTTTAAAAGATTCATACATTTTTACAATAAAAAGGAGTTAAACATAAATTTGCTATTTTTTTTAGAAAACCAGGCCTCACATATCATGAAATTTGCATATGAAAAGTCGGGCACACATCAATGGTTGTTTGTCACAGATGTCTAACCTGACATTTTCGTCGCTAGGCCTTGTAACTCGAATACAATGAAACTTATAACAGTTTTAAGTTGAGCCTTTTTTAACCGATTACTCTTGTCCATTTATCAGATTCGTTCTTGAGAATTTAAGTGCCTCGTTCGAGCTGAAAAAGGCTCTAAGGCCTAATGAGTTATATAAAGTATTTTTTAAACGACGATTAACATTATAACGATAAACATAGCAAAAATATAGTATTAGAATAATTGAATGACATACGGTAATAGCTAACAGATGATTCGTGAAACGCATTTAGCATTCTTGATAGCAAACTGTTTGATCACCTCTTTACAGTTTATGTTCTCTAAAATTTCATTCTCGATAGGGCTCAACATTCAACACACTCAATATAAGTTTCAACATTCAACAACACACCCAATTTAGGGTTTAACATTCAACAAAACACCTAATTTAGAGCTAAATTTAAAATTCACAAATAGGGCTAAATCGTGTGAATCAAGGAAGTGGAATAAAAAATGAAATGATACCTCAAGGAATCAAGGTGGTCGACGGTGGGCTATGGTGGTGCGCCGATGGGCTAAGGTGGTGGCTGTGATCTTCGATTTGTGGCGTAGTGTAGACTGTTGCTGCATTGTGTTATGTTTCCTTTTTTTTTAAATTCTTTTTATTATTATTTGTTTACATATTTTTGAACATGTGTGTCTATATATAAGGGAGGGATCATGGGAAAACTCTTTTTCATGAGAAAACTAAAAAACTCCATAGAAAAAAAACTTAAAACACACCAATTTTTTAAAAACATTTTTTGGCTATAAATCTAATATTTTTATAATACATAAAAAATATTTAAAAAATATTTTTTTAGTATTACACATGTGAAACACTAAGAAAAACCTAACTTATTCATTATCGGAGGTGCGGCTCGCCTATCTTGGGTCCTGTCCTGCCATTTGCTTTAAGGATCTTTCATTTCATAACCAACTTATTCCTCTACTTCTAGTTGTTTGACATTGTATTGGCCACGAACTCCTATTTGTTGGGTCCGATTTGAGATGCACAAAATTTCCAAAGTTGGTCATGAGTGAGTAGCATGTGTTCTTTTTATTGTTTTTATATTGTGTGAATGATATTTGGGTGGGTGGGGGGTGGGCAATTGATGTTTTTCTGTGTAGAAATGCGGTCTTAGAATTAAAGTAATTTAGTAAATCCATATCATGCTTTATGCACTTTAAACAAAAGTTACAAGACTAAATTAATCGGATGAAAAAATAAGCACATTGATATATTATATATTTTATTGAATACATATAGTTAAATAATAAGAAAGTTCTGTGCTTCAAAAAATCCAGGGAAGTAATAACCTTGTCATATTGCACGATGTCGTTTTCAGGGTAAGAGAAAATACATTTGGTATCTTTTGATGATGGTGGGTTGTTAGGTTGGATGCATGCTTATTATTATATGATTATATCCTGTTTTTGACCATGTGTAGTGGTTTGGGTGAATAAAGCCTTCACTTTTGGACGTTTTTGCCATATGACAGTCCAGTCAGCAAGTTGCTTTATTAGGCGTTTTTACAAAAGAGCCGTAGTTGAGATGTGTGGCATTATATTAAAGGGGGTGTAGAGAATTAAATAAATAAAAAAACCATAAAAAAGTGATTGGCCAAGGAAAAAGAAGGTTGACTGTGATTGGCCAACATTATCTCCATCAGGCGTTTTATTTTGCACGCCCCAACCAAATTTTTGAAGAAAAACGCCTCTGGGGCTGATGTCGGGTTTGCTTGGGCGTGCTTCATAAAAAAACGCCTATTTTTTATCCACTACGCATGGTCTAATGAAATAAGTAATTAGGATTTAAGTAATTTTATAAATTTTCTTTTAACAATAAATTAATCTACTTTTAGATACTTTTATCTATGTATATTATATGATTTAAACCCAACACGTTTTGGACAAAAATGAGCCTGTTTGTCATAAGGTGCGTCCGGACTTCTCTAGAGAGCATGGCTTTGGGGTTCAGTAGCGATATGATTTGATTTGATTTGTGATGTCCTTTTAGACATATTCAGGCATGTTGGGATTTTTGCTAATAAAGAGGCACTAGTGAATTTCTTAACTGACCTTTTGAAAGGAAGATCTACCCTCAGACCAACCGTATTTTTGGTCTTTGGATGGATAGGAGGAAAACACGTGTGTGTGGTCTAAAAGGGTTTATTCTCTTGTGGGCTTGGAGGGTAGTGTTTTCACAGGTTAGACTGCTTTAAAATCTGCTTCAAACAATGTGACCAAACACGAGAAAACGTGCCTTAACAACCAACACGTGTTTATCCCATATGCTTTTGATACTTTTGGTTTCCTTATGCCAAGGCTGTGGTAGTGGCGGATCTAAGAACTTTTTTCACTGGGTTCCTTTTAGTAGATTCTCACTATTTTTTTTCAAATCATACAAGGTTCTCACTAATTTTTTCTATTTTTTCCAAACCGAATGGGTTCATAGGAACCCACAAAAGTGGCCTAGATCCGCCCATGACTGTGGACTTACTTATCGAGTCTAGAGGGTCCTGCATAGTAATGTTATGGCCTCAAATCTATAGATTTGATTTTGGATGTCCTTTTTGACATATTCAGGCATGTTGGGATTTTTGCTAATAAAGAGGCGCTAGTGAATTTCTTAACTGACCTTTTGAAAGGAAGATCTACCCTCAGACCAACCGTATTTTTGGTCTTTGGATGGATAGGAGGAAAACACGTGTGTGTGGATCTAAAAGGGTTTTTCTCTTGTGGGCTTGGAGGGTAGTGTTCACACAGGTCAGGCTGCTTTAAAATCTGCTTCAAACAATGTGACCAAACACGAGAAACGTGCCTTAACAACCAACACGTGTTTATCCCATATGCTTTTGATACTTTTGGTTTCCTTATGCCAAAGGCTGTGGTAGTGGCGGATCTAAGAACTTTTTTCACTGGGTCCCTTTTGGTAGATTCTTACTATTTTTTTTTCAAATCATACAAGGTTCTCACTAATTTTTTCTATTTTTTCCAAACCCAATGGGTTCCTAGGAACCCACAAAAGTGGCCTAGATCCGCCCATGACTGTGGACTTACTTATTCGAGTCTAGAGGGTCCTGCATGGTAATGTTATCGCCTCAAGATCTATAGATTTGATTTGGGATGTCCTTTTTTACATATTCAGGCATGTTGGGATTTTTGCTAATAAAGAGGCGTTAGTGAATTTCTTAACTGACCTTTTGAAAGGAAGATCTACCCTCAGACCAACCGTATTTTTGGTCTTTAGATGGATAGAGGAAAACACGTGTGTGTGGGTCTAAAAGGGTTTATTCTTTTGTGGGCTTGGAGGGTAGTGTTTTCACAGGTCAGGCTGCTTTAAAATCTGCTTCAAACAATGTGACCAAACATGAGAAAACGTGCCTTAACAACCAACACGTGTTTATCCCATATGCTTTTGATACTTTTGGTTTCCTTATGCAAGAGGCTGTGGTAGTGGCGGATCTAAGAATTTTTTTCACTGGGTTCCTTTTGGTAGATTCTCACTATTTTTTTTCAAATCATACAAGGTTCTCACTAATTTTTTCTACTTTTCCCAACGGAATGGGTTCCTAGGAACCCACAAAAGTGGCCTAGATCCGCCCATGAGTGTGGACCTACTTATTCGAGTCTAGAGGGTCCTGCATAGTAATGTTATGGCCTCAAGATCTATAGATTTGATTTGGGATGTCCTTTTTGACATATTCAGGCATGTTGGGATTTTTGCTAATAAAGAGGCGCTAGTGAATTTCTTAACTGACCTTTTGAAAAGAAGATCTACCCTTAGACCAACTGTATTTTTGGTCTTTAGATGGATAGGAGGAAAACACGTGTGTGTGGGTCTAAAAGGGTTTATTCTCTTGTGGGCTTGGAGGGTAGTGTTTTTACAGGTCAGGCTGCTTTAAAATCTGCTTCAAACAATGTGACCAAACACGAGAAAACGTGCCTTAACAACCAACACGTGTTTATCCCATATGCTTTTGATACTTTTGGTTTCCTTATGCCAGAGGCTGTGGTAGTGGCGGATCTAAGAACTTTTTTCACTGGGTTCCTTTTGGTAGATTCTCACTATTTTTTTTCAAATCATACAAGGTTCTCACTAATTTTTTCTATTTTTTCCAATCAGAATGGGTTCCTAGGAACCACAAAAGTGGCCTAGATCCGCCCATGATTGGACTTACTTATTCGAGTCTAGAGGGTCCTGCATAGTAATGTTATGGCCTCAAGATCTATAGATTTGATTTGGGATGTCCTTTTTGACATATTCAGGCATGTTGGGATTTTTGCTAATAAAGAGGCGCTAGTGAATTTCTTAACTGACATTTTGAAAGGAAGATCTACCCTCAGACCAACTGTATTTTTGGTCTTTAGATGGATAGGAGGAAAACACGTGTGTGTGGGTCTTAAAGGGTTTATTCTCTTGTGGGCTTGGAGGGTAGTGTTTTCACAGGTCAGGCTTCTATAAAATCTGCTTCAAACAATGTGACCAAACACGAGAAAACGTGTTTTAGCAACCAACACGTGTTTATCCCATATGCTTTTGATACTTTTGGTTTCCTTATGCCAGAGGCTGTGGTAGTGGCGGATCTAAGAACTTTTTTCACTGGGTTCCTTTTGGTAGATTCTCACTATTTTTTTTCAAATCATACAAGGTTCTCACTAATTTTTTCTATTTTTTCCAAACCGAATGGGTTCATAGGAACACACAAAAGTGGCCTAGATCAGCCCATGACTGTGCACCTACTTATTCGAGTCTAGAGGGTCCTGCATAGTAATGTTATGGCCTCAAGATCTATAGATTTGATTTTGGATGTCCTTTTTGACATATTCAGGCATGTTGGGATTTTTGCTGATAAAGAGGCGCTAGTGAATTTCTTATCTGACCTTTTGAAAGGAAGATCTACCCTCAGACCAACCGTATTTTTGGTCTTTAGATGGATAGGAGGAAAACACGTGTGTGTGGGTCTAAAAGGGTTTATTCTCTTGTGGGCTTGGAGGGTAGTGTTTTCACAGGTCAGGCTGCTTTAAAATCTGCTTCAAACAACGTGACCAAACACGAGAAAACGTGCCTTAACAACCAACACGTGTTTATCCCATATGCTTTTGATACTTTTGGTTTCCTTATGCCAGAGGCTGTGTAGTGGCGGATCTAAGAACTTTTTTCACTGGGTTCCTTTTGGTAGATTCTCACTATTTTTTTTTCAAATCATATAAGGTTCTCACTAATTTTTTCTATTTTTTCCAATCAGAATGGGTTCCTAGGAACCCACAAAAGTGGCCTAGATCCGCCCCTGATTGTGGACTTACTTATTCGAGTCTAGAGGGTCCTGCATAGTAATGTTATGGCCTCAAGATCTATAGATTTGATTTGGGATGTCCTTTTTGACATATTCAGGCATGTTGGGATTTTTGCTAATAAAGAGGCGCTAGTGAATTTCTTAACTGACTTTTTGAAAGGAAGATCTACCCTCAGACCAACTGTATTTTTTGTCTTTATATGGATAGGAGGAAAACACGTGTGTGTGTGGGTCTTAAAGGGTTTATTCTCTTGTGGGCTTGGAGGGTAGTGTTTTCACAGGTCAGGCTGCTTTAAAATCTGCTTCAAACAATGTGACCAAACACGAGAAAACGTGTCTTAACAACCAACACGTGTTTATCCCATATGCTTTTGATACTTTTGGTTTCCTTATGCCAGAGGCTGTGGTAGTGGCGGATCTAAGAACTTTTTTCACTGGGTTCCTTTTGGTAGATTCTCACTATTTTTTTTTTCAAATCATACAAGGTTCTCACTAATTTTTTCTATTTTTTCCAAACCGAATGGGTTTCTAGGAACCCACAAAAGTGGCCTAGATCCGCCCATGACTGTGGACCTACTTATTCGAGTCTAGAGGGTCCTGCATAGTAATGTTATGGCCTCAAGATCTATAGATTTGATTTTGGATGTCCTTTTTAACATATTCAGGCATGTTGGGATTTTTGCTAATAAGAAGGCGCTAGTGAATTTCTTAATTGGCCTTTTGAAAGGAAGATCTACCCTCAGACCAATCGTATTTTTGGTCTTTAGATGGATAGGAGGAAAACACGTGTGTGTGGGTCTAAAAGGGTTTATTCTCTTGTGGGCTTGGAGGGTAGTGTTTTCACAGGTCAGGCTGCTTTAAAATCTGCTTTAAACAATGTGACCAAACACGAGAAAACATGCCTTAACAACCAACACGTGTTTATCCCATATGCTTTTGATACTTTTGGTTTCCTTATGCCAGAGGCTGTGGTAGTGGTGGATCCAAGAACTTTTTTCACTGGGTTCCTTTTGGTAGATTCTCACTATTTTTTTTTCAAATCATACAAGGTTCTCACTAATTTTTTCTATTTTTTCCAAACCGAATGGGTTCCTAGGAACCCATAAAAGTGGCCTAGATCCGCCCATGACTGTGGACTTACTTATTCGAGTCTAGAGGGTCCTGCATAGTAATGTTATGGCCTCAAGATCTATAGATGTAGTTTTTAGAAGACTTGGTTTTGCAATTCGAAAAGGGGCAGCGGCGCAACTTGTGGCCCGTTTACCTTCCATTTCAATATAATTTCCATTTCGAAAGTTAATGAAAATATTTCCCAATATGTGGTGACACTTTATCTCCACACCATGTCCATTTGAGATGATAATCTCTATAATGCTACTAGGGGCACAACCCAAAGTATCTGAATGTCATAAGCCAATAAGGGACAACCTTCTTATTCTTAACAAAATACAGACAACTGCCGGAATTGGTAAAGACACCCATAAAGAAGTAACCAAATGACACAAACTTTCCGACCATTTTCCGACAACCATTTCCGTTTTTCGGCTTTTCAACCTTCGACATGGTTTTTTTCGATTCCATACTTTGTAGACCTTAGTTACACATGAAATGCTTTTGCTTTACCAACTTATACGTCTAATTATACCTATTCATACGTGTGTGTACGCTATCGGGACCCATTACTTAGACAAGGAATTTACTATTATAACTAGGTGTGTGTTTGCGTATGTATATATATATGTGTGTGTGTGTGTACACCGTGATAACTACATAGTTATACACACATACACATGCATATAAACACAAGAAATACACTTACATATACATATACATCTCCGCATAATTAAATAAGAAAATAATAAATGTTTTAGCCGGAAATGGGTCGGAAATTTCCGACAACTTTCCGAGGAAATGTGGTGTTTCGTCGGTAAGTGGTCGGAAATTTCCGACCATTTTCCGACATCCATTTCCGTTTTTTCGGTTTTTCAACCTTCGACATGGTTTTTTTTGATTCCATACTTTGTAGACCTTAGTTACACATGAAATGCTTTGGCTTTACCAACTTATACGTCTAATTATACCTATTCATACGTGTGTGTACGCTATCGGGACCCATTACTTAGACTAGGACTTTACTATTGTAAGTAGGCGTGTGTTTGTATGTGTGTGTATATATATATATGTATGTGTGTGTATACACCGAGACAATTACATAGTTATACACACATACACATGCATATAGACACAAGAAATACATTTACATATACATCTCCGCATAATTAAATAAGAAAATAATAATTGATTTAGTCGGAAACTCGTCAGAAATTTTCGACAACTTTCCTACGAAGTTTCTTTCTTTTTCTTAGTTTTTTTTGTCGGAATTTTGTCGGGACTCTCCTTCAAATTTCCGACGACTTTTTTGTTTGTCGGTAAACAGTCGGAAATTAGGTGCTAATATTTGACTTTTATTTTAGTTGGAAGTTTGTCGGTACTTTGTCGAAAATTCCGACTAATTTTTTTTGGTCGGGAATTTTTGTAGGAAATCTCCTGTTTTTCTAGTAGTGATAAGGGACAATCACCACATGGCTACCCTCACATTCAATCGGTTTCCCCAACAACCACAATCGGCATATAGTACTCGCTCGCACAAGCCGATCGATAACCTTACCCGAGTTGTATGCAATGGTGTACGTGCAGCAAAACTAAAACAAACTGATCGGGGTACACGAGTACCCTTAACTGATAAATAAAAATAATCGGGACACTTGTTGTAATTCTAGACATTATCAACTTGTGTTTTCCCGACTTATTTGTCTATTAAATAATAATATTAACTGGATGATGTAAGTCTTCAAATGACTATTTCTTGAGTCTTCAAAATAACTAGCTTTTTTTTCCACTTAAAAAGCTTCTATTTTAGGCTTTAAATATAACCAAGTTCAACATCATATTCGTAAAAATATTAAAAAATAAAGAATAATAATTATAAACATTTGTTGTGAGTGATTTATAATTTAAATATTTAGTGTTAATGGATGGTTTGAATTGTAAAAATACAATTTCGTGTAATAAAAAACTGGGTGTTATACCCAAGTTTTAGATCTTGATTTTTATGTGTATTATTATATTTATAATTGCAATAAATTAATTTAACTATGTTAAAAACATATTTAAAGGACTAAGTATAGATTAATTGAATTAACATTTATTAGTCACATAAATTTTTTTTACTCAGTTGAAAAAAATGTATTAACTTAACATAGTTATAATTGTTACGACAAAGTTCATTTTTTAAGATATATATTTTAAGGACTGTATGTATCTATAAATTACATTATAATTTATTCAACCTATATAATACACATGTTCTTTAAAGGACATAAAATTTGTTACTATTTAAATATAAAATACAACATTTATTTAATCCGTGCATACGAGATTATAACCTTATTTTATAATTAAATGTAAGTTATTAATAAAAAGACTGGTAAAAGAGAAAATGTATTTATGATGACATTTTCACTAAGACCTCATTTTATCAATTTTATAGCGTTGTTATATATATAGGGAGATGATTATAAGAAAACTAGTTATATGTGAGAAAACTTAAAAAATTCACTCAAAACCGCTAAAAATTATGGGGAGGGAACTTTAATGAAGTAGGGGCAAGAATAGGAAAAAAATATAACTTTT
This sequence comes from Scalesia atractyloides, assembly GCA_947069175.1. Taxonomy (NCBI): domain Eukaryota; kingdom Viridiplantae; phylum Streptophyta; class Magnoliopsida; order Asterales; family Asteraceae; genus Scalesia; species Scalesia atractyloides. The sequence goes on along the minus strand of CAMTDV010000017.1, from coordinate 97,669,594 downwards.
CAAACATTTATATCTTCTTCATATGTTATTATTATTATTTTTAAAACTGCACCATAAGACCACAAATTTTCATATCTTTCATTCGAGTATATTCGAGCGTATTTTTTTTTACACAAACAAAAGATTTAACATGTCATCTTTTTTTTTCAATACTACTATTATAGTAGTGCATATTTGCTATATAACATGTAATTTAGCTTAAGTTAGTTTGGTTAGTTACCTTTAAGTTTAGGATTAGGGTTTAGGTTGTTAGTTTTAGGTTTGGTGGGGAGGGTTAGGTATTTAGGTTTTTAGTTTGTTTGTTTTTAGGTTTGGGGTGGGGGGGTGGGGGTTAGTTTTTTTGGTTGGTTGTTTTGTTTTTGTTGCTGCGGAGGTGGTTAGTTTATAAGTGGGTATAGTTTATTGAAAGTACGATACTTTTTTTTTTCGTATAATGTTCACATATATGAGTAAAAATTAAAAATTATTTAGCCATTTGAAAAAAGTAGTATACATTAAATTTTTTTAAGTCATAAATATTTCAAAATTTACCCTGACAAATTAAAATTCGATTTATTTCTTTTATCTGTATAAAGGATTTGTATTATGAATATTTTAAAGTGTTTCAATCAGTAACATATTCAAAAATAAACAAAAGCATTTATAACCCTGTCTGATGATTAAATTGCCATTTTTTACTTATAAAAGCTTCTATATGTATTTTGTTTTTATTTATTTGTATTCAAGTATTTAGATAAACCAATAATATTGAACATCATATTATGAAAAAATAAACAAAGAACATAAATCAACATATATTCCATGTTTGATAAGATATGTATTTGCAATTATTTTACTTATAAATCCTTCTAGCTATGCTAATTCTTTGTTATTTGCATTTATTTGGTGATTATAAAGATAATTAAATAAGATAAACCAAATAATGAGTTTGAGACTTCATACTTTCTGAAAAAAAAACATAAGAAAATATAAACACGGATTTACTATTATAAATGTGAAGAAGGCATCGAAAATTGACTTGGAGTTGAAGAACGTCAACTGATGCGGGCCCAAGTGTGGAGGAGCGGGCCATGTTATATTTGGAGGCTTAAGATCGCGTGACAAATGGGCTTCACTAAAATGGCTCTAACTTGGGCTACGGGGGTCCGTTTTGGGCGTGCGACTAGTCAAAACGATCGTGGGGAAGCTAATAGTCCCATTCTCATTAGTTGATGTTAAATCCACAGTTTTGGAGTGCGGTAGTGATCGGGCATGCATCGGGGCCGAACGACTTCAACTTCACCTTTATAGAACATTTTTGGAACCATTTACGACATGATTTTCTAAAGATCATGGTGCACTTTTATAAGGATGAGATCATATATAGGATATGTGGTTTATCTTTTATAATTCTAATTCCAAGAAAGTAATGACCCTGAGTCTTTTGATGAGTACCACTTCATTAGTCTCATACGGTGTATCTCCAAAGTAATCTCGAAGGTCCTAGCCAACCGGGTAAAGAAGGTGGTGGACTCGGTTGCCTCAGGTTTCCAGTCCGCCTTTTTGGCAAACCGGAATATACTAGATGGTCCCCTCATTATCAATGAAAGCATATCTTGGATGAAAAAGTCCAAATCCGAGGCTGTCCTTCTCAAAGTCGACTTTCCCAAAGCATTGAAGGATGTGAGTTTGAAGGAAGGGCATGACTCCTGGGCTTGGGAGGCGGATTTAGACCGGCGGTCTTTGGTTAAGTCTTATAGTGGCCTTCTGGACAAAACTGGAGTTCCTTTCTTTCCATTTAAATGGAACAAATGGCTCTCCTAAAAATCATTATCTTTGGATGGCGGGTGGAACAAGATAGGTTGCCGACTTTGGTAGGTCTACCGAAAAGGAACATTTTCTCTGGGTCAGCAAATTGCCCGGTGTGTGGCGAAGGGGCTTAAAATGCACAACATCTATTTACTTCCTATTTAGTTGTCTAGCTTAAAGACTTCACAGTATCAAAATTTTCAAACACCAACAATTACAAATTAATTTTTACTTCTTAATCACCCAAAACACTTTATCAATAGAAACTATTTATCACCAACAAGTAACAATTTGAACTTCTCATAAGCAAATACCTTAGTTTGACTCAACTTTTAAGTTTACTACCAAAGGCTATAAAAATAATAATTTTTCATTTGTTCAGTTTTCGTTATAAAATTAGCCATAGACTTATGTCGCTGTAAAAACTAACAGCTGAAATAATTCTGGTAATGAATTTAATGTTAAGCCTACAGAAATGTTAAACTCCTTCAAAGTTTAGGTATAGGAGTTTCTAAGAGTATGAATGTTAGTTTGCCGTTCGAAAAAAGCTAATGCGAGGTAATGTAAATTCCATCGAATACAACTGGCCCAATTCGAACTTAAGCCTACAGACTTGTGGATAATTTAGAAGAGTGTGCACTAAATTACATACAAACAAAATCAAAATCTATCGTTGTTTTAGCATATTCCCAAGTGCCCTCAAACAACAAAACCCAACAGTTGTTTGAGCTAAGATCTAAACAAAAACCGGCCAAACTAGCATTGGTTGTATCATTGTTCCTCTGTCTGGGGATCACGTACCTATGTACGTACTATGCGTCTATTAATTCCTGTCTGGTCGTGATAACATAGCTTCTAACCCATAAGTTGATAAGGGTTTTTTTTTATTGAGTAACTATTCGGCGGTGATGATGCTGCTTCAGATAAATGTGATACTGATCGTTATACTGTCAACAACAAAAGCAACGTCCCAATCCCAACTAGCTCAATCCCTTCCTGGGTGCCCAGATAAATGTGGGAACATTACAATTCCATATCCATTTGGCATAGGAAAGGACTGCAGCTTGAGTGAAACCTACGAGGTAAATTGCACGTCTTTAACAATTGCGGACGCCAATTTTAAACTCGTAAAAATATTCCCAGAAGGCCATATACATGCCTTGTTGCCAGTGGCCCATCAATGTTACAATAACAATGGCAGTATTAGCCAGTCACAACCCAAAATTAGGCTGTCAAGGTTCCTACTATCAAGTAGACGCAACTTACTTACTGCAGTCGGGTGTGACGCTAGAGCCGGCTTATTGTACTTGGAGGAAAAAAGTTACATAAGCGATTGCATATCAAGGTCCAACTGTACAAAGTTAGCAAACAATTTATGTTATGGCCAAGGTTGCATGCAAGTGCCCCTTCCTTTTAGCCTAACAAAGTTTCGTATTCATACACAAAGAGTAACAAGGCAAGTAGGGAGTTGGAGTTTTAATAACTGCACATATGCATTTCTTGCTCGCAAAATGCACTACAAATTTCAAAAAGAAGATCTCGATAACATGCAGAATCAGTCTTTGGAAGTGTCCATTGTATGGACGGTTGGGAACACCAGTTGTGCAAAAGCAAAGAGGAACATAACGAGTTACGTTTGTAGAGAAAATACTGAATGTTGGGACTCTCTTGAAATAGTCGATGAAGGTCATCCGGGGTATAGTTGTCGTTGTGCCCATGGTTACCAAGGAAACCCATACCTTCCAGGTGGCTGTCAGGGTAAGAGTTGTTTGTTTAGTTAATACTATATATCCTGTAAATACAAGCAATATTGAAGGCAGATTGTGATGTTTTTCAGATATCAATGAGTGTGAAGGACCTAACAAAGTTTGCAAATATGGTTGTGTTAACACGATTGGGAACTACTCTTGTCCATGCCCCAATGGGATGCACGGGGATGGTGGAAGATATGGTAGTGGTTGCTATGTATTAAGTATAATAAGTTTTAGAAAACCAGCTAAGGCACATGAAAATTTCTTGTATATCGGTTAGTTTACGCTCATTTTTTCAAGAAATTGATTTTACCAAGGATTTGCATGAGCTTGCTATGTAATAAATGTTTTCTTATATATGACTTGCAGCCATTGGCACAGGACCTGCGGCTTCAGTTGTGTTAACACTTATGTTATGCTGGGGACTCAAACAAAGGAGGACAATAAAGAGTAGGGAGATGCTTTTTAAGAAAAATGGCGGCTTAATTTTGCATGAAATTCTGTTTGAATCTAAACAACCTTCAAACACGGCCAAGATCTTTGCAGCAAGAATTCTTAAAAAAGCAACCAATAACTATCACAAAACCAATCGCATAGGTCAAGGAGGATATGGTACAGTTTATAAAGGTATGTTAGAAGACAAAACAATGGTTGCCATTAAACAAGCTAAGTCGATTGACAAGAACCAAATCAAGCAATTTATCAATGAGGTGATTATGCTATCAGAAGTTAACCACTCAAATATTGTCCGACTCTTGGGTTGTTGCCTAGAGACACAAACTCCTCTTCTAGTTTATGAGTTTGTAACAAACAAGACACTCTACCACCACCTACATGAAAAAGACTATGATTCTTCAATGACACTCGAAAGGCGACTAGACATAGCTACACAGACTGCAGAAGCCCTTGCTCATATACACTCAACTGCACAAATCATTCATAGAGATATTAAATCATCAAATATACTTTTGACTGATGACTACACTGTTAAGGTTTCTGATTTCGGGATCTCAAAGTTCATTCCTATGGATCAGACTCACATACAAACATTGGTGCATGGGACTCTTGGATACATAGATCCTGAGTACTTCCGGTCAGGGATTTTGACAGAGAAGAGTGATGTGTATAGTTTTGGCATGGTTCTTGTGGAGTTGATTACAGGCAGAAAGGTCTTTTCACACGATGGAACTGAAAGTGACTTGGGCTTGGCCATGTTTTTTGCTTCGTCGCTAGAAAGGGGTGGCTTGATTCAAATTCTTGACGGTCAAATGAAGAAAGATGCGTTTAGTGAACATATTGATTATTTTGCCAAGATTGCGAAAGACTGTATCGAGCTAGAGGGCAAGAAAAGGCCTAGTATGGATGAAGTAAAAGCGCAATTGGAAAAACTGAGACAATCTTTCATAAATTAATGTGTGGTGTATTTGTTTTAAGAAATCTAGGAATTGTTGTTATAAAAGGCTAATTATAGCTAAGATTATTAACTATCTCTAAACAATAATTATTGAAGATTAGAAGAGATTAGTTTCAATAAGGATATTATCTTCTCAAAACTTTTTTTTTTTCTAACTGATTTCACGCGTTTTCCTAGTAAATATGATAGTTAATATAAATTAGTGGTTTCCCTCATAAACCGAGATAGGAATTTGGTCAGTATCCGTGCGGCAAGGTAATTGTATCTAGTCGGTCGGTATCGGTTGCACTCGTTATAGTAACTAAAAGAAAAAAACCCCAAATGCCTAACACATGTTTTATGTGGCAAGGGTATGTTTGTGATCTTAAAAAAGATCCAAAAAAATTAAAAATAAATACTTAGCGTGCTTTCGGTTGGTATCGGCTCGGGTATGATACTAGCATTTGCAATTGGAAGAGATATGCCCAAGATGATATGAACACGTGTTTGAAGGTCCGTTTGACGGACCGAAAACGTTTGATTCTAGTGTTTGTATATGTATTAATATGCAAAATCTATCGGTACACTCTCGACGTTTGCATGATGTAAGTAAACGCCTTGGATCACTATTCAATTAATAAAGCTTAGTTACAAAACATGAACACTAGTTTGGCTCTAGAATCTTGAAAGTTATGAAATGGAACGCTGTTGGACCTATAAAAGAACTGATGATATTCAAAAGCCAACACATGATCAACTGGTCAAGAAATAAACAAAAGATTGAAATAGTCCCTCCCCAAATATAGTGAATCTTGAACACCTAATGAGAACATCTGTTGAAGACAAAGGCTTGTAACCGTTGTTCAAGAAGAAACAACATCAGTTGAAGATTAAAGGCTGTTGTAGCCAAAGGTCTGATGAAGAAGACCAAACATCTGTCTAGCCAAACAAATGTTAGGAATCAAGGCAACAAAGGATAGCTCTAACGGTGGTTTCTCAATGTAACAATATTTGTTTTATCAATGTTTAGACTAACTAGAACAGATGTTACGATTAGCACTGATGTTTGCAACATCTATGGAATCTTTTCATATAGGAATGTTAAATGTCACTATGAGGGTGATGTCAGCCAATCACAAACAGAGCTTTCGTAAATAGATCACACATGTTAATGATCTATTTATCACTCAAATCACATTTTCTCTTGTATGAACATTGTTAAGTGATTGGCTGAGGGAGTCTGTAAATCAACCTTTTGTAAAACATTTGTAATCATGGATGATAATTGAAAAACAATAGTTGATGATGACTTCTTGTTTGTGATTACTTGTCTTTACTTATACAATTTAATATTGTTTTGAGCTTAAACTGTTTTGTAATCAGAAATCTTGTAAACTCAAACGTAACAAACGCATGGGTTCATTCACTAGCTTTAATCATCTTGTAACATATGTAACGCAATACTCTAACACAAGCTATCCAGACGCATTCTAACATCCATACATCAACCAACGAAGCTACTAGGCTATAGACATTTGTATCAACAATATTTTACATCGATTAAAGAAAAAAACGAATACCGATACGGTATCGATGTTGTGACAGATATATGTTCTGTTCATCCAACACCGGCTATAGTTTACGGTACCAAAAAAACTCTATCTTGAATACAACTATGTTTTTAATGATGTGGTACACAAAGTAAACCATAAAAACAAATACTGTACCACTATCGATGTTATTTGGACAATACCGGTTCAGTTCGTGATGATAAAGAACAACAAATTCAACTATATATGATCCGTTCGATTTTGAACTTTTGTCGAATCATAGATAAAATAAGCACTTCGTAATGTATATTCAAAATTTTATACACATTAATTTATATTTTGAGAATAACGAAAATGGCAATCAGCGTCACTTTATAAAAAAAACTAAACCGCGAGGCAGCTATGATGACATATATGTTTGTATTTTGACTACTTGTACTTTACTACTCTAACTTGGCTTTGAGTAAACATATGTCTAGACGTAAATAAAAATTAAGCACGTCGCAAAGGTATATTTGAATTTTTTATAATGCATTCTATATTTTTAAAATAATGAAAGAGTAAGCAGCGTCACTCTATATAAAAAGGGTAAATACAAGTTATGTCCTTTATCTTTACACCATTTTACATGCGGTATCCTTTAGCGCAAACCTTTGTAAGTTTTGTACTTTTGTATTTTAAAATCTTGCACATTTTAACGTTAGACCAAACTCAGTTATTTTTTTCTGTCAAATCAAATCATTGCAAGCATGTTGCACGTGAGGGTATAATTTTTTACCCCTGTTATTTAAAAACCCCTTTCTCTATTCTCTATAGCTCTGTAGAATGAGTTCATCCATACTTCAAGAGATCACTGTTGAAACCAGGGAACATAAATCAAGATCAATAATTAAAACAAAGTACAAACGATTCTTACACCCATAAATCGAGAAAACAAAAATCTTGACAAATTAAGATCATTGATGAAATACATATATCAAGATGACAGATGAAATACATTTTCTCTCTCTCTCTCCCCCTCCCCTCCACCAACACCTCCCTCAACCACCACCACCGCCAACCCCTACCACTGAAACCCCCATCTCAGCACCATTGAAACTCCCACCAATGAAACCCCAACCGTAACCAAGCACCCACCCACCATTGTCCACCACATCCACCGTCATAACCCGCCGCCGTCTCAGATCCAAACCCATCACCGCCTTAGATTCATACCAACCACCGTCCCTTGTTCAGATCCAACCACCACATCGAACTACCATCAAAACCCGCCACCGTCTCGAATCCGGTGAAACACCAACCGCCACCATTTATCCATTACAAAGATGAGCTTGTGATACAGATAGAGAAGATGAAAAGGGTTGTTTAGCGGTGGTTGTAGATGATGAAGGGGGAGGGTTGCAGTTGGTTGGCGGTGGTTGCACTGTGGTGGATGAAGTTGGTGGTAGTTGGACGCGATGAGGTGGTTATACGAACCTAGATTAGGAGAAACAGTGGCGGTGGCAAAGAGGGAAAGATGGGTGGGTCGCCAGAGGTGGTGGTGGCGGGTTGGTGGTGAGAGAGAGATAGAGAGATGTAGAGAACTGAAGAGAGAGAGAGAGCGAGGGGGTTTCAACTTTATATACGTTTAATTTTAATTAAATGGATAAATCACAAAATACCCTTATTTGCCAACTAAATTACAAAAATAGCTTGATTTAATCAAAAAAATTATCTGGTTTGGCTAAAAGGTTAAACCGTGCAATATTTTAAATTATCTGGGTTTGGCTTAAAGTACAAAACTTGCAAAGTTTTCCGTTAACAAGTTTTTTTATTAAAGGACACCGTCTGCAAAATGGTATAAACATAAAGGACAAAACTTGTGATTTACTCATATAAAAAATAACCACCAGGCAACTTTGATGACATATATTTTTGTGTTTTGATTACTTGTATATTACTCTTTCAACTCGCTTTCGAGTAAAACTTATATTTAGGCTTAGATAATATACCCACGTTGAAGTGGCATACTCCATACTTTATAGAACATCTATCTTAAAAGTTTTTAAAAGGAAATATTGTAAAAGTAAGATATAATGTCTTTATCAATAGAAACTTGCTCCAACACTTCAAGTTCCTTGAGAAAAGACAGAATAGAATGGATCATTCTGATAGAATGAAAAGAAACATTTTTTGTTATCATATGGTAATGGAATTGAGCATTACACAAGGAATGTAAACCATCCAAATATAAAAATTTTATTCTTTTGTAGATAGTGTTTTTTTTCATTCCTTCAAGGAATGGATAAAAATATATTATTATATTATTATTATTATATTATTAATATTATTAACTTTATTATGATTTTATTATTAATATTTTATCATTATCATTATTATTATTATTATTATTATTATTATTATTATTATTATTATTATCGTTTTTATTAGCCACCGCCGTCATTCACCTCCGCCGTCACACGACACCAACTCCGCTGCCACGCATGGGCGACATTGCCACCGGCATAACCGCTGCCATGACTATTTTCGCCGCCACCCATCGCCGTCGTCACCCAACTTTCGTTGCCACCACCACCACCCACCTCCGCCCAGTTGTAACCCGCCACCAACCACCTCCGCCCCTACTGTAACCCGCCACTACCCACCTCTGCCCCTGTCGTCACCCACCACCGACACATCCGCCCTGCCCACGTCATTACCTCCGCCGTCACCCCCCACCCACCTGCACCACAAACCACCACCGTCAACGTCACCCACCACCATTGCCGTCACTGCCACCTACCTCCGCCCTAGCCACCACCCACTGTCGTCGCCACCCACCGCCACCACCTCCGACCACCGCTACAACTGCCACCTATCACCACCCACCACCACCGACACTCGCCACCGATTTTATTCCTTCGTCTATTCTTTCCTACCAAACAACACAAAGTAAATGCTTCATTTCATTTTCACATGGTAACCAAACAAGACATGGAATGGTAATGATCCATTCCATTACCTTGTCTATTTCATTACCTCTTCCATTCCATTACGCCGTATCAAACAGACCATAAGGTGTTGTTTGTTTTTTCTGAGGTAAAATGTCTACAGTCTGCGGACCACATCTGCAGACGTCTGTAGCAGAAGTGCTGGACCAAATGTCTGATGTCTGCAAGAAAACGACTGTTTGTTTTTTTACTTCGGCAAACTGCTGAAATTAACAAAATAAACAACAATTAATAAATTAACAAAATAAAAATAACCTAACACTTTATGAACTAACATTGATAAATTAACAAAATAAAAAAAATTAACCTAACACTTTACATAAATTAAACATACATGTGTCTCAGCAGCAGATGGTGGAGGTGTGGAGGTGGTGGTGCGGCTGAGGAGGAGGTCTAGGGGCTGAGATGGAGGTTGACGACCTATGTGGGGGGTGCGGCAGATGTTGGATGCGGCTGTAGAGAGGAGGCCAACGAGGTGGGGGCGGCGGAGGAGGTGGAGCAGGGCGACAGATGGTGGAGGTGTGGAGGTGGTGGTGGTGTGGCTGAGGAGGAGGTCTAGGGGTTGAGATGGAGGTCGACGGCCTATGTGGGGGTGCGGCAGATGTTGGGTGCGGTGTAGAGAGGAGGCCGACGAGGTGGGGGCGGCGGAGGAGGTAGAGCAGGGCGGCAGATGGTAGAGGTGTGGAGGTGGTGGTGGTGAGGCTGAGGAGTAGGCTGAGGGGCTGAGATGGAGGTCGACGAGGTGGGTGGGGGTGCGGTAGACGTTGGGGACGGCGGCAGAGTGGAGGTCGACGAGGTGGGGACGGCGGAGGAGAAGGAGCAGGGCGGCAGCAGGGTGGAGCAGGCAGTAGCAGGTGGTGGAGCGGCTGAGGAGAGATTAGGGTTGTTATTATGTTTTGATGGTGGAGAAGTGTTTTGAAGAGTGATGACTGTCGTTAGTGTCATGCAAAAACCAACTAAACTATGTAGACATGATAAGTCGGATATCGAACCAGAGGAGGATTGTGGAAAGTGTAATAATGCCAAATATGATTAACAACTACTAAATTAGAAAAACTGTTTGTGTGATTGATTTAGAAATAACTAACTGAATAATTTAGAATTGAAGTTTTATCAATGGGAAGAAGAATGATTCCTCCGGTATTCAGGTTTTGCAATTAAATTCATTTATGTGTTCAACTTAACACTCACATAGACATGAATGTAAACAAAACATAATTCATCAATTGTGATAATTGCAGACTAAGTACTTTGATTGATTACTCAACGAGAGGTTATCAAACAACTATCAGTTACAATTACCAACCCTAATCCCTAGCAAATATATCCCAATTACAAGAACTCTCGGGAACTGAATGCTTAAGAATTAGAATTGAGTAAAAACCAACCGTTTACAATCAATGAATCAAGTTACCGGCAAAAAGCATCGAATGATTAGATTGTCGGGTTCAATAAAGTTAAAAACCATAAAATTGAATAACGTACAAAAACCCTCCAACTAGAGGAAACCACTAGAAGTTTAGCCGCTCATCTCGCTCAAGAAATCAACAAAAGCTCGGAAAGATGAAGTCATGATTTTGATCTTTGATACTTGGGTGATGAATGACGATAAGATGGTGAAAAGCCTTGATCTTTGGTGCTCTTGGATGGTGCAAATCGTCCTAGAAGTGTTGGCCATCTTATGAGGCACTTAGAAACCCTAATATACATAAAAACCCAAAAAATCGCGTTTTTCCGGAAGGCAACCGTCAGTGACAGTCCTCCACCGTCAATGACGGTGGAGACTTGCTGATGTTGTTGCTGGACCCAACCGTCACTGACGGTCAGGCCACCGTCACCGACGGTGGCTTATTGCTGCTTCTTCTTTGGCCAACACAACCCAACGTCACCGACGGTTTGGCCACCGTTGGCGACGGTCGCGTTTGGCTTCTTGTTTTCCTTCTTTGTTTCAACTTTCAACAAATGACACTAGGCCCCCGTACTTCTAAACTTCCATTTCCGCTTTACCAAAGTGCAAACCACTTTCAAACTAAGACCCAAATGGTCCCTAGATTCCACTCATTCCGCATCTTGCACTCATGCATCTTGTATTCAACCGAAAAGCTTCCGAATCACCCTTCAAGCTTTATATATCATCTTCAAATGTTCCATCTTCACCATTAACTTCCGTAACTTCGTCAAGTTACGTGTTTTACCTGCAAAACAACTATATCTCGTAGTTAACGTATCCTCGGCAAGTAAACACACAAATCACACATAAACTACATCATTTAACCACTTTAACACTCGACTTTCACCCTCTACATCACATTCCCACACTTACCTTTGATTGTCCTCAAGCAAACTAACTAGAACTAATCACCACAGTAATCAACACCTCTAAACCCTTAACCAGTTCAACCTGTTCAGTTCCCAAGTCATACCCGTCCCATAGACTGACACAATCGAGATTGACAGCCTGACAAGCAATTCATGCAACTTCAAACATAAGACTTCTCTATCTAAAACTAACATGTTTAAAATACTACACATGCTACACACCTCTCAGAATATTCTCTCCTCTCGGGTCAATATCTGGACTAGCGTGTAATGTGCTAGTATATAACACTCAGTTAAGCAAATATGAAATCCTGTAATCATAGGCTTGTATGACAATCACACCTCCACTGTATCATCTAACACGGCACATATTAAAAGGACTTTGTCGGTTTTGGGCTTAGGCTAAGGTAGGGAAACTTTTGATTCTTTCTTTTTTCTTTCTTTCTTTTCTAATTGGCTCACAACAATAACCAAACCGTGATAACTTTATTCAAACTCAACTTGGGTTGGTTTCTACCCAACACAAATAACAAACAACTTCTTTTTGTTCTTTTCTCTTCATTTTCTGTATTTTTGTATTTCTTATGATTTTCTCTTTTCTCTTTCTTTTTTTTTTCTCAATGTCGTCACGGTCGGTCTTCACAAAACAATGGGTGAACAAACGAAAGGTAATCAGCTCAACAGGGCTACTAAAGGAATTTGGTGAACACACAATACTAAACACAAACACGAATGAAGAACGAATATCCTAATGCCTTTATCACCTATGTGCACATGTCAAACCCACAATCTCAGCATGCATCAAATCACACAAGTTCTAACACAGAATAACACATAGCCTGCACTCAACAAGCGAATTCATCATGAAATGCATCCTATCCATCTACAGGCTCAAGATCTCACCAAGAAAAGGTAAAAAGGGTTAACAACATGTAGCATATGCGATTAAAAACATGTTACCCCTAAATAGACAACTCTTTTCAACTCTTTTTCTATAAAAACACTTGCCAAGCCTACTCTCATGAAACTTAAAGGGACAACCATGACAGAGGAACTAATCTAGTATACTACCGGTAAGGAATCTATTAGTGATTGAAACTTTAGGTTTTCATATCCAATTAGCACACTTAAGACGATGAAAAATTTAAAATTTTCAATTTTTTCAATTTTTTTTCAGTTTTCATCGATTTCCAATCACTAATTCATCTCTTCAAACTTTATCCACAAATCCCTTCCCGGGCTTCCCATCCCCACACTTGGGATATATTGTCCCCAATGTATGGTGCTTTTAAAATCTTTGCCTGGGAATCCAACCAACATACCCAACTGAGTGGCTAACTCCTAACACACACATGACACTCATTCCCATAACACAACATAATAAGTTCAAACACCACCAAACAAAAACACACAAAAATAAATCAGTAAATTGATAGCGAGATACGATCACCTGGTCATGTATCCGTAATGGCGTAACTGTTGTGCTCACAACCGGAGAATACACATCCACTGGATTTTCTGATATCTCACCAAAGATGTTGCAAAACATCCCCACACTTGAATCATTGCCTCCGTGAAGATGAACGCGTAGAAACCTGTCAAAACACAACACAACAAACAAAGCCAAAACGAATTACAAGACTCTACATCCTCGGGCTGCCTCCCGAGAGCGCTAAGTTTTAGGTCTTCAGCCAGACCGTACCTGACATGCTCAAGGTGGTTCAACCACACACTCCTTCACCCCTTTTACATTATACGCCTCAGTCTAATATTGCGGGATAGTCATTTCTTCATGCTTATTAGAACAATCTTCGGCCTCCTCATCTCTAATGTCTTCATATCGCTCCATATCATCATCTAACGAACCCCAGTCATCCCAATTACCTTCGCTCACATCGTGTTCTCCTGGAATATTGTCATTCCCCTCTGCTCCCAACCTGTAACATTCTACCTCACTAGAACTGGATTTGTCAGAATTTTCTGCACTACCAACATCATCACAAGGGTCATAAGAAATTGTATGTAACAAAACATTGAAATATAACTTCCAAGTTCGGTAATTTAATGTAACAAACCCACCTCTACAATCAATCTGTGCGTTTGCAGTAAATAAAAATGGACGGCCTAATATTACCTGTGGTTGCTCGTTCGTCCATGCTGGGGCATAATCAATAACGGTGAAGTCAACCGGATAGTAAAACTCACCCAACTTGATAATCACATTTTTCACTATCCCTCTAGGCTGCTTTACACTCGCATCCGCAAATGTTGCTGTACTATTACACTTTTGCAAAGGACCAAAGTCGTATTGGTCATACAGACTTCCAGGGAGAACACTTACCGATGCTCCATAATCAAATAAGCCTGATGAATTTTGAAATTGCCTACTTGAATTGGAACAACCGGCTCTCCTAAATCAATGCCACATCTCCCAACTTCCGTCTCGATTGATACCTGCAATCACATCACACACAGAAGGTATTAAACTCTAATCATTCAAGTCATTATTGGAACAACACTTACTCCACTAATTGATCCACTCTTCACATTCTTGGGATTCGGTTGAGTGTCACTAGGAAGTTTTCCACTATGCTTCAACTCTCTCATCTCGGTCGCGAGTTGGCCCATCGTGTAGTCAATGTCTGGATGGCCTTATCTCTAATCTCATCAGATTGAGTTATCTTCTGCATATCCTGCTGATCGTCTTTAACATCACCATCATATCGTTCCCTCCTGAACCATCTGTGTTACCACCCGACCTTGTTTGAGCATTGTTATAATTCCCTTGAGAGTTGTTTTGGAAACAGTTTTGATTGAAATTTCGCTGCCCACCCGACTGATTATTTCCGTTGAAATCCCGGGTTAAGCTGATTATTTGTGTTCCCATAACTAAAGTTTGGATGGTTTCGAAGGCCCGATGGTATGCGTTTGATTGCAAGGTGAAATTTCTACCTCCACCTCCACCTTGAACAAAGTGGACATCATCACTTCCACCTAGAACTATTGTGCACTGATCAGCTATGTGCCCACACTCTCCACAATGCCCACATGAAGGATATTGCCCACTACCCATATTAGGTGTGTCTTCGACTACTCTCACCACATAATGTCGTGTGCTTCTGGAAGATTGTGCCTTCCACTTTGAGTTTCTAGCAGTCGTTCAAGAATTTCCCAATCAAACAATTCATCATTTGTCCCAAAAGTTCCTGTTAGATGCAGAACTAATTCTCTCGCATCCTCTTCTGTTAAGCCTTCATGAAGTGCATTGAGAAGCTCCCACAGTTGAATTCCATGATGTGGGCAATTCTTTAGCATCATCTTGAAACGGTTTAGAGACTCATGGAAGAGCTCGCCTTGTTGCTGACGAAAGCCACGAATGTCCTTCCTTGCATTGTTTGTACGCAAGGCAGTATAGAACTCATCCAAGAATGATTGTTGCATTTCAGGCCATGAAAAAATTGATGCTGAAGGGAGAGAGTGAAACCATTTCTGTGCCTTGTCTTCAAACGTGATTGGAAAAGTACCAACTTCACGTCATCTGCTGTAAAACCTTGGTTGAATCGTGTTGCACCGAGCATCGTAAGCTGCTAAATGAAAGTACGGCTCCTCATGTGCATGGCCGTGATACTTTGGTAAACTGGCAATCGATTGTTCACGAACCGTGAACGATCTTCCTCCTCTTAACTATGGAACTACTACAGGTGAAGGATTGTTTGCTATTGCTGGCTTGAAGTGGCTCTCTATCCCTCTTAATGGTCCTCGATTATATCCCATAGGTATGCCATCTGGTGGGATAACCTGGTGAGCTAAATTCCGAGGAAGAGGTCTTGCTTGACCTGGCATCTGCGGTATCGGAGGTGGTAATGGATATCCAGTCTATAAGGATGTTGATTTACTGGCTCTGGTTGTGGAACTGGTTGCTGCTGTGGTATTTGTTGGTATTGTGGTACTTGCTGATTTACTTGAGGTCTGTCTGAAATGACTGCTGATTTCCCGTTGGCTCATAAATTCCCCTACCATCTGATCGAGCCCCTATATCGTTCCCCATTTGAATTCCTAATCCCGACATCTGTCTATTAATCTGATTTCTCCAAACCCTCGTATCTGTCATATTCATCCTCACGCCTATACATACCTTCTTGCTATTTAGAGTTGTAGGCCCTGACGAATAATGTTGCTGCCCTTGTGAAGGTTGAAAGTATGTATACTGAATGGTGAGTTTCGGTTTAAAGTGGAGGTAGACGGTCCGGTTTGCTTTGACGAGGGCCGTAGTGGCACAGTCACAACTCAAACATATGGTGACGAGTGTTGGAAGTTCGATGTTTGCTCTTGATATGGACTGGAGTAGGGTGGAAGATCACTTAAGTTCGGGAACGGTGGGTTTGGTGCTGTTGGGTGGCAGTAGGTTTCGTGGTTGCTAGGGTTGTGGTTCTGGTGGTAAGGTGGTATTTGGAGCTGGCTGTGTTGGTGTTGGTAGAATTGAGGTTGATGGGAAGGAGTGACTGGTTGTGTGTCGAAATGCTTGAGTTTTCCATTGTTTTAGAAGTGATTGTTGGTGATTGCACTCTGTTCTCCCGATGTACCACTCGAGTTTGTCGCACTATTCTTTCGATTTCCGGGTCAAAAACTAGAGGTGTGAGTTCCCGGAGTTCCGAGTATGATGCATACACGATTATGATCACCTTTCACACACAAACAAAATAAACCTCGTGTAATTCCAAACGAAACACGAATAAAAGAAATATTTTTTGGATTTTTAGTTTTTATGTCTAACTAAACTCAACAATTAAACACTTTGTGCACACCTCCCCGGCAACGGCGCCATTTTGATGACTGTCGTTAGTGTCATGCAAAAACCGACTAAACTATATAGACAGGATAAGTCGGATATCGAACCAGAGGAGGATAGTGGAAAGTGTAATAATGCCAAATATGATTAACAACTACTAAATTAGAAAAACTGTTTGTGTGATTGATTTAGAATAACTAACTGAATAATTTAAAATCGAAGTTTTTATCAATGGGAGGAAGAATGGTTCCTCCGGTATTCAGGTTTTGCAATTAAATTCATTTATGTGTTCAATTAACACTCACATAGACATGAATGTAAACAAAACATAATTCATCAATTGTGATAATTGCAGACTAAGTACTCTGATTGATTACTCAACGAGAGGTTATCAAACAACTATCAGTTACAATTACCAACCGTAATCCCCTAGCAAATATATCCCAATTACTAGAACTCTCGAGAACTGAATGCTTAAGAATTAGAATTTAGTAAAAACCAACCGTTTACAATCAATGAATCAAGTTACGCAAAAAGTATCGAATGCTTAGATTGCCGAGTTCAATAAAGTTAAAAACACATAAAATTGAATAAACGTACAAAAACCCTCCAACCGGAGGGAACCACTAGAAGTTTAGCCGCTCATCTCGCTCAAGAAATCAACAAAAGCTCGGAAAGATGAAGTCATGATCTTAATCTTCGATGCTTGGGTGATGAATGACGATAAGATGGTGAAAAGCCTTGATCTTTGGTGTTCTTGGATGGTGCAAATCGTCCTAGGAAGTGTTGGCCATCTTATGAGGCACTTAGAAACCCTAATATACATAAAAACCCAAAAAATCGCGTTTTTCCGGAAGGCAACCGTCAGTGACGGTCCTCTACTCACCGACGGTGGAGACTGCTGATGTTGTACTGACCATCGGACCGTCACCGACGTGAGACTTGCTGATGTTGTTACTGACCCAACCGTCACCGATGGTCAGGCAACCGTCACCGATGGTGGCTTATTGCTGCTTCTTCTTTGGCCAACACAACCCACCGTCACCGACTGTTTGCACGGTCGCGACGGTCGCGTTTGGCTTCTTGTTTTCCTTCTTTGTTTCAACTTTCAACAAATGACAACTAGGCCCCTGTACTTCTAAACTTCCATTTCCTCTTTACCAAAGTGCAAACCACTTTCAAACTAAGACCCAAATGGTCCCTAGATTCCACTCATTCCCACATCTTGCACTCATGCATCTTGTATTCAACCGAAACGCTTCCGAATCACCCTTCAAGCTTTACATATCATCTTTAAATGTTCCATCTTCACCATTAACTTCCGTAACTTCGTCAAGTTACGTGTTTTACCTGCAAAACAACTATATCTCGTAGTTAACGTATCCTCGGCAAGTAAACACACAAATCACACATAAACTACATCATTTAACCACTTTAACACTCGGCTTTCACCCTCTACATCAAAGAGGCAAGAAGAGCTAGGTCAAGGTCTGCATCACAAAGAGGTGGGGAAGAGCTTTTTAAATGAAAACTCTTCAAAAAAAACAAACAAGCTGCAGACCTTATGTCTGCGCGTGGTCTGCGCGGCGCAGACATAAGAGGTCAGGAAGTACTTCTTGCAAAAAACAAACTGCACCTAAGTGTTTCCACATGTGGGAATCACACATCCATAGCAAAACACTTTTTAACATTTTTCATCACTAGAATATGTCATCAACAACCTTATCATCCCCAAACATAAACAAGTTCTCTTAACAGTTTGAACTTCTCATCATCAGTAAATACCTTAGTTTGACTTGACTTTAAAGTTAACCACCAAAAGGCGTTTGGCCTAGTGGTATCCAAGAGTGTATAATGGTGCCTCTATCCAAAAGGTTGAGAGTTCAGTTTCGTGATGAACAATGAATTAGGATACATTAGATTGGTGTTGAAAAAATTAACATGAGGTAAATGTAAATTTCATTGAAATACCATTGGACCAATTCAAACTTAAGCCTACAGACTTTGGGATAATTTAGAAGGGTGGCAACTGCACTAAATTACATACACAAAAAACTAAAATCGATATTTGTTTTTGCAAATTCCAAAGTGCCCCCACAACAAATCCCAACAGTTTATGAGCTAAAAATTAAACAAAAACTGGCCAATCAGTATATATTGATCTTGTAATTGTTCCTCTGACTCGGGATCATCATATGCATGTACGTCTATGTTTTCCGATCCTGTTGTGAAAACATTGTGACTAACACACAAGTTGACCGTAAGGGTTGTTTTTCTTGAGTAACTATTTGGCGATGCTGCTTCAGATAAATGTGATACTGATCGTGATACTGTCAGCGACAAATGTAGTATGCCAAGTAGCTCAAACCCTTCCTGGCTGCCCAACTAAATGTGGAAATATCACAACTCCATATCCATTTGGGATAGGAAAGAACTGCAGCTTGAGCGAAAGCTACGAGGTAAATTGTACAACTTTAACTGTTGCACACGCCAATTTTAAACTCTTAAACATAACACTCGACGACAGCCATATGCATGCCTTGTTGCCAGTAGCCTACCAATGTTACAACAGCATCAAAAGTATTAACCAGTCTCAACCCAAAATCAGGCTGTCTAGGTTCTTATTGTCAAGCACAGTGAACTTCCTTACTGCAGTTGGGTGCGACGCGAAAGCGGGCCTCTTGGACGTGAAGGATAAAAGCTACATAAGCGAATGTATATCAAGGACCAGGTGTACAAACTTAAGACATAGTTCATGTTTGGCCAAGGTTGCATGCAAGTACCCCTTCCTTTTAGTCTCACAAAATTTTATTTTCATACACAAAGAGTCACAAGGCAAGTAGGGAGTTGGGGTTTTAATAACTGCACATATGCTTTTCTTGCTCGCAAAAGTGATTACAAATTTAAAAAACAAGATCTCGATAACATGCAGAATAAGTCTTTCAAACTGACACTTGATTGGACGGTTGGGAACACAAGTTGTGCAGCAGCAAAGAAGAACAAAAGTAGTTATGTTTGCAAGGAAAACAGTGTGTGTAAAAACTCTGAAGCGATAATCGATCAAGGTAATCCGGGGTATAATTGTTATTGTGCTGATGGTTACCAAGGAAATCCATACCTCCCAGGTGGATGTCAGGGTAAGCGGTGTGTGTTTAGTCAATACCATATATCAAGTTAATTCACGCAATATTGAAGGCAGTTTGTGATGTTTTCAGATACCAATGAGTGTGAAGGACCACACAAAGTTTGCAGATATGATTGTTAAAATGAATGGGAGCTACACTTGTCCGTGCCCCGATGCGTGGGGATGGTAGATTATCTGGTAGTGGTTGCTCTTATTTAGAAACAGTTAGGTCAGCTGCACATATCTTATACATCGGTCAGTTCACACTCATTTCTAGAATGACTTTACCAAGGATTTGAATGAGAATTCATGACCTTGTTATGTAATAGATGTTTTCTGAAAAAAAATCTGTTGATTTGCAGCCATTGGCACAGGCCCTGCTGCTTCAGTTGTGTTAACACTTATCTTATGTTGGGGACTAAAACATAGGATTACAATAAAGAGTAGGGAGATGTTTTTCAAGAAAAATGGCGACCTAATATTGCAGAAAATTCTATTTGAATCTAAACAACCTTCCAACAAGACCAAGATTTTTGCAGCAAGAATTCTTGAAAAAGCAACCAATAACTTTCACAAAACCATGTCATAGGTCAAGGAGGCTATGGTACAGTTTACAAAGGGACATTAGAAGATAATACAGCGGTTGCCATTAAAAAGTCCAAGTCGATTGACGAGAACCAGATCGAGCAATTTATCAATGAAGTGATCATGCTATCAGAAGTTAGCCACCCAAATATTGTCCGACTCTTGGGTTGTTGCCTAGAGACACAAACTCCTCTTCTAGTTTATGAGTTTGTAACAAACAAGACAGTCTACCATCACCTACATGAAAAAGACTACGTATCTTCCATGACATTTGAAAGGAGACTAAACATAGCTACACAGACTGCAAAAGCCCTTGCTCATATACAATCAACCACACAAATCATTCATCGAGATATTAAATCATCAAATATACTTTTGACTGATGACTACACTGTTAAGGTTTCTGATTTCGGGATCTCAAGGTTCATTCCTATGGATCAGACTCACATACAAACATTGGTGCATGGGACTCTTGGATACATAGATCCTGAATACTTCCGGTCAGGAATTTTGACAGAGAAGAGCGATGTGTATAGTTTTGGCATGGTTCTTGTGGAGCTGATTACAGGAAGAAAGGTCTTTTCACATGATGGAACTGAAAGTGACTTGGGCTTGGCCATGTATTTTGTTTCGTCGCTAGAAAGGGGTTGCTTAATTCAAATTCTTGACGATCAAGTGAAGAAAGATGGGATTAGTGACCATATTGATTATGTTGCCAAGCTTGCGAAAGACTGTATCGAGCTAGAGGCAAGCAAAGGCCTGGTATGGAGGAAGTGAAAGAACGGTTGGAAGAACTGAGACAATATTTCATAAAGAGTTCTCCTGGTCATCTTCTAGCTGTTGTTTGATTGATAAAGGCTACACTCGTAGACTACTGTTATTTGGAGTCTTGGGATGCCGTCCTTGACTCCCAATATATCTTTCCTATTGATGCTATTTTCGAATTAGGATCAAGATAGTCTTATATGCTTATTTCATTTATTCATTTGGGTGTTATCTTTTCGTTCGAGTAACAGAATTTGAGTCTGATAAGTAAACTTTGAATGTAAGTTTACTTGGTATAAATATAGAGGCAGGGGTCTTCTATAGTTGTATTGTTTTTTTTAACAGCGTATGGTTAGGACGTCACTAACCGAGTTAGTAGTTAATAAGTTAGTATTAAAATTCCCCTTCTGGATTTGAACCCAGGACCTCCAAAACAATCAAAGCTTCCCACCTCCCCCTTGACCTCTAGGCCAAGAGATCATTGGTATTCGTTGTATTGTAATTTTTCTGTTTTCATGAATAAGAGAAAAGAGTTAAAAGAGTTATCCTTATGATGATTCTCAAAACGAGTCTTGTTATTTTGCTTCCGTTTCCTTCCTTGACTCGATGCCTCACCTTTTAGTGTCGTTTGCTGTATCTTTCCTTTTTCTTTTCACACAAACAATCTCTAGTTCGCTTGTCTAGTCATTTCATATGTCAAGGTTCCTCGCTAGAAGATCAACTGCTGATTTGTAGGTTGATGGATTTTCATCTTTCACAACTTCTGGTGCTAAGCCCAAGATGTGTCGGCTTATCCATTTCGGCTCAGGATTGACCAGATGTGGAAGAAATCTTGACCTTTAGTTAAACTTTGTGGTATACTGTCTAATCTCTAGTCCGATCATTTCAAGCTTCAAGAATTCCATTTCAATTTTATCCAACTCGTTAGTTGGACAAAATTTCTCTATTGCCAGCCTCTTAAATTCTTCCCATGACATGTTGTGTGCCACATCTCTGCGTTGAGTCTGCAAAATCATTCCCCACCAAAATAATGCATCTGTTCTGAGTAAAAACAAAAATAGTATGGGGGTGATGCTGCTGCTTATAGCCGTTGGACCCCGCACAATTTAAAAAGAATAATAACAAAAACTAGGTGCCGTGGCGGACCAAAAATTATTTGTTGAGGGTGCGGATGAGGTTCAACCATATTTTCAAGGGGTGCGGTCGGGTTTTTTTTACCTAAAATATACACGAAATTTTTTTTTCAAGGGTGCGGCCGCCCACCCTGACCAAAGGGTAGGTCCGCCCCTCACTAGTGCCACGTGTCAAATAACTCCCACTCTTCCAACGCCCTCCACACACACCCCGTTTTTTGCACCACGCTCCATTTCTGACGCACGTTGAGTGTCCTCCACATGTCGACTAACGTTCAATTTTCAAGCCCCTACACACCGTATAGTCTTACACTTGAAAATAACGTGTAAATGGTCAAAAAATGACAATGCCCATAAGTTCACCAACTTTAGATTTGAGATTGCAAACTTAACACTTCTTGTCACCAAAATTCATTCTAATGGATCATCCACCTCAAAGTTCAAAACTTAACCCCTAGTATTCTCATACTTTATTACAAGTTTTTCTTTTGATCTATTCTCTTATATGAACATGCAATGCAATCCTATCACAATCATCAGCGGAACCTTAGATAATTTAAACAAGCCATAGTTATGTATAAATTTACACATAAATCTTATGGGAAGTTACAAATTCTGATTTGCTTAGAGGTTAGTAATCTGATTTTGACCATAATGTTACAAACTTGGATACAAATTGGATATTGTTGGCCATTTATCGACATGATTGGTCATGTTTGACATTTGACAAAGCATGACTAATTGTTATCATGTATGACAAAGTAAGGCTAGGTGTGACAAAAGTATTTTAAAGTTCGATTAAGTATCAAAGTATTTGATCAATTTTGAATATGTTTACCAATTATAGCTTTTGATACACATGTACATTTAAATATATAATATAATTTTAATATATATATTATATATATAGAGCAAGGATAATAAAAAACCCAGTTCACTTGAAAAACCCAGAAAACCATCTAATAACCATTGATTTGTATGAATATACGGCTGTGATCATTTGAAGATTCAAATTTGATTACTTTAATAAATATAATATGATTAAAAGTACTAGAAGGGTAATTTTGAAAATGAGTGAAAAGTCAAGAACCTTGGGAACATGTGACGTGCGACAAGGTACACATCAATCCATTCTCTTTCCTCATTTTCTCTCTAATCTTTCATCTTTTTAGATATTAAAATACTTTTATATATGTAATCATTTATTTATGCCTTATTGAGTTGTTAAAATATGTAACTAGAAGTACATATAAGAATTGATCGTGTTAATATCGTCTTATTGTATTTTGATCGTGTAAAATTTTTTATTGTATTTTGATCATGTAACATTGAGTGTATGTTACATCTTTTTAGATATTAAAAATACCGTAAAATCTCTTTCTTGCACTCCATCAAATCCATTCTCTTTCTTGCAGAACCCATCAAAGAAATAACCCCACTTTCTCTTGCAACTCCATCAAAAAAACATAAAATAAATACATGTAAATGTTACAAAAGCATAAAAATGTAATATACAACATATAATACACAAAAACATAACATGTAAACGTTACATAAATATGAAAACGTAACATGTGTAACAATAACCAAAACCACTTTATGTACACTTTATTTCTGTAACACTTTGGTTTTCTTATCTCAACCAGGTTTTTTCCTATAATACCCACATATATATATAGGTAAATATATATAATAGATATATTTAGTGGTAAAATGAAAACTCATATGAATTGTGAGAACTTAGAGAACTCACCTTACAAAAGGGTTGTTTCAAAAAATTTTTTTTACCAAAAATCCTAAAGAAAAATCAACTTTTTCCAAAAAAAAAACCTTGTTTTTTCATTTACGGCAACCATAAATGCTGTAAAAGGTGATGTCATGCTTATGTCATCACCTTTTACAACCGCTGTAAAAGGCCGAAAAACACCACTTCGATTTTTTTTTATTTTTTTACGGCAGTGTTTTTTAACATTTTAATCTAGGGGTGTGAAAAAAATGGGGTCGAAACTCGCGCGGGAAAGGTTGAGTTCTCTAAGTTCTCACAACTCGGGTGGTTTTTTCCTTGATCCTAATCCTATATATATATATATATAATATATATATATAGGGATCAAATGAGAAGAAAATTACTAAAGAGTAAATTACAAAACTCGTCCTTTATGTTGACATCATATTGTCAAATTATGTCCTTTGTACTTCAATATATACAAGAAACGTACTCGATGTTTGCAAACCATTAGATGTTATTTCTTTAGCTCTAACTCTGTTAATTTTCATGCTTAAGTCTGACCAAATGGATCCCCACATGAGGGTATTCTAGTCATTTTACCTATTTAGTCAATTTAATAATTTAAAAATCCAAATCCAACCTACTTTTAACTCCCCCTCTCTCTCTCTTACCAGATTTCTCTCTCTCTCTCTCTCTCTCCTCTTTAGGGGAATGGAGTGGGCGGTGAAAGAGATCGGCAAAGTAGTTTGCCGAGCGGTAACAGCGCCACCAACTACTTTTGCCGATCTGTAAAGTAGGGACCACGGTAAACCTTCACCATCGATAAACTTGATTGCTTGTGACCGTTGGGCTTATAAAGGCTATATACCGTTCAAAAATTAAAAAATTTATTTTAAACTTTTACCCTATATATTCAAACCTAACCCATTAATTCATTTTACACTAAAAAATCATCCCCAAATCAAACCAAAAAAATATAAAACACTAACCCAAGTTTTGCCACACAAAATGGCGGACCAAATCCCGTTGTTTTTCCCCTCGATAGTAGCGACGACTCGTCCGATGGTAGCATATTTTTTTCCAAAATCTACTCGAAGAAGCCGAATTACAAGACACCGGTACATCAAACCAAAGGAGATATATTGAAGGTCAACGGGAGGTTGGGCACGAGACCCTAATGGCGGATTATTTTGTCGAAGACGTGAAATACAACGACGAAATTTTTCGGCAAAGGTTCAGTATGTCAAAACGGTTGTTTTTAAAAATTATGACCGACGTGGAAGAGAATGACGAATATTTTCGAGAGTCCTACGATGCCCGAGGTCGGAAGGGCTTTACGCCGTTGCAAAAGGTTACATCCGCTATAAAACAGCTCGAAATCGGTAACCCTCCAGACGAAGGAGACGAGTACTTGCATATGGCCGCAAGAACTTCCCGCGAGTGCCTAGAATATTTTTGCGAAACGGTTTGCATAATATACGCTTCAGAGTTCTTACGCAGTCCGACAAGCCACGACATGGCACTATTATACGACGCACATGAAGAAAAACATCACCTCCCTTGTATGTTCGTTAGCCTTGATTGTACCCATTTCGTCTGGCGAATGTGTCCCACTGAGCTTCGAGGTCAGTATATGAGAGGAGATCACCGATACCCAACTGTTATGCTCGAAGCGGTGGCATCTCAAGATTTATGGATTTGGCATGCCTTTTGCGGTCCACCGGGCTCACAAAACGATATCAATGTGCTACAACAATCGTCGTTATTCTTAACGGAATGAAATGGAACCGCACCTAAATGTCCATTTTACGTTAACAACCATTATTACAAACGTGGTTATTTGCTCGTGGAGGGAATCTACCCTAAATGGTCCGTGTTTGTGAAAACGATCCCATACCCTCACGAAGTAGACCAAAAGATGTTCAAGAGGCAACATGAGGCCGCAAGAAAAGACGTCGAAAGGGCTTTTGGCGTCATGAATGGTAAATGGGGTATCTTAAATAGGCTGATGCGTGTAACATTCGTGTAAAAACGGGTTTCAAAACCCGCTTCGTTTAATAATCAAATATTCAGTTATAAGTTCGTTGCGTATTTATTGTTTAGATTATTTTAAATGATACATAATTAATAAATATTTTAGAATTTAAAAACCATAATTAATAAATAATAATAATAAGTAAATAATAAATAAAACAGGGTAGCCGGGTCTCGAACCCGGGTCTCCCGCGTAGACACATACACACCACACCACTGCATCACCCACTCTACATCTTAATTAACCCATTCGAATAATCCTTTATGTCTTACTTCGCATCCATCTTCTTGAAATAATTGCCGCCCAGTAACGGCGCAACCAATCCAGAAATCAAAGTTTCCATTTTGATGAAATTGACCGCGAAACTGACTCTCAATTATGCATCTAGACTTAAACCGAGTCAAACCGCAGTCAATTGTGATCTGCTAACATCTCGCTATAACCAAATTTAACCCAAAACTCCCGAAACCGAAAACTAATCCAAGCGATATCTTTCATTTATAAATAGAGAGCTCTGGAACCCTTTAGCGGGCGCAAACACTCTCCCAAGCCTGTCTACTAGTCTCTGCACATTAAAAACACCTCACCGGACAAACTCTCAATTTGCCTGAACTTCGCCAAAAAAAAGTCGGAGAACTCCTGTTCGGTACATATTTCATCCATTCTATTTCATTTTTATTATTATCATCACGTATAGTCAGTAGGGATTTATAAGTGAATAGCTAAACAAATCAAATCAATCGCGATTTCAACATCTCTGTTCAAATTTAAGAAGAAGATGAAACTGAGTTCATGTTTAAAAGAATTCAAATTTTTTATTTCAACCGGGTTAGTCACACAGCCTAGTTGGTTAGGCTGTGTGCATTTTGAAGGCAAAGGTTCCGAGTTTGAGTCTTGTACACGCTCCAATTCTCTGAAATATCACACCCTTTTTATAAAACCAAATTATGAAACTCAGCAGTAAGTGTATAAAAGAAATAGAAATCGGATATTGAATGGGTTAGTCACACTGCCCAGTTGGTTGGGTTGTGTGCACATGAAGCCAATGGTCTCAGGTTCGAACCGCGCATATTACACCGATCCGCTGTAATATCATTGTTCTTTTTAAATAAAGGTAATCAGACACGTAATAAGTGTATAAGTATAATTAAAATCAGGTATTCTTCAGGTTAAACACGTAGCCCAGTTGGCCGGGCTGCGTGCTCACAAACGAGAGGTCACGGGTTTGATTCCACGCCTGCCGGTTCTTGAGCGAGTTTATCCGATTTATTCTGAAAAATAAAATATTTTTTTAATCAATTAAACCTTTAATTATCCTCTCTAAAAAAATATATTATTTTAAAATATAATCAATTAACAAATATAAGTTAAAATCAAAGTATAATAATAAGAATAATAATAATAATAATAATAAAGAAATATATTTTTAGCTAAATCGTTATGTAAATATTTAGGTTAGCCGTCTCATCGCTTGGTATCTCAACTCCTCAATCGTGCTCAATCTTCAACAAATCGCACCCACTGTGAGTGAACCTCTACCAATTCCCCGTTTTAATCATGTTTTGGGGTGCATCATATGTCGTACTATTCTTCTATTTTATTTAAACACTTATGCATACATCATATCCGTGATCAAATGTGTATCAATTGTTGTGTGAATTATATGTAGATTGAATTTATCATTTCAGTGCACGCATTTCATTAGGCCCATCAGTTCCCCGTGTGATACGGGTTGAGCATCAGGAGCCTCATTTAGATCGGCTCCGTTTGATTGAGCCTTGATCTCAAATACATCATCATTCATGTCATATACTCATCCAAAGTGGTTTGTGATTGTTTACATATATATGTTTGCTCACATGTGATTAATGCACGAATTTTCTTTAATAAATAAAACAAGAAATTGGTTAAAATGTTTTATCAAGGTTCACTCGCCAAATTTTGTTGACCCAAAATCTCCCCTGTTTTACACATGATACAGGTGATCCAGCTGAGACAGGAAACACTTTGGATGGTCTAGAAGAATAAACAAGTTAATGCTTTGGAATAAATATATAGTTTCATTTTCCTTTGTAATTGTATGGATTTTGTTTTGGATATTTAAGTTTGTAATTTGAATTTAATAAATATGAAACATCTTAGTAAATATCATGAGCTTTGGTGATAACCCAATTATGCCCCGACTTTTATTCCGCTGCGGGTCGGGGTGTGACAGATTGGTATCAGAGCTTGTGACTATAGGGATGTAGGATAGGTTATTAGACCCTTAGAGCCTATACTATAGTTGATTAAATTTTTAATTGTTTATGCGTTACATGCAAAATTCATGATGTTTATATGTTTCATATTTATTTTCACACCCAATGATATGCAAGCACGCTCACAAATACATGTTATTATGCAATGCTCATCATAAATCATATCCTCATAACATATCATATCCATGAGAGCACACACCTCACGTTTTCCATGATTTTTGCAATGATTTTTATATTTTTCAAATCACATCAAAGTGAGTTCTCATGACGGGCATGTAGTAACTGGAAGGGTACGAGTACTGGTAGTCGGAACGTCCTGTCTAGGCTTGGTATTCATATAAATCCAAAATAAAGGACCAGTTTGCCTACCTGGGGACTAACGATGAGAGTACGAAGGACCTATTAGGCCAAAGCATGCTATACCAAATGTCGTGTGAGCTAACCCCACTTTGAGTTGTCATTGTGTCTACACCTGGACACCCTTCTACCATACATCTCGCAATCATATTTTACGATTTTCATTCGGGTGGTGCGAGTGTTAACCTGCCGACACCAATGTGAATCCTACCAAGCCCAATAGTCATGGGGGCCCACATGACTACACAGGCAATGGTATGGGGGACATTTGGAGGCCCAAACATGAGCAAACCCAAGACATCCTATGGATGTAGTTAAATTATTGTCAGTTATGTTGATTTTCATTCTTTTTATGACACATGACACCTAGAAAATTCTTAAACTCACAATCTTCATATATATGTTCCTGTAGATGTCGGCTAGGCAACTACGTGGAGGTAGAAAGTCAGGAAAGTCAAGCGAACGCTTGGCCACACAAATTGCTAAACAAATGGCCGCAGTACTTCCTGACATCGTGCTTCAAGTTCAACAAGCTCTCACCGCTAATCCCATCAACCCTCCCAACCAAGAAGACCAGAGCGTCGCCAACCCTCCTTCCAAAACCCCCAAGTGCACCTACAAACACTTCAAATCCTGCGATCCCCCAAAATATGAAGGGACCGAAGGTGTTACCGTCCTCCTTCACTGGTTTGAAGAAATGAAAAACACTTTCCTCAATTGCGATTGTCCCGAGGACCGTAAGGTACGTTACGCGACTGGAAGACTGTTTGGGGTAGCCCTTACCTAGTGGAACGCGGAAAAGGGTAAGCGAGGAGTTGAAGATGCCATGGCCTTAACATGGGAAGAGTTAAGGGAACTCATGACGAGACGCTTCTGTCCAAGAAGCGAAATCAAAAAGCTGGAAGACGAATTCCACGCATTGAAACAAAAGGAAGGAGACCACACTTCATATAATAAGAGATTTCTCAAGTTGAACCAGATGATCCCAAATTTGTTCACCCCCTTGTACCGCTTAGTCGAACACTACATTCGAGGCCTCCCCTCGAAAATCCAAGATTAGGTTTTAAGCACTTCGCCTGCAACACTTGAAGCTGCAATGGAATTAGCTACAGAACTCACTGAGAATCGCATTCGAAACGGCAAATTCAAAGATGAGAAGAAGAAAGCACCCATTGAGGTCTCAACTCCAAACCACCCCGTCTCATCCTCGAAGTTCGCTGGTAAGAGAAAGCGAAATAACAAGAATTTTGCTGTCACTCAAACCAACCCTCCTATCACTGCTGCACCAATCACCCAAGTTGCTCCTCTTGCTGCACCATTCAAAAAGCCATATACCGGCCCACACCCAAAGTGCAATCGCTGTCAATACCATCACCCTCCCGAGAACCCCTGCCAACATTGCACTAGTTGTGGCCGTGCAGGTCACACCATCCAAACCTGCCGTACCCTTCAATGAATGAACCGCAATCAACCTCCAACCCAAACCCAAAATCGATAGTGGGCCAAGCCCAACAACCCTTACTTCTACCACCTTCACAACACGCAGCCCAACCTTACTACCAACCCAACTACCCCATGATGCAACCCATGCGAGCTTGTTTCAACTGTGGGGACCCAAACCACTTCAGGAACACATGTCCGCGCCTAGTGAACATCATCCATGCCCAAGCTCAAGCAAACCCGGTAAACCAAGCTAACCAAGCTCCCCCACCTGCCAGAGGAAGAGCTTTCAATATCAATGCCAACCAAGCCAGGGCTGACAACAACGTGGTCAACGGTACGTTTCTCATCAATGGTAGTTATGCATCCATATTATTCGATACTGGTGCGGATAAGAGCTTTGTGTCCTTAGAATTTGAACCTATCCTCGACCAACCTCGTGTTAATCTCATCGAATCTCTAACGGTGGAAGTTGCTGACGGTAAACCCGTTTCATTAAATTCTATTATACGCAATTGTACTCTCACCCTAAACGATCACGATTTTCCAATTGACCTCATTCCTATGAAGTTGGGAAGTTTCGATGTTATAATCGGTATGGACTGGCTCAGCCAGCATCACGCTGAAGTGGTGTGCCACGAAAAATTCATTCGCATTCCTCTTGCAGACGGTCAGACACTACGTATTTTTGGGGAAACCCCTTCGAAAGGACTCAAATTAATGTCCTGCCTTCAAGCCCGAAGATATCTCCGCAAGAACTATGTCGCATTCCTAACTCACGTCGTCAAGAAGGGAAACAAGGAGAGGAAACTCGAAGATATCCCAATTGTGAAGGAATTCCCACAAGTCTTTCCCGACGACATTTCAGGACTTCCTCCTGTGAGAGAAGTCGAATTTCGCATCGATCTTGTACCTGGCGCTACACCAGTCGCAAAATCTCCTTATAGATTAGCCCCATCCGAGATGCAAGAATTGGCCAGTCAACTGCAAGAGTTGATCGACAAAGGATTCATACGTCCTAGCTCGTCGCCTTGGGGTGCACCTGTTCTTTTTGTGAAGAAGAAAGATGGAACGTTTCACATGTGCATCGATTATAGAGAACTCAACAAGTTAACGGTTAAAAACCGCTATCCACTGCCTCGCATTGATGACCTCCTAGACCCACTTCAAGGAGCCACCTGCTTTTCAAAAATCGACATTCGTTCTGGTTATCATCAGCTCAGAGTGCACGAAGAAGATATCCCAAAAACCGCCTTCCGGACTCATTATGGTCATTACGAGTTCATGGTCATGCCATTCGGTTTAACCAACGCCCCCGCTGTCTTCATGGATTTAATGAATAGGGTATGCAAACCCTACCTCGACCGTTTCGTCATAGTCTTCATCGACGACATCCTTATCTACTCCAAGTCTAAATCCGATCATGAGCGACACCTTCGACTCATCCTTACACTCTTAAGGACTGAAAAGCTCTACGCTAAGTTCTCAAAATGCGAATTCTGGTTAGGAGAAGTACAATTCCTTGGTCATGTCGTCAATGACAAGGGAATTCATGTCGATCCTTCAAAAATCAAGGCAGTACAGGAATGGCAAGCGCCACGTACCCCTACCGAAGTTAGGTCATTTCTTGGCTTGGCTGGTTACTACCGACGCTTCATTGCTAACTTTTCCCGTATCGCTGTACCACTCACGCCCTTGACTCATAAAGGAAAACCCTTCACATGGGGACCTAAGCAAGAGGAGGCCTTCCAAACTCTAAAGCAAAAACTTTGTGACGCACCTATCCTCACACTCCCTGAGGGTTGCGATGACTTTGTGGTATATTGCGACGCATCAGGGCAAGGGCTAGGCTGTGTATTGATGCAAAGAGGAAAAGTGATAGCTTATGCCTCTAGGCAACTCAAGGTTCACGAGAAGAATTACACCACCCACGACCTGGAACTTGGAGCCGTTGTGTTCGCTCTCCAGATATGGAGACATTACCTCTACGGTACTAAGTGTGAAATATACACTGACCACAAGAGCCTCCAACATATCTTCAACCAGAAAGAGTTGAATATGAGGCAACGAAGATGGGTCGAACTTCTCAACGACTACGACTGTGAAATTCGGTATCATCCTGGCAAGGCAAACGTGGTGGTCGATGCGCTCAGTCGAAAAGGTTATGCGAACTCCATTCGTCTTCTATATTCGCAAATCATAACCGACATCAAAGATCGAATCCGGGCAGCTCAACATGTTTCTGTAACAGAAAATGACGTACGCGATGAGCTGTCATGTGGAGCTGAACTCAAAATCGAAACCAAATCCGACGGTATTCTATACTATTTAAACCGCATATGGATTCCTGATCGCGATAACCTTCGTGATTTCCTCATGAATGAGGCACACAAAACACGATACTCTGTACACCCAGGAGCCGACAAGATGTATCAAGACCTACGATACACCTACTGGTGGCCTGGCATGAAAAAGGATATCGCTGTTTTTGTTTCCAAGTGCCTTACCTGTTCCAAAGTAAAAGCTGAACATCAAAGACCTTCAGGACTTCTAGTCCAACCCGAAATACCTGTATGGAAGTGGGAAAACATAACCATGGATTTCATTACCGGGTTACCTCGCACCTCCAGTGGGTATGACACTTATGGGTAATAATCGATCGTCTTACAAAGTCATCTCACTTCATTCCGATTCTCGAGGACTTCAAGAACGAGAAGTTAGCTCGTATCTACATCAACGAGATCGTAAGACGTCATGGTGTACCATTAAGCATCATTTCAGACCGTGATGGTCGTTTCACTTCACGAACATGGCGAGCCGTACAAACCGCTTTGGGTACACGATTAGACCTTAGCACCGCCTTTCACCCCCAAACTGACGGCCAATCTGAACGCACTATCCAAACCCTGGAAGACATGCTTCGAGCATGTGTCATAGACTTCAAAGGGAACTGGGATGCTCACCTACCGTTAGTCGAGTTTTCGTACAACAATAGCTATCATTCAAGTATCGGCATGGCTCCTTTCGAAGCTTTATATGGTCGTAAGTGCCGATCACCAGTATGTTGGCACGAAATTGGGGAAGCGCAAATCACCGGTCCAGAATTAATTCAAGAAACAACCGACAAGATCCTTCAAATTCGAAACAATCTTCTAGCGGCTCAAAGTCGTCAAAAGAGTTATGCTGACAAACGACAAAAACCCTTGGAGTTTGACATTGGTGATCAAGTACTTTTAAAAGTATCACCGTGGAAGGGAGTGGTTCGTTTTGGCCAGAAGGGCAAGCTAGCACCACGCTATGTAGGACCTTTCAAGATACTCGAGAGAGTAGGTCCTGTAGCATACAAGCTTGACCTACCAGAAGAGCTCAACAGAATCATCCCACATTCCACGTATCAAACTTGAAAAAGTGCATCGCCGATGAAAACCTCCATATTCCTCTAGAAGACATTCAAGTCGATGAATCGATGCACTTCGTTGAAAGACCAGTGGAAATCATGGATTTCGGAGATAAGCGTTTAAGACAAAATCGTATTCCAATTGTCAGAGTTCGTTGGGAGTCAAAGCGAGGACCCGAGTTTACTTGGAAACGTGAAGACTCAATGCGCGAAAAATACCCGCATCTTTTTCCAGTTACCGCTACTACTTAAATTTCGAGACGAAATTTCTAAAAGTAGGAGATACTGTAACATTCGTCGAAAAACGGGTTTCAAAACCCGCTTCGTTTAATAATCAAATATTTAGTTATAAGTTCGTTGCGTATTAATTGTTCAGATTATTTTAAATGATACATAATTAATAAATATTTTAGAATTTAAAAACCATAATTAATAAATAATAATAATAAGTAAATAATAAATAAAACAGGATAGCCGGGTCTCGAACCCGGTCTCCCGCGTAGACACATACACACCACACCACTGCATCACCCACTCTACATCTTAATTAACCCATTCGAATAATCCTTTATGTCTTACTTCGCATCCATCTTCTTGAAATAATTGCCCGCCCAGTAACGGCGCAACCAATCCAGAAATCAAAGTTTCCATTTTGATGAAATTGACCGCGAAACTGACTCTCAATTATGCATCTAGACTTAAACCGAGTCAAACCGCAGTCAATTGTGATCTGCTAACATCTCGCTATAAACCAAATTTAACCCAAAACTCCCGAAACCGAAAACTAATCCAAGCGATATCTTTCATTTATAAATAGAGAGCTCTGGAACCCTTTAGCGGGCGCAAACACTCTTCCCAAGCCTGTCTACTAGTCTCTGCACATTAAAAACACCTCACCGGACAAACTCTCAATTTGCCTGAACTTCGCCAAAAAAAAGTCGGAGAACTCCTGTTCGGTACATATTTCATCCATTCTATTTCATTTTTATTATTATCATCACGTATAGTCAGTAGGGATTTATAAGTGAATAGCTAAACAAATCAAATCAATCGCGATTTCAACATCTCTGTTCAAATTTAAGAAGAAGATGAAACTGAGTTCATGTTTAAAAGAATTCAAATTTTTTATTTCAACCGGGTTAGTCACACAGCCTAGTTGGTTAGGCTGTGTGCATTTTGAAGGCAAAGGTTTCCGAGTTTGAGTCTTGTACACGCTCCAATTCTCTGAAATATCACACCCTTTTTATAAAACCAAATTATGAAACTCAGCAGTAAGTGTATAAAGAAATAGAAATCGGATATTGAATGGGTTAGTCCACACTAGCCCAGTTGGTTGGGTTGTGTGCACATGAAGCCAATGGTCTCAGGTTCGAACCGCGCATATTACACCGATCCGCTGTAATATCATTGTTCTTTTTAAATAAAGGTAATCAGACACGTAATAAGTGTATAAGTATAATTAAAATCAGGTATTCTTCAGGTTAAACACGTAGCCCAGTTGGCCGGGCTGCGTGCTCACAAACGAGAGGTCACGGGTTTGATTCCACGCCTGCCGGTTCT
Source organism: Scalesia atractyloides (assembly GCA_947069175.1). Classification (NCBI taxonomy): domain Eukaryota; kingdom Viridiplantae; phylum Streptophyta; class Magnoliopsida; order Asterales; family Asteraceae; genus Scalesia; species Scalesia atractyloides. Next base: position 97,634,631 of record CAMTDV010000017.1, on the reverse strand, counting down.
TGAGCGAGTTTATCCGATTTATTCTGAAAAATAAAATATTTTTTTAATCAATTAAACCTTTAATTATCCTCTCTAAAAAAATATATTATTTTAAAATATAATCAATTAACAAATATAAGTTAAAATCAAAGTATAATATAAGAATAATAATAATAATAATAAAAGAAATATATTTTTAGCTAAATCGTTATGTAAATATTTAGGTTAGCCGTCTCATCGCTTGGTATCTCAACTCCTCAATCGTGCTCAATCTTCAACAAATCGCACCCACTGTGAGTGAACCTCTACCAATTCCCCGTTTTAATCATGTTTTGGGGTGCATCATATGTCGTACTATTCTTCTATTTTATTTAAACACTTATGCATACATCATATCCGTGATCAAATGTGTATCAATTGTTGTGTGAATTATATGTAGATTGAATTTATCATTTCAGTGCACGCATTTCATTAGGCCCATCAGTTCCCCGTGTGATACGGGTTGAGCATCAGGAGCCTCATTTAGATCGGCTCCGTTTGATTGAGCCTTGATCTCAAATACATCATCAATTCATGTCATATACTCATCCAAAGTGGTTTGTGATTGTTTACATATATATGTTTGCTCACATGTGATTAATGCACGAATTTTCTTTAATAAATAAAACAAGAAATTGGTTAAAATGTTTTATCAAGGTTCACTCGCCAAATTTTGTTGACCCAAAATCTCCCCTGTTTTACACATGATACAGGTGATCCAGCTGAGACAGGAAACACTTTGGATGGTCTAGAAGAATAAACAAGTTAATGCTTTGGAATAAATATATAGTTTCATTTCCTTTGTAATTGTATGGATTTTGTTTTTGGATATTTAAGTTTGTAATTTGAATTTAATAAATATGAAACATCTTAGTAAATATCATGAGCTTTGGTGATAACCCAATTATGCCCCGACTTTTATTCCGCTGCGGGTCGGGGTGTGTGACAGATTGGTATCAGAGCTTGTGACTATAGGGATGTAGGATAGGTTATTAGACCCTTAGAGCCTATACTATAGTTGATTAAATTTTTAATTGTTTATGCGTTACATGCAAAATTCATGATGTTTATATGTTTCATATTTATTTTCACACCCAATGATATGCAAGCACGCTCACAAATACATGTTATTATGCAATGCTCATCATAAATCATATCCTCATAACATATCATATCCATGAGAGCACACACCTCACGTTTTCCATGATTTTTGCAATGATTTTTATATTTTTCAAATCACATCAAAGTGAGTTCTCATGACGGGCATGTAGTAACTGGAAGGGTACGAGTACTGGTAGTCGGAACGTCCTGTCTAGGCTTGGTATTCATATAAATCCAAAATAAAGGACCAGTTTGCCTACCTGGGGACTAACGATGAGAGTACGAAGGACCTATTAGGCCAAAGCATGCTATACCAAATGTCGTGTGAGCTAACCCCACTTTGAGTTGTCATTGTGTCTACACCTGGACACCCTTCTACCATACATCTCGCAATCATATTTTACGATTTTCATTCGGGTGGTGCGAGTGTTAACCTGCCGACACCAATGTGAATCCTACCAAGCCCAATAGTCATGGGGCCCACATGACTACACAGGCAATGGTATGGGGGACATTTGGAGGCCCAAACATGAGCAAACCCAAGACATCCTATGGATGTAGTTAAATTATTGTCAGTTATGTTGATTTTCATTCTTTTTATGACACATGACACCTAGAAAATTCTTAAACTCACAATCTTCATAATATGTTCCTGTAGATGTCGGCTAGGCAACTACGTGGAGGTAGAAAGTCAGGAAAGTCAAGCGAACGCTTGGCCACACAAATTGCTAAACAAATGGCCGCAGTACTTCCTGACATCGTGCTTCAAGTTCAACAAGCTCTCACCGCTAATCCCATCAACCCTCCCAACCAAGAAGACCAGAGCGTCGCCAACCCTCCTTCCAAAACCCCCAAGTGCACCTACAAACACTTCAAATCCTGCGATCCCCCAAAATATGAAGGGACCGAAGGTGTTACCGTCCTCCTTCACTGGTTTGAAGAAATGAAAAACACTTTCCTCAATTGCGATTGTCCCGAGGACCGTAAGGTACGTTACGCGACTGGAAGACTGTTTGGGGTAGCCCTTACCTAGTGGAACGCGGAAAAGGGTAAGCGAGGAGTTGAAGATGCCATGGCCTTAACATGGGAAGAGTTAAGGGAACTCATGACGAGACGCTTCTGTCCAAGAAGCGAAATCAAAAAGCTGGAAGACGAATTCCACGCATTGAAACAAAAGGAAGGAGACCACACTTCATTAATAAGAGATTTCTCAAGTTGAACCAGATGATCCCAAATTTGTTCACCCCCTTGTACCGCTTAGTCGAACACTACATTCGAGGCCTCCCCTCGAAAATCCAAGATTAGGTTTTAAGCACTTCGCCTGCAACACTTGAAGCTGCAATGGAATTAGCTACAGAACTCACTGAGAATCGCATTCGAAACGGCAAATTCAAAGATGAGAAGAAGAAAGCACCCATTGAGGTCTCAACTCCAAACCACCCCGTCTCATCCTCGAAGTTCGCTGGTAAGAGAAAGCGAAATAACAAGAATTTTGCTGTCACTCAAACCAACCCTCCTATCACTGCTGCACCAATCACCCAAGTTGCTCCTCTTGCTGCACCATTCAAAAAGCCATATACCGGCCCACACCCAAAGTGCAATCGCTGTCAATACCATCACCCTCCCGAGAACCCCTGCCAACATTGCACTAGTTGTGGCCGTGCAGGTCACACCATCCAAACCTGCCGTACCCTTCAATGAATGAACCGCAATCAACCTCCAACCCAAACCCAAAATCGATAGTGGGCCAAGCCCAACAACCCTTACTTCTACCACCTTCACAACACGCAGCCCAACCTTACTACCAACCCAACTACCCCATGATGCAACCCATGCGAGCTTGTTTCAACTGTGGGGACCCAAACCACTTCAGGAACACATGTCCGCGCCTAGTGAACATCATCCATGCCCAAGCTCAAGCAAACCCGGTAAACCAAGCTAACCAAGCTCCCCCACCTGCCAGAGGAAGAGCTTTCAATATCAATGCCAACCAAGCCAGGGCTGACAACAACGTGGTCAACGGTACGTTTCTCATCAATGGTAGTTATGCATCCATATTATTCGATACTGGTGCGGATAAGAGCTTTGTGTCCTTAGAATTTGAACCTATCCTCGACCAACCTCGTGTTAATCTCATCGAATCTCTAACGGTGGAAGTTGCTGACGGTAAACCCGTTTCATTAAATTCTATTATACGCAATTGTACTCTCACCCTAAACGATCACGATTTTCCAATTGACCTCATTCCTATGAAGTTGGGAAGTTTCGATGTTATAATCGGTATGGACTGGCTCAGCCAGCATCACGCTGAAGTGGTGTGCCACGAAAAATTCATTCGCATTCCTCTTGCAGACGGTCAGACACTACGTATTTTTGGGGAAACCCTTCGAAAGGACTCAAATTAATGTCCTGCCTTCAAGCCCGAAGATATCTCCGCAAGAACTATGTCGCATTCCTAACTCACGTCGTCAAGAAGGGAAACAAGGAGAGGAAACTCGAAGATATCCCAATTGTGAAGGAATTCCCACAAGTCTTTCCCGACGACATTTCAGGACTTCCTCCTGTGAGAGAAGTCGAATTTCGCATCGATCTTGTACCTGGCGCTACACCAGTCGCAAAATCTCCTTATAGATTAGCCCCATCCGAGATGCAAGAATTGGCCAGTCAACTGCAAGAGTTGATCGACAAAGGATTCATACGTCCTAGCTCGTCGCCTTGGGGTGCACCTGTTCTTTTTGTGAAGAAGAAAGATGGAACGTTTCACATGTGCATCGATTATAGAGAACTCAACAAGTTAACGGTTAAAAACCGCTATCCACTGCCTCGCATTGATGACCTCCTAGACCCACTTCAAGGAGCCACCTGCTTTTCAAAAATCGACATTCGTTCTGGTTATCATCAGCTCAGAGTGCACGAAGAAGATATCCCAAAAACCGCCTTCCGGACTCATTATGGTCATTACGAGTTCATGGTCATGCCATTCGGTTTAACCAACGCCCCCGCTGTCTTCATGGATTTAATGAATAGGGTATGCAAACCCTACCTCGACCGTTTCGTCATAGTCTTCATCGACGACATCCTTATCTACTCCAAGTCTAAATCCGATCATGAGCGACACCTTCGACTCATCCTTACACTCTTAAGGACTGAAAAGCTCTACGCTAAGTTCTCAAAATGCGAATTCTGGTTAGGAGAAGTACAATTCCTTGGTCATGTCGTCAATGACAAGGGAATTCATGTCGATCCTTCAAAAATCAAGGCAGTACAGGAATGGCAAGCGCCACGTACCCCTACCGAAGTTAGGTCATTTCTTGGCTTGGCTGGTTACTACCGACGCTTCATTGCTAACTTTTCCCGTATCGCTGTACCACTCACGCCCTTGACTCATAAAGGAAAACCCTTCACATGGGGACCTAAGCAAGAGGAGGCCTTCCAAACTCTAAAGCAAAAACTTTGTGACGCACCTATCCTCACACTCCCTGAGGGTTGCGATGACTTTGTGGTATATTGCGACGCATCAGGGCAAGGGCTAGGCTGTGTATTGATGCAAAGAGGAAAAGTGATAGCTTATGCCTCTAGGCAACTCAAGGTTCACGAGAAGAATTACACCACCCACGACCTGGAACTTGGAGCCGTTGTGTTCGCTCTCCAGATATGGAGACATTACCTCTACGGTACTAAGTGTGAAATATACACTGACCACAAGAGCCTCCAACATATCTTCAACCAGAAAGAGTTGAATATGAGGCAACGAAGATGGGTCGAACTTCTCAACGACTACGACTGTGAAATTCGGTATCATCCTGGCAAGGCAAACGTGGTGGTCGATGCGCTCAGTCGAAAAGGTTATGCGAACTCCATTCGTCTTCTATATTCGCAAATCATAACCGACATCAAAGATCGAATCCGGGCAGCTCAACATGTTTCTGTAACAGAAAATGACGTACGCGATGAGCTGTCATGTGGAGCTGAACTCAAAATCGAAACCAAATCCGACGGTATTCTATACTATTTAAACCGCATATGGATTCCTGATCGCGATAACCTTCGTGATTTCCTCATGAATGAGGCACACAAAACACGATACTCTGTACACCCAGGAGCCGACAAGATGTATCAAGACCTACGATACACCTACTGGTGGCCTGGCATGAAAAAGGATATCGCTGTTTTTGTTTCCAAGTGCCTTACCTGTTCCAAAGTAAAAGCTGAACATCAAAGACCTTCAGGACTTCTAGTCCAACCCGAAATACCTGTATGGAAGTGGGAAAACATAACCATGGATTTCATTACCGGGTTACCTCGCACCTCCAGTGGGTATGACACTTATGGGTAATAATCGATCGTCTTACAAAGTCATCTCACTTCATTCCGATTCTCGAGGACTTCAAGAACGAGAAGTTAGCTCGTATCTACATCAACGAGATCGTAAGACGTCATGGTGTACCATTAAGCATCATTTCAGACCGTGATGGTCGTTTCACTTCACGAACATGGCGAGCCGTACAAACCGCTTTGGGTACACGATTAGACCTTAGCACCGCCTTTCACCCCCAAACTGACGGCCAATCTGAACGCACTATCCAAACCCTGGAAGACATGCTTCGAGCATGTGTCATAGACTTCAAAGGGAACTGGGATGCTCACCTACCGTTAGTCGAGTTTTCGTACAACAATAGCTATCATTCAAGTATCGGCATGGCTCCTTTCGAAGCTTTATATGGTCGTAAGTGCCGATCACCAGTATGTTGGCACGAAATTGGGGAAGCGCAAATCACCGGTCCAGAATTAATTCAAGAAACAACCGACAAGATCCTTCAAATTCGAAACAATCTTCTAGCGGCTCAAAGTCGTCAAAAGAGTTATGCTGACAAACGACAAAAACCCTTGGAGTTTGACATTGGTGATCAAGTACTTTTAAAAGTATCACCGTGGAAGGGAGTGGTTCGTTTTGGCCAGAAGGGCAAGCTAGCACCACGCTATGTAGGACCTTTCAAGATACTCGAGAGAGTAGGTCCTGTAGCATACAAGCTTGACCTACCAGAAGAGCTCAACAGAATCATCCCACATTCCACGTATCAAACTTGAAAAAGTGCATCGCCGATGAAAACCTCCATATTCCTCTAGAAGACATTCAAGTCGATGAATCGATGCACTTCGTTGAAAGACCAGTGGAAATCATGGATTTCGGAGATAAGCGTTTAAGACAAAATCGTATTCCAATTGTCAGAGTTCGTTGGGAGTCAAAGCGAGGACCCGAGTTTACTTGGAAACGTGAAGACTCAATGCGCGAAAAATACCCGCATCTTTTTCCAGTTACCGCTACTACTTAAATTTCGAGACGAAATTTCTAAAAGTAGGAGATACTGTAACATTCGTCGAAAAACGGGTTTCAAAACCCGCTTCGTTTAATAATCAAATATTTAGTTATAAGTTCGTTGCGTATTAATTGTTCAGATTATTTTAAATGATACATAATTAATAAATATTTTAGAATTTAAAAACCATAATTAATAAATAATAATAATAAGTAAATAATAAATAAAACAGGATAGCCGGGTCTCGAACCCGGGTCTCCCGCGTAGACACACACACACACACCACTGCATCACCCACTCTACATGTTAATTAACCCATTCGAATAATCCTTTATGTCTTACTTCGCATCCATCTTCTTGAAATAATTGCCGCCCAGTAACGGCGCAACCAATCCAGAAATCAAAGTTTCCATTTTGATGAAATTGACCGCGAAACTGACTCTCAATTATGCATCTAGACTCAAACCGAGTCAAACCGCAGTCAATTGTGATCTGCTAACATCTCGCTATAACCAAATTTAACCCAAAACTCCCGAAACCGAAAACTAATCCAAGCGATATCTTTCATCTATAAATAGAGAGCTCTGGAACCCTTTAGCGGGCGCAAACACTCTCCCAAGCCTGTCTACTAGTCTCTGCACATTAAAAACACCTCGCCGGACAAACTCTCAATTTGCCGGAACTTCGCCAAAAAAAATCGGAGAACTCCTGTTCGGTACATATTTCATCCATTGTATTTCATTTTTATTATTATCATCACGTATAGTCAGTAGGGATTTATAAGTGAATTGCTAAACAAATCAAATCAATCGCGATTTCAACATCTCTGTTCAAATTAAAGAAGAAGATGAAACTGAGTTCATGTTTAAATGAATTCAAAATTTTATTTCAACCGGGTTAGTCACACAACCCAGTTGGTTAGGCTGTGTGCATTTTGAAGGCAAAGGTTCCGAGTTCGAGTCTTGTACACGCTCCAATTCTCTGAAATATCACACCCTTTTTATAAAACCAAATTATGAAACTCAGCAGTAAGTGTATAAAAGAAATAGAAATCGGATATTGAATGGGTTAGTCACACAACCCAGTTGGTTGGGTTGTGTGCACACGAAGCCAATGGTCTCAGGTTCGAACCGCGCATATTACACCGGTCCGCTGTAATATCATTGTTCTTTTTAAATAAAGGTAATCAGACACATGTAATAAGTGTATAAGTATAATTAAAATCAGGTATTCTTCAGGTTAAACACGCAGCCCAGTTGACCGGGCTGCGTGCACACAAACGAGAGGTCACGGGTTCGATCCCACGCGCTGCCGGTTCTTCAGCGAGTTTATCCGATTTATTCTGAAAAATAAAATATTTTTTTAATCAATTAAACCTTTAATTATCCTCTCTAAAAAATATATTATTTTAAAATATAATCAATTAACAAATATAAGTTAAAATCAAAGTATAATAATAAGAATAATAATAATAATAAAGGAATATATTTTTAGCTAAATCGTTACGTAAATATTTAGGTTAGCCGTCTCATCGCTTGGTATCTCAACTCCTCAATCGTGCTCAATCTTCAACAAATCGCACCCACTGTGAGTGAACCTCTACCAATTCCCCGTTTTAATCATGTTTTGGGATGTATCATGTGTCGTACTATTCTTCTATTTTATTTAAACACTTATGCATACATTATATCCGTGATCAAATGTGTATCAATTGTTGTGTGAATTATATGTAGATTGAATTTATCATTTCAGTGCACGCATTTCATTAGGCCCATCAGTTCCTCGTGGGATACGTGTTGAGCATCAGGAGCCTCATTTAGATCGGCTCCGTTTGATTGAGCCTTGATCTCAAATACATCATCATTCATGTCATATACTCATCCAAAGTGATTTGTGATTGTTTACATGTATATGTTTGCTCACATGTGATTAATGCACGAATTTTCTTTAATAAATAAAACAAGAAATTGGTTAAAATGTTTTATCAAGGTTGACTCGCCAACTTTTGTTGACCCAAAATCTCCCCTGTTTTACACATGATACAGGTGATCCAGCTGAGACAGGAAACACTTAGGATGGCCTAGAAGAATAAACAAGTTAATGCTTTGGAATAAATATATAGTTTCATTTTCCTTTGTAATTGTATGGATTTTGTTTTTGGATTTTTAAGTTTGTAATTTGAATTTAATAAATATGAAAAATCTTAGTAAATATTATGAGCTTTGATGATAACCCAATTATGCTCCGACTTTTATTCCGCTGCGGGTCGGGGTGTGACAATGCGAGCAAGGACCGTTAAAAAATTAGGAATGTTGTGTACACGTGTATTATATTACACAACATGATTTTAAAAGAAGACGGAAACGCGAATGCACCGGTACACATTCGGGATCCTACGGTCGAGCCCGCGTTTGATGATAGGGTGTTGGGTGAGCTAATGAATGAAGATACGCATTGGAGGCTTAAACACGATCTTACGGTTCATCTCGCAAGTCAAGACTTACCCTATATTTTAGTTTAGTGTAATTTTATTTGTTTTTATTTTTATGTAATTTTTATTAACTATATAATTTTCTTTTAGTTAAAATATATGTTTTTTATTAAATATGATTAAAAAAACAAAAAAAAAGTTTACCAATTCTTCAAGTGTCTAACCATTATCAATACTTTTAACCAAAAGTTTAAATACTTTAGCTAGGTTGACGTGACATCCTGTTATTGGTTAATTTTAAAGTTTAAACATTTAGGTGCTTAACCACTTCCTTTCCCTTGCTCAGATCTTCATCTTCTCTGAATCCTCTTACCACATCAACCCTAAATCACCATAGATCCAACCCCAGCAAACCTCATGTTAAAGTATAAGGGATGACGGCAGAAGCATGACTAGGGTTCCGTCACAAACCCTAGCGAGTTCTACGGCAGCGGTATCTAGATGACAATGATAACAAGAATCCGGCTACCATCATCACCGTCCTTCAGCGACCAGGTTCAATATATTTGGGGGTCCTTGTTTCGAGGAAGAAAGATGGGATCTTTGATTTGGGGAAGAAAGTGGTGGCCGTTCGATTGATGGTTCCCATTCACATGTATTTTTTAGATTTTGATCAACATATGAACAAAAAAGTTTAAATTTTTAGATAAAATTTGTGAGATTTTGATTTCAAGATCAGAGTAATGGAGCCATGGAAAGGTTAAGCAGGTGTGTTGCCTTGGTGATTTTTTTTTCCGATTTTGAAAAGTGTGTGTGAAGAGAGAAGAGAGAGGAGACAGATCGGTGGTGGCAGATCGGTGATGGTGGTGGTGGCAGGTGGGTTGTGGTGGTGGTGGGGGTTATTTGTGTGGTGTCTGTATGTATTTGTAAGTATATATACATATAAAATTTATAATTGTTTTATTTATTTTTAGCATTTAGGATAAAATAACTAAAATACCTTTATGTGGGGTTGACTTACCCAAATTTAATTATGAAAATTAACTGTGTTAGGACGAAAGGACGTAACATGCAAGAAGTTGCAAACATCGAGTACGTTTCTTGTATATATTGAAGACAAATGACATAATTTGTATTATGGTGTCAACATAAAAGACGAGTTTTGTAATTTACTCATTATTAAAAGAAGAAAAGACATATTAACTTAAGTTTTAATCACCAATGGTTATGAAAATATAAATTTTCATCAAAATAAACTCAGTTGCAAATTTTGCGAGATTAAATTCCATCGAAATGCAGTTGGACCAATTCAAAGCTATACTATAAACCTGTGGAGAATTTAGAAGGGTGGCAACTCCACTAAATTACATACATGTACATACAAAATCACACGAATAAAAATATTAAATTCAGATGTATCTTTCTTTTAGCAAATTTCAAGGTGCCTCCACACAACAAAACTTTAACAGTTTATAAATAAAACAAAAACCGGCCAGCTTCTGATAAATGTGATAAGATACATATAGATTCTGTAACTCTTTCTCTGTTAGCATGATCACAAATTTACTTTAAGGGTTGTTTTTCTTGAGTAACTAATCGCCAGGGGCGATGCTGCTTCAGCTAAATGTGATACTGATCGTGATACTGATTGCGATACTGTCATCGACAAAGGCAGAATCCCAAGTAGCTCAGTCCCTACCTGGCTGCCCAGATAAATGTGGAAATATTACAATTCCATATCCATTTGGAACACAAAAGCGCTGCAGCTTGAGCGAAGCCTACCAGGTAAACTGTAAGACATTAAGCGTCCCCAAAGCCAATTTTAAAATCTTAAACATAACAGCAGACGGTCTTATGTATGGCTTGTTGCCAGTGTCCCATCAGTGTTACAACAGCACTGGTAGTATTAACCAGTTACAACACAACATAAAGCTGTCTAGGTTCCGAATATCAAGCACACTCAACCTCCTTACGGCAGTTGGGTGTCACGCTAGAGCCGCCCTCAAGGATGTGAAGGATGGAAGCTACATAAGCGTATGTATATCAAGGACCAGCTGTAATGGTTTAGAAAATGGTTCTTGTTTTGGCCAAGGTTGCATGCAAGTACCCCTTCCTTTTAGGCTCACAAAGTTTCGTATTCATGCACAAAGAGTCACAACGAAAGTTGGGAGTTGGAGTTTTAATAACTGCACATATGCATTTCTTGTTCAGAAAGATCAATACACATTTCATGAAACTGATCTTGATAAGATGCACAATCGGTCTTTCCCAGTGGCCCTTGAATGGACGGTTGGGAACACCACTTGTAAAGAAGCAAAGAAGAACAAAAATAGTTATATTTGTAAAGAAAATAGTGTATGTGTAGACTCTCTTGTGAAAGTGGATCAAGGTAACCCAGGGTATACCTGTAGTTGTGCTCAAGGTTACCAAGGGAACGCATACCTCCCAAATGGTTGTCAGGGTAAATTTACGTTGCTTGTTTAGTTAACGCCATCAAAAGATTTGTGTAAATACATGCAATATTGAAGCGAATATGCGTTGTTATTCAGATGTCAATGAGTGTGAAGGACCTCTAAATGATTGCATATACGGGGTATATGGTTGTCTTAACACGAATGGGAGCTACACTTGTTCATGCCCCTCTGGGATGCGTGGTGATGGTAGAGAGTCTGGGAGTGGCTGTACTCATACAGAAGCAGAGTCACTAAGAAGTTCCTTATATATTGGTGAGTATACACTTGTTTTTTCAAAAAAAAAAAAAGAATTCCTTGATTAGTTGTTATAACTTTGTTTGTCCAGTCTTGAGCTAGCATATCCATCTGGTATGATGGTTTGTTTGTTGAATGTTAACTTACAATAGCTCACTCATTGAGGTTAACCAGGTTCAGCTTAGACAAACACAGATCGAGTCCATCATACTTGTATGTTTAATTACCAAGGCTTTTTATGAGTATTCATGAACTTGATGGGAAATAAATGTGTTCTAAATAAAAAAATATATATATTGAATTGCAGCCATCGGCACAGGCCCTGCAGCTTCAATTGTTCTAACATTTATCTTATACTGGGGACTCAAACAAAGGAGGGCAATAAAGAATAGGGAGATGCTGTTCAAGAAAAATGGTGGCTTAATTTTGCAGAAAATTCTATTTGAATCAAAACAGCCCTCTCACATGGCTAAGATTTTTGCAGCAAGAATTCTTGAAAAAGCAACCAATAACTTTCACAAAACCAATGTCATAGGTCAAGGAGGCTATGGTACAGTTTACAAAGGGACATTAGAAGATAATACAGCGGTTGCCATTAAAAAGTCCAAGTCGATTGACGAGAACCAGATCGAGCAATTTATCAATGAAGTGATCATGCTATCAGAAGTTAGCCACCCAAATGTAGTCAAACTCTTGGGTTGTTGCCTAGAAACAGAAACTCCTCTTCTAGTTTATGAATTTGTAACCAACAAGACTGTCTTCCACCACCTACATCAAAAGGACTATGCATCTTCCATGACATTTGAAAGGCGACTAAACATAGCTACACAGACTGCAGAAGCCCTTGCTCATATACACTCAACCACACAAATCATTCATAGAGATATCAAATCATCCAATATACTTTTGACAGATGACTATGCTGTTAAAGTATCTGATTTCGGGATATCAAGGTTCATTCCTATGGATCAGACTCACATACAAACATTGGTTCATGGACTCTTGGGTACATAGATCCTGAGTACTTCCGATCAGGATTTTTGACAGAGAAGAGTGATGTGTATAGTTTTGGCATGGTTCTTGTGGAGCTGATCACAGGAAGAAAGGTCTATTCGTATGATGGAACTGAAAGTGACTTGGGTTTGGCAATGTTTTTTGTTTCATCACTAGAAAGGGGTTGCTTGATTCAAATTCTTGACGATCAAGTAAAGAAAGAAGGAATCAGTGACCATATTGATTGTGTTGCCAAGATTGCAAAAGACTGTATCGAGCTAGAGGGCAAGAAAAGGCCTAGTATGGAGGTAGTGAAAGAAGAGCTTGAAAAACTGAGACAATCTTTCATAAAGAGTTCTCCTGGTGAATCATGGTCATCTTCTCTTTTTGATTGATAAAGGATGCCCTTGTGGACCACAGCGATTTTAGAGTCTTTAGTAGTCTTTGACTCCCTATTGTTCTCAGGGGGCATGTCGTTTGGTGCAAAGAAAGAGGTTAAATTTCGATCAAGCATAGAGCGATCTTCGAATATTGGACTATCCAATTGTATGCATTCTAATGGAGGTGAGAACCTTAAAGAGAAAAGAACCTATGAATGCTCATATTGGGCTCATAGACAACGAATACAATTAACACTTTTAATCAAGTTGGAACATAATTTGTGTCAAATAATATCTATTTGTTCTCTCCAAGTATGTGGCTTCAAAGATATTCTGAATCATGTTTCTAAGATGTTGGGGAAGGGGGTAGCTAGGGGTGGTGATGATGAAGATGATGACATAGATGTTAAATTCTCGAAGACTACAATGATTGATACAGAGTTTGACTTTCCCTCATCCTAGATGGTGGCCACCAAAAGGTTTCAAAGATTAAGCATGAGTTAAGAAATCTGAGGGTTTTTTAGATGATTGCATTTGTTTCTTTGTAGTGTTTAAATCATAAATAGGAAAGACTGTCAAATGTGAACATTAAGAATATGAGTTCATTATTATTTTTGTTACTCAAGTGAAAACAATCATAAATTTGCTCTTTGGTTCTTTGAGTGTTTGAAAACATTAATCATAGCACTGGAAATTAGTAAAGACTGATCTTGAATTGGTGCAAATCCATGCTCAGCTGGTGGGCTTGCTGAGGATTATTATCTTCTTGCTAAGTACATGTTATGAATAATTGAGGAATGTAGATGTCCATATCTCTGAACAAGTTTGAATATCTTTAGGGCAGTAAAAATCTTGAAGGATGTTTGACTTTACAACTACAAATAGTGGGGATCAATACTGATAACGTTTTTGATATTAGAATTTGAGTTTGAGTTTGAGTATTGCTAGTATAAGTAGATTATCAGGGTCAATGTAATTTCCTTCTTAATAATATTAAAAAAGAAGTTGTAGGAGTTTCCATAAAATATTGGCGTGTTTTTCACATGTTATATATGATCTTGGCCAATAGAAATACATATATCCTTTGTGAGATGATAACTACAGATACATACATCATTTGTGAGATGAATGATATTTTTTTTCATTAAATTAATTTTGTTTTCTTCATTTTGTTACTTGACATGTTATCAACACAAAATCTTTTAGAAATGTTGACGGCCCCCTGACTGGGCTCCTCGTCTGGCCCCTAGCTTGCATGACCAATGGACCCATTATCCACTACACGAGAACTGGGCCTCCGATAATGGGAAAAGAGATGTTGCAAACTAGACACATGATAAAAAAGATCATGTCCCATGGCTGTAACCTCTGAGGAACTCGTCAATGGCATTTATTACATGAAGAGGAGATATAGGGAAAATGCGGCTAGAGTACGAGGAAAGAACAGTTCGTATTTGATGCAAGGATCTCTCCAGATCTCAAAGCAATGGAGAGAAGGTTGACAAGTGCCCAGAAGATCCTTCTGTCCAAAGGATTGACCGTTGGATCCCTATGGTAAGAGGTGCCTCTCGATAAGCAAAAGGCTCTATATCAGCCAAGGAAACAATCAGAGAAAGGTAAGCAATCTCACAGTTATAACTCACACACAAGAAGCATTTACTAAGAAACATTCTCTGATAAACTCATTTAATACCTGAGACTCAGAATCCACACCATACGTTCCGACCAGTTCATTGTGCTGGAATCTTGTTCATTCTCCGACAAGTTTTCCTATTCTCATGATGAAGCTTGGTCACAGATTCCCCCTTGGGTTCTCCGTGATGAGGCTAACGGTGTTCTTTTTTTGTAGGTCATCTCGAAAGCCTTACTCGGACATAGACGAATCTTTGGAGCAGGCTCTAAACATTGTAGATTCGACATTGACGCCATCCGTGGGACCTTTGTCAGCAAGGGTATCCCAACAAGAACATTCAAATCCGAAGTTCTCACTAGAACCGATCCTACAAGATGACAACACCACCTCCCACTGACGAGGAAATCTCAAAACTTACTCATATGGCTCAGAAAAAAGTGCCGGTTGAGGACATTACTGACGAGTCCGAAAATATCACAGATTCAAAACCTCTGTCAGTAAAGAGGGTCAACATAACACCAGAGTTCGTGTCGAAGCATAAACACGAGCTATGAAAGCAACTTGACGATCTTGAAAAGATGGAAAAGCTAGAGAGTTTCTGATCTAGGCTCGTCTTTGACACACCTCAGTAGGAAAGCAATATTTCCTCTTGTGATGGAGAAACCAACTCTGACCCTCTGGCCACCTTCGTGACCGTGTTCAAGTAGATGACACCGAAGGAAAAGGCTGCCATAATGGAGAAATAGAAGAGTGACAAAGATAAGAAGGAGCCCAAGCACGACGAAGGCCAAGGTGGCGATGCCTTGGACAAGCCATATTTGCCCAGGGACCTGGTTGAGATTTCAAAATTCACCAAATGAATAGTCGAGGCGCCATTACCACCCAAGCTCAAGCCTCCAAATGTGGATAGGTACGATGGAACTAAAGACCCCAATGATCACTTGCATGCCTTCAGAGAGTCTGGCCAAGTGGGCAGATGGTCCATGCCCACTTGGTGCTATATGTTCGTACAAACTCTGACCTAGGGAGCTCGTTTATGGTTCGATAGCCTCCCGGCAGGCAGTATCAATAGCTATGAAAACCTATGTAAGAAGTTCCTCATGAACTTTAACCAATGCATGGAGAGGTTTTAGGAGTGGACCCGAACGAGATCATGCACATCAAGCAAAATGATAACGAGCGAGTGGACCAATACATGTAGAGGTTCATCAAGGAGAGTATGAATTATAAAGAGGTCCTAGAAGTGATGAAGAGAAGTAGCTTTATCAATGGGTTGAAGCATACACAGTTGTGCAAAAAGTTAGGGCCCGAGACCTTTGACGACCTGATGGACAAAGTCAGGGCCTTTGTTAGAAGTAAGGACACCAGTAGAAAAGCCAAGGAGCTGGACACCTGGTCTCGGAGATCCAACATAATGTCTCGGCTCCAAGACAAAGGTAATCCTTATCCCAAAAAAACTCCATTACGATAAATTGCAACATGAAAGGTCCTAGCCGACTTTCTCCCCCTACAAGCCCAAGGGAAAAGGATCGGCTCCCTATTATGACACCTTTACCCCTCTTACTAAAACGCCAACGAAATACTAGCAATGGAAAGGGTCAGGAACTCCTTCCTTAGAACCCCCCCCCCCAATTAAACCAGGAGCGAATGCTTACCCCAATGAATAATGTGAGCTCCACAAGGGGTGTGGCCACAAGACAGATCAATAACCTAAAAAGGGAAATCGAGCTGGCAATGAAGACGAAGACTAGGAAATTGTCCCATCTAATCAAAGAAATAAAGAGGGGGAGACAAAAAGGGAAAAGATGTGAAGCAAGAAGAACCAGAAAGGAGTTTTGTGGATATGATTAGACGGAGAGATGAGTATGTCCCTAGCTGGACAGTAAAAGCCAAAGTGTTGGGCCACCGAACTGCATGAGAGCACCTATCCTCATGCCTCATCTAGAAAAACACAAGGTTCAAAGACTCCTGCTCGACATCTCAGCCAAGATAGAAGGACACAAAGTGGAATGAATACACGTGGACGGCGGAAGTAGGGTGGAGAAAATATACAAACATTGCTTCCTCCGATTTGACAGGGACGTAAGGGACAGACTAGAGGAGGACTCCATGCTCCTCATCAGTTTCAACAACAGCATCTCTTATCCCCTGGGAAAGATAAAACTCACATTTACGTTGGGAGCAGGAGATAGAGTAAGAACCATAGAATTGGTATTCTCAGTGGTAAGATCTCCTTCAAAGTACAATGCAATATTAGGGAGACCAGGGATAGGAGACCTCCAAGCACAGGCATCAACTCCCCACACGGAGCACTAGTTTTCCAAACCCCTAGGGGGCTGGCCTGGGTAAAGCCTTCCTATGAAGTGATACCTCCGGTCTCAAAAAAGGGAGCAGGAAGGGAACCCAATGAGGAAGGAATAGAAGAATGGGTTTTGATTGAGAGATTCCTAGAACAAACCATACGAGTAGGTGCACACCTGAGCGTTAATGCAAGAGCACCCTCAAGGAGACGTTGATCTTCAACATAGATGTCTTCATGTTCCAGCACACCGATATGTGTGGTATACCTCGAAGCCTAACGGAACACCAACTTAACACTCATAGTTGGGTGAAACTTGTTAAGCAGAAAAAAAGGAGTATGGGGCCGGAGAAGAGAAGGCCGCATGTTAAGAGAAAAGAAAGCTCCTCAGGGCAGGCATGGTAAAAGAAGTGCAATATCCTACATGGATATCTAACCCGGTAATGGTAGGTAAAAAGGACGGGGAGTGGAGGATGTGAGTAGACTATTAAGACCTCAACAAGGCCTGTCCCAAGGACTACTACCCCCACCAGAAAGCGATGTTCAGATAGACTCCCTAGCTCAATACCCATTGAATGCTTCCTAGACGCATACAAAGGGTACCATCAGATCCAGATGTCCCTGGAAGACGAAGAAAAAACGGCACTCAATTGCTACACAAAAATGCCATTCAGGCTTAAGATGCAGTAGCAACCTATGAAAGGTTCATGAATACACTATTCAAGGATAAGATGGAACCAAACTTGGAAGTGTATGTAGATGATATCCTAATCAAAAGTCTCATAGAAGCAATGATGCTTGAAGTTATAGCAGAAACGATCTGGACCATGCAAGGGGTAAATATGAAGTTGAACCCATGGAAGTGTTATTTTGGAGTAGAAAAAGGGAAAATTCATGGGTGTGATTGTGACTAAGTGAGGAATCAAGGCTAACCCATAAAAAACACGAGCCATGGCTGAAATGAGGTCCCAAGGACACTCGAAGACATTCAGCAACTAAACGAAGCTAATCGCACTCAACCGTTTCCTGTCGAAAGTAGCTAACAAGCCCCTCCCTTTCATGAAGGTATTAAAAGAATGCTTGCAAATGAGTAAGTTCCATTGGGATAAGGAAGCCGAGACGGTTTTTTAGGAGATGAAACAATTGATGTGTAACCTACCGACCCTGGCCACACCTTACCGGGGAGGACCTTCCGCTTAACATTTCGGCATCTGAGACAACCATTAGTGTCGTGATGCTGGTCGAAAGACAAGACAAGCAAATACTATCTACTTCATCAGCAGAACGCTCAAGGGCCCAGAGGAAAGATACCTCCCAATGGAGAAGCTGGCATTGTCATTGGGGTTTGCGTCCAGAAGACTTCGGAGATATTTCCAAGTCTACAAGGTCATACTCCTCTCAGACCAACGACTTAAAAAGGTTCTGAGACGACCGGAACTCTCGGGCAGACTTGCCAAATGGGTAGTGGAACTAGGGGAGTACGAGATTAAGTACAGAACAAGAACAACTATGAAAGGCCAACTCCTCGCGGACTTCTTGGGAGAGTTCCCGAAAGAAAAAGAAAAAGAACTCCTCAAATTGAAAAGGCTGGAGGAGAAGGAAGAGAAAAAGAAAGAAGACACGGCGGTATGGAAGTTGCATACCGATGGTTCCTCCTGCAAGGAAGGCAATGGAGTAGGCATCACCCTGAGTAGCCCGGAGGTCATAGAGCTAACATATGCAATCAGGCTGGATTTCGAAAGCACGAACAACACGGCTGAGTATAAGGCCCTTCTAGCATGCCTCAGGTTGGCTAAGAAGATGAAAGCAAGAAACACTGAAGCTCACTCAGATTGAAAGCTGGTAGTCAAATAGTATAACGGGGAGTATGATACCAAAGACGACACCATGGCCTAATACATGTCTAAGGTAAGGGAACTAGCTGACTCGTTTTTGTCCTTCAAGTTGAGTTATGTGCCATGGGCCCAGAACAGGAAAGCGGATGGATGCTTTGAGTAAGCTGGCCTCTGTGGCCTTTGATCACCTAGCCAAGGAGACCAGAGTAGAAGCCCTAACTTCCCCATCCATCATGTACAAAAGATATCCATGGTGGAAGGAGGAAGAGAGTCCTGGATGACTCTGATTGTTAAGACCTGATTGAGGGAACACTCCCCAAATATGAAACACTTGTCAGAAAAATAAGGGTAAAAGCACTCCAGTACGAGATCATCGATGGGCAACTCTACCGGACATCATACTTGGGACCATCGATGAGGAGGAGGCAAATTATGTGATTCGAGAGATCAACGAAGGAGTATGTGGTATGCATTCAGGACCCAAAACAGTTGTGGCAAAGGCGACGAATGTTGGGTTTTATTGGAACGGCATGTACGACATTGTTGTCGAGGAAATCAGAAAGTGTGATAATTGCCAAGTACATGCCCCAGTAATCCATCGGCATAAACACCCAATGATCCCAGTTTCTACATCATGGCCATTCCAGAAATGGGCCATCGATATCATAGGACTCCCAAAGGGTCCTGGGGGAGTAAAGTACGTAATGGTGGCCATTGATTACTACACAAAATCAGTGGCGGATCCAGGAGGGAGTGAAGTACGTAATGGTGTCGGGTCATTGTAACATTTGTGTAAATCGGGTTTCGAAAACCCGCACCATTTTCATTAATCAAGGATGTATTATTTTTTATTAGTATTGTTGCATATAATTTTTTTCCTAGCATTTTTTATTGTTTAAAAATATTAGAATCAAATATTTAAAATTTATGTTTTAAAATAGTCTTAAATGAAATAGGAAAATAAATAACCAATTAAATATTTTTAGTTAATAATAACAAATGATTTGAAATAGGTATAATAAAATAATAACATAAACAAAAATCAAAAAAAAAAAAAGAAAGAGGGAACCGGGATCGAACCCGAGTCGCCCAGGTAAACACACACAACAAACACCACCGAGACACGCGCACCTTTTGTTAGGATTTTCGAATAATCTTATATATATATATATATATATATGAACCCGAGTGATTTTCCTGCAAATTCAAATCAGCAAAACCCGCCGATCTTGTCCCTCCGCCGATCTTGTCCCTGCTTCTGGAATCCGGTAAGAACCAGCTGTTTGTCCGCGTAAACCCTTCCCAAATTTAGAACCACTCAATTCGGTTTCCGAATTCAGAATTCAAGCAACCCCTTTCAAGCCTATAAATACTGATCGAACTCCTCATTGTTAAACTCGCTCTCTCCTTTTCATTTCTAACCTCAAGCTAACTCTGCTAAACACCCCCCTCTGTCTCGCCGGAGCCACAGTTTTGTCGTCGGAATTTAACAACCGGTAAAGATAAGCCAAGATCCAGCGACATCATTGGTATAAATCCTTAATCTTCCTTCTTTTATGTTCGTATCATACTAATGAAATTCATAATAATCTGAGGAATGTCGGGTTCTGATTTGAAATCATACTCGTCGGAGAAGATGAACTATAACCGTTAACTGATTAGTATAATTAAAATGTGTGTTTTAAACAGGTTAGACACACAGTCCAACGGTGGACTGTGTGCATTTTATACGCGTGATCCCGAGTTCGAGTCCACGCCCTCACACGGCCTGACATTTTAAAACCCTTCTTAAATTCACCTTTTCTGTGTAAACTTATTTAGTATATAAGTATAATTAAAATGCATGTATAGCTGTGTTAGACACCCAGCCCAGTTGGTTGTGCTGGGTGCATCACACCGTCAAGGTCTCGGGTTCGAGCCCTTTGGCACGCACCGGTCGGATTATTAAAATCTTTTTGTAAATTTAATTAAATTAGAAATATAAAGTGTGTATAAATATAATTAAAATCCAGAATATGTCGGGTTAGACACGTAGCTCAGTTGGAAGAGCTGCGTGCACGTGAACGTGAGGTCTCGAGTTCGACTCTATACACACGCATGCCTCCCACACATTGAGCCGGTCTGACAGGGACCTTGTCAGACTGATAAGATTTATTATTTTTTTATTTATTTTATTTATTTCAATTCTATTGTACTTATTTAAATGGAAGGTTAAATATATATTCTTTTAAGGGATTAAAATATCAGTACAATCCATGAAAAGAACTTAAAAATCTAAACAAAGGTTTTAACCTGAAATATTAGTTTGCTTATTTATCGCTTTACTATTTCTAGGTTAGTACTTTCTCGTTGGAAAACCACAACTCGTGCGCTCTTTTTCCCGCTCAAGAATACGCACCCAATGTGAGTGAATCTCTACAAATTCCCCGTTTTAATCACGTTTTGGGGTGTATCATGTGTCGTATCATTTCTTTATTTTATTTAACACTTGTGCTTATATCATTTCGTGATCAAATGTGTATTGCTTGTAGTGTGGTTTATATGTGGTTACATTTTATCATTTCAGTGCACTCATTTCATTAGGCCCATCAGTTCCTCGTGGGATACAGGTTGAGCATCAGGTGCCTCATTAGATCGGCTTCGTTTGATTGAGCCTTGATCTTAGATACATCATCATTCATGTCATACATTCGTTCAATGTGGTTTGTGATTTGTTACATATATACATTTGCTCACATGTGATTTATGCACAATTTTATTTAAATAAACATAAAAATCAATTATTTAAATGTTTTATCAAGGTTCACTCGCCAACTTTTGTTGACCCAAAATTTCCTCTGTTTTACACATGATACAGGTGATCAAGTTGAGCAAAGAAACACTTAGGATGGCCTAGAAGAATAAACAAGTTATTTCGTTGGAACAAGCATTTAGATTTTTATTGTGTTTGTATGAAATTTTGTTGGATATTTAAATTTTTATTTGAATTTAATAAATATGAAACTTCTTAGTAAATATCATGAGCTTTGGTGATAACCCAATCATGCCCCGACTTTTATTCCGCTGTGGGTCGGGGTGTGACAGATTGGTATCAGAGCTTGTGACTATAGGGATATAGGATAGGTTATTAGACCCTTAGAGCCTATATTATAGTTGACTAGATTTAAATTGTTTATGTGTTACATGCAAAATTCATGATGTTTATATGTTTCATGTTTATATTCACACACAACATTATGCAAACATTATCACAAGTACATGTTAATATGCAATGCTCATCATAAGATCATACCCTCATATCATATGATATCTATGAAAGCACACACCTCACAGTTTCACAATTTCCGTTATTTCTTTTCAAAGATTTTTGCAATGTTTTCATTTTTTTTTCAAATCACATCAAAGTGAGTTTTCACGACGGGCATGTGGTAACTGGAAGGGTACGAGTACCGGTAGTCGGAACGTCCTGTCTAGGCTTGGCATTCGTATAAATCCAAAATAAAGGACTAGTTTGCCTACCTGGGGACTAACGATGAGAGTACAAAGAACCTATTAGGCCAAAGCATGCTATACCAAACGTCGTGTGAACTAACCCCACTTTGAGTTGTCATTGTGTCCATACCTGGACACCCTCCGACCATACATCTCGCAATCATGTTTTACGATTTTCATTCGGGTGGTGCGAGTGTTAACCCGCCGACACCAATGTGAATCCTACCAAGCCCAATAGTCATGGGGGCCCACATGACTATACATGCAATGGTATGGGGACATTTGGAGGCCCAAACATGAGCAAACCCAAGACATCCTATGGATGTAGTTAAATTATTTTCAGTTATATTGTTTTCATTCTTTTTACGACACATGACACCTAGGAAATTCTTGAACTCACAATCTTCCTACATATATTCCTGTAGATGTCGGCTAGGCAATTATGTGGAGGTAGAAGGTCAGGAAAGTCAAACGAACGCTTGGCCACGCAAATTGCTAAACAAATGGCTGCAGTGCTTCCTGACATCGTGCTACAAGTTCAGCAACCCCTCACCGCTAATCCCATCAACCCTCCCAACCAAGAAGACCAAAGCGTCGTCAACCCTCCTTCCAAAACCCCTAAATGCACCTACAAACACTTCAAGTCTTGCGATCCCCCAAAATTTGAAGGGACTGAAGGTGTCACTACCCTCCTCCACTGGTTTGAGGAGATGGAAAACACCTTTCTCAATTGCGACTGTCCTGAGGACCGTAAGGTACGTTACGCGACTGGAAGATTGTTTGGGGTAGCCCTTACCTGGTGGAAAACGGAAAAGGGTAAGCGAGGTGTTAAAGATGCCATGGCCTTAACATGGGAAGAGTTAAGGGAAATCATGACGAGACACTTCTGTCCAAGAAGCGAAATCAAAAAGCTAGAAGACGAGTTTCACGCATTGAAACAAAAGGAAGGAGACCACACTTCATACAATAAGAGATTTCTCGAGTTGAACCAGATGGTCCCCAATCTGTTCACCCCATTATACCGCCTAATTGAACACTACATTCGAGGCCTCCCCTCAAAAATCCAAGATTCGGTTTTAAGCACTTCGCCTGCAACACTCGAAGCCGCAATGTAGTTAGCTACGGAACTCCCTGAAAATCGCATTCGAGTTGTCATGGTGTACCGTTAAGCATCATTTCAGATCGTGATGGTCGTTTCACTTCACGAACATGGCAAGCCGTACAAACCGCTTTGGGTACACGGTTAGACCTTAGCAGCGCCTTTCACCCTCAAACGGATGGTCAGTCTGAATGCACCATCCAAACCCTTGAAGACATGCTTCGAGCATGTGTCGTAGACTTCAAAGGGAACTGGGACACTCATCTACCGTTAGTCGAGTTTTCGTACAACAATAGCTATCATTCAAGTATCGGCATGGCTCCTTTCGAAGCTTTATATGGTCGTAAATGCCGATCTCCAGTATGTTGGCACGAAATTGGCGAAGCACAAATCACCGGACCTGAATTGATTCAAGAAACAACCGACAAAATCCTTCAAATTCGAAACAATCTTCTAGCGGCTCAAAGTCGTCAAAAGAGTTATGCTGACAAACGATGAAAGCCCTTGGAGTTTTGTGTTGGTGATCAAGTACTTTTGAAAGTATCACCGTGGAAGAGAGTGGTTCGTTTTGGCCAAAAGGGCAAGCTAACACCACGCTACGTAGGACCTTTCAAGATACTCGAAAGAGTAGGACCTGTAGCCTACAAGCTTGACCTACCAGAAGAACTCAACAGAATACATCCCACGTTCCACGTATCAAACTTGAAAAAGTGCCTCGCCGACGAAAACCTCCATATTGCTCTAGAAGACATTCAAGTCGATGAATCAATGCACTTCGTTGAAAGACCAGTGGAAATCATGGATTTCGGTGAGAAGCGTTTAAGGCGAAGTCGTATTCCAATCGTCAGGGTGCGTTGGGAGTCAAAACGAGGACCCGAGTTTACTTGGGAACGTGAAGACTCAATACGTGAAAAGTACCCGTATCTTTTTCCGGTTACAACTACTACTTAAATTTCGGGACAAAATTTCTAAAAATAGGGGATACTGTAACATTTGTGTAAATCGAGTTTCGAAAACCCGCACCATTTTCATTAATCAAGGATGTATTATTTTTTATTAGTATTGTTGCATATAATTTTTTTCCTAGCATATTTTTATTGTTTAAAAATATTAAAATCAAATATTTAAAATTTATGTTTTAAAATAGTCTTAAATGAAATAATAAAATAAATAACCAATTAAATATTTTTAGTTAATAATAACAAATGATTTGAAATAGGCATAATAAATAATAACATAAACAAAAATCGAAAAAAAAAGAAAGAGGGAACCGGGATCGAACCCGGGTCGCCCAGGTAAACACACACGACAAAAACCACCGAGACACGCGCACCTTTTGTTAGGATTTTCGAATAATCTTATATATATATATATATATATGAACCCGAGTGATTTTCCTGCAAATTCAAATCAGCAAAACCCGCCGATCTTGTCCCTGCTTCTGGAATCCGGTAAGAACTAGCTGTTTGTCTGCGTAAACCCTTCCCAAGTTTAGAACCAATCAATTCAAATCGCGAGCAATCACTCAATTCGGTTTCTGAATTCAGAATTCAAGCAACCCCTTTCAAGCCTATAAATACTGATCGAACTCCTCATTGTTAAACTCGCTCTCTCCTTTTCATTTCTAACCTCAAGCTAACTCTGCTAAACGCCCCCCCCCCCCCCCCTCTGTCTCGCCGGAGCCACAGTTTTGTCGTCGGAATTTAACAACCGGTAAAGATAGGCCAAGATCCAGCGACATCAGTGGTATAAATCCTTAATCTTCCTTCTTTTATGTTCGTATCATACAAATGAAATTCATAATAATCTGAGGAATGTCGGGTTCTGATCTGAAATCATACTCGTCGGAGAAGATGAACTATAACCGTTAACTGATTAGTATAATTAAAACGTGTGTTTTAAACAGGTTAGACACACAGTCCAACGGTGGACTGTGTGCATTTTATACGCATGATCCCGAGTTCGAGTCCACGCCCTGACACCGGCCTGACATTTTAAAACCCTTCTTAAATTCACCTTTTCTGTGTAAACTTGTTTAGTATATAAGTATAATTAAAATGCATGTATAGCTGGGTTAGACACCCAGCCCAGTTGGTTGGGCTGGGTGCATCACACCGTCAAGGTCTCGGGTTCGAGCCCTTTGGCACGCACCGGTCAGATTATTAAAATCTTTTTTGTAAATCTAATTAAATTAGAAATAATCTAAAGTGTGTATAAATATAATTAAAATCCAGAATATGTCGGGTTAGACACGTAGCTCAGTTGGAAGAGCTGCGTGCACGTGAACGTGAGGTCTCGAGTTCGACTCTATACACACGCATGCCTACCACACATTAAGCCGGTCTGACAGGGACCTTGTCAGACTGAAAAGATTTATTATTTTTTTATTTATTTTATTTTTATTTTATTTATTTCAATTCTATTGTACTTATTTAAATGGAAGGTTAAATATATATTCTTTTAAGGGATTAAAATATCAGTACAATCCATGAAAAGAACTTAAAAATCTAAACAAAGGTTTTAACCTGAAATATTAGTTTGCTTATTTATCGCTTTACTATTTCTAGGTTAGTACTTTCTCGTTGGAAAACCACAACTCGTGCGCTCTTTTTCCCGCTCAAGAATACGCACCCAATGTGAGTGAATCTCTACAAATTCCCCGTTTTAATCACGTTTTGGGGTGTATCATGTGTCGTATCATTTCTTTATTTTATTTAACACTTGTGCTTATATCATTTCGTGATCAAATGTGTATTGCTTGTAGTGTGGTTTATATGTGGTTACATTTTATCATTTCAATGCACTCATTTCATTAGGCCCATCAGTTCCTCGTGGGATACGGGTTGAGCATCAGGTGCCTCATTAGATCGGCTCCGTTTGATTGAGCCTTGATCTCAGATACATCATCATTCATGTCATACATTCGTTCAATGTGGTTTGTGATTTGTTACATATATATAGTTGCTCACATGTGATTTATGCACAATTTTATTTAAATAAACATAAAATCAATTATTTAAATGTTTTATCAAGGTTCACTCGCCAACTTTTGTTAACCCAAAATTTCCTCTGTTTTACACATGATACAGGTGATCAAGTTGAGGAAATAAACACTTAGGATGGCCTAGAAGAATAAACAAGTTATTTCGTTGGAACAAGCATTTAGATTTTTATTGTCTTCATATGAAATTTTGTTGGATATTTAAATTTTAATTTGAATTTAATAAATATGGAACTTCTTATTAAATATCATGAGCTTTGTGATTACCCAATCATGCCCCGACTTTTATTCCGCTGCGGGTCAGGGTGTGACAGTCATAACGGGTCAACAGGTCGGGCCATAACGGTCAACAAACCAGGTTACCGAGTAGGGCAACCTAAAAATTGCAGAACCAGAAGCTAATCTTTCATGTAAAACTTATAAACATAATTCTCTTTTAGTGGAGTATAAGCAATAAGCTAGTCTATATATTTGGATGTCAATCTAAGCACTTCCCAATCGAAAATCAGAGTATTTAATCACAAAATTAGAATTCAATGCATTGTAACACCTAATAGGTTTTGTTTTACAAACTAACTCATAAATAAAATTTGTTGATGATTTTCAATTTTCAGAGTATACACGAGACTTAGGATTTCAAAACTTTGTATCAAGACCCATGAGACAACCTATGGTTTTATGAATAACCCTAGAATCAACCATCGATTTTGGTTCTAAATTCTGCGATTTAGAGTTAAAATCATAAGGGGTTGCATCATTGTGTGTGGAGGTTGAAGTGAATACCTAAACCCTAGTTAAAAAAAACAAAAAAGAATCTGAAGAGTGGCCTTACAAAATTCGAACTCGAGACCTTAGGCTTAAGAAAAGCATGTTGAACCAGTTTGCTACTCAATGCATTTGGTTATAAGGTTCACCTATAAAATATTAAAGGGTTCCTTCCGAATTTTATATATAACTTAAAACTGGAAATTACGAACCGAACAGGTTCCCGAGAACCCCCTAGTTGACTCTAAATCCTCCCCTGCACAAAATGGGTAGAGGTCAAACCTTTGGCAAAGATCACAAGGGAGCAGATGAAGAGATTCGTCTTAGGCAACATTATTTTCTGTTTCAGGATCCCACGAGAACTGGTCAGCAACAATGTAGTACAGTTCGCTAGAAGACCATTCAGACCTTGGTGTGAGCAGATGCACATCAAGCAAATCTTTACCTCAGTCACCCATGAACAAAGCAACAGAATGGTAGAGAGAGCCAATCAGAGTCTCATCGTGGGAATGAAGGGAAGACTGGGACGGAAGCTAAAATGGTGGCTTAAGGAACTACCACATGTTTTATGGGCATGCAGAAAAAATCCAAAACCTCCAACGGAGAAACGCCCGTCAGTCTTACATACAGGACCGAAGTTATCATCCTGGTAGAAATCGGCTCTCCCATATCAAATTTAAGACTATGGGAAGCAGAAAACGAACAAGACCTTAGAACAAAATTCAACCTGCTGGAGGAGAGGCGTGAGGTCGCAGATGTACGAGAGGAGGGATACAAGAAGCAAATGGAGAAGTATTATAATTAAATAATGAAGAAATTAAACTTGGTTCCAGGAGACTTGTTCCTAAGATACAACAATGCCAACCTACAAGAGAACATCGTGAAACTAGGGCCCAAGTGGGAGCGACCTTACAAGGTGACATGGGCAAATGGAAAGGGCACTTGTAAGCTAGAAATGCTTGACGGGAAAGAGATCCCAAGAACATGGAACCTTATGCAGCTCAAAAAGTATTATGGATAAGCGAATCGCATCGAGGAATGGGAAGGATGGGGGAACACCAAAACAGAGAGGCAAGAATGATCAACCCATTTTGTAAACTGGTAACAGGGATAAAAGTCTTCCCCCTTTTGTGTTATTATTTTGAACAATATAAGTACTTGCAAATTTCCTCGAAGAATGGTAATGAATGCATTATTCTCAATGATTGTTCAGACACCTGAAAGCTACGAAGACATAGCTCAATAACAAAGGAAAGGACCACGACAGATATTTCAAAACGTGTTCACCGACATAACAAAACATGTTATAAATCCTGACCGTGGGGAAAGGACGAAGTCGACTAGTCCAAATGACAAACACAATTTACAACCATAAAAGGTAGTTACAAATTGAACAAAATGTCTTTTGTAAACAAACAACAACTTGAGTAAAATCAAGACACAACATTACAAACAAACTAAGAATGGGAATGTTCCATCCAAAAAACAAGCCAATACAAAGAGTTACAAATCAAACCACAACTCAAACAAAGAGCCCCAAAACCAAGGACAACGAAGACAACGTATGCTCTTCAAAAGTGGGTTCCAACTGCAAAAAATAGCTCTTGCGGAAAAAAAAAGAAAATGAAACATACAACCAATACTAAACCATTGCAAAAATACCCAATACAAAACATGGTTAATAAAAAACATAAGTTCAGGAAGTGAAAACAACCATCTAGTCCTAACGGCCCCAACACAAAGGCCCGAGCACAAGCAACAAAAATATAAGTATCAAGTGGGTGATACAACCATATCAAAATATTTTTTAAGAGAATTTTATGCCAAAGAAACAAACGGCACGTTAAGAGGAGAGTCGCCTGAGGATGAGTCGGCAGGAGACAACAAGGACTGGTGTTCCTGTAGAGACATGAGGGGATTGCACGACAACTGCTCAAGGATGGCGAGGGTTTTCTCCTCGAATTCCTTTTGAAGCTTAGCTAAACACTTCTTCACTTTAGAGTTGTACTGATGAGTCTTCTTTTGTTCCAACCCTTGGGAAGAAAAAATGTACCCGTATTTTAACCCCGCTTGATACCCAACATCCCTGTAAGCTTGATAGGTCTCTCCAAGGAATCCCTATAGTCTAGGGTCCTGATAAAACAAGTAAGAAAACGTCCAAAACCTTGGGAGATCAGCCAACAGCGCTCAGAGGCCAACTTTTGATTGTCATCTTGAGTAATGCCCAGGTCAGCATATAGAACCTCTATGTCCTTAGAAGCGTCCGAGGCAATAGCCTAGTAGTGCTTGAAATTTTCTCCTAACCGTTCATGTTCCTGCAACAACCTGGCCCACTAATAAAAAAATCCCAAAAAGGAAGGCATAAAACAAGTAGTAGAGCCAATAACTAAAAGGGATCAAGGAGACATAACCCACGCTTAACAAAAAAAGAGATGAGAAAGACGCACCTCTTTCTCCGGAGAAGTCTCTCAGCATTAACAAACGCGACAATGCAAGTCTTCAACAATGGACGGACTGGATAGACTTCAAACGACCTTCCAACTCCTTCTCCTCCCCCAAAAGCATAACACACTCCAACATCCCTGCGCCCCTCGAGAAACTGTCACACATCGCCATACAGTACTAATCCTCAAAAATATGAGGATCCAAAGCCGCATCTGAGTGGAAGGAAGAGCGTGTGACATGAAGTCTCGGGCAATCTCCCCGATGCTGATAAAAGAAGACGAGGTAATCTTCCAGTCTGGGGCATGGGGGGACAACCTTCTCCATACAAAGGCGCCAAAGGCAAGTTAGCACGAGAAGAGGACGGAAGGAGAACTTTTCTCTGGACAAGAAACTTGAAGAGGGAAGCCTGGGCGACAGCTCTATTCATGAGAACAGGGTCAACGTTCTTTTCATGACTTTTCCCCTTAACTAATAGTGGAGCAGAGGAAGCTGGAACAGCAGTTGGAGCTTTAAACAACCCCTGCGATATAAAAAAGGAGGGGAAGGGAGAGAATAAGAAGCAAAAGAATGTGACAAACATTATAACACACAAACAGGAAAAACTTCAGTTAGCATACAGAAAAAGGCCCCGAGGCAAGACTGGCTAACGAACAAAGGACCTTCAAATGTTTCGGCAAAGAACCCTTAACAGCGGTAGGAAGGGTCTCAGACCTGGTCTTGGAAGGAGGCTGGGACTTTTTGTTATAGGCACACCACAGACGAGACCGGATATTCCTAACCTCAGGAACAGACTTACCAACATCAACAATCGAATCAGGCTTTCGCTTACGAGACAACCGGGGCTCCAAATCATCATCACCACTGCTAATATTCTCGACCTACAGGGAGTTCTGGGAATCCTCAGAACCCCTGGGGGGAGCTCCAAGCAAGGGGACCTCATTCCCCGGGAAACCACATCCACCTCCTGACCTTTAACACCATCAACCACAAAAGACACCCCCTTGACGTCGGCTTGCATTAGATTCCACAGAGTCGTCACTACAAGCAAAACAAAAACCCAGATAACAACAACACAAGAGCCCCAGCAAATAAACAAGACAGATAACAACAAACAAGAAAAACTCACCATTACCTTCCAGAAAAGCTTTAGTACGGCAAGGATAGAGGGGACTCAAGCCCCCCATTGCCAGCACACCCTCAGGAAAGTTTAAAGCACGAGTAGGGTTTTCGTACATGAGCTTCCATAGTGAACTTTCTGACAAAGACGGAACTTCATCCTCAATAGTAGAAGCAGGGTCCCTAGCAGAAAGGGGCTCAGACAACAGCAAAGGAGAAACAAAAATAAACCGCTTTTTCCATTCCTTCACGTATGTAGATGTAGGCATGAAAGAGTAGTCAGGTATGGAAATGCATTTTCTGGTGGATAACAAGAGGAACTAAAAGAACTGGAATCACTTTAGTAGCCGGGTAGGAAATAAACAAAAATGGATTGTTTCTTTGAGAACTAGCTAAATAATCTTATAAATAAGTTTGCTTTAATTTTGATTATACTCTTATTTGATTTAAACATAAGAAATAGACGTGAATTACCACGTATATCTCTGTGTCTGTTTGTTCGTTTATTTGATTTAGTTGTTTGGCCATCTAGGCCAACACACCAAAAGGTTTCAACGATTAAGCATGGGTTAAGAAATCTACGGGTTTTTTTGAATGATTACATTTGTTTCTTTCATTACACCCAATTGAATTTTAACACAAACAGAAAAGTTTATCAAATGTTAACTTTTAGATTATGAGTTCTCGTCATTTTGGATACTCCAGTGAAAATAATCATAGATTTTCTCTTTGGTAATTTTGAGTGTTTGAAAACGATAATCATATTAATGCCACTTAGTGAAGACTAATGATTTTGAATTGGTGCGAATTTATGCCTGGATTACAATGGATTATCATCTTCATGCAACAAAAAACGTAAAATTGTATACTTTTTAGTAATTAGGGAATAGATGTAACATCCGACCTTCCATATCACCAATATTGTCCGCTTTGACCCAAAGGCATTCCCATCTAGGAACTTACGGATTTATTTTTAGTTGCCCAGATGTAGCTTTCATAGGATGTCACACATCCTAGTAGGGTTGCAAACGAACCAAACGTTGGCGAACAGTTCGTGAATTGTTTGGCGGAAGTTCGTTTGCGTTCGTTCATTTATTAAACAAACGAACTGTCACACCCCGATTTCCACGTGTAACCCGGTGGGCCTGGTTGGGTAATATCGTGACGTAGTTGATAACATTATAACCAAACAAAACAAGCACAACGGAAGTCTTGGATTTAAATTACTATTACAAACCGAGTGTCCAAAGTTCAAAAATAAATTACAAGGCTTGTAATGAAAAGATCCACATGCGGATCGAATAAATATGTACAAATTATTTGTTCAACAGACTTAAGCAACCTAGGGACTTGCAAGATCCTCTATCGTCACTATAGCGCAGCTCCCGATCTATTGCGTGTTGCCACTGTAACTTGATCTTTTGAAAATACGTCAGTTTTCACTGGTAAATACTAATAACCGACTCTATTTGAAAATATTTCTAAAAATGGTTTTAAGTGCACCTGGCACATTTTATAAATAACTTGGGATAGTTCAAAATGACCTTGTTTACAGTTTTACATGTTTGTCTATACATATGGGGTTTGATGCAGAAACAGAATAACCTGATTAACCGACACACACTTTAAACAATCCACCAACGGGATTTAATATTTTATTTGCATTAGCGTCTGTCGGGTGTATGTCTACACCCGCGCTGAAAGTCATGGCCATTAGTAACTTAATGAGCCAAGGATATCCCAGACATGGTCGAATTAACCCCCAATGTTTAAGTTATCAAACAATTCAGAATAAACGGGTTATAAGGATTTAGTAAATCACAATCCGATAACATGATCCCATACCCGACCAAGCAGTATTATTATACCGTATCCCAAGCCCGTATAGGGAAAATAAGTTAAAAGTATTTACCTGAGCAAATTCTTCAAATAGATAAATAACTCAGCCGAATATTCAAAAAGTAAGCTTAGATGGCAATCTACCGGGAGGCTCTTAGTCTGGAAATGATGGTGTTTATAACCAATTAGAATGCTAATGGGTCCTATCTACTTTGTAGACTCGAACCGGGTAGCTTAAAGATAATAACGGTACTAAACACTGGATTAAGCGATGACCGGAATAGAATGTAGTTTAAACCCAACAAGTATGGAGACTTGTTTAATATGGGTAAACATGTTACATTCTGGATTTTGAAACTAAAATGATAAGGTTAAACCCGTTTCGGTTAAATTACGTAAACTAGTTACGTAGGCTGAACCGTACGCATATAAGTGAAACCGGTAACCGGATGAGTCGTATACAAGTTCCATATACCATTATATTTAAAACATGTTGTAATATTAGTAGGATCCAATATGTATGCCCATTATGGTTTTAAAATCAAGTTACGCCTAAAAAGGGCGTTTTGGTCATTTTACGACTTGTAAAAGGAGCTTGCAAGTAAACTAATGTCATGGTCATAAAATTCTGTAAAAATGATTTATTATGATGTTATATCAGTAGGATATCAAGTATACATTGGTTTTAGAGTTTAAGACCTAACTATGCCCCGAAAGGGCATTTTGGTCATTTCACACATCACTTGACAAATTATTTAGGAATATGAGTTTCGACTATGTACCTACTGTAATATGTTTAAAATAAGTTTTGAAATCAGTAGGTATTAAGTCTTGATGCTCCAATATGGTTTTAAGCCATACTATGCGCCGAAACGGCGATTAAGTCGCTAAATGACGATATTCAAAATGTTTAATGAAAACTAAAGTTATGACCAAGTTAATATAACCATAATGTGTTATTTAATATAACATATCAGTGGGTAAAAGGTTTTGTAATAAAAGCTTGGTTAAAATCTATTTTATATGCCGATAGGGCGTTATCGTCATTTAAGGACATAATACAAGATCTTGTGTGCAAACTCAATTTACAATCTGATTTGATATCCCAAACAATCCCATTTATGATATTACATCAGTAACTATTGAGTTTGGTTGAAGAAATTATGTTTAAATCATTTTATACGCCAAAAGGGCGATTTGGTCGCTTTAAAACATAATTTACGATTATTTTTGCAAAACTCAGTTATGACCAGATTTATAACATCAAGATATGTTAATTACATTAACATATCAGTACTTAACTCATTTTCACGCTCATTTATAGTTAAACCTTATTTTTAACAAAAAAGGCATTTTAGTCGACTTTAGGCATAATAACGGAACTTGCAATAAAACTCGGATTACTACATGACCATGAAGTATAACTCCAGAGGGTTATACTATAACATAACATGGTCATAATGTAACTTAGAAACAGTAACCTAAGTTGTTAATTCGGGTCAGAATCGAAAGTCAAAGTAGAAGTCAAACTTCGCGACTTTCGGTTGCGAACCGACTTTAAACCTGGAATTGACGAGCCGAACATGTTTACACATGTTCTAATAATTATTACCAAGTTGTTTAAGTGTTAAAACATATTTTATAACACCTACATTATCATATATGAATTTATTTTCAAATCTGACCCAGTTTGACTTTTTATTAATAACCTTGACCCGTCAATTGACCAAGCAAACGTGGTAATTAGGAGGTGCCCTTTTTAGGGATTAACACCTACCTAATTACGATCACGTAGCCATGTTAGTCTTGAACAATGGCTGGACCATAATGGTCTAAACCAAAAGTCAAAGCATTATTACGATAACGCTTGACTTTTGACTTAAAAGCCTAATAAACGAAAATGCAAGGGAAAGGATCACTTACTAGTGAACCTCTGATGAAAAAGAACTAAAACGGAAGCTCCCTTCAGTTGGGAATCTCCAGGAGATGAGAGGAATTGATAGAACAAGAAGAGGTGCAAGTTCTTACATGAACAAGACCCCTCTTTATAGTTGAAGGAGGATCGTGGAGGATGTTACAGGTGTTAGAGGGAGTTAGGAGAGGTTTACAAGTGTCCTAGGACGTGGCCTAGCAGTATGGGAGTCCATAGTTTCGAAATAGGGTGGTTTGGAGGTTTGTGTGGGCCATAAGACAAAAACAAAAATAGTTGGCAGACCAGACCGTAAGCTACATTCCAGAGACCGTAAGCTGCGGTCGCGTTTGGCCAGCACACTCCAAACTTTGCATTTCTTGACAGTTTTAGCCCCTTTGACCTCCGAACTTGCGTAGAATGTTATAATTAGCATACGAAGCCTTCCTTGGCCATTATTAGGCATCCCCAAGAGTATGATCAACATCATAAACTCCCGGTTCGTTAAAAGGTCACTAAGAGGTAAGAATTTACATGTTGACGCTTTTAACCCTTCGTCGTACAAACTTTTAAATAATCCCTCAAACGGTTTCTTACGGCCAACAAGTGGCTCAATTGAGAATACGGACATCGTGTAAGGTCACTCAGAGGCTAAGTTTTAGCATGTTGACACTTTTAGTCCTTCGTATTCATAGTTTTCAATTTTGGCAAGAATAGTCCCTCCTAGCCAACTTTAGTCATAAGTAGGATCAAGGACACGTGTTAATACATTATTGGACACGATTTTACGAGGTGTTACATCCTCACCCCCTTAAAAGAAATCTCGACCTCGAGATTTTTATTCAAAAAAATGGGGTACTTTTGTCGCATAGTGGACTCGACCTCCCATGTATACTCAGGGCCTCGACGGGCATCCCATTTGACCTTCACAATAGGCATGTGCTTTCTTCGAAGCTTCTTAACCTGTCGATCTTCGATCGCTATCGGTTTTTCAATGAAACGCAGGTTTTCGTCAATTTGCACATCCTCGTGCGGCATTGCTAGCGACTCATCGGCTAGGCATTTCTTCAAATTTGAAATGTGGAACACATCATGAATTCCACTTAGCTTTTCGGGTAACTTGAGCTTATAAGCTACGGACCCAACTCGTTCGATTATCTCGAATGGCCCTATATATCTTGGGATCAACTTGCCCTTTTTACCGAATCGCATGACGCCTTTCCAAGGCGACGCCTTCAGTAACACCTTGTCCCCAATTTGAAACTGAAGAGGTTTGCACCTCTTATCTGCTTAGCTTTTCTGCCTATCTTGGGTAGCTTTGAGACGGTCGCGAATTTGTATAATCTTATATGTTGTCTCTAGAACAATTGCTGGTCCTGATAGTTGGGCCTCCCCAACTTCCGCCCAACAGATGGGCGTTCGACACTTTCTCCCATACAAGGCCTCGAAAGATGCAGCATTGATGCTTGTATGATAACTGTTATTATAGGAGAATTCAATCAAGGGTAGGTGGTCATCCCAACTGCCACCTAAGTTTATCACACATGCACGTACATATCTTCCAAAGTTTGAATGGTACACTCACTCTGTCCGTCGGTCTGCGGATGATAAGCCGTACTAAAGTTCAGACGAGTGCCTAAAGATTGTTGGAAGATTTTCCAGAAGTGAGAGGTGTATCTTATATCTCTATCGGATACAATGGGCACTGGCACTCCATGTAAGGGCACGATCTCATCCACATACATTTTTGCCAATTTATCCGAACTAAACGTTTCCTTGATTGGCAAGAAATGCACTGACTTTGTCAGCCTATCAACGATGACCCAAATCGTGTCATTACACGTTTTGGTCTTTGGAAACTTGGTGATCAAATCCATAGTTACCATTTCCCATTTCCAAGTGGGAATCTCGAAATGTTGTAGAAGTCCTGATGGTTTCTGATGTTCAGCTTTAACTTGCGAACACGTCAAGCACTTAACTACATAGGTGGCTACGGATTTCTTCAAACCCATCCACCAATAATTAGATTTTAAGTCCTGGTACATCTTATCACCTCCCGGGTGAATAGAGTACTTAGTGTTATGCGCTTCCTGGAGGATCAAATCTCTAAGTCCACCAAAAACTGGAACCCAAATTCGTCCATTGAATCTGAGGATTCCATCATTTCCAGGTATTAACTGTTCGACAGTTCCACCTAATTCCTCATTTGCAATATTAGCCTCCATCAGGGCTTGCTTCTGCGCATCAAGTAGCTTTCGTTCAAACTGTTTCTGACTTCCATGCTTTTGGCGTTAATCCTTAAAGGTTTGATCCACCTAATTTCCACCTAATTCCTCATTTGCAATATTAGCCTCCATCAGGGCTTGCTTCTGCGCATCAAGTAGCTTTTCGTTCAAACTGTTTCTGACTTCCATGCTTTTGGCGTTAATCCTTAAAGGTTTGATCCTTTCTTTGCGACTAAGCGCATCAGCGACTACATTTGCCTTGCCGGGATGGTATCGGATTTCACAATCATAATCATTAAGGGTTTCCATCCAACGGCGTTGTCGCATATTCAAATCCTTTCTATTGAACAAATGTTGGAGGCTTTTGTGATCGGTGTATATAATACACCTGGTTCCGTATAAATAATGTCTCCAAAGTTTAAGTGCAAATACAACGGCACCCAACTTGTAATCGTGGGTGGTGTAATTCTTTTCATGCACTTTGAGTTGTCGTGATGCGTAGGCAATCACTTTGCCTCTTTGCATAAGCACACATCCCATACCAGTGTCCGATTATCACAATAAACAACAAACTCCTCAATGCCTTCTGGCAAGGTTAAAACTGAGCATTGCTCAGCTTTTGCTTCAAGGTCTGAAAGATTCCTGCTACTTTGGACCCAGTCGAATTTGATATTCTTGCGGGTCAAAGCAGTCAGGGGAGTGGCTATCCTTGAGAAATTTTTCAATGAATCTTCTATAGTAACCAGCCAGTCCTAGGAAACTGCGACTTCTGAAGGTGTTTTCGGTGCTTCCCAATTCATTATTGCTTCAATCTTGGCAGGATCGACTTGGATACCACGCTCACTAACCACATGTCCAAGGAATTGGACTTCGCGAAGCCAAAATTCGCATTTGGAGAATCTAGCATATAACTTCTCCTTTTGTAATAATTCTAGGATGCACCTTAAATGTTTCTCGTGATCGGTTTGACTACGAGAATAGATAAGTATGTCGTCATGAAGACAATGACAAACTTATCTAAGTAGGGTTTGCAGACTCTATTCATGAATCCATGAAAGCTGCCGTGCATTAGTGAGCCCGAAAGGCATCACTAGGAATTCATAATGTCCGTATCTTGTTCTGAAAACGGTCTTTGGGACATTTTCACTTCTAACCTTAAGCTGATGATAACCAGATCTCAAATCTATCTTTGAGAAATAACTTGCTCCTTGTAGCTGATTGAACAAATCATCGATCCTGGGCAATGGATAATGATTCTTGATCGTTATTTTATTGAGCTCACGGTACTCAATGCACATCCGCATTTAACCGTCCTTCTTTTTGACAAACAAGATCGGAGCTCCCTATGGTGATGAGCTAGGCTGAATGAAGCCTTTTTCCAAAAGTTCATCGAGCTAGTTCTTAATTCCTTCAATTTTGTTGGGGCTAAACGGTATGGTGCTCTGCAATAGGTGCGGATCCAGGTAAAATGTCAATTCTAAACTCCACTTGTCTATCAGGAGGTAGACCGGGTAGTTCCTCAGGGAAAACATCTGGGTATTCCGAAATAACAGGTATATCTTCAATCTTTGGCCTAGGT
Source organism: Scalesia atractyloides (assembly GCA_947069175.1). NCBI lineage: Eukaryota > Viridiplantae > Streptophyta > Magnoliopsida > Asterales > Asteraceae > Scalesia > Scalesia atractyloides. The sequence continues at coordinate 97,596,445 of CAMTDV010000017.1, read as the reverse complement.
TTATCAACGTTTACATGTGCTATGTAGATGACACATCCTCTCTTCATGCATCGGGAGGCCTTAAGCATGGACAACTTTTTCTGCAACCCGTAGTGCATATCTCCAAAGATAGTGAGCATTTCACCGGATGGGGTTTTGATCTCGATTAGTTTCTTATCACAGGCAATGCGAGCTTGGTTATGGGATAACCAATCCATGCCTAAGACTATATCGAACCCGCCAATTTCATTAGCAGAAGAGATATGGGAATCAAACGATTCTTGATGGATATAAAGCATCCATCCAGAATGGACGAAGCGGTTTCTATGGTTCTGTCGGCAAGTTCTACCTCATATGTTATGTCTAGAGTTCTTACGGGCAAGTTTAATAGTTGGCTAAACTTATGGTCGACAAATGACTTGTCAGCCCCCGAATCAAATAGAACTCTAGCAAAGGTATCGTTGATGAGAAAAGTACATGTTATGACATTATTGTCATTGACAGCCTCTCGGGCGTTCATCTGAAAGGCCCGAGCATTGCTTTTCTTAGCTCCACTAGACTTTGCATTATCATCCTTCCCACTCTTGGAACAGTTTGTTTTTATGTGGCCTTTCTCACCACATTTAAAGCAAGTGGCATCCTTAATATCCTTGCACTCCAGGGTCTTGTGTCCCGTTTTCTTACAAATCCCATAAGGCTTAGCCTTTGGGTCATACCTACAATGGCCTCCATGCCTCTTGTTGTAGATTTTACACACAGGTCTATCTTCAAACCTATTCTGATTCTTATGGGATCCAAACTTTCCTTTCTTCTTAGATCGTTGGGAGTTATCATCCTCCCTTTTTCTCTTTCCCTCGGCTTCCTTTTCGGCCGACATTCTCCTCACATAGTCTTGAGTGAGAGACAAGGCTAGCTCAACAGCTGATTTAAAGTGTTAGGCTGAACAGCCTTAACTAAGCTCCTGATCTCTGGAGCTAAAGCATTGATGACGCGCGCGATGCGCTTAGGTTCTGGTGTGACCAGATAAGGTACTAGCCGGGAGTATGAGTCGAAGTCGGTAACAGACTTCCGACAATCGAGGTTCTTCATTGTTAGAGCGAGAAAGTCCATCTCAATCTTTTCCACCTCATGCAGTGGGCAGTATGTGTCCTTAACAAGGTCCACAAGTTGGGACCATCCCAAGTTATACAGGTGGACCTTACCTGATGATTGCATTAAGGCCTTCCACCAGATTAGGGCGCTACCCTTAAAGGACTGCGATACAAACTTTACAATATCTTTATCAGCGCAGCCGCTAATATCTACCAATCCTCGATCTCATCGAGCCATCTTAGGGTCTCAATAGCCCCCTTCTCTCCATTGAAGTCTCGTGGCTTGCATGAGAAGAAGTACTTATATGAACAGCCACCAGAGGAAGAATCGGTTTTTTCATGAATTTCCTTTTTCTTAGCTTCATTCCTCACACTTGAGGAATGTACAGATCCCTCTTTCTTCTCAGAGGTGGGAGGCTTTGAGACAGCCTTTGACATCATCTTAGAGTGAGTAGCACTTGACATGTTAAATTTTTCTAAGGCTTTTTCCATAGCCTTGCTTACGGCTGCATCAATGCGAGCCTGGAACTCATCGTCATTCATGACTATATTTGTCCTATTCAGATACTAGCACCGTCTGAATGAGCCATAATGCTTCGGTACTATATGGTGAATTAGGAATCTTATGAGTTAGCCATGGTATGATTAAACCATTTAGGCTTTAGCATTACAACGAATGCTTTTCACATAACTTAGGTCCATAGAGACCATGAAAGATCCTTTGGAATTTATTGGTGGAGCGATAAAATTGAATTAAAAATCGAGGCTCGCCAAAAGAGGTAATAGGGTTGCATAAGCAAATCCAAATTTGAAAATTTCAATAAAACAGTAGGGAATACATAATGCCTCTAAAGAGGTCTTAGTGCAAAATTTAGTCTGTGCAGGGACTATTAATAAGAAAAACACACCCACGCATGGGCTTAAAGGAAATAACAATGTACACGCAGGGACGATAATAAGAAGAAAAAAAACATACCCACGCAGGGGTTTAAAAGAAATAACAATGTCCACGCAGGGACTTTTTAAATTACATAAAACAGGAATACAAAATCTACTCATCATTCCTCCCTTTTACGGCTTTATAAAGCTTCTTGATAAATTTGGTCGTTTTCTTCTCCGACTTCTTTACTTGTTGCACATTTCCCTGACTTGTTCCAAGGCCTCGTTAATGGCCTCGAGTTGTACTTGTGGTTGGGGTTGAGGCTGAGGCGGAGGTGGTTGCGGTTGATGCATACCTGGGTGTGTGTACGTATATGGTGGATACCCGGTAGCCGCATAAGGAGGGTAAGAAGGTGGGTAACTAGGGTAAGGAGAATGATAAAGGGCGTTGTGCATGGCTGCTTCCAGATAGGGATCATATGAAAGAGCAGTGAAATCATCACCATATCCAGATAGATCTGGGTAGGTGGGAATTGGGTTACCAAAACCCGATGAAGATGGTTGAACTGCCGGTTGGGGCATCGGATCAGTAGCAGGTTGTGGGGTTGGAACCACCACAGGTGAAGTATTTGAGGGCCCACCCATTTGTGGGTCCTCGGGGATAATAGGGTAAGAAGGTGGCAAAGGTGGTAGCGAGCCCGACCTTTGACCAGCACGCACTGACATGCATGCACCACGCCTTCGGCGTGGTTGTGACGATGACTCGGGTGGTGGCTGAGGTTGATCCACCGGTTGCATATCTACATCCTCCTGGTGAGGATGGGGTGATGGGGCTTGATGCTGGGGGGTGCTGTGGTAGGAGGGGTGTTGACGAACACATACTGCGCCCATCTTTGCTTGTAATCATCAGGACCTCGAAACGGAGATCCTGCCAGGGAGTTTGAGCCACTAGACAGCTCGATGGGATGGCCATAGGATCCGGTTTGGGGAAATTCTTCCGGATCGGAATCCTCCTCCATATGAGATGGCGAGTCGACTGGAGGGATTTTTGGTGAGGGTTGGTTGACTGGGTTGATGAAGTTAAAGTTGAAGAATTCTTGGTGTGAATGGGAATGAGAATGGTGTGATTGGTGAGGAATGGTAGGAATGTTGAGAGTGTGACTGAGGTGGGGAGTATTCGTGTGAAATAGAGTGTCTATATGGTTCAAATGGACACGAAGAGTCTCCGGATCCCTGTAAGGATTGTAATCGGGCAAATTAGCTACTCCGGCTAGAGATGGTCTATAAGGTGGTCTGAAGGATAGTCCGATCATAGAGGGTCCACCCCTCATGGGTCCCTTGCCCTTGCCTCCACGTCTGAATTTTGGCGGCATGTTTCCTGCTTCAACAACAAGTTAAAACAAAGCAAAACAATAATAATAACTTAATAATGAAATGAGTACTCTTAGGTCAAAGCCTAGACTCGGAATTCTAAGGAATGTGCTTTGTGTATTTTCGAGATTAAACACAAAAGGCTAGTGTTTAATTCACTCGAACGTTGGCTCTGATACCAACCTGTCACACCCCGATTTCCATGTGTAACCCGGTGGGCCCGGTTGGGGAATATCTGACGTAGTTGATAACATCATAACCAAACAAACACAGCACAGCGGAAGTCTTGGATTTAAATTACTATTACAAACCGAGTGTCCAGAGTTCAAAAATAAATTACAAGCCTTGTAATTTGTATTCAAACTTTGAACACTCGGTTTGTAATAGTAATTTAAATCTAAGACTTCCGTTGTGCTGTGTTTGTTTGGTTATGATGTTATCAACTACGTCACGATATTCCCTAACCGGGCCCACCGGGTACATGTGGAAATAGGGGTGTGACACGAACACAAACAAGAAATTTCGTTCGTTTAGTTAAATGAACAAACATGAACAGAGTCGTGTTCGTTCATTTATGTTCGTGAACGTTCGGTAACGTGTTCGTTAGTGTTTCATAGTTCATCAGTGTTTTTAGTTTTTTATTTATTTAAATACTTCAAAATTCCGATAAATTAAATATCTAATAAGTGCCAGTGTGTTATATATTCTGTTCATAAATGATTGTTTGTGTTCGTTTGTTTCCAATTGTGTTCCTAAACATTTTCGTTGCCTAAAATTAACAAACAAACACAAACGAACATGAACAAGTTCATTTCTTAACAAACAAACACGAACATAAAATCTCGTTCAATAAGTGTTCGTGAACGGTTCGCGAACTCATATATTTCTTAACAAAGGAACACAAACAATGTCTTGTTCGTGTTCGTTTGCAGCCCTACATCCTAGTACTACTCCCACCTGAGCACACATACCCAAAATCGCGTTGGTGATTTAATAAGCAGGGCACTTCTTATGAACCAATAATCTCACATGGCCACAACTGATGTCGGATATGCCTAGGGTGCTATAATGATCCATGTTAATCTTCTCTGTATTATTACAATCACCCTCTCCCCCCCCCCCTCTTTAGGGACTCGTCATCTTCTATGAGGTTTGCCCGACAATCCCAAACAGCACAGGAGTGGCTCTGATACCCTTTGTAGCATCTATCCTCTCATACTACTAATATTTTCCGTTTTGCCCCTGATGGATTGCCCATCTTACAATTCATGATTTGATTTTGATTGCCCAGATGGACACTGCCTACTCCCATCTGAGCACACTGAGTTGTGGAGTCTTCTTCTGCTCCACATCCATTGTTCCCAAAATACATTGGTGATTTAAGACGCAAGACATTTTTTATAAACCAAGAATCTCTCCTAATCGCGATCAATGTAGGTTTATATAAGGTATACAATGGTCCATGTTAATCTTCTATGTATTCTAAATATCATGAAGAATATATGACTTTATAACCTCTCAAGTTGTGCGAGTTCCTGTCCGATAGCAAAAAGTTGTATTTGGGAATCCTAGGCTTAGTTTATAAAAGATTAACAAATATATCAAGTGCGCACGGGTACACTCGATACTCGACAAATACTAGACCAGGTAATCAGGTATGAAACACGGTTTTACTATTGATAGTCAATCAACACTAAACTTGATTAGTAATATTTTCAATAGTAATATTATTCATAGTTTTCCAATTAGTTCAGTGGTGTTTGAATTTCTAATTTGAATAGATAGACCAGATGATATCATCTAATTCTTTGCAATCTATATAAAGATATTTGTTATTATTAATTAATAGTTTTCCAATTAGTTCAGTCGTGTTTGAATTTCTAATTTGAATAGATGTACCAAATGATATCATTTAAGTCTTTGCAATCTATATAAAGATATTTGTTAAACCTAATTATGAAATTATGCTTTTGTTTATAATTTTTTGAAGCTGACATGAGTTGGGTTGGGTGTTTTAAATGTTTAATCCACCAAAAGCCCCAAACTAGAGTAAAATTCCATGAATCTAGTTAAGAAATTTTGGTTTTCTAGAAACAAAAAGGGATGTATACTATTTCATATTTTTTAACGGCAAGGAACGACGTGCCAATCACCATGACACCGGGCGTTATGGGCAAGGTCGACTACTCGACCGTCGCCAGCCCCTTGGCTCTCTCAGATGCGCGGAAACCCGACCTCCACCGCCCGAAGGCACGACAGTGGGATTATCGATAAAATCCAAGACGAACCGGAGCTACCCGTATTCGCCTTCACCTAGATGCCGCAGAAAATAATGGGGAGAGTGGGAGGCAAACCTGGGTCACAAGGAACACAAAGTATTTCCCCAACCACTCCACTATTACCTGATTGACCATACTATTTCATATAAGTTATACTTTTTTCAATATAAAAGTGAAACACTATAAGGATTTGGACTAATGGCAGCGACATTTGTCACCGCTAGCCAATACCCCAAAAATAGCTGTTAATACCTATAGTGGCGACACGTCATCGCCAATATGTCGCCGCTGCTAATTCGAAGCTAACGCCCAGATATCGTCGGATCGTGGGCATTAGCGGCAACATTTTAGTTTTGTAGTGAATGCCAAAGCTTTTACAATATTAGTTTTCTAGTTGTCAAGATTTATTAGTGATAACGTTGGCATATTGAGTTATATGTGTTAAAGGTTCGAATTCATGTTCTTTCTTCATGGACCAACTCAAAGTTAATTATGCTTACAGATAAAATTACATAGGCATATATACAAAACCACATAAATAAAATTCAAATCTACCTAGTAGTTGTTGGATGGCCTACACAGAACAAAATCCTAACCCTTTATGGCTAGCCAAAAATAATACAAAAAAAAACAACCAATCAACATCGTAACTATCATTGTTTCTCTTTCGGGTTTTCCAAACAACCTTAAACACAATATATGAGTGTAATCCAGAGGGTATGCACATATGACCCATAATCCGTTGCATCATTTACTAGCTATATATATTAACGTTTATCCCACAAGTTATAAGCCTAAAGGAATATATTTCTTGAGTAACTAATCCGTGGTGGTGATGCTGCTTTGGATTAATGTGATACTGATCGTGATACTATCAACAACAAAAGCAGCATCACAAGTAGCTCAATCCCTTCCTGGCTGCCCAGATAAATGTGGGAACATTACAATTCCATATCCATTCGGGATAGGAAAGGACTGCAGCTTGAGCGAAACCTACGAGGTAAATTGTACGACTTTAAGAATCTCGAATACCAATTTTAAACTCTTTAACATATCACTAGCCAACGGTCTTATGCATGGGTTGTTGCCAATGGCCTATCATTGTTACAACAGCACGCGCAGTGTTAGCCGGTCACAACCCAAAATCAGGCTGTCTAGATTCCAAATATCAAGCACACTCAACCTCCTAACTGCAGTTGGGTGTAGCACTGAAGCCAGCCTCATGGACATGGATGGTCAACGCGACATAACCGGATGTAGATCAAGGAGCAGCTGCAAAAGTTTAGCAAATAGTTCATGTTCTGGCCAAGGTTGCATGCAAATACCCATTCCTTATTTGCCATCGGAGTTTCGTATCCTAGCACAAAGAGTCACAAGGAAAGTAGGAAATTGGAGTTTTAATAACTGCACATATGGATTTCTTGCTCATAAAGATCAGTACAGATTTCAAGAAACAGATCTTGATAACATGAAGAATAGGTCTTTTCTAGTAGCCCTTGAATGGTCAGTTGGGAACATTAGTTGTAAAGAAGCAAAGAAAAACAAAACAAGTTATGTTTGTAAAGAAAATAGTGTATGTGTTGACTCTAAATCAGATTTTGACCGAGATCACCGGGGTACAATTGTCGTTGGCTCAAGGTTTTAAAGGAAACCCATACCTCACGGATGGTTGTCAAGGTAAGTGTTGTTTTATGTTTAGTTAATACCATGAATGTTAGTAACTCCACGCGATATTGAAGCCAGTTTGTGATATTTTTCAGATATCAATGAGTGTGAAGAAACTCCAACCTTTTGCATATATGGTTGTGTTAACACGATCGGGGACTTCACCTTTCAGTGCCTCATTGGGATGAGTGGTGATGGTTCATTGTACGGAAGTGGATGTTATCGTTCAGAAGCAGCTAAGTCACTTGGAAATTTCGTATACATTGGTCAGTACACACTCATTTTTCAAGAGATTTTACCTTGAGTAGTAATGATATATAGCTTTGTTTTTAGTATCATGTAAGGGGTAGACTAGTGCTCAAACTAGTTGGTTCTTAAGTGTTCATATAGGTTCGAGTCTTGGGCACGCACGTCGGTTTGTATAAGTGGTATGAATCCTTTAAATAAAAATTGAAGTTAACCTTCTTTATATAGATCAAAACAAAAAGTGCCCATGTATAAGTGGTGGCGTATCTTAATATACGCTAAGGGGTCGTACATATGTACTTAGACGACTTGATTATCCACACTAGTGATCTTGAACGTTTTCTGATATAGATTCATACAAGTAACTCCTTGATAGTCTCCTTGTTTTTAAAAATATCCTACTATCAAAGAAATCATGCATTTGAACAAGCTTATCATATATGATATCACTTAAAATCAGAAGTGAACACCAGATCAAGGCTTGTGTATTTAATAATCAACGCTTTTTATGGGTAGCATGCTTATTGAGGTTAAACAGGTTCAAGTTAGACAAACAAAAATCGAGTCCACCATAATTGTTGTTGGACATAATCCCGATCACTTGAATAAGTAAAATTATGGGTCAAATGTGTATGTAATTATAAGTTATAGTTTAGAGTCATTATGTTACTGTAAATAGCTTGTGTTGGTTCAGGCCCCACTTAACTCTCACTCAATACACCCACAAAACTACTCACACTGTGTATTGAAAGAAAATAACGTAGTGGAATGCAAAAGTGCTTCTGTATTCAAAGTGAAAAGTGGGTACAAATGAAACAAAATAAGTCTACACTATATATAATAAACAAAACTAACAAAACACATGCATAATAAAAGTTCAACATTTCCTCCCTTTTAGTAGCCACTACTCCAACGTACATTTGCCGTATATTCTGTCAATCACGTTCCCTTTCAACTCGGTCAAATCTGACCACTTCTTTATTCTTTCAACTTGCAGAGAAAGCAACGAATTGATCCAAATAATGACCTGCTAACCTACTATTTCGTTAGCTACGTAACCATTTGACCCGTGACACGTTAGCTACGATAACGTGTCAACCCGTGACCTGTAATCGAACCGATTAATCCAACAGCTTGGAGTGGGGAGTCCATTGTGTAAGGTTTGTAACAAGAAACTGTACTGTACACATGTGTCGATTGGTCAACCGACGCTACGTATGAAAAAGTCGCCAATCGCATGTAAACGTTCACAATGTTACGAACCCTAAAAAAAACAAACTTAATTTTAGTTTTTTGATTATTGTTAATAACACTTTGAATACCAATTCTGGGCAATAATTGTATGTTTAGTTATCATGGCTTTTTATGAGTATGAGCTTGTTGTATAATAAGTACTGTTTTCTCATAAAAGTTCTATTGATTGACAGGGTTCGGCACAGGCCCGGCAGCTTCAGTTGTTTTAACACTTATCTTATGTTGGGGGCTCAAACAAAGGAGGGCAATAAAGAGTAGGGCGATGTTTTTCAAGAAAAATGGCGGCTTAATTTTGCAGAAAATTCTATTTGAATCTAAACAACCTTCCAACATGGCCAAGATTTTCGCAGCGAGAATTCTTGAAAAAGCAACCAATAACTTTCACAAAACCAATGTCATTGGTCAAGGAGGCTATGGTATAGTTTACAAAGGTAAATTAGAAGATGATACAATGGTTGCCATTAAAAAATCTAAGTAGATTGATGAGAGCCAGATCGAGCAATTTATCAATGAGGTTATCATGCTATCAGAAGTTAGCCACCCAAATATAGTCAAACTCTTGGGTTGTTGCCTAGAGACACAGACTCCTCTTCTGGTTTATGAATATGTAACCAACAAGACCGTCTTCCATCACATACATGAAACAATCTATACATCATCAATGGCATTCAAAAGGCGACTAAACATAGCTACACAGACTGCAAAAGCCCTTGCTCATATGCACTCTACCACACAAATCATTCATAGAGACATTAAATCATCAAACATACTTTTGACAGATGACTACACTGTAAAAGTTTCTGATTTCGGAATCTCAAGGTTCATTCCTACAAATCAAACTCACATACAAACATTGGTTCATGGGACTCTTGGGTACATAGATCCTGAGTACTTCCGGTCAGGAATTTTGACAGAGAAGAGAGATGTGTATAGTTTTGGCATGTTTCTGGTGGAGCTGATCACAGGCAGAAAGGTCTTTTCACATGATGGAACTGAAAGTGACTTGGGTTTGGCAATGTTTTTTGTTTCATCACTAGAAAGGGGTTGCTTGATTCCAATTCTTGATGATCAAGTGAAGAAAGATGGGATCAGTGACCATATTGATTATGTTGCCAAGATTGCAAAAGACTGTATTGAGCTAGAGGGCAAAAAAAGGCCTACTATGGAGGCAGTGAAAGAGAAGCTTGAACAACTGAGAGAATCTTTCATAAAGAGTTGTCCTGATGAACCCTGGTCATATTCTTTTGTTTAACTGATAATGGCTACCCTCTGTCATCATGAAGCTTTGTGCAAAGAAAGAGGTAAAATTTCTATCAAGCACAGAGCGATCCATTAATATTGAAATTGCCAATTGTATGTATTCTAATAGAGGTGACGTCCTGAATATATAATATTTAAAGGAAAGAACCTATGAATGCATGTATCAGCACATAGTCCATGATCAACGAATACGATATACTAATACAATGTATTAGGATTAGTGATTTTGTATAAGATGTAGTGTAAAATGGTTAATCAGAAAGAGGTACATTACATGTAATATAATGACAGTAATACACCAGCATACGGTATGACTAACAAACCATGTAACAAACTGTACACATAATAATAGTAATCAATACATATATTCTCAAGTTGGCGTAATGATGTTAGTTAAGCTAAAAACTATGTATGCTTTCTAAGCATGTGATTTTAAAGATTTTATTAATCATATGTATAGATGGAGAAATGGTAGTTAGGGGTGGTGAGAAAGATGATGGCATGGATACAAAGTGCTGGAGCCAGAACTTTTTTTTTCAGTGCTCTCGGAATTTTGTCAACTATATGTTAGAAATTTCAGGTCAGTTCCTATCATATCACTAAAGCTGAAATCAAGAACAATTTTAAGTATCACGCTTGTCAAACATATATTTGTAATTATAGGTGTAAAATTGATGATAGTTGGTATTGGCAGTTAACTCCAATCGGTATGTGTCAAACAATATGTCGGTTTATTGGGCCAACCAACTGCCATGTGAACATACATATATGTGATGATCTACAATAATGAGAATCACCAAGAATACATTCGTATTTGCATTGAAAATCTTATGTGTTTGTGTTCTTCTTATCATCCCACACAAAACAAACACACAAGGATCGTTCTCCAATCCTTGTATCTTTCGATATATCCGTTGTGGCGTATAGAAGACTGATTTGACTATTGTACATGTTGTATGGTGTGGGAATCAACAAAAAGGTAATACGACAAGTACAGGTTTGTACACATCGTATAGAAGGGTGTCTAGATAGGTGAAGGGGTGTGTGAATATGTAGACCCGTTTGTTAAAACCTCACTATGAAATTTATAGGATCGAGCACACATGCAATACGAACACGAAATGCGAAACCAATAAACAAACATAGGGATTTTTATGGTCCGGTATAAACCGACCTATGTCCACGGGATGTAGTAGGATATAATAATATTGCTATCTACTCTCGTGATGAGAGATTTCAAGTACAAGCATGTGTATTAAAAACAGAGTACTAGAGTTTCTAAGTTATTTCCCAATAAATAATAATCGGGCTAAGCCAATACAGCCTCCACCATTATACCCAACAATCTCCCACTTGGAGGCTTGCTAATCTTTAAATTGGCATTCGATGCAAACATGTGTATCCCTATAATCTTTCTTATCATCCTGTTGTAGTGACATGCTCATTAGTTAACCGGAAGGCCCGTGAAGCTCCCTCGAGCTCCAACACATCAGCCATGGCTATGTATCTCTCTAACCCGTCTTATAACTCTATCAGCTCCCACTGACACAAATTGTTGGGTCCTGAGATGATCTAAAAATGAAAAACACTCTCCATATTAAGCAGGCAATCCTTTGGAGAGACTTTAACCGCTTGAACATTGGTTCTTCTAACCCCATGTCTGATAACTTTGACTGAATCTGAGTGGCTGACTGCCTGTGCTCCAACTTCTACGAAAACCCCTAACTAGTTTCTCTGAACCTTTCCTAGCAGGTTCAACCTGAATCTGGCCCGTTACTTTGGGTTTATCTGCTAAAAAAATAAACCTTCTTTTGCCCCTAAGATTCCGTGACTAGGACTTTGTTTTCTTTCTGAATTGGGATAACCTTTCCCTAAGACGGTATATGGCCCATATAAAGCAAACCCCTTTCTTTCTCGAGCCACGACCAAAATCCCCTATACACCTTCCATTGTTGACATGCATTAGAGTGTATATAGATATTTTACAATTTTTAATACATGGTTTCGAGTCTTAAATTTATAAACATGATACGATATGTCACTCAATCAGACATGTTAGGGCAATGCACCCATCATTGGCATAACAATAGTGAAAGATGATACAAAACATTTTAGTATCAGAATGTTGTTAACGTCTAGTCAAGTTAGATATATAAAAAAAGAGGTTTTGTTGTTTTATATTTAAAAACATAAAAATAAATAAAAGATAATTATTTTTGGAAAACAATATTAACATAGGATCACTTGGGTTTAACTCCCCCTTGATGACACCAATAATTAGATGTTATTGACCACCAAAGGAATAATATACGAAAATAAAATGCTCCAGTTAAGGTTACCAAATCATATGCCTCTTCTGAAAGTTGTTCCAAGTACTCTGCGAAACAACCACCTAAAGTCGTTATTTGAAGAAAGTTAAAAAGATGTGTGTGTTAATGTCATAAAGTAGCCCATTTTGTGGGTCATCACTACATCTCAACAATATTAGAAAGAAGCATCAGGGTGAGTGTCTGCAATGTCAGAATCAAACCCACAACAATGGAAATAAATATCGTGGAAATACGTCGACGCAACACTTACCATTGTTTGGGTTAAAATATTAAGTAAATATCACTCATAAGGGATCTAGTCCACCTACCACTATGGATCTCTTGATTTGGGGTTAACTATTCAAGAGTAGTGGAGATGAAAAAGACCAGATCCTCAATGCTTAGATTTTGCCACCATGTTGAGGCAAGAATTACCAAACCGAAAATCATGAACCATAACCTCTAGCCCTCTTTCAATAAATTAACATCCGGGTTACTTAAAGTCATTTACACACACCTTAAGGTTATCCATAATCTTTCTGTTAATGACCCATCAAGGGATTGTTTCTCCCAACTAACCAAAAGAATTAGCCATTCAAGGCTTTAAAGACAATTATTAACAAACTTGATTGGTTTATATTGAACATTAAAAGATTGTAAATATTTAAGTGTTCTTACAATCTTGAATTACAAAACCAAATAAAGGGTAGAATTAGAGTGTAATTTAGAGAGAGATCGGGGAAGAATTGAGCAATGAAAATGGTTGGAGGATGGCTGAATTTATAAGCTGAATTGGCCCCTACCTAGAACAAAATCCAGCAGGATCTTCGTACAACAGCTGGCATGGGATGTGGTCAACTCTTGTGGGTTTGGGGAAATCTTTAAAAGTCTTCTGAGAATCTTTTTGTCGTTTCTAGATGGGGCACAGGGCGTACCTATCAGACATGGCTCTTTCTAGCCTAACTTCTTGACGTCTTTTCATCTTTTTGCTTCGTATGTCCTTTTTCTGACCCGGATTGTCCTGAAAATACAAAACAAAGTATTTAGAACTATTTTACCGATTTTGGCATAAAACCATTAAAAATGGGATTTTGAAAAATGTGAAAAATATGAATAATTATACGCACATCAACTGCCCATTCCCGAACTTCACATCATGCCACTTCTCATCCAACTGCCCAACGGAATTTAAATGTTTCTTCAAACTTGGAATGACTCAGACATCCTTCAATGTCCATGAATCGACTAAAATTTTCAAATCTATGTCACTCATGCCCGTCATATATAGAACTTCATTGTTCGTAAGTCCTACCTTTCCAAAATCACCCTCTTTCAGATTCTGCAATGTTTCACCATTGTGGGTAGTGCTATTAAAGCTTCATCATCTACCAAGTGGCATGTTGAAACATTAATTTCTTAGTTACATTGATTCCTAAAAGGTCCCACTACTTTGCAATTCCAACATATTACATCATTTCGAGCCCTAGACTAGCTCATCTTTATGTTGCTTCTCCCAATACCTCTATTATTCTTTTCTTCTCTTACCAACATTCAATAATTTGTTCGATGATTCACCTGAACTTTTCATTCCGACGTCTTCGCATAGAGCAAGAGCGTAAATCCCCTCAAAAGTAATTCCACTAGTACCACATAATGAGAAAATCGTTTTAGCATTGTGGACCAACTGTTTAGTAAAAAAGATAACAATAGCAAAGCTTCATCTTCAAATCTAATGTCCACGGACACACATCTGGCTAAATTCAAATTCAACTTGTTGATGTGCTCTATAACTGAACTATCATCTCTCATCCTAGTAATCACAAGATCTCGAATAAGAAAGGCCTTATTAGTTGTTGAAAGCTTTCCCGTACATGTTAGATAGGCCAACATCATGCCACTAGCTGTGGTTTCCTTCTTGGTGTTGAATGCCACATTCTTTGATAAGGCCAATTTAATAGTTGTCATGGCTTTCTTGTGTTTTGATACCTAATCTACTAGTTCCATTTTTTCTGGTCTTACCCCTGATAACATATGATACTTCAATCCACATTTTTCACCAACTGATGTTGAACCTCTCGATCTGAACTAACCCTCTTTTGCCATGATAACCACAATAACGCGACTTAACGTAACCGAATTGAATAAACATACGAGAATGGAAACAAAGTGAAAACAGTAACACCTAATTAACAATCCTGGTCTATGGTCTCGTTCTTCTGATCTTCATAAACTTAACCAGAAAAAACGAATTGGCAGTAGCACTATTTCAGGAGACGACTCCCGTTCACCGGAAGGTATTCTTCACGCACGGCTATTGTTCATCTGTGACTATTGTTCACGTCAACTACCGTTCACTGGTGACTCATCGACAGTTAATCTTCATGTGAGGAGTACTCTTGACTCCACGCGGGGGGGGGGGGGGGGGGGGGCTATTCACTCTAGTGGTCCTATTCACCTAAAGGTATTATTCACCCTAGCAGTATTGTCACCAGCGTGGTACTATTCACTCTGACAATACTCTTCTCCCGACGATATTGTTCACGCAGCACTACTACTTGATATACAGAGCCTGGCTCTAATACCATTTGTTAGGATCACGTACACACACAATACGAACATGAAACAAGAAAAGCAAAATCAATAAACAAACACAAGGATTTTCGTGGTTTGGTTTAAGTTGACCTACGATCACAGCCTATGCAACCAGGATATAATATTATTGCTCCATGCTCTCGTGATGAGAATGTATATAGGATTTGAATCAAGGGAAAACCTCTACGAGTTGTGAGAACTTAGAGAACTCATCCTTCCTAAAAAACCAAGGTTTTTTTTTTGGAAAATTGATTTTTTATGGATTTTTGAAAGCACCTTACTTAAGGCCAAATTTTCTAAATTTAAACATTGAAAATATTCCATGAATTTAAACAACAAAAACCAAAAACAAAAATAAAAGATTCCATGGATTTAAATAACAAATTTATGGTTTTAGCTAAAAACTGTAAAGATTCCATGAATTTAAACAACAAAAACCAAATACAAAAACAAAAGATTCCATGGATTTAAATAACAAATTTATGGTTTTCTAAAAAAAAAAAGATTCCTGTATGTAGTTGTTAAGATTTATTAATTATATCATTGACAAGAAAAGCAAAGAATTAATATACTTTGAAGAGTTTCTTTTTCACTTAATTCACTCCAACTTATGATATGTGTGATTATATAATTTCTTAAAGTATTTCCTTTTGCAAAAAAAAATATTAATTCTGCTTTGAGTCCCACAAAGATTGAGCCTATCCTAACTGATTTATTAAACACACTAAAGTATTGCTCAGCAATTATTATATGTATCAACTAATCAGAAAACCCAAATTTTCACCTTGAAATAACTGTGGGACAAAGGTTCGTATTCATGTTCTTTCTTCATGGACCAACTCTAACTTAATTATGCCTACGGACTTGTGGAGATTTTATAAAACTGGCATATCCACTGAATTACATACGTATATATACAAAACCACACAAATAAAATTCAAATCTAACATGTTGAGTTGTTTGATGGCCTGCACACTACAAAAATCTAAACAGTTTATGACCCAAAAATAGAATAAAAAAAACAATCATTGTTTCTCTGTCGGTTTTTCCAAACAACCTTAAGTACAATATATGACACATAATATGTTACATTAGTACTAGCTATATTTTCATTCAACTCACAGCTACACAACTTAACCTTAAGGGTTACTTTTCTTGAGTAACTAATCTCGGTGGCAATGCTGCTTCACGTAAATGTGATACTGATCGTGATACGGGTTGTGATACTATCAACAACAAAAGCAGAATCCCAAGTAGCTCAATCCCTTCCTGGCTGTCCAGATAAATGTGGGAACATTACAATCCCATATCCATTCGGGATACGAAAGGGCTGCTGCTTGAGTGAAGCCTACCTTGTAAATTGTACAACATTAAGAGTCATGAACACTAGTTTCAAACTCTTAAACATATCACTAGACGACGGTATTATGCACGGCTTGTTGCCAATGGCCTATCAATGTTACAACAGCACTGGAAGTGTTAGCCGGTCACAACCCCTAATCAAGCTGTCTAGATTCCGAATATCAAGCACACTGAATCTCCTTACTACAGTTGGGTGTAGCACTAAAGCCAGCCTTATGGACTTGGATGGTAAATACGACATAGCGTGTAGATCAAACACGAGCTGTATGAGCTTAGCAAATGGTTCATGTTCTGGCCAAGGTTGCATGCAAGTACCCATTCCTTTTACCTCACCGGAGTTTCGTATCCAAGCAAAAAGAGTAACAAGGAGAGTAGGTAATTGGAGTTTTAATAACTGCACATATGGATTTCTTGTTCAGATAGGTCAATACACATTTCAAAAAGCAGATCTTGATAACATGAAGAATCGGTTTTCGCCTGTGACCCTTGAATGGACAGTTGGAAACACAAGTTGTGAAGAGGCAAGAAGAAATAAGACAAGTTATCTTTGTACAGAAAATAGCGTATGCGTGGATTCTCATTCAGTCTTTGATCCAGTTCACGCAACGTATAGTTGTCATTGTGCAAAAGGTTATGAAGGAAACCCATACCTCCCGGATGGTTGTCAGGGTAAATGTTGTTCGTGTGTTTAGTTAATACCATCAAAAGATTTGAGTAAATAAACAATATTGAAGCCATTATTTTTTGCAGATATTAATGAGTGTGAAGGACCTCAAAACAAATGCAGCCATGGTTGTGTTAACACGATTGGGAGCTACACCTGTCCTTCAGAAGCAGCTAAGTCACTTGGAGATTCCTTCTACATTGGTCAGTACACTCTTTTTTTTCAAATGACTTTACCCTTAGAAGGGCTCCATTTAAGTGATTCTAAAAAAGTCAGAATGCCAAGTCTTGGGCTCAATTTGCAGACGAGTTTTAAAAATAATGTAAGAGTGTGTAAGGGAATGCTGCGAACGAGGTTACACTATCGCCACTACAAATGGCGATTGGTGGGGCAATATTTTAAAACACATCACCACTACACATGGAGACGAGTCGAATTTTCTAAAAAACCATTTCCACTACAAATGGATATGAGTCAGAATTTTAAAACACACTCGCCACTACAAATGTAGATGAGTCAGAATCTCTTCGGCACGGCTTTAATTTCTAAAACTGGTTGTCATTCGTAGTAAGACTGCTGGGTGTGGGGCTCGTCCCCAGGCCGTCTTGGTGCGGTGACGGATAGAACACCGCCCCCCTTGGCTCGTCCCCGTCGCAAACGTCAAGCCCAAGCCGGGCAAGACGTCCCTCTTTCTTTTTATCTCACATACACACACACACACACACACACACACATATATATATATATATATTGAGGCCTCCCCATCTAGTCCATCCCTTTAGGCTCATCCCCCACACCCGCTGACGTGGACGCCTACGTGGCGGGTCATCCTTTGAGGACTACCCTCCTCCACACCCAATAGCCTAAGCTAGTGGCGATGGGCCCCTTGTAGAAAGTGCACAAAGCATGCCCCTCTAGTGATGAAGGGTTGATTTTAAGGACCACTCATGCAAAATTTTGCACATCGAAGGATTAATTAAAAAAAAGCCGGTTACTATCATTTAGGTTAACCATGTTAGACATATCGAGTCCACAAAATCATGTCCACCATATTCAACATTTCTAATAGAAGTTCCACTGATTGGCAGTCATCGGCACAGGCCCAGCAGCTTCAGCTGTTTTAACACTTATCTTTTGTTGGGGACTCAAAAAAAGGAGGACAATAAAGAGTAGGGAGATGTGTTTTAAGAAAAATGGTGGCCTAATTTTACAGAAGGTTTTATTGAAACCAAACAATCTTCCAACATGGCCAAGATTTTTCCAGCAACAATTCTTGAAAAAGCAACCAATAACTTTAACAAAATCAATGTCATAGGTCAAGGAGGGTATGGTACAGTTTATAAAGGTACATTAGAAGATAATACAACAGTTGCCATTAAAAAAGCTAGATCGATTGATGAGAACCAGATTGAGCAATTTATCAATGAGGTGATTATGCTATCAGAAGTTAGCCACTCAAATATTGTCAAACTCTTGGGTTGTTGCCTAGAGACACAGACTCCTCTTCTAGTTTATGAATTCGTAACCAACAAGACCGTCTTCCATCACCTACATGAAAAGAAGTGCTTATCCTCCATGACATTTGAAAGGCGACTAAACATAGCTACGCAGACTGCAAAAGCCCTTGCTCATATACACTCAACCACACAAATCATTCATAGAGATATTAAATCATCAAACATACTTTTGACTGATGACTACACTGTAAAAGTTTCTGATTTCGGGATCTCAAGGTTCATCCCTACAAATCAGACTCACATACAAACATTGGTGCATGGGACTCTTGGGTACATAGATCCTGAGTACTTCCGATCGGGAATATTGACAGAGAAGAGTGATGTTTATAGTTTTGGAATGGTTCTAGTAGAGCTGATCACAGGACGAAAGGTATTTGCACATGATGGAACTGAAAGTGATCTGGGTTTGGCGGTGTTTTTTGTTTCGACGTTAGAAAGTGGTTGCTTGTGTGAAATTCTTGATGATCAAGTGAAGAAAGATGGGATTAGTAACGACATAAAATGTCTTGCCAAGCTTGCAAAAGACTGTATCGAGTTAGAGGGCAAGAAAAGGCCTAGTATCATGGAAGTGAAAGAGCGGTTGGAAGAACTAACACAATGTTTCACAAATAAAGAGGTCCAGTGATCATGATCATCTTAGCTAGTTTAACTGATAAAGGCTACCCTTGTGGACAACTCCTATTTGGAGTTTTTTTACGCAATCTTGGACTCCGTCTCATACGTCACGTAGTTTTGTACAAAGAAAATTTCAATCGTCGAGCATAATCCATCGTCAAATACTAGAATAGATAATTGTATCCAAATGTCATGTGAAGTGAATGGAATTATCTTCATGTATTTCAATTGAAAGGACCCTAAATATGTAGTGGAAACAAACCTAGGAAATCTTATATCGGATCCACGAGCCATAAATGAATAAAACATACTAATACAAATCTACAAATAACCTATATCAAGTTGGAGCATAGATATTAATTATGTAAAAATTTGTTACAAGTAAAACTCTTGTATGCTAACTATTTAAGCATAAGGCCTTCAAAGATTTTCAGAATCATGTTTCTAAGATATTGAAGGATGTAATCATGATTTAACTTGTGAAAAGGCGAGTTCAGTTAAACTGTGAAACTTGGGGTCTAAAGGTTGAAGTCGTGGGGTTAGGACAAGATAAACCAAAAGAGTTTAGAAGATAGAGATGGGTGAATCGTCGGGTTATCCTACAAAGAAAAGGATAAATCTTGGTTAATTGTTTATGTCTAAGCTAGAGAGAATGGTTGGGAATTTGTTTTTAGTTTTGTTGTATATTGTTAGGAGTTTGAAATAGCTTAGGAAACAAGGCATGTTTGGTATAAATATGGGAGATTATACATTGTATGGTGTGGTTTTTCATCAATAATAATATAGAGAAAGAGTCGAGCTAGTGTTGGGTCAAAAACTGGTTGTTCAAGTGTGTTGTTCGATCCAAATAATTTTCAACAATTGGTATTAGAGCGAGACAATTAAAACCCATGTGGTGGGGAGAGAGATCAAGGAAAAGTAGCAAAGACAAGTGATTGAGCAAGCAAAGAGTTAAGAAAAAGAAAAAGAAGACGAAGCACCATAGTAGAAGATCGAGACCACCAAAAGGAAAAGGAACACATCTAGAGAATGGATCAAGTAGAAAAGGAATGGATATGTGTGAAGCGGTCAGAAGGAAGAGACAATCGTGTGAGGTGACAGAAAAGTTTTTATTAAAAGTCCAACACTAATCAATGATTAAAAACCCGCTATTAAACTTGAAGCCCTCTATTAAAAGCCTAATTTAAAAAGAAATTAAAGCCCAAACACATCTTGGTTTTGAATTTGGAACGTGAAAAGAAAGCAGAGCAAGAAGCCAACGACGCCAATCTTGCCGTCTCCTAGTCTCCCACCATCGTCCCCGGTCCACCATTGACCATAGTAAAACGGGTATTCTTCTACTTTTGTATGACGATTGTCTAGTATTTATAGAATGAAAATTGAATAGTAATTTATGGGCAATTTTAGGCCGATTAATGCCTCCATCAATTTTGAAACGAAGCGACTCGTGTATTTTCATAATGAGATTGAGTTTTGTTTATTTCTAGTATGGAGGTGATGATAAGAACTTGTGATCTTTGAGGTCTCATGTTCAAACCTGACTTAAGGGAGTTTTTCAGTGGTTTGTTTCCTCCTTGATGGTGTCCTTAACAAAAACAAATCTAAAAAATCTTTCACTTGAAACATGCAACTAAATGATTACATGAGATATTTGATTCGGCTATATTATCAAATGGGTCTTATCATAACATTTTATGAAAACCTCTCTAAAGTTGTTAGATTTGCGGATTTGTAATTGTTCGATGGATAAAGTAACAGACCACAGTGTAATTGCTCGATTTCAAGCTTTTAAATGCTGAAGAGAAATCTGTTAGGAGGAAAAAAACGAAATACACTAAATTAGAATACTTGAATTCTTCAGAGTAACTAGATTTGCGGATTTGTTTTGCTAGGCTTGACCCAAGCTAAAACAAGTTAGCGAGTATGAGATTCAAACAAATTGAGTTCATGGATCGGTTCGAAACATGAAACCAGTCATGTAAACCAACGCCTACATTTATTGTTTATAACCTTTTTAATCATAGTTATGTATACATGTTATAATCATGATCACTTTTTTTTTATATAAAACTAAATTTCTAATAATTTTTAAAGAACAAAAAATTTTGATACCTACCAACCGCCAAAACCAAAACGTTGGCCAGTCTCGCCAACCAACCCAACCTAGCTAGCCAGTCCAGTTCGTCATTTCCTAAAACTGTAAATAGTAATTTGGCCCAGAATTTTCGTCAAAATCATTTGAACAAGACCGTTAACACCCCGACAAGAACAGGTAAAAAAACATTTGCAGTTGACTTGCTTCAAGGATGCTGAGCTGGATCTTAAGCCTCCTGCTTAAACTTTCAAGTCGACTAGTCGAGCAAGAGTGTTGCGTGATAGCTCGTAAAGCTCAAACCTTATTGAGCTTGTCATTTATACTTTCACATCCTTACTATGTGACGACTCAAAAGTACCGAGCCAACTTAGCACTGTGTCTCATCATAAGCATATAACAGCAAGGTCTCAATTAAGGCTGTTATCAAGCCAAGCCATGCTGAGTTCGAGCTGGAACTTAAACGAACCAGCTCGACTCGGTTATTTTTTTAAGCTGAAAAGTCGAGTTCAAGCCAGCTCGCTAATTTTTTTTATTTTTAAGTAATTATTTTTAAACAAAAACCAAAAAATGTACACAGATTTCTATAAAATATATATATATACACACACAACAGACATACGAGCCATAGAGTCGAGCCACAGAGCCCAGCCATTGAGACGAACCACGAGTCGAGTAATCTAGCCGAGCACCCTGGCTCGAGCTCGGCTCGATTACAAAACGAGTTGGCTAAGCTCGGCTCGAAAATAAAACGAGCTTTTTTCGAGCGAGCTTTTTTCGAGCCTTTTTTGAGCAGATTTCAAGCGAGCCTCGAGTCACAAACTTTTTGAAGACCCCTAGTCTCAATTAAACTCCAAACTACTAATCCAAACACATTATTATCCAACTAAACAAACAAGCAAAAGAACCATACTCACAAACTTATAAGTTTTTACCGCAAGTTTTTACCACTATCTCTAGACAGTTAAGCACACAAGAACAACACATAGTCGATAAACACGAAATCAAGCCCTCTCACCCCTGATACGCCTGGCAAGCTGAATGTCTTTCGGCATGATTGTCACACGCTTCGCATGAATCGCACACAGATTGGTGTCCTCAAACAACCCAACCAGATACGCTTCAGCCGCCTCTTGCAATGCCAGCACAGCATGGCTTTGGAAACGCAGATCGGTCTGTAAATTTGAATTTCAAAAATCAAACATCAATTGAATCGTTTAATTGACTTTAAGTATAAAGAATCACAAATGAAAAAAATTATATCCGTTACATTTGCAAGTGAATAGTAGTTCATTTCATTGGTTACTTGCTTTATTTTATGTTCTTTTTATTTCCAAGTTCACCCTTCTACAATTAATACTATACGTTTTTAACTAATCTAATTTTTATTTAATTTGATTATCTCTAATAACTTCCGTTCGTTTAAATAAAGAAAAAAAACTTATACAATTGTGGTATTAATTTCCTCGATGTACATTTTGTTGAAAACGGGGTTGTATTCAAAATACAGAACTTTTTGGTAGCATAAGCTATGCGAGTCCATATAGCGTGACGAACCAAACTGATTCCAGCCAAACAATATTGGTACCGGTATTACCTAGACCAGTACCTGCATTCGTTTTTATAGTTTTCGATCGATGTAAAATACGTGTCGAAATCATTTTGGGCATATCATGACTTTATTTTTCAAGTTTTCGTTTTCGGTTGCAATAACGAGTACTGGTACCGTAATGAACCAAACCAATACTGGCCGAATTTCCACCGCGTAGAGCGAGAAATCCCACTAGTTCATTACATTTATAGAAATATTTACAGAAAAATGACCGAAAATGGCATTTTTACATCTTGAAAGATTGGAATAAAAATATGTAAGGGGTTGTTAGGTGACTTTATTTTACCTTGAAGTCCTGAGCGATCTCACGAACAAGCCTCTGAAACGGGAGTTTCCGGATCAAAAGTTCAGTGCTTTTCTGGTACTTACGGATTTCACTGCACCGTAACATTTCCAAGGATTAAAATTAGAGGAACTTAAGTAATTACTTCTAATGAAAAAGAAAACGGTGAGCCACAAACCGAAGGGCCACGGTTCCAGGTCTGTATCTATGAGGTTTCTTCACACCACCAGTTGTTGGGGCAGACTTGCGAGCAGCCTAATGCACCATAAATGTTTAAATCACATGAAAATGATTATATATATATATATACACACACACATATAAAATTATAATATGGATATTTTAATCTACCTTGGTGGCAAGTTGTTTCCTTGGGCCTTTCCTCCGGTAGACTTGCGGGCAGTTTGCTTGGTACGAGCCATCTATAATATCAGCAATTAATTTATGATGTGACAAATATTTATAGTGTTAAATTTAAACATAACCCACTTTACAGATCCAATTAAAATACTCTGGTTAATGATTAATGAGAAAGAATCTTAAAAAAGATTTAATCTTTTTACACGTTGCTCATAATTACTAATATGATCCCATATTAGAAAAAGTATTATGGTATAGGGACTAGATGTGTAATATGTTGTTCTATATAAACACACACCTCATGTAACCCTAATCACACAATGAAAATCTAATACAATTCTGATTACAACTTTAACTTCCCAACATCCCATAAGGTTTGTATCTTAAGTACAAAGATTTTTACATTTTATGCTATTGGAGATGAGCAAATGGTACCCGGTACCGAAACCGAAACGGTACCAAAACAGTACTGAACCGTACCATACCACGTCATTTTTGGTACCCACTTTTTGCCATTTTCGGGATTGGTACTTTAGGTTCGGTATGATACCGATATCTTTGGTTGATTTACCTTCGAATACCATACTGTCCCAGTACTGTGTTTACCGAGAACTTTTGATACCGGTACCCATTTTTTGCGATTTTTGGGATCGGAACTTTCGAGCTCATCCATATATGCAATTATGCATCCTAGGAAGTGTAGTTAGGTAATGACTCGTATCTATCATAGCAAACAAACAAAAGTCGTATCGCTTTCAAGCGTCATTTTAAAGAAAGATAGAACTAGTTTGATACTGTGATCAACAAACAGACATAAATAATCGTCTGGAGAGATGAAAAATTTTAATTTAATGCATAACTACCAAAGTGAATCATCATTAACTTTAATGCCAAATTTTGCAATCAGAATCAAGTAAAACAATAAATATGCATAAGTTTCCTAAAAGATTTCTTCCGGCTCTATTACTCAAAGCACTTTCAACTTAAAGTGTCAATTATCAAACATACAAATTGTAGACCCAACGTATACATTAACACATAAAATGTGTGATGATTAATAAGTACTTTTAGAGTTTTAGGATTTCCAAGAATGGTAAAATTACAAAACAAGTAACAAAATATACATTTAGCATATAAAAATTTCAGTATATAGATTAATAAAAGTTGAAAGCCCTAGACAAGTTGTATTTTCTACAATATAATCATTACAAACAGCAACCACGGAACACATTCAATAGCACATGATCTGAAACAGCTAATTGTTCAAAAAGAAGCTGCAAATTACTAATTTTGTGATATAAATTATCTTTAATTAGGGCTCTGAAATGATAGAGAACTAGACTAAGCAAACTAATATCATTATTGTTGAGGATGTAGTTTTCAGCAAAAGGACCAGGGCAGCCGCCCTGATCTCAAACCGTGTGGGATTTTGAAATGTTACCATATTTACGAGTTTCTTTCTCAACAAGTTGTAAACCCTATTTTCTATTATTATACATTAATTGTTAGGGCCATTGTAATTCTCATCACCTCCATAACAAAACAAACCCTAGTTGCAGCCCGTAGACGTAGGCAAAACCGTTTAAAACCACGTTAAATCTCTCGTGTTATTACAACTATTCTCGTTAACTGTCTTGTGTGTGCGCATGTGCACGATATACCTAACAATTACTTTCTTCTATGTATCATATATGCAACGAAATACTCGAATAGTCTATATGGTATCTATAACCGGTACCAATTTCAACTTAAATGTGAATAAATCTCTAGCCCTAAAAATTTTGTGAACAGATTACACTTTTAATAAAATGTAACTGCTCCAATATTTACAAGATTTAAAAAAAAAACACTCTATCAATAACATAAGTCACCAAAAAACCCTTAATTAAAAAAAAGGGAGAGAGAGAGATTTAAAACCGACTGTTAAAAGAAAAAACAGTCTATCATGAACATATAACTCACAAAAAAAAACCCTAAAAATTTTAAAAATATAAAATTGAGTAACTGCCTGTTAAAAGATAAAACGGTTTATCATAAGCATAACTCACAAGAAAAAATAAACCTTTTAAATTTTAAAAAGATAAAACAGTTTATCAAAAACATAACTCACAAAAAAATAAAAATAAAAATAAAAACAAAACTGACTGTTAAAAAAAACTAGTAAAATTAGGGGAAACTATTTGGGGGAAATGAGAACATAATCAGAAAACTAACCCTAACCCTAACAGTAAACTGATAGCAGCCAAATTGGGGGCTGAAAAAACCCTAATTTTCATAATTGAAGAACCTTTCGTATACACAATCAGATGAGTAACATTAACCTAACAATTAAATGATAACAGGCATGATCGAGATAATAAAAACAAAAAAAAAACCGTAATTTCAAAATTGAAGGATTTTTTATACAAATTGTAAAATAATGAGTGTTAACTTTATATAAAGAAGCAGATTTGGTAGGAAAGATTAAAACTTGTGAGTAATTATACCTTGATAACGTTGAATTGGAAAACTTTGAGGTTCTTGTTCTTCGATCTACGGTTGCTGTAATTTTGAAAATTGGGGGAAGATGGTGCATTTAAAGGGGTTAATGGGTCGGGTCACAATTCAAGTAGTTTGGATTATTGGGTTGACAGGGGTTGGTTTGAATGATTGGGTCATTTTTCTAGTTGCGGGGTTTGTACGATTTGGTTTGGTTTGATTCGGTTTGGTTTGGGTTTTGGAAAAAACCAAAATCGAAACCGAAATGTTAGTTTTTGGTTTTTTAAAACCTTCAATTATAGGTAGAGGATCATGTACAAAGTGCCCAAAGTGTGAGAAGTGTGAGAATTATTGTGGAGATGACATGTGTCCTCAATTTAAATTAATTCAAAAGGGTAAACATGTAATTTTCTTGTTAATTTAATTAATTGATTGTCACACCCCGACCCACAGCGGAATAAGAGTCGGGGCATAATTGGGTTATCACCAAAGCTCATGATATTTACTAATATGTTTCATATTTATTAAAGTCAAAATTACATTCTCAATAATCCAAACATGTCCATACAAATACAAAGAAAAATAACCAACTAAACAATCCAAGCTCTAAACCAGTTTATTCTTCTAAGCCAATCCTATGTGTTTCTTGCTGCAGCTGGTTCACCTGTATCATGTGTAAAAATGGGGGTTTTGGGGTCAACATAAGTTGGCGAGTGAACCTTGTTAGTTAAACATTTATTATTGATTTCTTGTTATTTTTATCAAGGAAAAATTGTGCAACAGTCATATGCGAGCAAATGTAAATAATCCAACAATAACAATAACAATCCACAAACAATAACATACAA
Organism: Scalesia atractyloides; assembly: GCA_947069175.1. Taxonomy (NCBI): domain Eukaryota; kingdom Viridiplantae; phylum Streptophyta; class Magnoliopsida; order Asterales; family Asteraceae; genus Scalesia; species Scalesia atractyloides. The sequence continues at coordinate 97,569,689 of CAMTDV010000017.1, read as the reverse complement.
TAACTTGCATGAATATATAACATGAATGAAACTGTATATGTTGGCAACGTCACGTTCACGCTCATAATGTAATGGGGAACGGACGGCCTATGATGAATGTCTGTGCGATCAAGGCTCAATCAAACGGAGCCGATCGTATGTTGGCAACGCCAGGTTCACGCTCATAATGTAATGGGGAACTGCTCAACGCTCATAATGTAATGGGGAGTGGCGGCCTATGAAATTGCATGTACTGAAAATAATAAATTAAATCTAAACAATAACCACACAACAGTTGATACAAGCTGAATACACATTTGTTCATGATATGATGTATGCACAATGATTTAAATATAATAAATGGTAAGACACATGATACACCCCAAAAACGTGTTTAAAACGGGGAATTTGTAGAGATTCACTCACATTGGGTGCGTTCGGTTGGAGATGATGAGATGCGCACGAGTTTGAAGGATTGATCAACGAGGATTAACTAACCTAAATAATAACGGAAGGTATAGTAAATGAGTGGATTTTATTAATAATTCTAATAGGATTTTTAGATATATTTTTGTGAGTTTAAGGCTATTTCCTATCTTTAAAAACATTTTTTTAAGTATTTTTAATTGATTTTTAAATTAAATTAAATAAATAAAAATATAAAAAAAATTGTTGACTTTTGCGTTGACCATTGACCATTGACTGTTTGACTGTTTGACCGGTTCTATTGTGTGAATGTATGCGCCGGGCAGGACTCGAACCCGAGACCTCCCGTACGCGTGCACGCAGCTCTACCAACTGAGCTACGTGTCTAACCCGAAATATTTTTTTTTAATTATATTTATATACTGTTTTAATTTATTCAAAATTCATTTATTTTTAAAAAGGATTTTAATTATCAAACCGGTGCCGTCAACATGTCTCGAACCCGGGACCTGTGATTTAATGTTACACACAGTCCACCGCTGGACTGTGTGTCTAACTTGGTTAATATACAGATTTTTATTATACTTAACACCTAATTACGAAAAGGATCCGGTTCAGTCAAAAAATAACATTTTAATTACAGAGAGTGTGTGTGTATCAAGGATCGAACTCGCGGCGTGTGATATATGTGTGCACACAGTCCACCGCTGGACTGTGTGTCTAACCCGAGATAATATCCAAATTATATTAAACTTATAATCAACCTAACTTCGTCTTCTTCGTTACAAAATCACAGCCTACGGCTACTCTATTGTTTTCTTGTTTAATTCGATTGACAAACATTCAAAAGACTAAAATGAAATGGCAGAGACGATTTTGGAAGTAAACATACCGGAGAAACGATTTATCTCAGAGTTCCGGCAAGTCGTCGGCTCTGTTTTTATGAACTTCGACTGAGCGAACAAATTAACAGTTTTGATTAGCTAATTGTGGAATTGAAGTACTAAACAAGAGTTATCAGAAGGTTTGAATGACTATACCGTTTTACAGCGGAAAATAGGAATTTTAGAAGTTTTCCGGCGAGAGTGAATTATTCGATATCGACGTCTGCAACTGTTTCCGATTGAAGGTTTTGAGTGTCACACCCCGACCCGCAGCGGAATAAGAGTCGGGACATAATTGGGTTATCACCAAAGCTCATGATATTTACTAATATGTTTCATATTTATTAAAGTCAAAATTACATTCCCAATAATCCAAACATGTCCATACAATACAAAGAAAATAACCAAACAAAACAATTCCAAGCTCTAAATCATTTTATTCTTCTAGGCCAATCCTATGTGTTTCTTGCTGCAGCTGGTTCACCTGTATCATGTGTAAAATGGGGGTTTTTGGGTCAACATAAGTTGGCGAGTGAACCTCGTTAGATAAACATTTATTATTGATTTTCTTGTTAGTTTATCAATGAAAAATTGTGCATAATCATAAGTGAGCAAATGTAAATAATCAAACAGTAGCAATAGCAATCACAACTATAACATATAATAACATATGATAGTATACATTAACATACCAACATCATACAATAAATAACATGAATGTAACTGTGCGATCAAGGCTCAATCAAACGGAGCCGATCGTATGCATGTACTGAAAATGATAAATGTCTGTGCGATCAAGGCTCAATCAAACGGAGCCGATCGTATGTTGGCACACCAGGTTCACGCTCATAATGTAATGGGGAACATGCTCAACGCTCATAATGTAATGGGAGCGGCGGCCTATGAAATTGCATGTACTGAAAATAATAAAATTTAATCTAACAATAACCACACAAACAGTTGAAACAAACTGAATACACATTTGTTCATGATATGATGTATGCACAATGATTGAAATATATTAAATAGCAAGACACATGATACACCCCAAAACGTGATTAAAAACGGGGAATTTGTAAAGATTCACTCACATTGGGTGCGTTTGATTGGAGATGGTGAGATGCGCACGAGTAGTAGGAGCGGAACAACGAGAATTAACTAACCTATATAATAACGGAAAATATAGTAAATGAGTGGATTTTATTAAGGATTTTAATAGAATTTTTAGATATATTTTTGCGAGTTTAAGGCTATTTCCTATCTTTAAAAACATTATTTTTAAGTATTTTTAATTGATTTTTAAATTAAATTAAATAATTAAAAATATAAAAATATGTTGACTTTTGGGTTGACCGTTGACTTTTTAACTTTGACTGTTTGACCGGTTTATTGTGTAATTATAATGCGCTGGGTGAGGCTCGAACCCGAGACCTCCCGTTCGCGTGCACGCAGCTCTACCAACTGAGCTACGTGTCTAACCCGAAATAATTCCATTTTTAATTATACTTATATATTAACTCAGCTTATCCAAAATTCTTTTATTTTCAAAAACATTTTAAATCATCGAACCGGTGTTACTAACAGGTCTCGAACCCGGGACCTGTGCTTTAACGTTACACACAGTCCACCGCTGGACTGTGTGTCTAACTTGGTTAATATACAAATTTTTATTATACTTAACAAATAACGTAAATTAACCCGGTTCAGTTAGAAAAATAAAACGTTTTTATTACATAGAGGGTGCGTGTATCAGGGATCGAACTCGCGGCGTGTGCGTATTATTTGCACACAGTCCACCGCTGGACTGTGTGTCTAACCCGTTTAAAATACCAATTTTAATTATCCTTATAATGTTAGCACAGTTCATCTTCTCCGTTAGTTTTTACAGACAGCCGATTACCCCTCTGTTTTCTTGTTTTAAAACGATTAACACATTCATAAGACTGAGATGAAATGACAAAGACTGTGTTGGAAACAAACATACCAGAGGAATAATTCAACTCAGAAATCCGGCAGGGCGTCGGCTCTGTTTTTTATGAACTTCAACTGAGCAAGCAAATTATTCGTTTTGATTAGCTAAACGTGGAATTGAAGTGCTAAACAAGCGTTAACAGGGTGTTTAAATGTCCATACCGTTTCACAGCTAAAAATAAGGATTTCCAGAAATTTTCTGGCGAACTGGATTTATCTGATAACAGCGTCTGAATCCGATTTCAATTGAAAGGTCCGAGTTAGAAATAGCTTAACAATTGACAGACCACGACGGTATTGAAAGACTTACCGTTTTGATGAAGAATACGGTTTTCCGGCGACCTGCAGAAACTTTCCGGCGAGTTCAAAAAGCTTCTCCGGTGGACTAAAAAGTGTGCGGAAATGTAATTGGAGGTCTTGCAGAGTATTTTGAGTCGCGAGAGAGGACAAAGATTGAAGTAATCCAAGAATTGAAATTTTCGGTTATTAAACCGATTCACTCCCGAATTCAAGTTTCATTCAAAGCAAAATTGATTGGAATTGTCGGTGTATCGGTTAAACTCAGTGAACCGCGAGTAATCAAACGTCTTTGGACGTTTGGTGACCGATTTCAGTTACGGTTGGCGTAACCGGTTGATTTATGGTTGACTATAAGATTTATTTGTTTCCCATATGTGACAGAAAACAAACAAGTGGCGGAGTGGTTATGTGTGTGTGTGTTAAGTCTTTGGAAGTTCACAACCTGGCTGACCCGGGTTCGAGTCCCGGCAGCCCCATTTTATTTTTAATTACTTTATTTATACTTTTTATCAATTATAACTTTTATAGTTTAGTTTGTTTATTAATTATGTATCATTAAAAATCAAAATAAACATAAATAGGCAACAACACATTTATAACTTGATATTCGATTACAAACGGAGCGGGTTTGGTAAAACCCGTTTTCGACAAATGTTACATTGAGTTAGCAATAGCTTAACAACTGATAAACGATGAAAGAATTAAGAGACTTACTGATTTGATGGAAGACACGGTTTTCCGGCGAAAGTCCGGCGAGTTCAAAAAGCTGCTCCGACGAACTGAAAGTTGTGCGAAAATGAAATTGAAGGTTTGCAGATGAGTTTGAGTCGCGAGAGGGGACTAAGGTTTGAGTAAATCAGGAAGTGCAGATTTTTCGGTTATTAAAACCGATCAACTTATGAATTCAAGCCCATTCAAGATCAAATTGATTGAAGGTGTCGGTGTATCGGTTATAATCGGTAAACCGCGAACAATCAAACGTTTTTGGACGTTTGGTGACCGATTTCGGTTACAGTTAGCGTAACCAGATCGATTCATGATTGACCATAAAATTTAATTGTTTCCTATAATTCACAGAAAACATCAAGTGGCGGAGTGGTTATATGTGTGTGTGATAAGTCTTTGAGCTCTTTCCGGCTGACCCGGGTTCGAGTCCCGGCATCAGTATTTTTATTTTTATTTCATTATTTTTAATCGATTTTCAATTATAAATTTTATATTCTAATATATTTATTAATTATGTATCGTTTAAAATTAATTTGAGTATTAAATATGCAACGAAATTTTTAACTGGTTGTTCGGTTAATAAACGAAGCGGGTTTGGTAACTCCGGTTTTTTACGGATGTTACATTGATAACCTTTCATAACCGCCACCCTTCAATAACCGCCACCCGTTGATTCTTCGTATGGTGTTTTAAACCTGCAGTCCAGTATGTGTTCTTCTTATGGTGTTTTAGACCTGCATTCACGGTGTTTTAAACATGCAGTCCAGTATGTGTTCTTAGTATGTTCTTCGTATGTGTTTTAAACATGCATTCATGGTGTTTTAAACCAGCAGTGCAGTATCTGTTCTTCGTATGGTGTTTTAAATATACATTCATGTTGTTTTAAACCTGTAGTCCAGTATGTGTTATTCGTAATATTTTTTTGTCTATATAAATATAACAATATGGTACTCATATTGAAGATAAAAAACTCGTTAATATGATGTAATTTATTTTTTTAAAAACATTATGTATAAAAAGTTATTGACGTTCAAAAAATGGGTGAAGTTACATGTGTATAAAGTTGATGGCGGTTTCTTTATTCAAAAAATACAATATAAAAAGACACTATTACCCCTAATCTAGCTAAATTAGTCAAAAAAAAATAAAACATAATTTACATTTTAAGCCCTTCTTAATCTCAACCATTAACTACAAGATCTAAGGGCTTAAAACACTTCTTACATTCTCACAAAACCACAATTTTTTACACTAACCCTACCATGTTTACACATTTATATTATTATAGTTAACTTCTTTAATTAATATTGCTTAGATAACCCTAGTCTTCTAATCTATTTTTTTGTTTCTTCAAAGTTTTTATTCATTTATAATAATTTGAAGATAATTATATTTTTATATTAATTTGAAGATCATTATATTTTTATATTAGATTTTGTTATTTCTTGTAGGTAATAAATAAATTGTTTTAATTATAAATGAAAATGTTATATTTTTTTTGGAAAAGTGAATATGAGGTTGTTACATACTAAGATTAGATGTAAAACTCTCAAAACTACTAGTTTTAATTAATTTTACCTAATATCTAATTTAAATCTTTTTATTTCTTTATGAGAAAAGTGCCCAGATAGTCCTTGTGATTTACCATGTTTTCACCTTTAGTCCTTACATTTTCAAAATTACAGCTATAGTCCCTAACTTTGACAAATTCGTTCTCAATAGTCCCTGGTGTGGATGAGTGTTAGTTTTCTCAGTTAAGTTGGTTCAAAATTACTAAAATACCCTTTATTAAAAAAATAACCTTATAAATGCCATCATTATTAATAAATGGGCCACACTCTATTATTTTAATATATACGAAGTAAAACCCAGCTTCTCCTTTCATTCACAGCTTAAATGCTTGTATTCCGTGGTTTACAACAATTAATGACTTAGTAGTCCAAGGTTCACTAATTACAACAATGGTCCTAAAAAGGATTAAATTTTGCACTCGGTGGTCCATACCACTAAAACTTGGTTAGATTTCTCAGTTACGTATGAAAGATTACCATAATTACCCTTGAAACATAAAAAAAAAAATTAATGACACCTTCCTTTCATCCTCACACAACTTACACCAACCCCGAAATAAATCACGCAGACAGAACCGGTCTGAAGAGAGTACTATGGCACAGGGAGATGTATTGGTGGTTTGGTCGGGTTTAGTCGGCGGTCCTTCTCGGTTATCCTCACGACTATTACCCCTTACACGACGCCATGGTCCTCCGGGTGACACCCTTGAACCCTCCTTGAACGATTCAACAAACAAGCATAAGGTGAGAGGTGAGATGAAGAGAAGAGAAAGAAAGAAGTAGGAAGAGATAGGTGATGCTTATATTTCGGCGGACCCCACGCCGGAGCGGTTAAAAGATGACAGCAGCAGATTTGGATACGAAGTTTTCAATCAGTTTGGGTGTTCCAGTTTGGGTATCGGTTGAGGATTTTCAAATGGACTTGGTTCTGGTAGCGACGGTAGTGTCGATGATCATCTTAGCGTGGGTTGGGTCGGGTAGACGACAGTTGGTTTGCGGTTCTTGGATCTAGGCGGCGGAAGTTGGTTCACTATTGAATAGACCTGGTCATGATGATTCGGCATGCTTACATAGATCGTGACAATTCGATCGAATCAATAAACAGTCAACTGAAACCGGTCAGTCCAGATTTCGGTTCAGGTTTCGGTTCGACTCGGTCGACGCTGTCAAGATTGAAAACAATTTCAGGGATAATATAGTAATTTTGCAATACTAATGCAGGAAATTCTTAAGGTGTGGAGAACAATTGCAGTAAATTTGGAAACCTTTTCAATGGACCAAAGTGGTGTATTTAGTGAATCACATTCAAGTCGCAAGATTTGAAACCAATTGACCAACCAGCATTTAACCACTTCACTCCAAACCTGCAACATACCCACTCCACCTAAACCAAACTGCAAACCACATTCATAATCCTCCTCAAACCCTAGCACATTAATTTTGATCCTTTATAAATAAAATCGTAAAGCCCAAAACAAACTTATAAAAGAACCTAAAAAAGGCATAACCAATGTGGCTTAGAAGTAAAAGGGAAGTGGTATATTAAGTTAGATTTTTTTCTCGTGAATTTACCACCACATAATATAAAAACGATACCAAGCTTGTGTTTCACATCAGTTTATTTTGTGGCATCCCTAACACACTAACTTACCAAACCCCAAACTTATCTTCAATCCAATTTATTAGAAAAACTTACACCAACGAATAACAGGTGAGAATGATGTGGGTTGGTGAATTAGTAGTTAGATATGTGGTGGACGTTATGGTTGTGCACTGGTATTTACTGTGTGGATGTGTATGGTCCCTTATGATTGGTTAAGAAAATAGTTTGGAAGATGAGGTATGTTTGGATGGAAGATGAATCTAAGTATGAGGAAGAAGGAGGTGTGTTTGGATTGAAGACCAATCTGAATATATGATATAAGAAGTAGGTACCATATATATAATGTACTTAATTAATTTACTTTGTTTTACATTAAGGGCATTTTTGTCATTTCACATCCACATAACTGAGAAAACCAACCATCATTCACGCCAGAGACTATCCGAGAACGAATTTGTCAAAGTTAGGAACTATAGCTGTTCGAGACTTTTAACGGTACCATACTAAACCAATACCACTAAACCAGTGCCGATCAAACATAGTACGGTACGGTATTCAGTTTTGGTTTTGGGTAGATCTCGGTATTGGTAGCCGTCCGATACGTCCCGATCTCATCTGTAGCTAATACACCATGATGGATCACTCAGTTGAATTGCGGGCAATTTTAATAGATCAGTTAAATAGATTCAAGCTAACAACTCCATAATCAAAAATCAAATTTGAGTTTGAACTGATATACGACAGATGGTTTCGGAGATGAGATCGATGATTGACATGCGCCTGCTAGAGCATGAATAAAACTGAAAAAGCAGGTTCTAAATGGGAGAGAAAAGGCGAGAGAAGAACATTGATGCAGGTCAATTTCTGTTTTGGAGGGGGCGAACAATTTTGGACGATATTCATGGAGATAACCTTTTTCAAATAAAAAAGTTGGATTATTTTAGTTATTTAATTAATTGGAATAATGGATTTTAATAATTCTAACTATCAGTGTTGGCCGGCAACGGTTCTAACTTAAAAAATAACCTGTGGTAGTCCCACCTTTTTTATATATTGTAAACTAATGGACCTTTACTAAATCGAAAATGATAAAGGGACAAAAAGAAATAAAGGTTCTGTTTAGTAAATGTCCATTAGTTTACAATATGTGAAAAGATGGGACGACCAGTGGTTATTTTTTAAGTTGAGACCGTTACCGACCAACAGCTAATAGTTTGAATTATTAAAATTCATTACTCCTATTTTTTAACAAAACTACGTAGTTTTAGGGTTTCGCCTCTAAGCTTAGACGCGTAACAGCCCCATTTCACTTTCCCCTATTTTTTATGATAAACACTTTACATTCAAGAATAAAATTAATCATTTCTACTAGCATTGGGTTACACACTTAAACTTAAATATAAAAACATATGGATGGTAACTTATCGGTTCGATTTGGTTTTTTCGGTTATTGAAAATGCTTATCCAAAAACCAAACCGAAATTTTCAGATATTAAAAATCCGAAAACTGAACCGTCGATTTTTATTTTGGTTCGGTTTTGTCGATTATTTTGGTTTTCAGCTCACCCCTACTGATTGGATTGATTGAATAGGTTGGTCCGCTAGTTTTAAAAAATAGAAAACCGTACAACATTATGAATAAAAGTTTCGGTTATGTTTCTGCATGTGTTACACTCTTGAATGATACAACACTTGCTAGTCAAAAAACGGTTGGAATTACAAAAGGATGGGTGTGTAGGGATCGCATGACACGTTTCTACACATAATTTATAACATGAAATCAATGTGTTTTATTAAAATGTTGGCGGTTTCTGTTGCATTTCTCTACAAAGGACCCGGGAATGTGCCATTCTCCCTTTGCTCATTCCATCTATCGATCTGCATACACAAACAAATACATATATTCAAATCAATATTGTTTGTAATATATATATACACACATATACAAAAAAACATACATACCCATTCGCCTGGGCAAAGTGACCGATAATATTTTGCAAACTTATCGCATTCAGAAGCATCATCCTCTCCCTTTGCAGCAACACACCTGATAATTTTTATAATTAAACATATATATATATATATAGTTAGGATCATGTGAGAAGCACTAGACTAATTGAGAAACAATCTGGACTACACATTTTCTTTAAGCTTTTCGTAATATACATATATGTATAGTTTGAAATTGACTATATACATATGTGTATATTGAGTTATACACGTATGTATATAGTCAATTTTAAACTATACATATGTGTATAGTACGAAAAGCTTAGGAAAATGTGTGGTCCAGAATGCTTCTCAAGTTTCTCAAATATGGTGAACTTCTCTTAGGATCCCTACCCTATATATATATATATATATATATATATATATGCTAAAACTGTTGAACAAAAATGAAAATTTTCAAGGAAGGAAATGAATCAGTGGTTCTTAAAAGCTCACCGATGATATTCAACGTATCTGGTAAAACAATGCCTGCTTTGATTTGTAGTCGGAAATCGATAATCTCCTGGTGCTGTCTCAAGCTGTTGTATAAAAACAACGCGTCAATTTTTAAATATTCGTAAAATAATAACTGAACTATGTAAAAATAATCTAATTTTATTTACAGCTATCACACACTTCTCAAAAGGTTGTGATAACCTTTTTTCAAATAATTAATTGTACAAAAAATATGCTACTTTGTCAACATCAAAAGGTTGTGAATAACTTTTTTTCAAATAATTATATGTACTGAAAATATGCTACTTTGTCAACATCAAACGCACCTTTACCCCCTCAACTTTAATAATGACATGTTTAACCCCTCAATTTTGGCAATGACATGTTTAGACCGTTAACTAAAACAACTTTTGCCCCTCAACTTTAATAATAAACAACTTTATCCCCCCAACTTTAATAATGACATATTTAGCCCCTCAACTTTAATAATAACAACTTTATCCCCCAACTTTAATAATGACATATTTAGCCCCTCAACTTTAATAAGCCCTTAAATTACATCATACAACTTCAGCCCCTCAACTTTCATGTTTAGCCCCACAACTTTAAGATGACATGCTTAGCCCCTCAACTTCAATTATAAACAACTTAGCTGCTCGCTCAACTTTAATGATGACGTGTTTAGCCCTTAACTAAGACAACAAATAACATTAACTCTCGGATTTGCTTAGTTTTATCTACGTTTCAAAGCCGGTGCGGAGCGTGGATGGTAATACACTAGTTCAATAAAAATACCTTAATCTCAGGTGTTTCATCAGGAGTGTTTTCACTGGCTTCTTCATTAGCAGCAGCTGGTGGGGGCTCGGTTACGTCATTATCAGAATTTTCAGTTGTAGCAACGTTTTCTTCGGCGGCAGTGTCTACAGATTCGGGAACGCTTTCATTGGCTGTGGGAACGACAGGCGTCTCAACCGGCGATTCGGTGACTGGTGGTGTGGGCGGGGCTTCCACCGCATCCTTGTCAGCACTCTTGTCCTCAGGTTCTGTGGTTACGTTCACCTTCTCTTCTGATTCCTTCAGAAGATAATCCTACATGAAAATTGCATACGGAAAGTGAGTACCTTTATCGTTTATTACAACAAAAACGGCCCCAAAGACGTTTTGCCAACTAATAATTATATTTTTTAACTATGTTTTACGTTAATTAACAAAAACATATGATCTTTGGCCTGATTGCACTAGTGGATCTCAACGACCCTTAGGTGTTACTTTAAATGTCGTTATAGAGGTTAATATTAACATGTGGCCTGGGCATCATGACATGACCTGATCACCCCCAAGGTTAGTCTGTCATACCACTATCAATTTTTAAAATCCTTGTTTGTTAAGTTAACAGATGCATATGATTAGTGTATGTTCAATTATTAGAAACTTATAATGGCAAAATCACCTAAAAAGAAAACTCCGCATCTTCTATGTTATATAAAATTTTGTTTTGCCAATCAGGGCATTTGAGAAAACAAATTGCAAAATAGAACAAGGGATAGCTGATTAAGGTTGTAATCATAATTGCCGAAGGTGCAAGGCGCTTAAAAATACCAGGGCTTTTTTAAGTGAGGCAAATGGTATAAAAATACAACTTTTAGTGGTTTTAGACATCTTTTAGGCTTCTTTAGAGCTAGTTTTGGTTGTTTTAGGTTAATTCCAGGCTTGTTTATGGCTGGCATTATTGTTTTAGACCTGTCCAAACGGTGTTTAGCCGCGATTTCGTCAGAACGTGGCCTGAAAAATGCGCCCCGAGGGCCTGAAGTTGGGCTTTTGAAGCGAAGCATGAAGGCCGCGCTGGGCCTGAAAAGTGGGCCTAAACACGCGTATGGGTGAGGCTTTTAGAATAAAGAAATGTCCATCGCTATAAGAAAGATTTACAAATGAGATGTTTCAGATCCAAAACATACTGGCTTTGATCATCCAACTGTGGCTCTTAGAATCAAGAACCAAAACTTTAACCTGCCTTTATTCAACAGTCCGAGAGGATCTTAGACAAAGGATTACCAGTTTTGCCTCCCTATCCCATCTAATAGCCTATTGGTCTTACCAGCAGCCTATCCTATGCTCTGTTTCCGAAGAGCCTAGACCGCTAATGCCGTTGAACGAATGTCCTTTCGGACATGTTGTTGAAGATGAGCCCTCTGTACACATCAAATTATTCTAGAAACCAGAACATTTCTTGTTTCTCATCTTTCATGTCTTCACTTATCTACGGCATCTTGCTTACCCTTTTAATACGCTATTAATCTCCACATCGTTTAGTTCAATAGCAACGAATTGTATAACAGACGATTCTTGCAGTGCATATACGACCTTCATTCACTAGATGTAAAGAAACCTTCCTAAGGGAAAAGCCACACACCCACTTTTCCCCTCCTTCCTCCGTTATTTTAGCTGCTACGGCAACAGACGCATGAACAAGTACCATTTGGAGGAAGATTCTATGGGAAATGGAAACATGTCTGTACTAGATGTATGGTTGATTTCTTTGATTTCTTTTAGCTATGTATTACTATATTGTACATAAAAAATAAAAAAAAAAAAATATTGGAGTCGGGGGTCTCAGAAAGAGCAACCTCTCTATCCCCTAGAACAAAGCTAAAGCTTGGCCCCAACACATCCTCCCCAGGCCCTAGCTTTGCTATGAGTGGAATAATACTGGGTGCGTTTGTTTGTTTGTTCATCATTTCTAAGTCAAATATACAAAACAAACTATATCATACAAAATGTCTTGCTTAGTTCCTTAAAAGATTGCTATCATCTTCCTATTTTCAGCGCGATAATAAACTAAAACTACAATATGCTACATAGCGAATAGCAACCGCTATTTTATAAATAGTGATACACTAGAAAAAGAATTTTAAAATTTTTATGTGTATATTATATCAAAATACCCTGGTATACGTGTTATTTTACATGTATATTTAACAAAAACCTATAACTCCAGCTATTTTATAGCTATATCTAACTGCTATTTACATCCAAAAAAAAGTTAACTGACGCTATTTACGCTTTTGGTCGCTATAACCCAAATAGCGACACTCCATCAATTCGCTACATAGCGCGCTATAGCGATCGCTATAGCCACTATTGACAACTACGCTACGACCATAAACAACGTAACTAAAGTTGATATTTTTCCAAAGTAAAGACAGGCAGTGATCTCTAAATAATATTTTCACATAAATTTTCATTAATTATAAACTCAAACAATTAAAATCATCTAAAATATAAAAACCTAATTTCATAACAAAATGTACAGAAACCGATCTCTAAAAAAGTCAACTAATGCTATTCCATATCTAAAATCATACAAATCCTTACACCAGTGCTTAGAATCATGTCAAATTTGTTAAATTGGCAATCAAAAACCAATACAGAAGGTAGATCTGAATCATATTCAACTCGGTGAATATTATAAGCTCAAAATACAGAACATTTGAAATTAAACACGCAACATGTCAATATATGCTAATTAAATGATAAAACAGTAGAATGATATTGACTATTGAGTGTACCTGTGAAAGAGAGTTGACCTTATCGGATTCCGCCATGGCCGACGAGATTTGGGGATTAGGTTTTGCAGTGAAGAGTCAAAATCGGCAAAGGGTGCCTACTCATTTTCTTCCTTTTTTTATATTCTTGTTGAATTATTGGGCCATTTTTAGTTGTATTTCAATTGGGTCATGGCCCAAGTGTTACATTATTTGTATATTCTCAAAACCCGGTTTAATTTGGTCTAACTTGGTCAAAACTCTAGGAGTGCAAATCGATTTTTTAACCGGTCCGGTTTTTAACCTAACCAGTTTTTCTGTGGGGAATAAAACGCCGGTTTAAACCGGTTCGGTTTTTAACCGGTTTTACATTGTGGGACCCGAACTGGTACTAATCAATTTGGTTCGGTTAAGAACTGATTTGGGCCAAAAAACCAGTTTTTAACCGGTTTAAACCGGATTTTTAAAACCAGTTTCGGTTTTTAAACTGGTTTTAAAGTTCAAGATTACTAACCAGTATATAAACCGTCGGTTCAATTCGAGTTGAAACCGGTTTCGGCCCTAAAACCGGTTTTTTTTGTACACCTGTAGTCAAAACTAGGCGTGTCAACAACGCGCAACATTTCGAGAGCTACTGGGGATCGCATCGGTAAAAAGCTCGAATAAGCCAAGCTTTAGTGAGCCCAAGCTCAAGCCTAAAGTGTGACTCATTTAGTTATCGAGCCAGAGCTCAAGCTTTTTATACAAAGATTGTTTAGGATCGCGAGCCCAAACATATTTTAAATAGTAGGCTTGAACCGAGCCAAGCTCGAGTAGTGGAAGGCTCGGGCTCAGCTTGGCTTGTTTACATCCCTAGTCAAAACCGGTTTAAATGTCTCTCCCCCATAAAGTACGTTGCTAGATGTGGATGCAGTTGTAGTCCCCACCCTCTTTATACATGGTATTACGAAAATATACAACTACCATATTTCAAGACCGTTGCGTTTAAACGTTATAAAATTGGCAAGTCAATCGCGAAGGTTAGCGACACGACCTGCTTGATAAGACGCCGTGAACAAAAGTTATGTATACCTTTCGTTGTTAGTATTCAAGAATGTGCATCTAAAATGTATGGTATATCCAGTTTCAACCAAATTACTATCATGTACTACACCATTCAAGATGACGAAAATCTAAACATCTATTGGAACAATAGTTTAGGTGCTACGATAATGGGGTTAAGTTATTCTACAAAGGGTATGTTTGGCAAAAGTAGCTATTATTGGTAGCTGGAAGCTGTGGGAGCTGAAGGGTGGAGGCTGGAAGCTGTAGCTGTAGCTTTTTAGATATATTTAGGTGTTTGGCAGAGTAGCTGAAGTTTTTACTAAAATGTATAAAATGACTAAAATGGACATTAAAAAGTTGGTGCATTAAAAAGTTTATTATCTTTAGAGGTTAAAATAGTCATTTTTTCCTAAAAGCTTATAGCTCCTTCTAAACGCTACTAGTAGGAGCGTTTAACCAAAGGCTTCAAGCTCCTAACCTAAAAGCTTCAAATTTCTTCAACCAAACAAGGCTTTTTATTGAGTTAGAGCTTTTTCGTAAAAGCTTAAAGCTTGAAGTTCCTAAAAGCTCCATGTCAAACATACCCAAAGACTCCTAACTGTAAGAAGCCATCAGAGAGTGACAAGTATCATAGGAGGATTCAAGTGGGAAGAATAATTTTGTGAGGAGAGAGAATATGCACATGCAAGTCACATGCTATTTCCCTTCTAATTTTTAAACGTCCGTAACTTTTTTATACATCATTTGTTTAAAAACTTATACCATAAAATCAAGCATTTTTTTATCTTTAATATGAGTACCATATTGTTATATTTTTCAAAAAAAAAATTCAAAAACCCAATTGTGCATGACCAATGGACATGACGCAAAACACAATGTAAAGTAGAGTAAAAACACAATCAATGACAACAGATAAAGACACAATGGACAACAAATTAAAACACAATGACCATGACCTTGACGTATAACACAATGACCATTATGTATAACACAATAACTATCAAACTAAATAAAATCACAATTGATGACAACAGATAGACACAATTGATAACAGATAAAAAACACAATGGAGAGCATATGAAGACACAATGGAAAACAAATTAAAAACACAATACACAACAAACTAAAACACAATTAACAAGAAACTAAAACACGATGGATAACAAATAAAACACAATGACCTAATAAATAACGCAATTTATAGAAAACTCAGATATAGCATCATCTTCATTGTGTCATTATTGTGTTATAGATTCTTATCAAACATACACATGCATAAACCCGAAAACCTAAACCTCCCGCTGCTACCCCCGCCCCACCCCAACCCAAAAACCTAAACCCCCCACCAAAAAAAAAAAAACCTAACATCCCCCCCCCACCAACCCAACCCAAGCTAAACTGCTAAATGCTAAAAACTAAACCCCCCAAAAACCTAAACACCTCCCCACCCCCCCCCCCCAAAAAAAAAAAACCTAATACCCCCACCCCACCCCCCAAAAACCTAACACCCCCTCCCCCACCCACCTCAAGACCCAGTTAAAAGACACAATGACGTAAACCTTTAACACAACGCAAAAAAAAAACCAGTAAAAATGGAAACTTTTATTGAAAACCCAGTTAACAAGAAACTAAAACACGATAGATAACAAATTAAACACAATGACCTGAACAAATAACGTAATTTATAGAA
This sequence comes from Scalesia atractyloides, assembly GCA_947069175.1. NCBI lineage: Eukaryota > Viridiplantae > Streptophyta > Magnoliopsida > Asterales > Asteraceae > Scalesia > Scalesia atractyloides. Next base: position 97,553,508 of record CAMTDV010000017.1, on the reverse strand, counting down.
AACCCATATATAATATCATCTTCATTGTGGTCATATATTGTGTTATAGGTTCTTATAAAACATACAAATGCAAAAACCGGAAAACCTAAACCTCCCACTCCCACCCTAACCCAAAAACCTAAACCCCCCACCCCCCCAAAAAAAACAAAAAAGGAAAACCTAACATCCCCCAACCCAACCCAAGCCAAACTGCTAAATGCTAAAAACTAAACCCCCCAAAAACCTAAACACCTTACTTAGAATAATGAATTGCTACTAATCTCACACCAACATTGTTAACATGTGATCATTAATAATTGAAACATATATACGAATTAGGGCTGTAAACGAGTCGAGCCGAACCGAACCGAACCAGGGTGGGCTCAGGCTTGGCTCGTTTAAAAATCGAATCGAGCCGAGCCGGCTCATTTAAAACCGAGCTCACTTCGAGCCGAGCTTTTTTCGAACATTTTTCGAGCGAACTTCGAGCGAGCCTCGAGCCACGGAATTTTTAAACAGAATAGTAATTTTGGGCGAACTATAAAATGAATAAGAAACGATTTCTTGTTACTTACCTTAATCTATATCTTATAAATCAATATTAATAATTAAAACTATAGCTTAACATTTTGTTTTTTCTATAAATAAGTAACCATATTACTAATTAAAAACTATTGCTTAGATATGTTAGAATCTATATATTTAATATAAGAAACCATTAGGGGACACATGTCACCCCATGGTTGCACCTTCGCCTAAATGAAATATACTAATCGGATGGCCCATTTGGATATTTGGATGATCCGAATTCATATAGATATAACTTAAAATGGTATGCCGCATGACCCGAAACGTAAATGGATCACCCGGATGGCTAAATTAAGCTTCCTACGCACTCTTCGTTGTAAACAAACCTAATCTCCTTCTTATCACAAACCCTAATTCTCAACCTTATCAATTATCACTTTCTCTCAATGGAGCGGCTCCTCTTTCCCTCCCGTTTCATGAAACGCATCAATGGCAACGAATTTTCTTCGTCCGAAGACTAACCATCTATATCATCATCTTTAACAGGTACGTCATCGTCATCATCATCATCATATTTGCACTCCATTTATCGCTGCATCTTTTTCATGTGATGATTTTTGTTGTTGATAATTGTTTTCATTTGTTTATAAATTAGGGTTTTGTTGCTTCACTATTTTGTGATTTTCTGATTTATATATGTACGCAGGAGATCAACCATATGTTGGATTTATAAATGAAGCATTCTCTGTGTTTTCTCCGTTGAAGCATATTTCAATCTGTCAAAAACACACATCCCTAACGATTCTTTGAGGTATCTTCGCGTTTTACAGATTTCAAACCGTTATTTCAGATCTAATGGATATTGACGGTTTCTCTAATAAGGACACCGCCCCCTCGAAGCCATAAAAAAACGTTGGCGAATGCTCTGTTTAGCAAAATCGCTCAAGCCTGGGAGAAGCTTTTGATTTGTCATCCCGCCAGAAGGCGGTGTTTGAGTGCCTGAAAGGTCCCCATGCTCAGGAATTTTTGACGGTTATATCAATTGAGGGGATGGGACAATGTATGTCTGCAGTAGAATATAGAGCCATTCTCAAATACCGGTTGATGATCCCTATGTACCCGGAAGATGAAACTATAATTGAATCTGAATTCCTTGATTTCTATTGATGAAGAAGAGAACAATATATAATACAAGAACCTAACTAATTCCTAACTAATTCAGGGATAATTCCTAACTAATTCAGGGATAAAATATAAACCGGATATACATAAGAAATACATAGATATACATAAACTATAAAACGGATATACATCCGCTAATACGCCCCCGCAGTCGTAGCAGTAGGTCTTCCGATGCATAGACTGGACCGAAATCGTTGAAACAACTGGCGTGGAAGACCCTTGGTGAATATGTCAGCGTATTGATAGTCTGCTGGAACATGAAGAACTTTGACAGAACCCATACGAACCTTCTCGCGAACAAAATGTATGTCAATCTCGATATGCTTGGATCGTTGATGCTGGACCGGATTCTGAGATAAGTAGACAGCAGAGATATTGTCACAGTAGACAATTGTGACCCGGGTAATTGGAAGATGGAGTTCGAGAAGCAGGTTTCTGAGCCATGTTGTTTCTGCAATCGGTGTTGGCCACACCTCTGTATTCAGCCTCGGCACTGGAACGTGAGATAATCGCTTGACGTTTTGAGGACCAAGAAACCAGATTATCACCGAGGAAGACATAGTAACCTGAAGTAGACCGTCGTGAATCAGGGCAGCCTCCCCAATCCGCATCAGAATAGGCTGTGATATGAGCTGATTTGGATGGGAAAATAGAGATTCCATAGTCTAGTGTACCCTTGAGGTATCGAAGGAGCCGTTTCATGAACTGGAAATGAGGATCTCGAGGGGAGTGCATAAATAAACATAGTTGTTGCACTGCATATGATATATCAGGTCGTGTGAAGGTTAAATACTGCAGTGCACCAGCAAGGCTACGATATAAGGCACCATCTGAGAAGGGTTCTCCAGCAGTTGCACTTAGTTTAGAATTGGTGTCAGTAGGTGTGGCACATGGTTTACAATTTTCCATTTTAGCACGAGCTAAGATCTCTGCTGCATATGTGGTCTGAGATAAGAACAGGCCACCATTTCAGTCGGGATACCGCAATCCCGAGAAAGTGATGTAGTGGCCGAGATCAGACATGGCAAATTCCCTGGAAAGAGTGGCAATGAAGTGCTGCAAAAGTGTCGGATTGGAGGCTGTCAAGATGATGTCGTCTACATAGAGAAGTAAATATTGCCATTTGATCACCCTGTTTGTAGACGAACAAAGAAGTATCACTCGTGGTAGATCGAAAACCACACTTTTGTATATAGGAAGCAAATCTGAGGTACCACGCACGTGGAGCTTGTTTTAGCCCATATAAAGACTTTTGAAGTCGACAAACATGCTTTGGATTTTTACTGTCAACAAACCCAGGTGGCTGAAACATGTAAACAGTTTCATTAAGGTCCCCGTGTAGAAAAGCGTTCTTGACATCCAGTTGATGAATGGGCCAAGAACGTGAAGTTGCTAAGCTGAGGACGGTACGAATCGTAGTGGGCTTAACCACTGGGCTGAATGTCTCGTCACAATCAACACCCACCTGTTGAGATTTGCCATTTACAACCAAACGCGCTTTGTAGCGCTGTAATGTACCATTGGCATGGTATTTGTGGCGAAATAGCCACATACATCTGATAATATGAGCATCTGCAAGTCTTGGCACAAGCTCCCATGTATTATTAGCTATTAATGCCTGGTATTCGTCGGTCATAGCCGAGTGCCAGTTATGATCGGTCAAGGCCTGGGTGTGGGATTTGGGTAGTGGGGAAATATTATGCTCGGAGGTGGCTAAGAGGGTGGGATCTGTTGAGGGTAGGGAACCAGTTTTAGACCGGGTCTGCATAGGGTGGGTAAAGGTGGCGGTGTCAGGTTAGATTGTGAAGGAGCTAAGGTGCTATGTGCATGTTCTGGGAAGAAAACAGGTCTGGATGCAGTAGAATCAGACCTGTTTCTGCGGCTGTAAGTGTGGGTAAGGGGTGGGGAATGTGGCTGTGAGACCGTGGGGTGGGGGTGGGTGTGGAAGCATGGGCTGGAAAAAAAATGGGCTGGATGTTGCTGGGTCAGACCTGTTTCGTCGGCTGTAGGTGTGGGTTATGGGTGGGGTAGATGGTTTGGAAGTAGTAGTGGTGTCGGTTGTGGGAGGAGAGGAGGTGAAATGAAACGGGGTACTCATGGGTGAAGGTTCCGAATCAGGGTGAGAGCTTGGGTGGTATGAGGTGTAGGTGGGGTAGAGAAAGGAAAAGTGGATTCGTCAAAGGTGACGTGACGGGATAAATAGACACGTCCAGTTGAGGGGTCTAAGCATCGGTATCCACGATAATTCATTGGATATCCGAGAAAGATGCATGGTGTAGAACGGCGGGCTAGTTTGTGGGGTCGAGTGGCATTGTGATTTGGAAAACAAGCACACCGAAGGTGCGAAGGTGAGTGTAGGTGGGATGCCGGTGATAGAGTTTGTATGTGGGGGTTAGAAAGTTATGGAGTTTGGTAGGAAGAATGTTATTAAATAGACGGCAGTGTGAAGTGCTTCAACCCAGAAATGGGAAGGTAGGGAAGCATGGGTAAGGAGGGACATAGTGATGTCATTAATTCGTCGGATCATACGTTCCGCCTTACCATTTTGTTGTGAAGTTTGGGGACATGAAAACGAAATTGAAGGCCGTGAGTGAGAGCGAATGATTGAAATTTGGAATTATCAAACTCACCACCCATGTCACACTGAAAAGTTTTGATTTATTTATTAAATTGGGTTTGGACAAGGCGGTGAAATTGAGTAAATTTGGTGAAGGTTTCGGATTTATATTTGAGTGGATAAGCCCAAACAAAATGTTAAGCTATAGTTTTCGCTTAAACCCACTTTTAGGTGTTACATACGTTCCTATATTAAAATAACATCACAAATCAAACTGTTTATCACACGCGAATAATCTGATTGTGTATGCTCAATACGTGATACTAGAAACATGTGACTAAGCTTATTTTCGTTAACTTGCTTCCCTAGCTAGTATGGTACTATAGTGTGGCTTACACCCGACGGGGTCTAGTTAGGATGGACGCGCAAGCCTTCTCACGGTAGTTAGCATGAGAAATAAGCCTATGTTAATCTGTGTGAAAATGTTTCGGTGTATCATGCTATGTAGTTAGATTATTTCGCGAACGCTTTCTCGATTATGCTAGTAGTACTAAAACTCGTATGCTCACCTTTACTTAATTGTATTGACTTGTATTTTAACGTATGTAACAGGTTGAGAATTTAACATGGATGCTTGGATGTTGCTAGTTTAGTTTGTTTTGTTTAGTTAGTTTGTTGATGTATTTCAGATTTGGAACTTATGTATGAAATCTAGGGGAAATGGAACTCGGTTGAGTTTTATGAGAAATCTCCGTTTTGTAATAATTGTTTAAATGTTGCGTTTAATAGTATGGGGTATTAAGCAGGTTGTGATATGTTAAATGATTGCTATGTAACATCTCGTGAACTTCAAGGCTTGTGCACCTCTCGCCTTCACGGGCAATGACGGACCGACTTCTATGTTTCACTGGTTCGATGCTATTGAGGTAACTTTTAGGCAAAGTGGATGCCCCGATGACCTCCGCACAGTGAAAGCTACCGGAGTCTTCCAGTCCCGTGCTCTTGACGGGTGGACCGCCGAAAGGAACAAGCGTGGAAATGATGAAGCTTACAGTCTATCTTGGGAGGAACTCAAGGAAGTGATGTTGAAGGAGTTTTGTCCTCCACACGAACTGCAAAAGCTCCAGAATGAGTTTTGGGGAATCAAACAGGATGGTCCCGACAATGCTGGATTCACTACTCGGTTTAAGATTTTGAGTATCATCTGTCCCAGCAGGTTGATACGACTGAGAAAGCTATCAACAAGTACATCCGTGGTTTGCCTGAATGTGTTGCAAATTTTGTGAAAGTTGCTCGTACTACAACCATCGAGGAAACCTTCATGCTCGCCGCTGAGATCAATGATCAATGAGTCCAAGATGGGTATTTCAAGAATCATTGCGAAAGTTGCCAATCAAGCCATCGTCGAACCAACCGCTGCTACCGAACCACCAAGTGACCCGAAGGGAAAGCGTCAGGGATGCAAGAGAGGAAACCCGAGTAAGAACTATGCTCTCGCCGCTCCAGCAAACCCGCAGCCACTTCAGTTAGCCGCTCCGAACGCACCTCCAGCTAAGCGTGCGTATACCAGACCGCACCCTCTGTGCCCTAAGTGCACTTATCATCATGCCGTTGGTGGCAACTGCCGTTTTTGCACGAACTGCAACATCTACGGCCACTTTACTCTGAGTTGCCTTACAAACCCTCGTCAGCCAGCTCCTCAGGCTCAGCAGCTCCAGCTTTACCCATTCCTCCTCAAGCCAATCAGCAGCAAGCTCCGAAAGCACGTGTGTGCTATGTTTGTGGTGATCCGAATCATTTCGCCAATGTCTGTCCAAATCTCCTGTCAAGCAAGAGCAGCCAGCACCGCAACCTCAGCAGAAGCCTCAGCCACCGCAGCAGCAGCAGCAACCACAAGCTGCGCGTGGCAGAGCCTTCAATCTCAACCATCGCCAGGCTCAGAATGACAACAATGTTGTCAATGGTACGTTTCTCGTTAATGGTATCTATGCTTCGTGTTTATTTGATACTGGTGCAGATAATTGTTTTGTATCGTTAGAATTCGAAAATGTTTTAAAATGTAAACGCGCTAAACTCCCAAAGACTTTCGATGTGGAAGTCGCCACCGGAAGAACCATTACCGTCAATTCCGTCTTACGTGGTTGTTCTCTCGATCTCAACAACCATGTCTTCTCAATCAATCCCATACCTATGTAGTTAGGTAGCTTTGATATCATAGTAGGTATGGATTTTCTTCATGAAAACCATGCTGAAGTTGTATGCTTCGATAACTCTCTCAAACGGTGATCAACTTCATGTTTACGGTGAAACTCCCTCAAAGAAGTTGATGCTTTTGTCATGTACTCGAGCACAGAAATGCTTGCAAAAGCGATGTCTTGCCTTCCTCGCCCACATTGTGAATCCGGAGAAAGAAAAGGAGACTTATAAAGATGTTCCCGTTGTTTGTGAATTTACTAAAGTCTTTCCCGACGATTTACACGGTTTCCCCCTACTCGAGATGTTGAATTCCATATCGATTTAGTTCCCGGAGCTACTCCAGTTGCTAAAGCTCCTTATCGCCTCGCACCATCCGAAATGCGCGAGCTATCAAGCCAACTTCAAAAGCTACTTGATAAAGGTTACATACACCCAAGCACTTCGCCATGGGGCGCTCCTGTCCTTTTCGTGAAAAAGAAGGATGGATCGTTCCGTATGTGCATTGATTATCGTGAACTTAACAAACTTACGATAAAGAACCGCTATCCTCTTCCTCGTATCGACGACTTATTTGATTAGCTTCAAGGTGCTACTTGTTTTTCTAAAATCGACCTTCGTTCCGGTTATCATCAGTTACGCGTGTTGGAAGAAGACATTCCTAAAACCGCCTTTCGTACTCCCTATGGCCATTTCGAAGTCGTGGTCATGCCTTTTGGTCTTACTAATGAACCCGCAGTTTTCATGGATTTGATGAACCGTGTGTGCAAAGCTTTCTTAGATCATTTCGTCATTGTTTTCATCGATGATATCCTTATCTATTCGAAGTCGAGAGACGAACACGCGCATCATCTTCGTTTAGTCCTCGAACTTCTTCAAGGAAATCGCCTTTATGCTAAGTTCTCTAAATGTGAATTTGGCTCGAAGAAGTCCAATTTCTCGGCCACATCGTTAACAGTCAAGGAATTCACGTCGACCCTCCAAAGATTGAAGCCGTCAAGAGTTGGATTACATCGAAGAATGCCTCCGAAATCCGTTCATTTCTTGGATTGGCGGGTTACTACCGTCGATTCATCGCTGACTTTTCCAAAATCGCCGTTCCGCTTACTGCTTTAACTCATAAAGATAAACCTTTTGTTTGGAATTCCAAGCAAGAGGAAGTTTTTCAAACTCTCAAGCGTATGCTATGCAACGCTCCCGTTCTCGCTTTACCCGACGGAAACGATGATTTCGTTTGTTTACTACGATGCCTCCAATCTTGGTCTTGGTTGTGTTCTCATGCAACAAGACAAGGTTATCGCGTATGCGTCTCGACAACTCAAGATCCACGAGAAGAACTACACTACCCACGATCTCGAACTCGGTGAAGTTGTTATTGCATTAAAGATATGGCGGACACTACCTTTATGGTACTAAGTGTACGGTCTTCACCGACCATAAGAGCTTACAACATATCTTTAATCAAAAAGAACTAAACATGCGACAACGTCGATGGGTTGAACTTCTCAACGACTACGATTGTGAGATACGCTACCATCCCGGCAAAGCAAACGTCGTCGCCGATGCTCTAAGTCGACGAAGCTATGTATATGGTATTCGTGACTCTCAAGCTTGTGCTAAACTTGAAACCCTCATCTATGCCGCTCAATTCGCCCGCTTTAACGAGAATACCCTTCAAGACGAAATGAAATTTGGTGCCGAAACTCAGCTTGTATCTAAATCTGATGGTATTTATTACTACCTCGATCGTATTTAGATTCCCAGTCGTGATAATCTCCGTAATTTGCTAATGACGAAGCTCATAAATCCCGATATTCCATTCACCCCGGTGCCGACAAGATGTACAAGGACCTTCGTCCTAAGTACTGGTGGCCGGGCATGAAAAAGGATATCGCCTTGTACGTCTCAAAATGCTTAACTTGTTCGAAAGTTAAAGCCGAACATCAAAGACCCTCTGGTTTACTCGAACAACCCGAAATCCCAATGTGGAAGTGGGAGAGTATAGCTATGGACTTCGTTACTAAACTCCCGCGTACTTCATCTGGTCACAATAGCATTTGGGTTATGTTGATCGTCTTACTAAATCTGCGCACTGTATTGCTATACGAGAATACTTTAAGGTCGAACGGTTAGCCCGAATCTATACCGACGAAGTTATATGTCGACACGGGATGCCTCATGACATCATCTCTGACCGAGACGGTCGTTTTAACTCGCATCTCTGGGAGACCTTTCAATCCGTTCTCGGTACTACGCTTAATCTAAGTACCGCTTTCCACCCTCAAACCGACGGTCAGACTGAACGAACGATCCGCACCCTCGAAGACATGCTTCGTGCGTGCATCATAGATTTGGGATACGCATTTAACTTTAATCGAATTCTCGTACAATAATAGTTATCAACCAGCATTCAAATGGCTCCTTTTGAGGCACTGTATGGAAGAAAATGTCGATCGCCTATTGCATGGCACGAGATCGGAGAAGCACAAATCACCGGTCCCGAGCTAATTCAAGAAACGACGGACAAGATCCTCCAAATCAGAGACAATCTCTTGAAAGCTCGGAGTCGTCAATAGAGTTACGCCGATAAATGCCGCAAGCCCCTACAGTTCGAAGTGGGAGATCACGTTCTCCTAAAGGTTGCACCTTGGAAGGGAGTGGTCCGCTTCGGCAAGAAAGGAAAGCTAGCGCCTCGATACGTTGGTCCCTTTAAGATTCTGGAAAGAATCGGTAAAGTAGCCTATCATCTCGAATTACCGGAGGAACTTAACAATGTACATCCGACTTTCCACGTGTCTAACCTCAAGAAATGCTTAGCCGAAGAAAATCTGCATGTACCTCTCGAAGATCTGCAAATCAATTGAAATGCTCCATTTCGTGGAGAAACCCGTTGAAATCATGGATCGGGGACCAAGAAACTTCGACGCTCTCGCATACCTATCGTGAAAGTCCGATGGGAAGGCAAACGCGGCACCGAGTTCACTTGGGAACTCGAAAGTGATATGAAAACGAAATATCCGCATTCTTTTGTTACGGCTACTGCCTAATTTCGGGACGAAATTCCCTAAAGTAGGGGAGACTGTAACAACTCGGAAATTCATTGTTATCTTTTCATTTTGTTTCCCGTTTATCTATCCGTTGTACTCCCGAGATTCGGTTTATAATAAAGTTTATGTTGATTACTTATGGTGTTGTACGTATTATCGCATCTAATTGCTTATAAAATCGCATCGCTAATCTCATCGCATCGGAAATCGCAGTTATTTATGTGGTTTTATGTTATTTATGTGTTATGTGTGTTTGTGGTTATGATTACGCTCGCTATCGCATCGCTCTCGCACTCTCAAATCGGTAAAATCGCACTATTACATCAAGTATAACGCTTAACGCTTTACTAAGACGCTTAATATAACTAACTAATACGAACCGAATAACTAAACGAACTCTTAACTGAAACAAACAGAGAAAATCCAATATTTGGACAAGTTCGCTCGAACTTGGTGACCCCAAGTTCGGCCGAACTTGACTGGTTAACCAAACTCTCTTCTTCCTCTAATAAGTTCGCTCGAACTTATCCTTTCCTTCACCAACATAGCAAGTTCGACCGAACTTGCCTTTTTAGTAAGGTTATCTTACAAGTTCGCCCGAACTTGACAAGTTTCTCAAAGAAACTCATCAAGTTCGACCGAACTTGGCTCTAATCTCACCAATTCTACACAAGTTCGCCGAACTTGTCTACTGCCCAACCAAGACTTAACCGTTTCAGCTTTTCGGAGACTGATGCACTTCCGTTCGCATATGCAGGCTGATCTGGCGCTCTTCTCGACTCTCCTCAGATCCCGAACTCTTACCTAAACGCACCCACAGTGAGTATACTTGACCCGTTTTGCTTAAACGCACTTTTTGGTGTTACGTACGTTCCTATATTAAAATCACATCACAAATCAAACTGTTTATCACACGCGAATAATCTGAATGTGTATGCTCAATACGTGATACTAGAAACATGTGACTAGGACTTATTTTCGTTAACTTGCTTCCCTAGCTAGTATGGTACTATAGTGTGGCTTACACCCGACGGGGTCTAGTTAGGATGGACGCGCAAGCCTTCTCACGGTAGTTAGCATGAGAAATAAGCCTATGTTAATATGTGTGAAAATGTTTCGGTGTATCATGCTATGTAGTAGATTATTTCGCGAACGCTTTCTCGATTATGCTAGTAGTACTAAAACTCGTATGCTCACCTTTACTTAATTGTATTGACTTGTATTTTAACGTATGTAACAGGTTGAGAATTTAACATGGATGCTTGGATGTTGCTAGTTTAGTTTGTTTTGTTTAGTTAGTTTGTTGATGTATTTCAGATTTGGAACTTATGTATGAAATCTAGGGGAAATGGAACTCGGTTGAGTTTTATGAGAAATCTCCGTTTTGTAATAATTGTTTAAATGTTGCGTTTAATAGTATGGGGTATTAAGCAGGTTGTGATATGTTAAATGATTGCTATGTAACATCTCGTGAACTTCAAGGCTTGTGCACCTCTCGCCTTCACGGGCAATGACGGACCAACTTCTATGTTTCACTGGTTCGATGCTATTGAGGTAACTTTTAGGCAAAGTGGATGCCCCGATGACCTCCGCACAGTGAAAGCTACCGGAGTCTTCCAGTCCCGTGCTCTTGACGGGTGGACCGCCGAAAGGAACAAGCGTGGAAATGATGAAGCTTACAGTCTATCTTGGGAGGAACTCAAGGAAAGTGATGTTGAAGGAGTTTTGTCCTTCGCACGAACTGCAAAAGCTCAGAATGAGTTTTGGGGAATCAAACAGGATGGTCCCGACAATGCTGGATTCACTGCTCGGTTTAAGATTTTGAGCATCATCTGTCCCAGCCAGGTTGATACGACTGAGAAAGCTATCAACAAGTACATCCGTGGTTTGCCTGAATGTGTTGCAAATTTTGTGAAAGTTGCTCGTACTACAACCATCGAGGAAACCTTCATGCTCGCCGCTGAGATCAATGATCAACGAGTCCAAGATGGGTATTTCAAGAATCATTCGAAAGTTGCCAATCAAGCCATCGTCGAACCAACGCTGCTACCGAACCACCAAGTGACCCGAAGGGAAAGCGTCAGGGATGCAAGAGAGGAAACCCGAGTAAGAACTATGCTCTCGCCGCTCCAGCAAACCCGCAGCCACTTCAGTTAGCCGCTCCGAACGCACCTCCAGCTAAGCGTGCGTATACCAGACCGCACCCTCTGTGCCCTAAGTGCACTTATCATCATGCCGTTGGTGGCAACTGCCGTTTTTGCACGAACTGCAACATCTACGGCCACTTTACTCTGAGTTGCCATACAAACCCTCGTCAGCCAGCTCCTCAGGCTCCAGCAGCTCCAGCTTTACCCATTCCTCCTCAAGCCAATCAGCAGCAAGCTCCGAAAGCACGTGTGTGTATGTTTGTGGTGATCCGAATCATTTCGCCAATGTCTGTCCAAATCGTCCTGTCAAGCAAGAGCAGCCAGCACCGCAACCTCAGCAGAAGCCTCAGCCACCGCAGCAGCAGCAGCAACCACAAGCTGCGCGTGGCAGAGCCTTCAATCTCAACCATCGCCAGGCTCAGAATGACAACAATGTTGTCAATGGTACGTTTCTCGTTAATGGTATCTATGCTTCGTGTTTATTTGATACTGGTGCAGATAATTGTTTTGTATCATTAGAATCGAAAATGTTTTAAAATGTAAACGCGCTAAACTCCCAAAGACTTTCGATGTGGAAGTCGCCACCGGAAGAACCATTACCGTCAATTCCGTCTTACGTGGTTGTTCTCTCGATCTCAACAACCATGTCTTCTCAATCAATCCCATACCTATGTAGTTAGGTAGCTTTGATATCATAGTAGGTATGGATTTTCTTCATGAAAACCATGCTGAAGTTGTATGCTTCGATAACCTCTCCAAACGGTGATCAACTTCATGTTTACGGTGAAACTCCCTCAAAGAAGTTGATGCTTTTGTCATGTACTCGAGCACAGAAATGCTTGCAAAAGCGATGTCTTGCCTTCCTGCCCACATTGTGAATCCGGAGAAAGAAAAGAAGACTTATAAAGATGTTCCCGTTGTTTGTGAATTTACTAAAGTCTTTCCCGACGATTTACCCGGTTTCCCCCTACTCGAGATGTTGAATTCCATATCGATTTAGTTCCCGGAGCTACTCCAGTTGCTAAAGCTCCTTATCGCCTCGCACCATCCGAAATGCGCAGCTATCAAGCCAACTTCAAAAGCTCCTTGATAAAGGTTACATACACCCAAGCACTTCGCCATGGGGCGCTCCTGTCCTTTTCGTGAAAAAGAAGGATGGATCTTTCCGTATGTGCATTGATTATCGTGAACTTAACAAACTTACGATAAAGAACCGCTATCCTCTTCCTCGTATCGACGACTTATATGATTAGCTTCAAGGTGCTACTTGTTTTTCTAAATCGACCTTCGTTCCGGTTATCATCAGTTACGCGTGTTGGAAGAAGACATTCCTAAAACCGCCTTTCGTACTCGCTATGGCCATTTCGAAGTCGTGGTCATGCCTTTTGGTCTTACTAATGAACCCGCAGTTTTCATGGATTTGATGAACCGTGTGTGCAAAGCTTTCTTAGATCATTTCGTCATTGTTTTCATCGATGATATCCTTATCTATTCGAAGTCGAGAGACGAACACGCGCATCATCTTCGTTTAGTCCTCGAACTTCTTCAAGGAAATCGCCTTTATGCTAAGTTCTCTAAATGTGAATTCTGGCTCGAAGAAGTCCAATTTCTCGGCCACATCGTTAACAGTCAAGGAATTCACGTCGACCCTCCAAAGATTGAAGCCGTCAAGAGTTGGATTACATCGAAGAATGCCTCCGAAATCCATTCATTTCTTGGATTGGCGGGTTACTACCGTCGATTCATCGCTGACTTTTCCAAAATCGCCGTTCCGCTTACTGCTTTAACTCATAAAGATAAACCTTTTGTTTGGAATTCCAAGCAAGAGGAAGTTTTTCAAACTCTCAAGCGTTGCTAGTTTAGTTTGTTTTGTTTAGTTAGTTTGTTGATGTATTTCAGATTTGGAACTTATATATTAAATCTAGGGGAAATCGAACCCGGATGAGTTTTATGAGAAATCTCCGTTTTGTAATAATTGTTTAAATGTTGCGTTTAATAGTATGGGATATTAAGCAGGTTGTGATATGTTAAATGATTGTTATGGAACATCTCGTGAAATCAATCTGGTCGCCTAGTGCCACTAACCCCGATGTTTCCGCCATCGGTTGGGGTGTGACATAAAGCTCTATAAAAAAACAGAAAGTTTATGAGGATAAATCCTCTAAATTTGAATGTCACACCCTTGTTTTTAAGCCCGACTAACCATACATGTGATTATGAGCATTAGGACATAGGAATGTATGAAGAAAACATGAGTTTTCTTCCAAAACATGGAGAATCAAAAAGATGAAAATGAGCAGAATTTTAGGTGTACTTTGGACCTAAAAAATGGTGAGGTTTCACCTTAGTTTGCCCAAGCAAACTTGTGAGAATCTTCCTATAGGTTGTATAAGTGTTATAGAAGAAGAAACAAGAAGAAAATTGTAGTAGAAGTGAGTTAAAACTCACTTTTTATGGCTGGAACTCTAAAAAACATAGTTGAAACTCAGCTGAGTTTGGGAGAGTTTTTGAAGTGTTTGGAGGTTTGCAAAAGTGGAATAAGGAGTGGGGAAGTATTTATTATACAGGGAAGGGATTAGGGTTTAAGTGGGTTGGGGTTTGGACAAGATTTGGGGGAGTTTAGACTTGAAACTAGTCCACTAAACCCAGTCCAAAACTGGAAAATAGGGGCTACCATATTTTATTTTTTTTCTTATTTTTTGTTATTTAATGTTATATATTAGGTTAATAGATGTTATGTATTATGTACATAACATGTATTATCGTGTGACAAGTTATTTCGGGAGTATGAACCTCATAAGTTAGAGTTTTATTAGCGAAAAGAGCGGGTTTTAAAGTTTTAAAAATTCCTAAGATGGTTACAAGTGTAGATTTCATAATTATACTTTTTGCGATCGAATAATCAAGTGTCTCGTGTGAATGAAGCGTGTATGCATTACGAATACACGGTAAGGATTTACGATTTAATTCATGTTTAGAAATCATGTAATGAATGTATGCACGAATCAGTGTATATATAATGTCTATCTCGCATAAAAATATAAATTTCATTACAATCAAGTCTCGGATTTACAACGATTCGAAAATGAGATACAATTATAAGACGACACATTTCCGAAAATAGGATTCTGATTCGTCCTTTCTAAAAATAGAAAGTTGCGAAAGGCGAAGCGTTACATTAAGCTTTCAACACGGTTGTTTCCTCTCCATACTTTTGTGTCCTTGATCGAGCAAACCGATTGGCAAATTCTTCTCCAACATTACCACCTCTTAACAACGTCTGAAAATACAAATCATGGAATCATTGTTATATTCATAATTTGAAAAAAGAAGACATAGTTATGATAGTGCAGTAAGAAACAAATAATCTATGAATATTATAAATGTGTTTGCAATTACATTACCTCCACATTAGTCCTTAAATATTGTTTCTTTTACCTTGCTATTAGAACTTGTCTGTTTACTTTTAGGAAAATAGTTCAGGATATAAACCATTAGTATCTGTTTGACTAAAATTCGTTTACCAAAGTTACTTATTTAACAGGTAATAAGAGGGGTTACCATCTGAGGATATTCTCATAGCTTGCTCTATTGATTCAATAAAAGAAAGCAATTTTACATAAATACTCAATCTGATGTAACCTTCTTAACCATAAAATCAAAACTTCATTGTCAGAAAAGAGGTAAACTAATAAAGACATGAAATTTTGAATCTTTAATAGTATCCCAAACCAATAGTATCCCAAACCTAATGAGTAAAAAAAAAAAAAAAAACAGGGAAAAGTTAATAGAATCAAGGGATGAACGATTGAATATCTTCATCTCAATAATGGCGATGATGGCAGTTTGATGATTGAAAGTTAAGTATATTGAAAATTATACAAACATATTGACTTAGTAAACTTTTCTCTATAAGTAGACTTATAAACTTGTTCATAAATTTGTTAACGGGTTAGGAAGTTGCTAAAAGAATTATAAACTTATTCTCGGGTTATGATTCGTATTGATAGTTTACATTTTAGTATAATTTTAATTTTAATGCCTAATATTTTAATTGAAAAATTAGTTAAGGTACTAAAGACATAAGGAAGTTAATACTAAACTCTTGTTTCCCCCTTCTTTTGTCGTTTTACCTCCACCACAACTCATCGTCGTTGCTTGAGTTTTGATGTAGTTATCGCCCAAATCCTTCGATCGGTGGTTGGCCGTCAACATTCTGTATCAAATCAATCAAACATGTACCATATAACTAACGCCAAGATCTCGGCTCACTGATGCTGCTTTTAGGCACCCATCTTTGCATAGCATAAGAGAAAAAAAGATGGAAACTTACTGACTTTGGAGAATCCAACGCTTTTTTTTTTGGATCAGAGATCCCATGGAAAATGCAACCCTCCACCCATGGCAATCCCACCTAAATTTCACATTAAAATAGCAGGTCCAATATATTTAATGCATCATAAAGAAGTAAAAAATAACATAAATCAATGACAGGTGCACATAGCATATACAGAGAAATGATAGAACTAAACATTCTGTAACTTACAAACACAAATGATAGTAAAATTTTCAATTGTACTTACAAAGAGGAGAGAAACATTTGTTTATTTGGGAAAAATGTATTCAGCGTCGACCCATACAGACATTATCCAATAGGGATGAGCAAACCATACCCTCAAATACCGGTACTGAACCGTACCGTACCGGGTTTATTCGGTACCAAGCTCATCCCTATTATCCAATTCAAAAAAAATTACATAACCACCTCTGACGTGTGAAGTTTTCATTGAACACATCAGATTATTATCGGACAACATTATTAACTTCAACCATACTTGACAAACTTTTTTTAATAAATTGCTGTGTATTAGGTAAAACTATCCAGGGTCAACTTGGCATAAGATTATACTTGTAATGCATAAACCTCATACATCGGTTTATTCAAAGGTCATTTAATATTTGACACTAATTATTCTAAATTTTGTCATCCTAACCCGTTTTGAGTCGGCACAAAAGAACACACTTTGACCAATCATCTAACATGCCCATCCCGCCCATTTTGAAGAATATTTATGGAAGTCCGTAAATTCATCACATGAACCATCTGTACCTTGGGTTCCCCTTTTGTTGAATCTTAGATGGTCCAAGACTCTTATGGGAAGATAAGGACCAGCAAAAAAGAACGGTTGAGAGCTCACCTTTATAAAATAAATAATTAAACTTCCTGCCAAAAAATAGAAATTCCCTTCAGCGGATCAGTTTTGACCCGATAATACAGTTTTGGATCAACTCGATCAATTATATCGATTTACACCCAAGGACAAACATAGTCGACCGAAACTTAAATTGATTAACTCATAGCTTAAAAAAAAGGTACACTGAAAGTTAACGGGTCAGTTCTTGCTTAGATTATGAAACACACAAAGGTGGAATTTTGACCCATTATAAGTGAGACAGATTCATATATAATTCCTTCCCACAGAACCAGGCTGTAAAGACAAACAGAGAGATATATAACAAGTTATCAAATTACTTCCACAAATGACATGGTGTGTGGAAATAAATCATTGGATAGTTTAAAAGAATAACGTCTTTAAACACAAACCCGGTTCCTACCCGATTGTTGACTTTGTTGACCAAACCCAGACCCACTTCCTACCCAAGTCCAATTCTAAAAGAATCCGTTAGATGCACTTCTAAATGGAGTTACCTCATGTCCTGGTATTTATGAAGAATAGAATGCATGGGAGGATAGCATACTTTAAAAGAAAACAGCTAAAGCCAAAATAGGAGGCGTAGCTCTGTCCATTCAAACGAAACACCATGGTCGTAAATATATTTCTTCCCTGCATACAACACAAAATGAACGAAAAGCCTTAAAAATCAATGGTTCCATTGAAGACTTCTATGGAATTCCATAAAATTAGCACATGTGAGTTACCCTATTTTAAATAAGATGCCGAACATAAGAACACAATATATTAAACTGCGAGTAAATATATTTGTGTAAAACTATCCAAACATTAAATGGGTCAAACGGGTATATCACCAAATCTTCTATATAAAAGAATTAGACATCAAATAACATTTTTGTTAGCAACTAACAGGTAGGATTCATTTAGATAGCATATCCATTTTTTTTGTTAGCAACTAACGCTGAAATAGCAAATAGAAGAGAATGAATCAAACATCTCTACAAATTATTAACTAATTACATAAACATATAAAGAAAAAAGAGATAATGTCTATTGTTAGATAATATATATAATATAAATAATCTCTTACCCAAGAAGTTTATTCTTCATTGCCACTTGAGTATTTTAAAAGTACAAAAGATTCAGCGAGGCTCAGAGTTGGTGAAACGATGACGCCACCATGGCTGCAAGGGAGGTTGCAGGTCAACACCCGCCATCCTCTAACCTCGCCACGCCGAATCTTCATCCGGTATTTTACTGGGATTATTAAACTCATCACAGCCTTATCAGATTATCAGAAACCGTAACCGACCAAAAGGCAGAGCATGTGAAATCCCCAAAATAACCAGCCACCACCAATTGCCCTGTAAAACATAAACATGAACACAGTTTAGTAAGCTAAATCTCAGAAACTTCAACAATAATGAAACACGCCTATTGAATTTGGTGTCATTTACTTAATTAAAAAAAATCATTATGAAAGTTTATAAACTCAATCTGAACCTTATAAAGTATAAACATTTCAAATCAATCCCAAAGTATATAAACACTTCAAATGAAACCCCTTAACTAACCAATGATCCAAATCTAAAGAATATTAACAGGAATCACATTACAAAACCCTTAAAATAAAGAATATTAACAGGAATCACATTAAAAAACTTTACTTCATAACCGAAATCATCAACAACAATCATCAATAAATCGACCTATAGCCAAAACTAAAACCCTAAAAAAATGAAAATTATAACCCTAAAAACAACTAAAAGTAACCGTATAAAAAAACAAAATTATTTCTTCACCGATATCATGAACCACATCAAAGACCAATCGTATAGCAACAAAAAATCATATAAAATACCCTTAAAAAAAGAATTTTTAACTTAAAAAAACTTCACTTCAAAACCGAAATCATCAATATATCGACTTATAACCAAAAGTAAAACCCTAAAAAAAACGAAAACGGGTATGGATTGGGTTGCGGGTTCCGAATAGGAAAACATAATTTTTATTTGTTTATATAATATATAGATATAGATTAACAAAAGACACGAATAAAGCAAAAGGAATAAAATTATTGTACTCCCAAAAGAGTTAAAAAGCGAAGTAACGATCACCATTAGATCGATCTTTTCCTCTTCTACTTTCACTGTTCATATTTTGACCAATTCATTTCTGGTTATCAGGTTATGTGAGGCGAGATTTTGTTTTCATAACTATGAAACATGAAAATTGTGTACTTACAAATAGTGCCACATTTGATAAATTGCTATTCTTAATTCAAGAAATTCATCAAACAACATGTATTCATTTTTTATCCTTAGATAAGTACACTAGTCAGTATGGTTTGTACTTTGTGACGTAGGTTTTCTATGTCCATTTTTCTTTAAAAGTACGTCTTGTTCATAAATTCCAAAACATTTACGATGAAATCCTACTCACCAGATGTATTTTGTTGGACGACGACATAAAGCACAAAAAACTGCCGAGTAAATAAAACACCACCCGAATAAAGGGTTACAAACAAGAGCAAATTGACAAAGCGAAAAGGCATAGGCAACTATTTGATTCAACACAATAATAATCAGATGATCAAAGCCTCTAAAAGGTCTTTCTTCTAATAAAAATAAATGCATGAAATCGGATCGAATGGTGTAAACGTTATCATTCCTTTTGTTCCTCACTTGGTTTAGTCGCCCCGGCTTCCTTAATCTCTTCACCACCCTCATCCTGTTCCAATATTCATGTGTCAAAACAATCGACATTTTCACATTCGAAACATGTATCAAAACATTGTGGTATTTTAGTCATACCTGCATATCGGATGTCCACAAAGTAAGATTGTCACGAAGAAGTTGCATGATCAAAGTGCTGTCCTTGTATGAGTCTTCGCCCAAAGTATCCAACTCGGCAATTGCTTCATCAAACGCCTGCAAAAAGAGGTTATAGAATCTTGTTAACTCTTATTCACAAATGGTGTGTAATCTTAGACGCGATTACAGTTTTTAAATCTTATACCTGTTTGGCAAGACCGCATGCACGGTCTGGTGAGTTCAAGATCTCGTAGTAAAACACCGAGAAGTTAAGAGCCAATCCTAGACGGATTGGGTGTGTTGGGGCAAGTTCAGCATTTGCAATGTCCTGCAAAATCGAATCTTGTATTACAAATCAACAATGACAAAGCAATTGATGATAATTAAAAACCATTTAACCTAATCTATCAAGGAGTTGCTTCTTATAGCTTCTTATCGATTGATTTCTATACACAATGGTATAGAATTAAAAACAAGCAGATGAGAGAGAGTTATCCTCTTCATATGACTTAACACGATTGAACCCAAATCAACGAAAACAATAGCAAAACCTAAGTTAATCATACTTGAAATACTAATGAACCTACAAAAATCTACGTAAAAGTATAAAACAATAACGCTAAACGAAAACATATCAATATACATCTGCAAATGCAAATGAAAAGCAACTGTATAGATCAAATATCTTCTAGCAAATCCACATATCGTTCGCATTAAAACGTATCAGCTTTTGTATTCCTTCAATTCACACATTCATATTAACCTAATTCAACTTTCAACACACAAATCACCTACAGAGTTCTAACTTTTATACATATAAATCTACACTTTCACATAATTATTCATAACACAATATAAGTCAAACTTCAAAATATCTTCTAAACTCTAAATAACACTAGCAAATCTACACATCAATCATCATATCACATTCATATAAACCTAATGGAACTTTCAACACAATATAATCATGCAAATATGATAACAAAACCCTAACCTGAGCAGCCTTATAGGCATTAAGCGTACTCTCAGCAGCCTCTTTCCGATCAGCACCAGTTTTAAACTCAGCCAGATACCGATGATAATCTCCCTTCATCTTCAAATAAAACACCTTAGAATCACCAGATCCAGCAGACGGAACAAGTTTCGAGTCCAGAAGCTTCAAAATCCCGTCGCAAATGTCCGATAACTCCTTCTCGATCTTAGATCTGTACTCCTTGATCACCGTTACATGCTCCTGGTTACCGCGAGACTCTTCCTTCTGCTCAATCGACGATATTATCCGCCAAGACGCACGGCGAGCGCCGATGACGTTCTTGTACGCGACGGAGAGCAGATTGCGTTCCTCCACGGTGAGTTCTTCGGTGTCGGAGAGTGAGTTGGAGACTTTTTCCATGAATTCTACCATCTCTTCGTAGCGTTCGGCTTGTTCGGAGAGCTTTGCCATGTATACGTGCTCTTCACGCGCCGTCGTGGCCATGGTTGACTGTAGGAGTGAGAGGAATTAGGGTTTTGAATTGAGGTTTTTTAGAGAGAGAAAGTTTGGGTAGTGGAGAGGTTGAAAGAAAGGGAAGGGGGGTTTTATAATAACAATAAGATGGTTTTTTTTTTAAATTAATTAATTTATTGTTATTTAGAGTTTAAAGGGAAGGGGGGTTTTATAATAACAATAAGATGGTTTTTTTTAATTAATTAATTTATTGTTATTCAGAGTTTATTAATATGGAATTAAACTGAGATTTATAGAGTAAAATCGGATTTGGAAGTGTGTTATCTGAAGATCATCTAGCTTATTCTTTTTATTAGAAGTGTTATGGATCAGATTGATTACCGAATATTCTAACTTTTCTTTGAAGAGTTAAGTTGTTCGGACTATTTAGTTAAATCAGACGCTCTACAGTTTTTAAGGATCTTAGGCTAGTCTACAAAGAATTTTAGATATGAATGCTATTTGGAGATTAAACAGATTCAATGAGATGAATTATATTGTGTGATGATGAATATATTGAGGTCATAGATAATTATGTGATGAAACGCTATTTTCTGTGTTTCTATATACTAGGTTAGAGATCTGTGTATTATATTGGTTGAGTAAAAAATATTAAATAGTTAATAAAAGAGATTTAGAAATAATAACTATAGTAATGACTCGTATTGAGATAACAAAAGGTTAAATATAATAAGTAGGAAAAACAAATATTGGACACATGTAACTGTTACACGTTACATAATCAGATACTTATTTGTTAGGTATATGATTATCTTGTATTGGATTGTGTTGTAAATACATGCCCTATTTAGGAAAAAAATCTTCCTTTGTTGTTTTGAATTTATTTCATATGACGATATTAGCAGGCGATGCAGGATATTGATTGAACATATTCTTAACAAAATATTTGAAACTCGAGTCCCATGTTTCCAAAATTCATGACAATGAGTCCCTGAGGCCAACCACCGTTAGTGCATCCATGGGGGTTTGTTTTTCTGTACGCCCCACCATTACCTCTTCCTCCTTAGTTTTCGGTCATCCACAACCACCGCAAAACACCATTACCCACTTACAGCACCCCTATCATCAACCCTCCTCCAGAACCCTAGATATCAAGTTTCTTTTTTTATATTTCAAATTTCACTAATTCATCCCCATATATCGTCATCTCAAATTTTAAGGATTATGACATCAAAAGCCACCAACTTCATAAATTGGTAGAATTATTATCCAAATCTCATCATCCTCCTGCAATTCAAAATCCCCATACACAAATCAAAAGCTTTCTTCTTCCTCGCAGATCTCAAACACTCTCTCTGGTAGTCTCCATCTAACTAATCTTTTTCTTCTACTTCTCAAACAAAAACCTACAACACATATCTTTCTATATATCATAAAGACCACACCACACAATAACTCTAATCAGCTATAAGAAATTAGTATCAGATATGGATGGTTTGGGGTGGAACTTCTTTTTCTACTAATGGGTGGTGGAACGTCAGTGGTGAACAGTGTTAGTTGAGATTGACGGTGGAGTGTGGCGATTCGGTTGATGTCAAGAAGGTGTGGGAGGTTGTGATGTCACAGCGGTGGTATTGCTTTTGGGTGGTGGTTGATTAGGTTGACTTGGAGGAGATTCAATTAGGTTGATGTTTATTCACGAGGTGGGGTTTGGTGAGGAAGATGATGAACGGTGGTAATGATGGTGGTAGATGGATGGTGTTAGTGAGAAAGATAATGATTGGTTTAATAATAATAATAATAATAATAATAATAATTATTTTAAGGGTAAAATAGACTTTTAACAATAAGGGGCAAGGGCAAACAATATTCATTCAAATAATATAAACTAGTCTTAAGCCCTGCGCGTTGCGGTGCGGGGAGCGTAAAACTGTGTTACCAAGGTTGTCGGGACCATGCTAAGTAACAACTGAACTGCGATCAAAATAGGGAAAAAAACATATACAAAAACACGAATTTTTAACACCAAATGACATACGTGACGTAAAACCTATCAAACTTCGTGCTAAATAGCAACCGAACAAAAAAAACCTAAGGAACCAAATATGACCATCAAACATTGTGCTAAGTAGCAACCAAACGACGACCAAATCCTAGAAAAAGCGTACAACAAAACTAATAAAAACTAAGCTTGTTTAACTTCCTTTGGCAAAATTATAAAAAAAAACACAAAACCACAAAAGCTAAAAATATTACTATTCATCAACATCTTATAAATTAATACATATATATGAATTAGCAACTTATTTATGCATAAGGTGTTGTACATCATGCTTGGGGATTTTTCAAAAAAAAAAGTTGTTTTTTTAGTTTTATTCCAAAAGTATTTGATGAATTATTTTTAACCCAAAGCTATCTGAGTTGTTACTTTTAAGCCAAAACTTTTCATCTTTTCAATTTAACCTCATAACTTTTTTACTTTCAACTTTGTTCTCTTATGCTTTTCATATTTCGCAAATTTTTCGTTTTACGCTTTGTTTTAAATTTTGCGAGTTAATACCGCGCAACGTGTGTGTAGTTCAACGTTTTTACGTTTCGTTTTACGCTTCGTTCTATGTTTTGCGAGTTAATACGATGCATCGTGCGTGTGTGTTGTTTAACGTTTTTACGTCGTCTATTTTTTCCCGTTTGACAAGTTCGTTAATAACGTGCGGGTCCTATATCGACTAACTTATATTTTATATGTTTTACGTTTCGGTCTAATTTCTTCGCCGCAAATTTAGAGTTGTTGGTCGCTCGCGGTGGTGTGACATTAATGCTATTTGGCACGGTTTTACGCTCCGCCGCAATACGGGGGGTGCTTAATACTAGTTTCCACTTAATTACTAACAACCAAATTGATTACTAACAACAAAATTGATAGAAGGATGCAACCTGATGGATTTTGGAAACCTCGGGGACTTAGGTTTCCAAAGTTTTCATTCGGGTACTCAACTTGATGTTGCTCATAAACCCGAGAAACGCAAATTATGTTAGATATTTTAGTGTAATCAGGGATTAACTTGGTGATCAAAGGGAATCATAACATACATCGGACAAGTTAGGAGGTGCGGGAGTGCACGCTTGTTCGAGTTCTTATAATTCCAAATATTTGGGCGGAGCCCCGAAGGGGGGTTCCAAGGGGCAACACCCCCTTGGCGGGGGTCCGGGGGCAGCGCCCCTGGGAGCAGGGTCCAAGGGGCGGCAACCCCTGGCGGGGTCCAAGGGGCAGAGCCCCTGGCTGAGGTCGAGCTGCCAAAGGCAGTTATCTGCAAACAAAATTTTATTAAATTGGAAACAAAATTTTTTTTAATTAAATTGCTTTATGGAAAATGTCTTAGAAAATAAAATTTTATTAAATTTTGTATTAATTTTTAATAACAAAAATGAAGGCAGTTATGAGGCAGTTTTATTAAAATTTGAAAATAAAACTGCCAAAGGCAGTCATCTGCAAACAATCCCCAAAATTCGAAATCAGTTTTTTGGTCACATCCCTGGTTCATACGAATTCACCAACACACATACAATTTGTTCGATTTCTCAATCAAAGTTGTATCCGATTGAATTATTTGGTAGAACCACCGAAATAATTTGATATGAGAGTGATTACACGCCTCTCTGATCGTCCGGTTATTACAAATTCCCCAACAAATTACACTTTAATCAACAAAATTATAGAAATTTATACCTATTGCAAATGCATGATGGACGCTTGAATCTATTTAGAACTTATCTTATATAAGTTATCTTGTACGTAGAGATTTAATTCTTATTCTTAATATGTTTAATAATTTGCAACTTGATATAAGCTCTATATTTTCAAGATTTTAGTTAGGCTTTCAATCTCATTAAAAAAGAAAAAGATCAACGAAATTCTTTAAACCTATTGTCTGTCGGACTTTAACACAATAACTCTAAAGCTAGATTTTCAATTCCCCTATGATTATGGGAACTCTTTTATGTTCAAATCATCAACGTGTACGATGATAATGACGAATTGGAATCAATGTGTCTATTTATATATATATATATATATTATATATATATATATATATATATATGCAAGCAGATTTATGGTTAAGTTAATTGTGATTTGTGAATCTTCTATAAATATCCACTAAGCGAGTGTACCTAATGCACCCAAATTGTCTTAATCTGTATAAAAGCTTATTCTTGAGAACTTGTCTTACATGTTACTATCAATTTACAATGCGAGACATGCTTCATGTGTTTTATGTTTTTTTCATGTGTTTGATGTTTTCTTATCGAGTCTAAGTGTCAAACGAGCTCAAATAATATCTATTAGACGTTATCAGATATCGACTTCATGCATTGGCAAAAAAAACAATTTTACACTATATGTCAACTTTTTAAAATCACTTTTCCAAAAAGACTTGACTAAGACCACCCGTAGTGGGGTTTTTTGGCTTTTTTTTCCCTAAAAAACGCCTAACCAAGCCCCTGGGGCGTTTTTTTTTTCAAAAAAAAATACCCACAAGCGTTATTTTTTCCACGCCCCTCCCTTGTTTCTTTGGCCAATTAGATCATTCCATTTCAATTATCATTATTTTTAATTTAAGAAAAAAAGAAAAATCGGGTAATCTTGATGGAATTACATTGATCATAAAGCCCCCTTGCTGACTGGGCTGCCACATGACGAAAAACGCCAAAGAGTGGGCCTTTGTTTTACCCTCCCACTACACATGGTTTAATATGTTTTACACTTTGTAGCTATACGTACTCCATGTCCCAAAATTTCTTGCACGACAAGAGATTATAATTTTTCATTTTATTGTGTGTGCAAAGTCGGTTAAACCGAGGGTTTGGTTAATTCATCATCATCATACTCAGTAAATCCCACCAATAGCAAGGCTAAAGTAGGGTCTAAGGAGGGTAAATGTAAACAGTCTTACCTTTACCCCGTAGGAAGATGAGGGTTCAGTTAATCGAAAAGTATTAACCACAACTATAACAATGGTTGGTTAACCATTGATTATGGATCACTTTCGGTTAAATCCAATGTATATAAAACTTGTAAAATATAAACTCATGAACATGCAAATAAAACAAATATAAAACTTGTAAAATATAAAACTTGCAAATGATATAGATACCACATGCATATTGGTAGTTGTCCCTATATACATAATAAAACAAATAATAATGGACCCTCAATTGGACTAAAAGGTTAAAAAAATCTGATGAGCCGTGAACTTATAAATAATATTACATTAAGTGAATATGGTGTGTGTGTGTGTGTGTGTGTATGTCTGGCTAATTGGTTCGGTTATTTTTGGTTTTAGATATATGATCAACCGAAACCGAAAGTTCGGTTATTCAAAAAACAATAACCAAACCACCGATTATTGCTTCAGTTCGGTTTTGCAGTTCAGTTAATTCGATTATCTAGTTTCGGTTTCGCTTAATTCGGATTTTATGTTCACCCCTAGTTTTCACCGTCTTTATATCTTGACCGATCATCTACATCTTTATATTTTGGGTTTACTAGAAATTCCAAGCCTCAAGTAACACCAATGTCTCTTGGGCCCAATGATTTTGTATGAGGTGAATTGGACAATTAGTGTGTGTAATACAAGGGGCAGGATGTTACAACATCTCTAGACTTACGAATATGCTCTCAAGATCCTCAGTTATTGTCCATATTATTGTATGCTTGATTATATACACAGAATTATCGCCTTATTGGCATGAATTTATATCTTTTTAATTTATATTTCGTAGACTCAAGACACAAACTGGTTGTCTTCCATTCACCAAAATATAATATCATTTTTAAGATTTTCAAATACGAATGCAATTTAAATAACATCTAAATCCAATCCAAAAATGATATCAGTTTGATATTAACAACGCACTGAACTTTATACTTACAAAGGCAATTGGATTTTCATAAAATGAAAAGGATGTTTATTTAGCTTTTAATGAGACTTTTAGTGGTTTAGACTTTTTACTAGTTTAGCATATTTAATGGTTCAGATTATTTGTATTGTGAGCAGATGTCTGAATGATTCAGACATTGCCTCTGAATGGTTAAGCATTATACTGAGTCTTAATAGTTAAGACCTCTTATCTGAATTAGTCAGACATATGTAGTGATGGCAATGGGTCAGGTATTGGTAATCACATACCCATACCCAGTTGTAAAATCATGTCCCATACCCGACCCAATACCCGTCGAGTAATTACCCATCGGGTACCGGGTATACCCGCGGGTATCAGGTATACCCATTAGTGTGTTAAAAGATATACGTTGGAATTTCCAAATACATGTTTTACTATTATAATTATCATATGATTTTATTTATGCAACAACTATTATACATTAAATTTGTACATGACATACATATAACTTTTGTCGTAAATTAATAATAACTTTATAATACTTATACACTTATATGCATATACTTCAAAGCATACAAAATATAAATGCTATTATCAAATACACATGCTAAAATAAAATATTTTTTCACATTATGAACATACTAAAATAAATCACTAATAGATAAGTGTTAATGGAAATAAAAATAAGAATTAACAAATTCGGGTATATGACCGGGTATATAGTTCGGGTAAACGGGTATGTGGTTTCGGTAATCCGTTTTAGCTCAGTTGGTAGAGCGCAAGGCTCTTAACCTTGTGGTCGTGGGTTCGAGCCCCACGGTGGGCGCCAATAAAGAAACCCTAGATCAACTAGACCGGAATCAAAGTAGATCTATGGAATGGACTCTGCATAAAAGGGTTAACCCTCCATTTGGTTTCACGATAGATGATGAATAGAACAATTGTCACACCCCGACCCGCAGCGGAAATAAGATTCGGGGCATAATTGGGTTATCACCAAAGCACATGACATTTACTATTATGTTTCATAATTAAATGAAGTCAAAGTTACATTTCTCAAACATCCAAACATGTTCATTCATTACAAAGGAAAATAACCAAACATAATAATCCAAATACTAAATCGTTTTATTTCTTCTAATCCAGGTCCTATGTGTTCCTAGCTGCTGCTGGTTCACCTGTATCATGTGTAAAATGGGAGGTTTTTGGGTCAACATAAGTTGGCGAGTGAACCTTATAGATAAACATTTGATAATGATTTTCTGGTTAGTTTATCAATAAAATATTGTGCATAATCATAAAAGAGCATATTATGAAATCAAGCAATGGCAACATCAGTTACAATTATAACATACATTAACAATCGATAGCATACATGAACATACCAACATCATATGATAATTAACATAAATGAACTGTGCGATCAAGGCTCAATCAAACGGAACCGATCGAATTGCATGAACTGGAAATGTAAATTGAACTGTGCGCTCAAGGCTCAATCAAACGGAGCCGAACGTATTGCATGAACTGGAAATGTAAATTGAACTGTGCACTCAAGGCTCAATCAAACGGAGCCGAGCGTATTGCATGTATTGAAATGTAAAATGAAATGACCGATCAAGGCTCAATCAAACGGAGCCGATCGTGCGGGCACGCCCTGATCAACCGCATAATAAAATGGGGATCAAACTCAACCTCGATGGATGGGGAGCTACGGCCTCGGCAATTGCATGTATTGAAATGATAATTTGCAAACTATAATAACTACTTAACAGCAACAATTAATACACATGTCATGATATGATATATGCACAATAACTTGGTTATAATATGTAAATGAACAAGACACATGATACACCCCAAAAACGTGATTAAAACGGGGAATTTGAAGGGTTCACTCACATTGGGTGCGTTGGATTTGAGTTGGTGAGATGCGCACGATTTAGACGAAGCGAGTCAACGAGGAATCACTAACCTAAATAATAATGGGAAAAATATATTAAATGGATGGATTTTATTAAAGATTTTAATGGGATTTTTAGATATATTTTTGTGAGTTTATGGCTATTTTCTATCCTAAAAAATGTTATTTTTAAGTATTTTTAATTGATTTTTAATTTAAATTAAACAAATAAATATTTAAAAAAAATAATATTTTTTTTACTGTTTGACCGTTGACCGTTGACCGGTTCGGTCAGCGGTAATACTTGCGCCGAGCGGGATTCGAACCGGTGACCTTCCGTTCACGCGCACGTAGCTCTACCAACTGAGCTACGTGACTAACCCGTTAGAAATCCGGTTTTAATTATATTTATACACTTATTCGAATTTACCGAAAATTCCTTTATTTTGCAAAACGTTTTAATCTCATTGAACCGGTGTTTGTGACGGGACTCGATCGCGCGACGTGTAGTTTGTTTTGCACACAGTCCACCGCTGGACTGTGTGTCTAACCCGGTTATATTCTTGAATTATATTATACTTAACAACTACTCGGTCTAACCCGGTTAGTTCATGAATAAAAAGGAATGTTATTACGCAGTGTGTGTGTAGTAAGGATCGAACTCGGGACTCGTATATAAACTTTGCACACAGTCCACCGCTGGACTGTGTGTCTAACCCGTTAAATATCCGAATTATAATTACTCTTATATTCTGAAATAGGTTCATCTTCTTCATCGGATTAAACTGTCAGCGTATTTCAACTGGTTAAGATTGATTTTGTGACATTCAAAGATCTTAAACACTAATAGTAATTCAATAGTAAGGAATGGAAAGAGTTTAAAGAACAGGATTTACCGATTGGAGATAAACACAGAAATCCGGTGAAAGTTCTGTCGGTACAGGAATTGAGCTCCGACTGTTGAAACAATTAACAGTGTGGTTCGATTATTTATAGAATTAAATCATCTAAACAAGGTTTAAATGAAGTGTAGGATATCATACCCTTTCACAGTGAAATTCCGGCAATTTCAGAAACTTTCCGGCGAAGGTGAGATTTCCGATAAATGTTGGCTAAGATTGATTCTGATGATGGAATTGTGTTAGAGATTGACTAATCACATGTTTTAAACAAAAAGAGTCGAAGAAATTACCGTGAGAATGCAAGTCCCAGTTTTCCGGTGAGTTGCAGAAAATTTCCGGCGATCAAATTCAGAGGGTCTTACAGTTCAGAATCTTGACGAAAATGAAATTGAGTGTTGTTGTGATAGTTATGAATCGCGCAAATGATCAGGACTTTGATTTAATCAGAGTTTGGTACAATTTCGGTTTCAAATACCGGAAGTGATGAAGTCTTTAAGTTCATTTAATTAGGACTTAATTAGAAACCGATATTCATCGGTTATGAGCTAGCCAAACGAAGTCGAAAAGATTTAGCGTTCAGTTTGCCGGTTTCCGTTATTCAGATGGCACCAATGGTTAATTTGAGTTCGCGTATAAGATCCATTTAGTTGCCAATTGTTACAGAAAACACGTCGTGGCGGAGTGGTTTGGGAAGTGGATGCTAAGTTGTTGTAGTGATTCAGCTGACCCGGGTTCGAGTCCGGTCAGCTGCAAATGGTTTTTATTAATTTTATTTTAACTTTTTATCCAATTTAATTTTTATAGTTTAGTTTATATATTAATTATGTAACGTTTAAACTCAAAATACTCATAAATGTCACACCCCGACCCGCAGCGGAAAAGGTGATCGGGGCATGATTGGGTTATCATCAAAGCTCATGACATTTATTAAGCGTTTCATATTCATTAATACAAATTAAATGGAAATTTACAATGATTGCTACAACATGATCTAACTAACAATCTAAACTTCTTTGTTCTCTTCTAAGGCATATCCTATGTTTTCCTTGCTTCAACCTGTTCACCTGTATCATGTGTAAAAAGGTTTTTGGATCAACATAATGTTGGCGAGTGAATCCTATGGAAAACATTTGAACAATTTATTTAAATTGATTATGAAATATGTGCACAACCAAACATGAGTAAAATTAGATGTAACTTGATCAACAATCATAATATGTTAAATGAAAACACACATGAACAATAATGGAACAATTAGAGGCACGCGATGCTCAACTCGTCTCTCACGAGGAACTGAGGGGCCTGATGAATGAATTGCATAAACATGATAATATGAATAACACAACTACGAACAATATAAACTCAATGATACACACATGAATAGTAATGAATTTGATGTGAAGCACGCAATGTTCTACTCGTCTCCCACGAGGAACTGATGGGCTTAATGTATGAGTTTCATATGACTTGACAAAAGACAATAAGTAAATCACAACAATAGAACAATCTAAGTTTAAGTCATGATGTGGTATGGCGCAAGTTTAAATAAATAAATTAATTAATTTCATAACACATGACACACCCCAAAACGTGTAATTTAAAAGGGGAATTGTAAGATTCACTCACAATGGGTGTGTTCGGTTGATGACGTTGAATGCACGCGAAGTGGTTTTAACCACGAGTGAGATTTAACCTAGATAAATCGCATTATGGTTTGGTAAGTAAACGGATTTTATTAAACTATTTTAATAGGATTGTTGGGTGTATTTTTGTGAGTTTGAGGCTATTTTCTAACCTTAAAAATGTTAATTTTAAGTATTTATAATTGATTTTTAATTAAAATAATTAAATAAAAAAAATAAAAAAAAAATTTTTTATTATTTTTTTTTTGCTACAGTTGACTTTGACCTGTTGACTTTGATTGGCGTTGACCGGTTCGAGGCATATTGTTGTGCGCTGGGTGAGGCTCGAACCCGAGACCTCCCGTACGCGTGCACGCAGCTCTACCAACTGAGCTACGTGTCTAACCCGTTATATATCCGATTTTAATTACATATATACATTAATTAGAATTAAACAGAAATCCTTTTTATTTTAAAAACAGTTTAAACGACTCGGATATGCGCTCCACAGGTCTCGAACCCGGGACCTGTGGTTTAATCTAACACACAGTCCACCGCTGGACTGTGTGTTCAACATGTTATATAATTGGATTTTTATTATACTTAAATACTAATTAGTTATTTCCTTTTCTGCCTTAATTAAAAAGAAGAGATAACTGTCCGAGTCGGTGCAGAAGACCGGACTAGAACTCGTGACCAGTGATATAAACAAACACACAGTCCACCGCTGGACTGTGTGTCTAACTTGGTTATTATTCCGGTTATTAATATACTTAACATATAACTGTATCGACTCCGGTTCAGTTAAACAAAAAATTTGATTTTTATTAAGGCAGCGTGTGTGAGACGGAAATCGAACTCGAGACCTTTGCATGTTTAACGTTTTATGTGCACACAGTCCACCGCTGGACTGTGTGTCTAACCCGATTAATTTCATGATTTTAATTAAACTTATATGATAACAATTCATCATCTTCTTCACTGAAAGAATAACCAGAAATCGGAAATCGACTGGTTCGAGTTTTATTCAAGTTTCATTATCGATTTACAGTCCATTAAGGTGAGATAAATGAGAAAAGAAAAAGGAATTGAGCGAAAAAGGTATACCGACTGGACCCTCTGTTTTCCGGCAGAACTCCGGCGACAGCAATCAACTCCGGCGTCAGGTGTCTTGCAGCAGCGAGTCTCCGGAAAGCTTGGAAAGAGTATGGGTATCTCCGGGATAAGCTTCAGGGGCTCAGTGAGGTTCAGAAATAAGAAAGTCGGTTTTCCGGCGATGAGCAGGGAAATTCCGGTGAGTGGAATTACGCCGAGAAAAGCTGTGATTTTGAGCGAAAGTGTTTGTCGTGGGTTGTGGGTGAACTTATAGTGCAAATCGTTGAAGAATCTGGTCTGAATTCCGACTGTATTCGTTTATTTAAAATTTCCGGCGGTTTTGAAAAGTGTCGCGGACTTCAAACAACGGTTATAACCGATGTCTGGTTAATGGTTTACGTTATAAACGTAAATCGTAGTTAAGACTCGCGAGTTTACCGGGATTCCGACGACTGAACTGATTGGGCGCCGGTTTTGAATTCGTAACGACACTTTATCAATTAAATGATTCTATTATATCACAAACAAAGTCCGCGGCGCAGTGGTTTGTGTGTTGAGAGATAAGTTGTTGAACTGACTCGGTACAGACCCGGGTTCGAAACCCGGCAGAGGCAATTCATTTTTATTTTGCGATTTTTGACAGTTTTTCAAAAACTAAATATATATTCCCGTACAATAATTGATTACGGATCGTTTAAAAATATTTTGGGCATTTAATTCGCAACGAAAATTTTGACTGATTGTTCGGTTGATAAACGGAGCGGGTTTGGTAAATCCGTTTTTGACGGATGTTACAATAAATACTTAATGTAATTTCATAACTTGGTATTTGATTACAAAACGGAGCGGGTTTTGGAGACCCGATCTGTCACACCCCGACCCGCAGCGGAAAAGGTGATCGGGGCATGATTGGGTTATCATCAAAGCTCATGACATTTATTAAGCGTTTCATATTCATTAATACAAATAATGGAAATTTACAATGATTGCTACAACATGATCTAACTAACAATCTAAACTTCTTTGTTCTCTTCTAAGGCATATCCTATGTTTTCCTTGCTTCAACCTGTTCACCTGTATCATGCGTAAAAAGGTTTTGGATCAACATAATGTTGGCGAGTGAATCCTATGGAAAACATTTGAACAATTTATTTAAATTGATTATGAAATATGTGCACAACCAAACATGAGTAAAATTAGATGTAACTTGATCAACAATCATAATATGTTAAATGAAAACACACATGAACAATAATGGAACAATTAGAGGCGCGCGATGCTCAACTCGTCTCTCACGAGGAACTGAGGGGCCTGATGAATGAATTGCATAAACATGATAATATGAATAACACAACTACAAACAATATAAACTCAATGATACACACATGAATAGTAATGAATTTGATGTGAAGCACGCGATGTTCTACTCGTCTCCTACGAGGAACTGATGGGCTTAATGTATGAGTTTCATATGACTTGACAAAAGGCAATAAGTAAATCACAACAATAGAACTATCTAAGTTTAAGTCATGATGTGGTATGGCACAAGTTTAAATAAATAAATTAACTAATTTTATAACACATGACACACCCCAAAACGTGTAATTTAAAAGGGGGAATTGTAAGATTCACTCACAGTGGGTGCGTTCGGTTGATGACGTTGAATGCACGCGAAGTGGTTTTAACCACGAGTGAGATTTAACCTAGATAAATCGCATTATGGTTTGGTAAGTAAACGGATTTTATTAAACTATTTTAATAGGATTGTTGGGTGTATTTTTGTGAGTTTGAGGCTATTTTCTAACCTTAAAAAATGTTAATTTTAAGTATTTATAATTGATTTTTAATTAAAATAATTAAATAAAAATAAAAAAAATATTTTATTTTTTTGCTACAGTTGACTTTGACCTGTTGACTTTGACTGGCGTTGACCGGTTCGAGGCATATTGTTGTGCGCTGGGTGAGGCTCGAACCCGAGACCTCCCGTACGCGTGCACGCAGCTCTACCAACTGAGCTACGTATCTAACCCGTTATATATCCGATTTTAATTACATATATACATTAATTACAATTAAACAGAAATCCTTTTTATTTTAAAAACAGTTAAACGACACGGTCATGCACTCCACAGGTCTCGAACCCGGGACCTGTGGTTTACTCCAACACACAGTCCACCGCTGGACTGTGTGTTCAACATGTTATATCATTCGATTTTTATTATACTTAAATACTAATTAGTTATTTCCTTTTCTGCCTTAATTAAAAAGAAGAGATAACTGTCCGAGTCGGTGCAGAAGACCGGACTAGAACTCGTGACCAGTGATATAAACAAACACACAGTCCACCGCTGGACTGTGTGTCTAACTTGGTTATTATTCCGGTTAACAATATACTTAACATATATCTGTGGCGACCCCGGTTCAGTTAAACAAAAAAAAATGGTTTTTATCAAGGCAGCGTGTGTGAGACGGGAATCGAACTCGAGACCTTTGCATGTTTAACGTTTTATGTGCACACAGTCCACCGCTGGACTGTGTGTCTAACCCGAGTAAAATCCTGATTTATATTATACTTATATGATAACAAAACATCGTCTTCTTCACTGAAAAATAACCAGAAATCGGAAATCGACTGGTTCGAGTTTTATTCAAGTTTCATTATCGATTTACAGTCCATTAAGGTGAGATAAATGAGAAAAGAAAAAGGAATTGAGCGAAAAAGGTATACCGACTGGACCCTCTGTTTTCCGGCAGAACTCCGGCGACAGCAATCAACTCCGGCGTCAGGTGTCTTGCAGCAGCGAGTCTCCGGAAAGCTTGGAAAGAGTATGGGTATCTCCGGGATAAGCTTCAGGGGCTCAGTGAGGTTCAGAAATAAGAAAGTCGGTTTTCCGGCGATGAGCAGGGAAATTCCGGCGAGTGGAATTACGCCGAGAAAAGCTGTGATTTTGAGCGAAAGTGTTTGTCGTGGGTTGTGGGTGAACTTATAGTGCAAATCGTTGAAGAACCTGGTCTGAATTCCGACTGTATTCGTTTATTTAAAATTTCCGGCGGTTTTGAAAAGTGTCGCGGACTTCAAACATCGGTTATAACCGATATCTGGTTAATGGTTTACGTTATAACGTAAATTGTAGTTAAGACTCGCGAGAATTCCGGGATTCCGACGACTGAACCGTTTGGGCGCCGGTTTTGAATTTGTAACGACACTTTATCAATTAAATGATTTTATTATACAACAAACAAAGTCCGCGGCGCAGTGGTTTATGTGTGTGAGTTAAGTTTGCTGAACTGACTCGGTACAGACCCGGGTTCGAAACCCGGCAGAAACAAATCATTTTTATTTTGCGATTTTTGACAGTTTTTCAAAAACTAAATATATATTCCCGTATAATAATTGATTACGGATCGTTTAAAAATATTTTGGGCATTTAATTCGCAACGAAAATTTTGACTGACTGTTCGGTTGATAAACGGATCGGGTTTGGTAAATCCGTTTTTGACGGATGTTACAGTATCCCCTGCTTTTTAGAAATTTCGTCCCGAAATTTAAATAATGATATATTTTGACTAAAAGGATGGTGATGTTTTGTTTGACAGTTGTATGCTTAGCAAAATAAGGGCTTAAGTTTTTTTGTTTGAGGCGGTAACGTTCCTTGTAAGGGTTAGGTACCCTATTCAGGAATCGCTTTTTGTTGCCTACTGTATGAATATTGATAAACAGGAATGATTCGCTAAAAATGATATCATGCATAAGAGTTTAGGTACGTTTGGGAAAATATGGTTATATCCTAAGGCAAAACTTCTAACACTACAATCTACATGGAACATAAATAAAAACGCAACATCTGATATTTGAACATAAGTAAGCACAACAGCTAATATTCAAACATGAATGAACACATCAGCAAATATTTGAACATGAATAAACACATCAGCAAATATTTGAACATGAATAAACACATCAGCAAATATTTGATCATGAATAAACACAACAGCAGATATTTGAACATGAATAAACACAACAGCAAATATTTGAACATGAACAAACACATCAGCAAATATTTGAATCCATATTCCGATAGCCTATATGTTTGAATGATGGAAGTTCCTCTCTCGTTTGTTATGATGGAGAGGTTAGTTTATGTAGAAATGGATCACAATCCAATTTCTTTAAGTTCCTCTCTCGTTTGTTATGATGGAGAGGTTAGTTTACTGTTTCCTTGCGCGAGAAGCGCAAGTTAGTTAATCTGATATTCCTTCTTCTCCTTGCTACTTAACGCAACGTTTGGTGGATACTTGCTTTGATATAAATATCTGCGCAAGGTTTGTGCATGACGCATTATCAAACGAGAATGTTTAAGGTTAACTTTGAACCTTGCGCGAGCCCGCGCAAGGTAGTTAAATGAAGCATTATCAAACGAGAATGTTCAAGGTTAACTTTGAACCTTGCGCGAGACCGCGCAAGGTAGTTAAATGAAGCATTATCAAACGAGAGTGTTCAAGATTAATTTGAACCTTGCGCGAGCCCGCGCAAGGTAGTTAAATGAAACATTTATCCCAAGAGAATGTTTAGGCTTTTAACTTTGAACCTTGCGCGAGCCCGCGCAAGGTGGTTATATGATCCTTTCCTCTCTTGGGTATTTGGCGCATAGTTCTAATAAATCTTATTTTGACAAAGAAGTATGCGCGCAGTTTTTTTAGAAGTTATTAATGGGTATGGTTTCCTTGATTGGCGCAAGGTTTTTGGGACCATACCCCTTCAGAACCATACATGCAAAATTTTTTAAAACTAATCCCATACCCTGGCCAATACCCGTCGGGTATCGGGTATACCCATACCATTTGTGTCGGGTTTCGGGTACACCCGTCGGGCTCGGGTATTTTTGTCATTCCTAGTTTGCCTCTGAACGGTTAAGCATTATACTGGCTCTTAATGGTTCAGACATCTTACTGGTTCAGCACTTAATGGTTCAAACATCTTACTGGTTCAGCTCTCCCATTCAGAAGTTATCAAACAAGTGTAGTTCTCATACAACCACACTACCACACATTTTTAAGATTTTCAAATACGAATGGTCACGTCATTGCCCAGTCAGCATCCGCGTCATTAAACAATAAACGACGTTAGATTTTTTTAAACTGAGGTCCATTGAGAAAAATAGATTATAGGTAGGACTATTGACAAAGATATTTTTTTTTGTGTTGGATTATTATTAGCCAACAAAGAAAAAGTAGGATTAGCCTATGTTTAATTGAGTCTAAGGATTAAATGAGCTATAAAAATATTATTAGACATTGAGTCACTGATTATACATGGACTACATGTGTTGGCAAAAAAAATATACATCTAAATGTTCACTACAACGCATCAAATGAGAACTCTATGTGTGGCCAGAACTATGTGAATTCATGATAAACCAATCAAATTTATGATTTATCATAAGATTGCATTCTAAACTTTAAATTACTTAATAAGTTTTCTATAAATGTAAACAGTAAAAACTTACATATGTGTAAATGGTAAACTTACACATGTTTAATTTTTTTATAATATATAAATACACGTAGATTTACACATATAAATTCATATAACAATGTGGTATTTATATAATAATGTTAGTATCTTTAGATAAAATAAGTATTTTGATTATTTTCTAGTCGTATTTATATAATAATGTTAGTATTTTTAGATAAAATAAGTATTTTGATTATTTTCGAAAAGTTCTTGCAATATTATAAGTTCTCAATCGATTGTTCTGTTTTGTGCGTTATATCTCATTTTTTCTATCTTGTGCACTATATCTAATTTTTTCAAATAATTTTTACGCAACGAATCATTTATATCTAACATGTTTTACCATGTCTTAAAGTTAAGATCTTTTATAAACTATGCTAATTATAAAAATTGTAAGAATAAAACTAGGTCATCTGAATTTTATATTAATTGATGAATTTTATAAAAATTACACATCAATCTCTTAGTATTAGTTATGACAATTAGTAGTGTTACACGATCACAGAAGATTACTCATTCAATACTCAACATGTTTATGTAAACCCATCGCTTACTAGGGTAGTTGATCGAATCCTTGACATCTTATCTCTTGATCACGTACTGCCTTCATAGTTATTTCCCTTGCTTGTAAACCAAATAAAAACAAGATTAAACATAAAATCAACTACATTACCAACAACTCTATACTTTCAATTAGGAGTGTTTATTGTTCAAGGTGCGGTTTAAAACCTGTAACCAGTCACCGGTTTGGTTACTAGTCGGTTTTTTTTCTTAACTTTCATTCGGTCAGTTTCAAAAATTCAAACTGTAATGAACAATTTGGTTTACAGTCATTAACAGAAGCCGGTCGTATAAACTGGACAAAATCGTAACTTTTTAGATATTTAATTTTGATGTATTATTTATATCTATATTAGGCTTAGTTATAATTATAATATATTTTAGTGTAAACAAAGCATCTGGGTAATAATATAATTCATTTTAGTTTTCGTTTTTATAAAATTTTTAAAAACTTCATACTTTGATTAATTTCTACCTGCACATATTTTTCGTGTATACCAATCCCAAGCTGAAGGCTAGATAGTGTATTGTGTGCTTCTATTATAAATTTTGGACAACTTTAGTTTAGTAATTTTTTTATACATATTTCATTTCTTATTTTAGATAACCTGATTAAAACCCAGTGAGTCCAAAGTGTGAAATCGAATTGGAACTGGACCGTTAATAATAGTTCATTTTAAATTTCAACGGTTCTATTTTTGTTTTCAAAAATCGAAACCGTTACTAACGGCTTGGTTCACAGTTTGATTCAAAACCATTATGACCGGATCATGAATACCCTCTCCTTTCAATAGTTTCAAGATTCTAACAACTCCACCTTATTATCTTTTGTACATTTAACGATATGTTTAAATCGCGGTAATTAAACGAGATTGGGTAT
This sequence comes from Scalesia atractyloides, assembly GCA_947069175.1. NCBI lineage: Eukaryota > Viridiplantae > Streptophyta > Magnoliopsida > Asterales > Asteraceae > Scalesia > Scalesia atractyloides. Next base: position 97,514,041 of record CAMTDV010000017.1, on the reverse strand, counting down.
CACCTTATACCATACACGTCTCAAACTTTAGATTCTTTTTTAAACTAATCTTACACACATTCCCGTATCTGATGAATAATTTCGAGTTTCAGGTTTTCCCAATAGGGTTCAAATTCGTTTGCCCTCCTAAATTCATGATTATTTCATGTTATTATTTCCCACTTAGAAGGTTACTCAATTTATAAGACTCAGCAAATAATTTTATGTTTTAACAATAAAATTAAGTATATCAATGTCATATAAATATAATTTTTTTTATGTATAACAAATACATACCATCCTTTTTATGACTTTAAATGTGAAACACTAGATAGTGTAGATGCATTTGTTTTTCAGAAAGATATATATACTTTTATAAAGCAACAATTTGTATCCCTGTGGTAATAACTTAACGATAGCCAATAGGAGACAACAAAGGTTTAAGGATAATCGGATAAAGTCATGAACTCGTATCCTTTAACTTTCCTTTGCATGATCCATATCCCTTATGTTCGTGATAAGTGGGAGGTGGCCCCGCAAGGATGGGTCAATCGAAAACTTTAGAATAATCGAAAACTTAAGAAATGAATATCGATGAAAGTTTAATGTTGTTTGGTCAGCATCAATTCCGTCTGTATGAATATGGTATGGACTCATATCGAAACTGAATACGATAAAATTAAAAATGGGACCCGCGTTGTTCGGTTCATATGATAATATGGTACCCGTGATCAGTATAGTTTATGATACCAAAAAAAAACCACTTAAGTCAATATCGGTACCTGTACGATGTTATTTGGTTGGTATCAATTCGATAAAATAGCGATACAATACTGGTACTTGGTATACATTACGATACCAAAAGATACTTTATACTGAATACATCATCTTTCTCAATGAACTTATTTTAAAATGTTTAGAAAAAACATCATTTTGTATTTAGTTTTTTTAGAGGGTGTTTGGGATTGAGTTTGGAAATGACTTATTAACTTCTTGGAGCAAATAAGTCAATAAGTCATTTGGAAAAGCTCCAAATCCTGACTTTTTAAAATGACTTATTGACTTATTGGCTTTTTGAAAAAACAATAAGTTAACAAGTCATTTCCAAACTTAATCCTAAACACCCTCTTAAAGTGAATGAAAGAAAGTCAATAAAGAAAAAGCAAACTAAATAAAAAAAATAGTTATTGTTCGTAGATGGCTTATTGTTAGTAATAATAAAAACACAATACAAGAATAAATAAATTTTTGTTTGTTGTTTTAAACCGTTTCATAAACACGCATCTCCGTTGACTTGTTTAAGATCAAGGGTTAAGTGACTCGGCCAAGCCGTAAAAAGGTCTTTTCGCTTAGCGAATTATATAAATTAGTTTTTTAAATGACAATTAACTTTATAACAATAACATAGCAAAAAAATAGTTTTATGATAATAAAAATTACATGTTGTAATAGCTGACTGATGGTTGTTTAAGAGGCACAGATGGTTTTTCCTTTTACGTTTTTTAGCACCAAATGATTATTTAAGAGGCATAATTTATAAAAAATCAAATCCATATTCAAAAGTCAACATCATTACTCATTTTTATAACAACTAACAATTATTTACTTTTAAGTCTAACAATCAACAAATATTAAGTATGACAATTAACAAAACACCTAATTTATAGTTCAACACCACACCAAATTTAGGGCTCAACATTCAAGAGGATAAAAGCACACCCAATTTAGGGCTCAGTATACAATAAAACACCCACTTTAGGGCTAAATTAACAATTATAAATTTGAGCAAAATTGTTTAAATCAATGAAGTGGAACGATAAAAAGACTTACCTTGATTAGGCTTTGGTGGTCACCAGCGTCAATTCCAGTGGTGTTGACGTGGATGTGGTGGTGGACTAGTGGCGTAAGACTTGAAGTGACGATGTGTCGATGCTGATTGTTGAATGGGTCAGTCGTTGCTAGAATCAAACAACGACTACAACAGCAACGTCGAGTTCCTTTTTGTTTTTTTATCTTTTATTATTAGGTAGATTAGATATGGTTCAAATTAAGATTATAGGGTCCAATAACTTATAAGATATTAGATATGGATTAAATAAGATTATTTAGGCCCAATAAACTTTTAGATTAAATTCTCTATATAAGGTTCGATAAATTTCTTGGTTTCACATTTTTTAAAATATATGTATAAAAAATTAAAAGTTAGGGCAAGCTCGGGCTCGACTCGATTATTGGGCCTCGGACTGTGATCCGGCTCGCCCACTTCCCTAGGCCTAAGGTTGTTCACAAGCCGAGTTAAGGCAAGCTCGGGCTCGACTCAATTATAAACTGAGTCGGTTCGGCTCGGCTCGGATTTGAAATTAAGATGAAAATCTTAGCTTGAGCTTGGCTTGGTTTTTAACTCAGCCAACTCGGCTCAATTAGGCTCCAATTTAAAGGAAAAACACATAGCTTTCAAATTTCAATAGTCTAAGTCTCTAAGATATCATTCAATAGTTCAAAAACATATATCCAAAATATGTTCAACCAACTATATTACAAGGTAAAATCAAGTTCTATCAAATACCAAATAAGTTTCAAATCTCAACAAAATACCATGTAAGTTCATTAACATCCTAATCAACCCCCAAATATGTCATAGATATCTAACTGCACTCCTAAATACCTACAAATAATAACCCAATTTTCTATAATATATTATATGTATATCAAAATAAAGCATATTAAAAGTAAAATAATTTGAGCTAAGTCGAGTCGGGCTAACAATCAAGCCAATTTGGCTCATTACGAACCGAGCCGAGCTAGGCTCACTTTCTTACCGAGTCAAGCCGGCCTGACTCAGTTTCAGAATGCGTCATATCGAACGAGCTTTTTCCAAGCTAAATCCGAACGAGCTCCGAATCGCGAGCTTTTTGAATAACTCTACCTAGGTCGACCCTCTTTAAGACATTTAATTAAACAGAATGATTTCATATTGACATGTTTGATACTTGATTGAATATAATGACTCGTCAACACATTTAAAATTCAAATAAAGTGTATATTTCATGATGTCAAAAACATATATCCGTTAACCAACCCGTTCAACCCAATTATCACAACACTTCAATATTTAACTTGTTTATTATCTATGAATTAGTTTTAACTTATTTAGATAAATGGATTATACTAGTCTTGTTTGGTTTATATGATTTGAAGTATATTCTCTAAATATTAATTTAGATAAATGTATTATACTAGTCTTCTTTGATTTATATGATTTTCAGACTATAGGGTGTGGTGTAACTCTCCCCAACATCTACATCGTCACCTTACCTCCACCACATCATCTTCCCCACCAAAGGGGATAGTGTACCTGTTCCCCTCCAACCAATTAACATCCTCAACTTTCAAAAAGTGAGCTCGGGGAGAACGGCAATCCATCCCCGATTGTCCCGAGATGTATTTGTAAGGGATGGTGTTCCCCTTGGGGAAGGTGCTATATGGATTGCCACATAGGCTTCCTCGAACTAACACCCCATGGTCTAAGTATATTCTCTAAATATTATTATTATTATTATTATTATTATTATATATATTAAAACACATCATGTTAGCTACAATAGACTTATATTTTTTAGGTTTTGAACACTAGATTTTAATAATTTATTCTATACATTTTTAATTCTTAACTTTAACAGAGTTATTGTACGACTCCTAAAATAATTATATTTTAAATAATTTAGGTTTATACCCCTGCACTTTAGTATATTTATATACAGAAGTTTAATAATAAATCTTTTTTTATAAACGATTTACATTTCGACCCCTAAACTCCAATAGAGTTATCATACAGCGGCCCTTAAAGTTTAATAAAGTTATTTTTAACAAATATCTTTTCTTTTATCTTTTTTATAAGTTTCGATCTTTTTATTTTAATTATTATTTCTTTAAATTATTATAATTAAAGCTAACTTTTTAATATTGACATGTTTAACTAATCATGTTGTTTGCTTATTTTTACAGTCGTTTAAATTATATTATATATGGTCTATATTAATCCTTCAATATACCAGGTAACAAATATATAATTTTTTTTTGTTTACTTCATTATCGTTAAAGCTAACTTTTAACTTTAGAAATATTTTCTTAACCATTTTGATTGCTATTTTTACTGTCATTTACATTAAAGCATGCATGATTTATAATATATCATCGATATATCATGTAACAAATACATTCTAGCATGCGCAGTCCTACGACCCCGACGCGAAGCGAGGGCGTAAATACTAGTTAAAAACAAGTAGGAGTTATAAGATACTGTTTTTTTTTCTATCACTTATGTTTTCTTTTTTCTTTTTACTTCAACCCACATTTATTTTCATATAAAGAAATCTTAGCATCTATTTTCAGTATAGAATATTTAGAATATTAATCAGTATTAATTTAAAACTAGCTAAAAATTACATAATTAAATTTTTTTAATGTTCTTATCAGTACCGGTATTCGTAGTATACGTCTTTAATCTATTTAAAGTTTATTTAATTTGTTTTTTTAATTTGTGTTTGTTAACTTTTCAAACTATAGCATTCGTTATTATGGTTTGCAATCAATTTTAAATATGTGTTAATATCTTTTTGGCATATCAAGATTTTATTCTATGATGTTTTATCTTTAAGTTGTTATAATATTAAAAAATAATCGAATCGACACCGACCGAACACCCGCAGTGTAGTGTAGGGGTATCCAACTAGTTACTATTATTTGGGTGATCAATAAAATTCCAGCCGTTAAAAAAAGAATATTACTGTTATTATTATTGTTAACTAGTCGTTAGCTTCCCGCGTTGCGGGGAGGTGGTGTAAAACCATGCTACCAGCATTGCAGAGAGGGGGCGTAAAATAATGCTAAGTAGCAATCGAGCGACAATTAACATATATAAAAATACAAATTTAACACCAAGTGATTCACGTAACAAGACACATAGACGAAGTAGAATTTATACGACACATATTAGAAAATCGAAGGGGTAAAAAACCCTGACGGATCAAATGTGATTACTAAACACCGTACTAAGTAACCACCGAACGACGATCATATCCGAGAAAAAACCTAAGGAAAAGCTAATAAAAAAGACTAAACTCATTTTAACTTTGTTGAAAAGTTATAAAAATCTAAAGTTTTATAATAAAAATGAAAAACATTAAAGTTCTTAAAAAAGAAAAAAAATAGAAAACCAACAATTTCATAAAAGATAAAAAAGACAGTATTCCTCATATATTACATGAATTAATATATATATGAATTTAACATTTCTCAAGTTATGTTACGTCTTTTCAGATTTGATATGTGTCTAAGCTTTTTGACATAATTTTACTTTTACGTAAAATATAATAAAATTTATCGAATACGGTCGGCGTGCAACTAAAAATGCGTTGGCAGGGGCGAAGTCGAAATTGTTGGGTTGCAAGTCGCATTAGTGCGTTTGACTACACGGAACCAATCATTTAGCGCTACCAATCTGCCATTTTTTTTATATTTTTTTTACAAGAAGCAATTTGGACAAAGAGTGAGGAAGACGAGGGAGGGTCGAAAACGGTATATACCCAAAAATTTCTATAGAATCGGGCGTCGAAAACCTATATACCCAAAAATTTCTATACAAAAACTACATATACAACACTACTGAGCGAAAAGTTCGGGGGGTCGGACGCCTCCCGGCCCCTTAAATGTTGTGCCCCCGGGGACAAAGGTGGCAGAGGCGAGGAGAGTGGCGCCCAACTGAGTAGGGATGCTAAAAATATTCGGGCCTGATGCGTATACTAATTACATTTATAAAAATTGTAATCAATTCACTATATCACATGTAGTCATCTGGTTCATTTTGTTTGCACTAGGGTACTATATATTTGATTAGGATTATTTTATGTTTCCAAAATGTTTCTAAAAAGTATTTTAAGGAATTTTTTTTTAAGGCAAAAGAGATCCACATACGACGTTTACACCACTTTAACTTTTCCTTTTTCATATAGAAAACAGTGTATATCAACAGTACAACACCCTTGAATGCAATAAAGCTAAAATGAATAATTAGCGTAACAAAGTTAGATAATTTAAAATAAAAATCGATTTTATTCATACATTTTAGGATTTGTATAACTAGAAATAAAGAAAAATCGTCTAGAATAATGATTTTTTTGTTAGATTTATGCGACATCATTAGTACAAATAAGTATTTACTTTTATTGCTGTGAAATACGTGAAATTCTTTCAAGTATCTATCTTATGTTCACCACTTCACCTGTTTTTTTTCTTAGTTAATTACCAATTATTAAAGAGTACATAGTGATTACATATTTATTAACGAAAGTACTTTGAAAAATTGTTAAAGAGTGATATTAAAAAGAGACATGAGGGTTCATCAAAGTTTAATGTCATCTATTAAACAAACAAAAAAGTAAACAATGATGTAAGAATTCTCCGCTAGTGATAAATCATGAACAAATAACAACTTTATATCTTATTGGGAAATGCATATTTGAATACACCTCTGGATATCTTTTTTTTTAAATAAAGAGTTTTCTTAACCCAGTCACTTATGGTACTTGAACCCTTAACCTCCTAATCTTAGGCGCTACTAGAGGTTTTGCCTCTGCCATTGGACTCCAATGGTACCTCTTGGATCTCTTAATAAGTTTTTTTGTCATGCGGTATATTTTTCCCATTTAAACAATGATTAACGAGTTTGTTTATACAGGGGGTTTGTGCGCAATATGCAAGTATTTTGAGTTACCAGCTTAATTATGATTGGGTTGTGTGAAGAGATCAACTTGGATAAAAGGAACATGTGTGTCGAACGCTTCATCGAACAACGTTGATCTGGAGGTATATTTTTTTTTTGGAACGGCGATATATCATACCAACAACTAGCAAGAAGCTAGCAAAACAACAACGAATACAACGGTTACACAATAAATCTACACCAATTTTTCCAAGACAAAGATCTAAACGGGGACCTATTTTTTATCCAAAGGAAGCTAAGCAACTTGATCTCTTCCATGGTTTTTGCAATGTTTATTGTACCGGAGAAAACGACTTCGTTTCTTGCTTTCCAAATGCTCCAACATGCCGTGATCATGATGCCATAAAAAACTTTTTTCAATCGTCGTTCCATTCGTTGCTCCATGTGAACCATCAGAAGATCCTTTATGGAAAACGCATAAATGGGCGGAACCTTGCACCAGATAGCCACACGAGAATAGCGAACAAGCATGATGTGAAGAGATGCTCAGTTGTCTCCTCTTCGTTTCCACATAGCTTACAAACAACCGACACGACTTGCACATTTCTGGATCGTAACGCCGTGAGAGTGGGAAGTCTACTCATTTCAGCCTTCCAAACCATTATATTTGCTTTTAGCGGGACCCAGTTGTTCCACTCCATAATAAACAGAGCAGTGATGGAGTTTGTTTCAGCCAAGACCTTTTTCATAGACGCTACCGAGAACTCACCATCCTTTTCTGGAAGCCACACCCAACGGTCCGAAATTGATCACGGACCTGCTGTAACATACTCAGCATATGTCAAATCTTCATCTTCCATGATATCTTTTGTAGTTTTCTCACACGACCGTTTTAGGTATTTTTTTGGCTTCTTTCGTGTTTGTGCAAATTATATTATTCAGATTGAGCTTTGATTTTTAACCTTCATCTTCAAGCTTTAAAAAAAAAAGATTGTTTAAGTGATATATGATCTAACATAGTCTTGTTGCGATGCAAAGTAACGTGGAAAGGAATGAACACATCTGTGGCGGATCTAGAAAATTTTCGTAGCAGTAACGTTTTATAAAAATGCGGTAACGAAATTCGAAAAAACGTCAAAATTTTCCAAATTTACACTACCGGCGGAGCAGTAGCGGAGGCTTACCCTTCCCCTAAGGTAGGTCCGCCCCTAGAACACATTCTTCTTAATTAATACATAGCGTGGAGAATAATCATGTTATTTTATTAGAAAAAAAAAAGAAAAATAAAGTCTACTAGTTATAAAGAAAAAAAGTGGATGCATAGAAAATGAAATACAATGTTCTCTTTAAAGATTTTGTCACAAAAACGAACCAGTCAATTAAGGTGTGACAAATAACTATGAGAAAGAATATCAAGCTAAGAGAACATTGTGAAAAAGAAAAGAAAAAAAAAGTAAAAGAGTACAAACCTTAGAACATACAAGTCTTTTACGAGTGGTGCTCTAGGAGTATCTTGGTGACTTTCTCTAAAGAAGGTCGTCGTTTCGTTTATGACAAAATATCATGTGTGAGTAAGAGTTTTTACCACAGTAGACCTTTGCGACGAAGTTCCTCTGAATTGATGACGAGTCGGGTCACCAGGTGTCTATGATCACGACCATGAGTAACCTTTTGTCGATGGATATACCCGGATGACCGGAGTTTGTTAGACTAAAAAAAGGAACAAAGTAATTAAAGATTCAAACTCAAACCGTATTACCCGTGGGTTTGTATTTTATATCATTAAAGATCATCTCAAGTGGAGGAACATATTTTTTAGAGTTAATTACGTTTTTCGTCCATGTGGTTTGTTAAAAATCACTATTTCAGTCCATTAGTTTAAAAATTGTCATTTCAGTCCCTATGGTTTCACTTTCGTAACTATTGCAATCCATTGGTTTGTCAAAAATCACTATTTTAGTCCATTAGTTTGCAATATAGTGTCAGAATAATTGGATGGAGTTAACGAAGGTGGATTGAAATAGTTCCGAAAATGAAACCACAGGGACTGAAATAACAATTTTTAAACTAATGAACTGAAATAGTGATTTTTGACAAACCACGGGGACGAAAAACGTAATTAACTCTATTTTTTAATTGATAAAGTACACTAGTAAATTTTTGGATACATTGATAACTAGTGTGATTATACGCACGTTGTGAAGGAAATTTGATTGGTATTGGTAAGATTTATTAATTACAGTACCGGTATGCTACAGGCACTTGGTGCCGTAATCGAAAGATAAAACTCAAAAACTAAAGCCAGGATATACTCAAAAACTAAAGCCATGAACGGTTCATTAACACTTACCGAATGAGATTTTCTGTTCGTGTTTGTTCATTAAGGAAAGAACGTATTCACGAACGGTTAACGAACACAAACAAAATCGGTGAAAACGGAAGTGGCTATAGGTGGATGGTATAAGAGGGAGCGGCACTAGACCTTGAAACCCTAATTGTTGAACGAAGGTCGATAGTATTTTTCGATGTAAATAATGAAAAGTAAAATGGAACGATGAATAAACAAGGTAGAGATATGGTTTCCTATTTTATTTGTTCAAGTAACAAGATAAAGAAAAATTAAAGAATATAAAAAGTTTAGATAAAATAAGTAAATGCTAAAAAATCTTTAGTGAACAACATAAACAAACAAACATGAACCAATGCTCACGAACATATTACTGAACGTTCACGAACGAGACATTTGTTCGTTTCGTTCATTTAACTAACCGAACAAAATTTCTTGTCCATGTCCGTTCATTAACTAAACAAACAAACGTAAACGAACTTCCTGCCAAACGGTTTATGAATTGTTCACTAAACGTTCGTTTCATTTACGACCCTAGCTAAATGAACATATATACAACCTTTTTAATCAAAAAAGCGAAAAAAAATATTAGGTGATCTTTTCGGTTAACGTTTCTAGTGGCTACACTAATCACACTTCAATAAAAAGAAATACTAATAAAAAATTAAAATAAAAAAAATGGACCTTGATGTGATCATCTAAATATAATATCCTAACCTAAAAAAGATCATCAATCTTGGCTGTCGTGGATTACAATAACTCAAAGACTCCACTTCAACTTGTTAATAATAGTAAGGTATGGGTTTATCTATTAACAAAGTAATCCTTCCTCCATCCATGTGATTTCTATATTTAGCAAGTGTTCACTAAACTCGAATCTTCTTCTTCTTCTTACCACCTCATTATACATATACAATTCACCTGCTACCTAACCTCTAGAATTTTCCATTTTTTTCAGGCTTACATACTACAATAAAGCAGGGTCTAGGGTTTGTTTGTGGGTGTGGATGATTTTGGGCAAGTATGGAGAGATATGAAGTGGTTAAAGAATTGGGGTCTGGGAATTTTGGGGTTGCTAAGCTTGTTAGGGATAAAGGGACTAGAGAGTTGTTTGCTGTCAAGTTTATTGAAAGGGGCCAAAAGGTTTGATCTTTTTTTTTTCAAGATTTTGATGTTTTTATGCACTTTGATGTCTTGATTAATGGGAAATATGGTGTGGGTTGGATCAAGAACTTTGAAAGTTTGCATTTTTTTTAAATGAATTTTTGATTTTTTTTTCATGTTTTTATGCAATTGGTTTACTTGTTGATGCAAAATAGTTTGTGGGTTTGATCAAGATTTTTGAAAATTTGTATTTTTTCATGATTTTTTTAATGTTTTTATGCACTTGGTGTGTTGGTTGATGCAAAATAGTTTGTGGGTTTGATCAAGAATTCTAAAACTTTGCATTTTTTTTCATGTTTTTATGCAATTGGTTTACTTGTTGATGCAAAAAAGTTTGTGGGTTTGATCAAGATTTTTGAAAATTTTGCATTTTTATCATGATTTTTTAATGTTTTTATGCACTTGGTGTGTTGGTTGATGCAGAATAGTTTGTGGTTTGATCAAGAATTCTAAAAATTTGCATTTTTTCATGATTTTTGATGGTTTTTTTTCATATTTTTATGCACTTGGTGTACTGGTTGATGCAAATTAGTTTGTGGGTTTGATCAAGATTTTTGAAATTTTGCATTTTTTCATATGTTTTTTTTCATGTTTATATGCACTTGGTGTACTGGTTGATGCAAAATACCATGTGGGTCTGATTAAGATTTTTGAAAATTTGCATTTTTTACTGAATTTTCGATTTAAAAAAAAATCTTTTGATGTTTTTATGCACTTGGTGTATTGGCTGATGCAAAATACTTTGTGGGTTAGATCAAGATTTTTCAAAATTTGCATTTCTTTGTGAATTTTTTAATTTTTTCATGTTTTTATGAACTTGGTGTACTGGTTGATGCTAAATACTTTGTGGGTCTGATCAAGATTTTTGAAAATTTGCTTTTCTTAATAAATTTTAATTTTCTTCAAGAGTTGTTTGTGACTTTCTTCATGAAATTTGCATTTCTTCATGATTAAGGCAAAATGCTTTGTGGGTTTGATCAACATTTTTAAAATTTTGCAGATTGATGAACATGTAGAGAGGGAGATACTGAATCATAGATCTTTGAGGCATCCAAATATTATCAGATTCAAAGAGGTAAATTTTGACTATGTGTTTGTTGTATGTTGCTGAATGGATCTACTGCTTACATTGATACTAATGCTTCCTTAATCCCAAGAAGTCAAAGTTTGACTTTCAAGATTCAACCCTGCCAATTTTCAAATTAAAATTCTCATGGATTACATAAGCTTGTTTTTAAATGTTGCTAATTACATCTACTTATTATATTGTTGTTACTCCCTTGGTCCCAAAAGTCAAGTTTCTACAAGATACCAGAAGGTCAAACTAAGCTAATTTTGCAACTTATAAATTTAGAATTTAAATTAACTCCCTGGGTCCCAATTCCCAAAAGTCAAACTTTTGTGTTGATTAATGTAGGTATTGAAATTATCCACATTAAGAATTAGATATTCATGTCAATTTTGAAGTTAAAGAGTAAGAATTTGACATATAAAAGTTCAAGTGACATTAAAGAAGCTAAATGATCAAATCCAGTGAATTCCCAGGAGTTTGATGAGTTACCAAAAAAAGTTTCAAGTTTCTCAAATCTTATAGAGTAAACTGCCAAAATGGTCCTTGAGGTTTGGTCACTTTTGCCACTTTAGTCCAAAACTCAAACCTTTTGAATATGGGTCCTGTGGTTTCATTTTTGTTGCCATTTTCATCCAAAAGCAAAATCTGGTTAGATTTTTCAGTTAACATCCAGTTTTTTTGTCTTTTTCCTCCCTTTTAAAGAAGGGCAAAATGGTCAGATTTTTTAATTTGTTATAATAAAACCTTAAAAGACCATTTTTCCCTTCATTAAAAGGAAGAAAAAAGACAAAAAGTTGGATGTTAACTGAAAAATCTAACCAAATTTTGATTTTGGATGAAAATGGCAACAAAATTGAAACCACAGGGACCCAGATTCAAAAGGTTTGAGTTTTGGACTAAATTGGCAAAAGTGACCAAACCTCAGGGACCATTTGGCAGTTTACTCAATCTTATATAATAGAATAAAGTACATGGAAGGTCCCTGTGATTTACCAAAATTTTGGATTTGGTCCCTAGCTTTCCAAAAGTACACAGATGGTCCCTGTGGTTTGCACTTTGTAACACATTTACTCCCCAGCTTTTGCCAAAAGTACATGGATGGTCCCCATGGTTTGCACTTTGTAACTCATTTAGTCCTAACTTGGCCCTGCTGAAACCTTTAGACTTGTTAGCTAGGGACAAAATACGCCACATGGACCATCCGTGTACTTTTGAAAAGCTAAATGCCTAAATCCAAAATTTTGGTTAACCACAGGGACCATCTGTTTATTTTAAGTAAAAAAGAAAAATAACCGGCTTATGTTTTTGGGCTTATTTTTTCAGGTCTTACTAACACCAACTCATTTGGCAATAGTCATGGAGTATGCTTCTGGAGGAGAGCTTTTCGAGCGGATATGCCACACGGGTAAATTCAGCGAAAACGAGGTAAATTTCGTAAGTTCGTTCTTTTGAAAAGTCAAATATGGTCAAAGTATGCTTTTTTGACTTCTGTTTTCTTTTTTCATATGCGCCAGGCACGATTTTTCTTTCAACAACTTATATCAGGAGTTAGTTACTGTCATTCAATGGTATACAATCTTTTGTTCAATTTACCATTCTACCCTTTCTTCCTGTTTATAACAATATCGCCTTTAGCCCCATTCTCGACTGATTGTTTTGTTGCAGGAAATCTGTCACAGAGATCTTAAGCTTGAAAACACACTGTTAGACGGAAGCACAGCTCCGCGTGTTAAAATATGTGATTTTGGGTATTCAAAGGTAATAACTTTACCATGTATTCATTTTTATTTTATAATGAACTGCTGTTAATATTATTATTATCTTTTTTTTTTTTTTTGCAATTCAGTCATCAGTTCTGCATTCGCAACCGAAGTCGGCTGTTGGAACACCGGCTTACATTGCACCTGAAGTTCTTTCTAGAAAAGAATACGATGGAAAGGTGCTGCCTTTGAGCTTTTTAGTTATTTAATAGTTATTGTTATTTATTATTTGAACGATCGTACTTGACTCTTACACACGCCATTTTCTATGTGAAAAACTGAGAAAATAAACGGTTTAAAAGTTACCAGTTAAAATTTCTGCATATCTTGTTAAGGGCAGATGTGGAAAAAATCCTATTGACTTTCAAACAAATTTGGTGGGAAATTCCTATTTTAACCCTTGAAAAATTTAGCTTGCAGATGTTTGGTCATGTGGTGTTACTTTGTATGTGATGCTAGTTGGGACATACCCCTTTGGACATCCAGATGATCCAAATAACTTTCGGACAACTATTTCCGTGAGTAATATTTTAAACTTTAAGAAAGTTTAAATTTCATTTTCTGAAGTTTAATTGATTAATTAAACTCGGTTTGATTTATGACAGCGGATACTTAGTGTTCAATACGCAATTCCAGATAATGTGGAAGTTTCTTTGGAATGCCGACATCTTCTTTATCGGATATTCGTTGCCAACCCTCAGAAGGTAGAATTTCAAAAAACATGATGTATAAGTCGAGGTGCTTTTATGGACGGGTTGGATAACGGGTCAAACTGGTTTCGGTTGGGTTGATCGACCAACAGTTTCTTGTCCATTTGACACATGTAGGGGTGCAAACGAGCCCGAGTTCGACTAGACTCGAGCTCGTTTAACTTATGTAGGATCGAGCTTGAGCTCGGCTCGATTCGAGCTTTGTTTCTCAACCTCGAGCTCGGGTCGTAGGTATTTTTATCAAGCTCGAGCTCGGCTGTTTATTTTTTTATTAATTAATTTATATTAAATATGATTATTATTTATATATTTTATAAATAGTAATTGTTATTTTTTAAATTAAATATATATTTATTATATTAATTTAAAGTAATATAAATAGTGGGCTCTTTTAGGCTTGCGAGTCGGCTCGAGCTCAATAAGTGAAGCTTGGGCTCGGGCTCGTTTACTAATCGAGCTTTTTTTTTTCGAGCGCAGCTCAAGTAGTTCGGCTCATTTGCAGTATATACTAAATTACTAATCTATAATATTGTTTTTCGGGTTTGTGCAGAGAATAACCATCCAAGAAATCCAAATGCACCCATGGTTCTTAAAAAACCTTCCTACGGATTTAGTGACCGGTGCAAGCTCTCACAACACGATTTTAAAACGATGCAAATCAAAACGTAGATGAAATATTGTCAATAATACAAGAGGCGAGAATCCGTCCTGGGATGCTAAACGATGGTTCGTTACAGCTTCTCGGCGATAGTATGGACTTTGATGACCTGGATGATTCAGATATTGAAGATATAGATATAAGTGATGATTATGATTCTTCATTGGGAAAATTTTAGCAACAAATGGCGCTTTTAAGTTGTCACCAGCTTCTTCTTGGATCGTCGGCTGAGGATGACTTGTGAGTTGTTATATGAATTGTTATCAGCTTTATATGATATATGTTGTAATAAGATCCTTTTAACTGTCTTGAAAGTTGAATCACATATCATGTACAAATTTACCTTTCGGGAACTTCATGCAGTAGCGTATGATATGTACATTATTCTTCTATAATGATACAAAGACATACCCTTTTCACTTTCTTTTGATATATGGTTGGTTTATAGGTTTTAAGAGACATGTTGCCATGCATTATCTTCTTATGTATTGATGTAGAGTATGGAATGATAGTGAAGAACAATCACGTTGATTCTGCGAATACCCGTGATGATCTTGTCCCAACCCCAAAATTCAACCCAAAGGGTACGGAATTTGAAGTGAAAAGTTGTAATATCTCAAAATTGAATTCTGATCTTTCACATTACATTAGCATCATATAAATAGAAACCGAAATTTGAAATGGGCCCCAAAACACACTTGGGCCAAAAACTAGAACGAAATAGAAGTCCAAAAAAACACTAAAAAACACAAAACAATAAATAACTCATAGAAATAAGCGTTTTTAGGCCCGGATGATGACCCAAACCGCCGTAGGCGTTTGCCAAAAGATGGGCCTCGTTCTGACGATCGTTTCGCCTGGTCGCGCGCCCAAAACGGACACCCGTAGCCCAAGTTAGAGCCATTTTTGTGTAGCCCCCTTTGTCACACGATTTTGAGCCTACAAATACAAGATGGCCCGCTCATCCACACTTGGGCCCGCATCATGTATGATGTATACATGGTATGATGTATCCATATTGATCCTTTAAATCAAATGCACAATTATCACCCTGCATAATTTAAGATATTATCCCATGATCTCATCAGCTATTTCAAAGGCTAAAATGTGTTGTATTTGGAGATTTGCCTATCTCGAATCAGGCTAACTATCCCTTATTTTCCCTATTTTAATCAATCAAATTTCCCGGTTTCTATCATTGGTTCCATTGACGGGAAACACGATGGTGGAGACCCGAAGCAACAATACCTCACCAGAAGGGGGTTCTATTCTAATCTTGATACAATGGCTGCACAACTTGCAGCCATCGCCTCGCGATTGGAGTCCATTGAAAGCTTGAAAGACGCTGCGGCAATGCTCAAATCACAAGCCCATCCTAAAAGACTTCATTGCTACTAACCACCATCGACACCAACTTTGATATTTAAGTTGACTATATGTTTGACTTCCGACAATACGTTGTAACAAACTTCACCTTATTGCGAGGTCAAAACCCAACTTATTCGACACATGTTTAACACATCTAAACAAAGTAAAAACTTAGGACATAGTGACACATTTGGCAATATATTTGCTGCAAATAACTAGTAAGGGTAAAAACTATTTACAAAGATATTCTCAATATGAGTCAAAACAGATAAGCTGGTCATGGTCAATATGTTTGACTTTCTTGGAGATTATAGAACCCTTTAGGTAAGATTCACTTATTTCTTTGAGTTCATCTTTTACACCTTTCATGTTAGGCCTTTTCTTACCCCCCATCTCCACACATTCTTTTGCAAGCTCGGCGATTTTCTTGATATCGTCACTACGGCCATCTTCCTTAACTTTAGCATCAAGCACTCCAATTAAGCAGCCCCTTTCCAGTGAAGAAACAAAATATATCGCCAAACCCAACTCGCTTTCAGTTCCATCGTGTGAATAGACCTTTTTTCCTGTCAGAAGCTCCACAAGAACCATGCCAAAGCTATAAACGTCACTCTTCTCCGTCAAAATTCCTGAACGAAAGTACTCCGGATCTATGTACCCAAGGGTCCTATGCACCAAAGTCTGTAGGTGAGTCTGATCTACAGGAATGAACCTTGAGATGCCAAAATCAGACCTTTAGCAGTGTAGTCATCAGTCAAAAGTATATTTGAAGATTTAAATCTCTATGAATGATTTGTGTGGTTGAGTGTATATGAGCAAGGGCTTCCGCAGTCTGTATGACTATGTTTAGGCGCCTTTCGAATGTCAGTGAAGATATATACTCATGTTCATGTAGGTGTTGGAAGACGGTTTTGTTCGTTACGAACTCATAAACTAGCAGAGGAGTCTGTGTCTCTAAACAACAACCCAAGAGTTTGACGACATTTGGGTGACTAATTTCTGATAGAATGATCACTTCATTTATAAACTGCTGAATCTGGTTCTCGTCAATTGACTTGGACCTCTTGATGGCGACCATAGTTTTATCGGCTAGAGTACCTTTATAAACTATACCGTAGCCTCCTTGACCGATGACATTGGTTCTGTGGAAGTTATTCGTTGCCTTTTCAAGTACCCCTGCTGGAAAAATCTTGGCCATTTGGGATGACTTCTTAGATTCAAAGAGTAGTTTCTGAAGAATCAAACCGCCATTTTTCTTGAAGAACTTCTCCCTACTCTTCATGATCCGCCTTCGTTTGAACCCTCCGTATATGACAAGTGTTACCACAGTAGATGCTGCAGTTGCTGTTTATTGATAGGATGTGTTATTCCAAAGTGTATGGAGACTCAACCACCAATATATGTATGCTTGTATATACTCACCGGCAAAGATTGACCCATCTGAATAAGTGCAACCCTTCCCATTCTTTCTACCGTCACCATGCTTGCCGAAGGGGCATCCACATGCGTAGCTTCCATTCGTGTTAGCACAGTGGTGTCTGCAATCATGTTGATCTCCTGCACACTCGTCGATATCTGAAAAAAACATTATAAAAAGTTCTGAAGAATCTATATGTGTAAAGTGAATCGGCAGTAATTTACATAAGCATAGACAGCGTTACCTCGACACCCGTATGAAATATATGGATTTCCTTGGTACCCTTTAGCGCAGCGACAATGATATCCCATCTGGTAACCTTGATTGAGTTCATTCAAAGCATCAGTACACACACTATTCTCTTTGCAAACATAGTTTGTACCATTCTTTTGAGCTTCTTCGCAGCTTGTGTTTCCAACCGCCCATTGAAAAACAACTGGAAAACATCGCTTATGCATATTATCAAAATCGATTTCTTGAAACGTGTAATGATCTTTCTTAACAACAAACCATAGGTGCAGTTATTGAAACTCCACTTCCCGACACTGCTCTCAGTATTTCTTTTTGTATAGACTCGGAAACTTGTCATCTTATAAGGGACCGGAACCTGGCTGCAACCCATGCCTAAACATGAACCATTGGTTAACCTATCACATCCAGTCATTGCTAGACTTCCAGCGATGTACTCTTCGCGATCAAGGACCTTTATGGTGGCTCTTGCGTCACACCCAACCTAGTCAAGAGGTTCAGTGTGTCTGAGATTGGGAATCTTGACAACTTTACTCTAAGTTCCTTGTTTTTCGGATCCTTGTGGTTAACAATGACGAGCTACTGGTAACGAGCCATGCATATAACCGTCAAGGGATATGTCTAACAGTTTGAAATTGGTGTTCCAGATTTGTAGTTTTGTACAGTTTACCTCGTACAATTTGCTCAAGTAGCAGTCTTCGGTCACCCCAAACGGATATGGAATCGTCACGTTCCCACATTTATCTGGGCAGCCGGGCAGTGATTGAGCTGCTACTGTTCTTGATCGTATTGCGATCAATATGGTCAGATTCAGAAGCAGTTTAAGTTGTATACCCATTGCATATGGACTTGAAATCCAGTGTTAGTACTTACCCTTTTATATTAAAATGTTCGAAGCCGGCTTTTGGTTTATATTTTTGTTCTTAAGCTATGAAGTTCTTGTGATGTATTGTGTATGCACTTAGAAATCAGCTAAAACAATTATAAATGTGTCCCCATAAGTCTTATTCTCTTAGACATAAGTTTGAATATATCAAACCTTGAGACCGGGCGCTTATTTTGTTAGCTAATGTCTGGATCTATAGTATAACAACCTATATATTTTTAGATCATATATATTATCTACTGATGAACTAATCCTAGCCCTTGATTATCAATACACAAGTGTAAATCAATGGCCAGTATTTGATGTAAATCAATGGTCAGGATTTGTTCACTCAGTTCACAAATACACTAGTGTTCACTCTAGAAGTCTATAATCGAGAAAACGCGTCAACGATAGGGACTAATTTCAAAGAAAAAAACTTCAAGGCTTAAATCCAAGATTTTGAACAAAGCACAAAGACCATTGTAGGAAAGACTTATTTTAACCCATGCTGGTTTTATTCGAGCTAAATATTTTAGACCCAAACCTAAGTTACTTTTTTAAATTAGCCCGTTTTAAACCAAACTCATTTTCAAGTAAACTCGTTCTTACCCGAGCCGAACCCATTCTGATAACTGATTTGACACCCAACATGCCCATTTTACCAGAAAGATTAGAAAAATCTAAGTTCAAAGTTTCAAATTTGAATTTTACTAATATTAACTCTTTATATCTAATTTAATATTCTCAAAGAAGTTTTCCATTCCATTAACAACAGAACTGGTAGGTAATAGAGAGCAGAAAACCTTAATATCTGGAATCTATGTTAATCTAATATTTTTTGTCTTGATCCAATCTACTAGATAACTTAGACTTTTATTTGATATTATTAAAAAGGGATCTCAAATTAGAACAAGGGATCTTAAAGAAAGATCCATTTTGTCACCTGATCTTCCAACTACTACCATGTCAAATCAAAATGGTTCGGTTCAAGTCAAAACGAGTTTGATTGAAAATGAGTTCCCCAAAGCGGGCTATTATAGAAAGAGCCTAAGGGATTTTTCTAGGGTAGTTTTTTGTTTTTTGTTTTTCTCAAAAATAAAATTAAATATTAAAGCTACCCTGAAAAAACGGAAAAAAAATGTTACATGCGGTTTTCTCAACTCAAAAAGATTTCTCATATAACACTCCCTTATGTATCCATTATTTACGCTTTTATATATACAGCAAATAAATTGACGGTCCGATTTTCAAAACATTGTAAACGAATAGTAAACAAACTCACTAAATCTTTATTTTATAAAAGAGCTCCTTATAATATTATAACTTTCAATATCAATCAAATGAATTTGATACTTTGAATATCCCCACAAATTTGGTGAATTTATACATACATAACATTTGATGTTACTTTCTCATCATAATTCCACAACTCCCAAACACATTGCCTTCGCATACAATAAAAGATCATAATACTTCTTTATAATAATAATAAAATAAAACAAGTCAAAACAAGCAACTTCATAACATAAATGAACACTAGAAGCAGTTCAAGGAGCCAAAGATTGTAGAGTTCCCATTCTTCTCTTCCTGAGACGCTCAGCGATAATGAACGCGAGCTCCAACGATTGAGATGCATTGAGTCGAGGGTCGCAGTGGGTGTGGTAGCGTGAACCAAGGTCATCAAAGGTCACGGTTCTTGAACCACCAATGCATTCGGTCACATTTTGACCCGTCATTTCAAGATGAACACCTCCCGGGTGGCTTCCTTCTTGCTCATGCACGTCAAAGAAAGCTCTCACCTCCGCCTGTTGCAATAACTTGTTATTAGATTTCACATAAACTGACGGTAAAAGAGGTTGATATTATGATATGAGTGAGGAGAAAGTAAGCATACCCTGATAGCATCGAAGGGGCGAGTTTTGAGTCCAGATGGAGCCTTGATAGTGTTGCCATGCATAGGATCGCTGACCCACGTGACAATTTGACCCGCCCTTCTAACCGCTCTAATAAGATGTGGAAGTTTGACCCGCATGTTCTCGGCTCCCATTCTTGTTATGATTGTAATCCTTCCCGGCTTGTTTTCAGGGTTCAAGATGTCAATGAGCTTGACCAACTCATTCGGGTCCATCTTGTCACTCACCTAACGAGCAAATATTAATTTTAGCCTTGTGCTTGTGTTTTTTTAGAAAATGGTACATGAAAGATGAAACAAGAAGTATAATTTACCTTAATTCCAAGTGGGTTTGCGATTCCTCTAAGGAACTCGACATGAGCACCATCAAGTTGGCGGGTTCGCTCACCGGCCCATAGGAAATGGGCTGAACAATCATAGTACAAGCTTGAAGTTGAATCCAATCTAGTAAGAGATTGTTCATAAGGCAAGTGTAAGCATTCGTGTGACGTCCAAAAGTCAGTGGTCGTCATGATTGGGTGGTCCGTTGTAAGCCCGACCGCAGACATAAATCCAAGTGCCTCGTCGACTCGGCTAGCTAGCTCTTGATACCTATGACACCGAATCAAAATTCTCATCATTAAATATATCCACTAGATATTAAACACGGCATCAAGATTCGCATACAAGATCTTAAACGTCTATTATACGCGTGATTAATTTCAAATCTTGCAGAGACATACCTATCACCCGCTTCACTATGCTCGGTGAAATCAAGATTCCATTGAGTAACCCTTTGCATAGCAGCATAACCTCCGGTGGCAAACGCCCTTAAAAGATTAAGAGTGGCTGCTGATTGGCAGTATGCCCTAATAATCTTTGTGGGTCTGGAATTCTTGATTTAGCATCAAATGCATCACCATTAACATTATCCCCTCGGTAACTCGGTAACTTCACACCGTCTTTCTCCTCAAAATTATCTGATCTGGGCTTGGCGAACTGACCTGCCATTCTTCCTACCTGTTATCATCAAATGTCAAAAATCCAAACTAGTTCAAAATCTAAAATCAAATTCAAATTACAAACAAGATCTTCAACCACTTCATGTAATCATCTAAAGACACATTAAACTTGTGATCTAAATCAATACCATCAATTTACTTTACAGAATAATGAATCAGAATAAATGTTTTCACATGAATAAATTACATTAAATGAATCATAAACTAAAAAGTTCATAATTTAAATTTTGAAATATAAAATCATAATTTAAAGAAGTGTCCTAATCTAGCAAATTATAAGTACTTGATATAATCTCATCCCAAGACATCAAATTTGGCAAACTTACTAATCTAATCACACATCAAGAGTTGATAAAACTTATAAAAAAATATTATTTTTTTAGAGAAAGTCAATCAAACTCAAATCAACTTTAGGGAAAATTTTATAAATTTCAAGAACCACAATTAACTTATTATATTATTCTTGTAAAAAGGTTAACTTATAAAATAATATAATCAAATTGAATCCAAAATTTACCAAGAAAACTGAAAGGGTCAATTCAGGATCACAAAAACAAATTGAAATAGTCAAGAAAGATTTGACCTTGATGGATCATAAACTAAGATGTTCATAATTTAAAATATAAAATATTAATTAAAGAACTGTCCTTATCTAGCAAAGTATAATCATTTGATAAATTTCACCTCAAGGCATAAACTTTGGCCAACTTACTAATCTATTTGTGCATCAAAAGTTCACAAAGCTTGTATCTTTTTTGTAAAAGAAAGTCAATCAAATCAAGAACAACAATCAACTTACTATTCCGTTCATGTATGCTTAATTTGTCTATAATTACCATCAAACTAATTCCAAAATCTAGCAAATTACCAAGAAAACTGAAAAGGGTCAATTCAAAATCACAAAAAAGATAAAAACACCAAAGAAAGATTTGACCTTGATGACAAGCATTTGACCACCAAACATCAACACAATCAACTTACTATTCCATTCATGTATGCTTCATTTATCTATACTAAAATCAAACTAAACAAAAATCTAACAAATAACCAACAAAACTAAAAAGGGTCATATCAAAATCACAAAAAAAAAAACACAAAAACAACAAAGAAAGATTTGACCTTGATGACAACCATTTGACCACCAAACATCAACACAATAATTTATCCACAATTATAATCACACAGATTCCAAAATCTAATAAATCACTAAAAACTAAAAAGGGTCAAACCAAAATCAGAAAAAAGATAAAAATAGCAAAAAAAAATTTTTTTTTAAATAAAGATTTGACCTTGATGACAGGCATTTGACCACCAAACATCAACACAACACCCATCTGAAGAATCACCCTGAAAGTATCCCTAATATTATTCGCATTAAACTCCTTAAAACTCTCAGCACAATCACCACCCATCAAAAGAAACGCATTCCCCATAGCCGCCTCACCCAGCCTATCCTCCAAGTGTCTTGCTTCTCCGGCGAACACAATCGGAGGAAACGAATCAAGGGTTTGGAGCACCGCATCAAGCTCAGCTTGATCCGGGTATTCCGGCAATTGCAGTGCCTTTTTCGTCCTCCAGCTGTCCACACTCCACTTCGCCGGAGTTGGGGTTTTTGTTCCGGCGGTTAGTTTTTCTCCGGCGGTGGTGGCGGCGGCGGCCGGAGTTGAGGTTTTGATGGTTTTGATGGTCCGGTGAATGGACGGCGAAAATGGGTTGGGGGAACCGGTGGGTGGAGGTGGCGCCGCCTGGACGGCGGCGGAGGTGGTGGCCGGAAAAGA
The DNA here is from genome assembly GCA_947069175.1 of Scalesia atractyloides. Taxonomy (NCBI): domain Eukaryota; kingdom Viridiplantae; phylum Streptophyta; class Magnoliopsida; order Asterales; family Asteraceae; genus Scalesia; species Scalesia atractyloides. Next base: position 97,491,037 of record CAMTDV010000017.1, on the reverse strand, counting down.
TTTGAGTGTGGTGAAGGATTTGGTGGGGAGGAGAGAGTTGGTGGTTGAGAGGGACATTTTGGTAAATAAGTTGTGATTAGAGGGGTGTTTTGGGGTTGAGAGGATTGAAGGTTGCATGAAGAGGTGAAGGGTTGGTTATATATAATAATAAATGGTGGTGGTGGGTGGGAAGAGGGGGTTTGGTAGAGAAGGAAAAAATGCTAAATACTTTTTTATTAAAAAGAAGAAAAATTTGAATTGGCATTAAATATCTTATTTGGGTTTAATGAGTCATTTAGTGCTTTATTTAATAAGTCATGTTTTATTATATTTATGATTTTAACGGTATTTAATGTGTAATATTTTTTGTTTTAGTTTTTTTTTTCTTTTTATAACTGAATCTGGTTGTCTGATTTGATGTTTTAGTTTTTTTTTTCTTTTATAACTGAATCTGGTTGTCTGATTTGATAAGAGATTGACAGTGTAGTAAGCTCGGTTAAGTAATCTTAAACCATTTTGTAATTTTGTTTAGGTTTAGTTAGTTGTCATTTGAACCGACAAACCAGACTTGTGGTTTGGCCAATTACGTTAACTTGTTTTCTTTCAAGAAAATTCGTTAACCACTTAGGTCTCCAAATTTTATTTATAAGTTCACGGTTTGTTATAAATTAGTTAGATTTATAAGTTCATAGTTTGTTATAAATTTTGTTAGATATTTTAAAACTTTTAAATTATTTATGAAGTTATTGATTTTTTTTAAGTGCCTCTAAATATACCTCCCTTTTACTTGATCCCCCCTCTCCCCTTGCAAGTAAGAGGGTTTTTCATGACCATTTATGAAAACATCTTTCACTATTTTTATAAATTGTTATTGTGTGAACAATATTATATCATATTATGTTTTTTTTGAAAAATAGTTTATAATAATGTTTTAATATTACTATCAGTTTAATAAACAATTGATGAATAAGGATTATAAATATATCTTGTATATGATGATTATAAAAAGAAAAACTAGAAATACGCCTTATGCATGTGTTTGTATACGTCTGGTACAGCTTTGCATGTGAATGCAAATTAATTATTATGGAAGAGTTTGCTATTTTCTTTTTTTAAGTGACAATCAAAATGATTATTTTTTTTCTCTTATATATTACATAGTTTTAGACAAATCAAATAACAAAATGATTTTTTTCTCTTATATATTACATAGTTTTAGACAAATCAAAATAATCATTTGTTTTAATTAACAATATATTTATTTCCATATTATTATGTTGGTTCAGCCAATCATACAATGATTTATTGTCTTTATTATCTGCATTGTTTAGGGGCATTTCTTATAATAAAATTATTTCATTCTCATTGGTATTTTTGATCATCAATTTTGTTCAACATCAATTTCTTAATCTTAAAGATTAAAGAATTTGAATATATGTTTTTTATCTTTATATTGTTGATTGTGAATTTCTAATGAGGAGCAGCTTTTTGGTAGGGGAGTATCGGATTTAAATCTCGCAGACAAGGAAAAAAATTTGTCTTTCAGTAAAAAAGAAAAACTTAGCTATTACTTAGAGTTACAAGTTCTGACTGTTGGTTGTACATCGCAAATAAAAAAACAAAGTAGAGGAGGGTGTTAGGTGAAGGGTACTATGGTAAATTAATAAAAGAAGAGAGTTGTGTATTATATAAGATGGAATTAATGGTCATGAATATAATGATTATTAAGTCAATGGATTGTTTGGTTTGTGTCAAGTGTCTACCTACTCCCCTTGGCTGCTATTTCCCCTTTTTTATGATATTAATATGACGTAATAATTTTTTTTTGTTTTGACAATTATATTATATTATATAATAATAATAATAATAATTAATAATAGACAAGAGAATCAACAAATCAAAGTGATTTTTAGAGGTAGGTTTACTTCCGAGTTTAATCAAAGGTAATAAGTTTTCCTAATAAAAATATGGATACTCGAGTTTTGATAATGTGATGAATACAATGGATATACCCTAGTGCCCTTATCAAATTCCTTAACAATTCAACACGTCATGCTTTCTATTGAAACTAAAAAAATATAAATAATTAGACTTACAACAACTTGTTTACCTACTTTGGAGGTTGTACTTACTCTTTCAATATAGAAGGAAAGTGATTTTTTTAATAAAAATTAGTGAGATTATATTGTGTTACACTATGTTATTCGGTTGATATCAGTTTGATTCCATATGCTATTGTCACTTTCTACAACAACCGTAATAAACAAAACAAAAAATAAATTCATAACATGCCCGAAACAAAGTAAAGTTAGCGGTTTCAATAATATCAATACTGATACTCTTAGCGTCTTAATCATCTTGATTAGTTAATTAAATTAGTAAATTTGGATCATAATTTTGATTAGTTAATTAAATTATTAACATTGGATTATTAAACAATACAATTACAAACCCCCTAAATTCATATATTCTACAGTTTTCATAATATTACCGACCTGCTTATATCGTATTATGTGTTCCTTATACATAGTTTCCCAACTTTCTGCAATTGTACCCCTTGTTGGTTTCTGCCAGTAACCTAATGGGATAGGCATTGGATAATCTGTTTGTAACTTGATGTAGATAAAATGTTTTATGTTAACATGAACGATTGAAACAGTTAGATGAGGGACACTCGCTTCGGCTGTTGTAAATAAGGGGAAAACGTAGCACAACCACTATCACTTTTTAAGTGAAAGATGATATTCCATCTGTTAGCTTCAAGGGTCCCTTGAAAGACATTTGTAGCCACTTATCACCGGGTGCGGGCTCTATGTCGTTTCAATCTAAGGAATGATGAGCGTCTCGAAAGTCACGATCATTTATCATGTTTCACAAGTCATAGTATTGGTTGCACACATCTAGAAGCTTCTTTTGAATTAATAGCCATTCCATCTCATGACGTAACAAACCCACAGCTATAGCTCGAAAACCATAATTCTCATCAAGGTAGACATAATGTATATGCATATGGTATGGATAGAGCAAGGTGGAATGAAGCTTTCGTAACGATGAACTGGTGGAGGATGTTATGTTGGGTAGAGGCAAGAAAGGTAAAGTCGGTGTCGGTTGTATTGATAATCTTTTTTCCTTTATCTAGAGCCCTTTGCTTTCCTTTGTCTAAAGCCCATTGCAAGCTCGTCGTTGAATGTCGGTACCCGCAGACGAGGATTGCCTATCTCGATAAATGAGCTATGCCTCCCAGGTGCCTGATATGACTCTTGTGTTGTAATGAGCTCTGATTGACCATAACCGTGATTATACGAGTTATCTCGTGTTAAAATGAAATTTGTTTGACGATACTCCTCATGATATGATTCTGCGATTGTGTTCGCAAAAGAACTGTTTTTTTTGTTGTTAAGCCTTTAAAGTGGGACGTCCACATGGGTTTTTCCTGCACGAGTGGTTGTTTTACATGGGGATTAACCACCTTTTTATCTTTGAAATCATGTTCCTCTTCACCGCTCTCGGCTTCCGCGTTATATGTTGTTTAACTTTATCTAGTTCGTTGTCGACGTCAATATCATCCTCCTAAACATCTTCGTTCAAAGAGTTCATATTTGGTGTTCTCCAAAACGGGTCTATTGACTTAGTGGAACCTTGTCGCCTAAATTAAAGCAACAAATATTTGAAAGCGTGTAAATCATGGTTGTAACAAAATGCAGTAAAATAAGACGTGATCGATCAAAGGATATATTACCTTTTTTTAGGTACTGTAACAACTGACATGCGCATGGCAACCCACAGCTGGTAAACAAATGGAAGTCGCATGGTAAATTAGCATCTTGCAACTTCTTTATGTCGTTGATTTCATAAGCTAATAGATTCAGACATGCATGTGAAACCTTCTTTAATAGAAAAAATCAAAGATTGGTATGTCATGGTGATCCATTGTACGACTCTTGGTTTTCTAAATGATAGGTCTTATCTCTACTACTTTATTGTCTAGGACTTGTTCGATAAAGGGTACATCATTTTCGAGCGTATTGTTTGATTTATTGAGGTATTTATTCAAATGCATGTGTTGGCTCTCCACCCTTTGGTTGTACGCTTACCAAAGTTAAGATGTTGATCGGTCCAATGAGACATGAACCTTTGTCTATGTGGTTCTAGCTAGTTAGAGAACAAATAATCCATGATGTCTGAAAACAAAGATAATTACAGTTTTATTCAGATATGTATGATTAATAAGATAACTAGTATGAAACTAACCATCACGTTTTTCTGGCAATCCTTCTCGTATTCGCTCGTACCAATAGTTGTAATCATCAACCGTGGTGGAGTTAATCAACATGTCCACTTGTATAGAAACTTTTCCCATGCTTTTTTTTCCGTTTTAAAGCTTGATTTGCAATGTCTAGCAATATTCTCATTATGTGCCACTTACACTATGTAATGATTAGTGTTCGAAAACACACTTATACACGCATTCATTCGGGCGAGTTCTCTATCGGTTAATATTACACGGGGCTCCATATCACTATCCAATGAATCTTTCAACTTTTGTAACACCCTAATTGTCCCCTCGTTCATTGGTTATGAACGCATGGGCAATGTAGTGCAAGAGGTATGTAGGTGTTACACCAAAAATTTGGACCAACGACATTCTGTACTAGTTCGTTTTGTAGGTGGCATCTATGAGCAACACATGCGGGAAGGCACACCATAACATGTTCAATTCAGGTGGATAAAGAAAATATCTTGTAGCCTTTCATCCTTTTCATCTGTTTGGAGGAAGAGAACAAACCAAATTTTGTTCAACTGGATGAGAAGAATCTGCATTGGAGTGTCGCTGACTTGCTCCCTTCGACCCAATTTCGCTCACGCATTGTATATGGTATTTCTTGTGGACAGATTTTCGGATTTCTATTTTTTATGGTCGAAAGAATGCCTTATGGTCGCATGTTCTGATGCATTAGCTGCTCCACCGTCATCTCTTCCACTGGAGTCAGTTTAATTAGGGACAGATCTCCCTCAGGATACACAAAAAGTTCAAAACTTAGCTTTGTCAACAGTTTGAATGTTCCAGTCAATTTTGAACTCGCAATCCTAAAAATCTGAATGTTCCAGTCATCAGTTTGAACTCGCAATCGGTTTTCCTGGTTCCACTATATCTGACCATGGCTATTTGCTTGTGGTGGCCACCACAATCGTATATAAGCTATATTTTAGGGGATGGTGGCTAGGGGATCCTCGTACTTCGTTCCTTTGGTGACTATGGCATACCCGTTGTCGTGTCCGACGAATCTACACTAGTTCACCAAATCATTGATGTTATGGAATTTCTAAAGAAACACTTTAGGGTTTCAAAATAATTATGTTCAAATTCGACATATTAATGTACAAATAAATGTCATACCTGGTTGGTTTTAATCTCGCTAAGTTCGTCGTCACCTTGAACCCCAGACGGCGGTCTTCCACCACCAGACGATGATGGATCACTTTTGTGATAGTCGTCTAACCCAAAATGTTAGGATTTACATCAGCATGATTACCTTGATAGTCATCAAAAGCCCACAGAAGATTTAATCGAACGAAAGATTTAAATCAAACATCCTTGTGTTGTCATTTTGATTCAAATCATATATCGTTTGACTTGACTCGCTAGTCGAGTCACCATCAGAAAAACAATTATTGTCCCAAAACGACATTGTTAGCGTAAGATAACCTTAATACGGAGAAAATATACAAAAGACAGTAGAAGTTGAATAAAAAATGAAGAAGATTATAGTCGTTTATATAGTAAGTTTTGGCGGAATTTTACGTCTTGTCAAATAATTAGCACGCGAATCAAGGAATATTATATCTAGTCAAATAACTAACGCGTGAATCGAGGAATATTACGTCGAATCAAATAACTTGCACGCAAATTGAGGAATCTTACGTCGAGCCGCTCGCGAATCGAGAAATATTACGTCGAATCAACAATTAAAAAAACAGACAATGTATACGACCCGTATATCACAGTGGTCGTAAACACTTTATACGAGCACCCCAAAAACTTAATTTCACACCCTTATGTGGGTCGTATAACATTGTCCGACCCGTATACATGTGTGAAATTAAGATTTTTAGGTGTGGCTTGTATAACGTTATACGATCAGTCTACATGTGTGAAATTAAGATTTAGGATCCGTCTACTTAAGGGATGGATGGAAATGGTTGGGAAACGAGTCGGGATCTTTGTCTGTGAAATCTACGAGGAACATCATGGTTAGCAAAACAATTACAACATCATTGATTGATTGGTGTAAATGGGTTCCTTTGAAGTGTAATGTGTTCGTCTGGAGGGCTGAGATGAACGTAATTTTCGACTGCAGATGCTCTTTTCAGAAGAGGTATTGTAACATCCGTAAAAAAACGGGTTTTTCCAAAACCCGCTTCGTTTATTAACCGAATAGTGAGTCAAAATTTTCGTCGCGTATATATTGTTTATTTTAATTTTAAACGATACATAATCAATAAATAAATTAGAATTTAAAAACCATAATTTATAATTATAATAAAAACTTAATAAAAAAAATAAACAGGAGACGCCGGGATTCGAACCCGGGTCTCGCATATAACCAAACAAACACTTTACCGCTCCACCACTTGACTTCTTTGTTAGAATACTGAAACGAATAATATTTAAACTAAGACTCGAAATCAAAATCCGGATTTCAGCGCGCAGAATCGCAATCACGGAAAATCCGCAATCCGAGTTCAGCCATTATCTTGACTATAACACTAAACCGTCGACGACATCGGTTATAACCGATGTCTAGCCCCAATTTCAGTCATAACCGCCGAGTTAACCAAAAAATCGAATCTCACATAGCAGCCTATAAATACAGTGCTAAATTCCTCAATCCAACCTGTTCAATCTCTCAAACTCTCTCTTAAACTCTCGCTTAAAACGCTCTGAAGCAGTCGCCGCAAGTCGCCGGAATTTATCTGTGTTCGCCGGAATTCTCAATACTTGCCAGGAAAACCGAAGAATCTATCCCACTGTTGCCTTACCTTATAAATAGGACATCTAGAGCTCGGACAGAAGTCACCCACACTCACCTCAAACTTCCTGTAGATCCTCTGCCTACAAATCTTCTTTCGCCGGAGTTATTATTCGTCGCCGGGATTCAACCGGAGAAATCATAACGCCACTACATTTCGGTAAAAAAACTTAAATCTTCTTATTTTCAGTTGTTTTCATGATTAGTTATAATAACCCGTTAATCCAATGTGAACAATGGGATTAACATCGAGTCATGATCTGGTCTTCTTGAAATGAAGAAGATGAAGAATTGTAACAGCGTATTAGTAAAATTAAATTTGGTGTTTATACCGGGTTAGACACACAGTCCAGCGGTGGACTGTGTGCATTTTATAGGAAGATACCGAGTTCGATACTTGAACCACACCGATCCACTGAAACTAAATCCATTGTTTTTAAAAACCAATCAGATCGCTTCACAGAAAGAGGTTAAATAAAATAAAAATCCTATCTTATACGGGTTAGACACCCAGCCCAGTTGGATGGACTGGGTGCAACACAACTTAAGGTCGCGGGTTCGAGTCAAGTTATAAGCAGCCGGTTGGTTCATTTTAAAATCTTTTTAAATTAAGCAATTTCTGAAATATTCTAATAAGTATATAAATATAATTAAAATCAGAAATATTTCGGGTTAGACACGTAGCTCAGTTGGTAGGGCTGCGTGCACGCGTACGGGAGGTCACGAGTTCGAACCTCACTCAGCGCAAACAAACACAAAGTCCGAACCGGTCAACGGTCAACATTTTTTTTATTTTTTTATTTAATCAGAAAATTATTTAAAAATACTTAAAAATAATATTTTTAAAGTTAGAAAATGTCCTTAAACTCACAAAAATAAATCTAGAAATCCTATTAAGGTTATGAATTAAAATTATTAATCTCAAATAAAATCCATTTATTTACCGAACCATTATGTTATTATTTAGGTTAGTTTCTCTCGTGGTTAAATCCAAATTCGTGCGTATTCATCAACAATCCAAGAAAATGCAACCACTGTGAGTGAATTCTTACAAATTCCCCTTTTTATTCATGTTTTGGGGTGTATCATGTGTCGCTTAAATTAATTCGCTTATTCAAACTCGTGCTATACCATTATATGATCTAAACTTAGAATATAAATATTGTTTGTTGTGATGTATTACATATTGTCAAGTTGTATGCAAATTATTTTATAGGCCCATCAGTTCCTCGTGGGAGATGAGTTGAACAACGCGTGCCTCAAAACTCATTCATTAGGCCCATCAGTTCGTTGAACAACGCGTGCCTCAAAACTCATTCATTAGGCCCATCAGTTCCTCGTGGGAGACGAGTTGAACAACGCGTGCCTCAAAACAATCAATTGTTGTATGTGTGTGCAATATTTAATATTATGTGTTTTGTGAATAAATTTACATCTACATTTACTCATATGTGGTTATGCACTTTATTTTATAATCAATAAATAAACACGTTTAAATTTTTCATAGGATTCACTCGCCAACTTTTTGTTGACCCAAAAACCATTTTTACACATGATACAGGTGGATAGGATGAAAAGGAACACATAGGAAATTGCCTTAGAAGAAAAATAATGAAGTCTAGAAAGATGTATAGAAATGTTGTACTTGTATGATTTGATTGTATGATCTCCTTTAAATTGTAATAATAATATGAAACATTATAATAAATGTCATGAGCTTTGATGAAAACCCAATCATGCCCCGATCACCTTTTTCCGCTGCGGGTCGGGGTGTGACATGTATCTTGGTTGGTGACGGTTATGTCCGCTATGTAAATGTGATGACGAATCGGTGGAGCACTTGTTCACTTCATGTGGGATAGCTACTATTCTCTGATAAAAGATAAGCAGGTGGTGTCGTATTCTAAATATTGTTTGCCTTCTCGTTCAAGGATCATCTGGAGATACACAATTGGGGCAGCAGAAAAAGGTGGCTCTTCAAGGTATTGTCCGGGTTGCGTGTTGGTGTTTATGGCAAGCGAGAAATAAAGCTGTGTTTTCGGCTACCTTGGTCAAAGTGGAAGAGATCTTCATCGAAGTGAGATCTTTGGGTTTTCTTTGGTTCAAGTATAGGTCTAAGTTTTCTTCTGTTTTATGGTCGGATTGGTATAAATGGTAATTATGTAGTTGTGTCGTGTTGGTTGTTTGGGGGCTCGGTTTTCGAGCCTGCCGGTTCTAATGAAGTTTTCTTTAAAAAAAAAAACCATCAAAAGCACACCTAACAATAAAAAACAGAATCATTCGATCCAGAAAATCGAACCCAAAATAGTCAAGTCCAAGCATGCATCATCGACAAAGTAATTTACATTGTGTCATGTCTTTTCCACACCGATCTACACGACTATCCCTCTGATCAAAAGTGACGAAACCAGTAAGTTTTGCCCATACTTTTGTTTTTCAAATGCTGCTGATGAACATTTACTTTTCCAATTAAAAATAAAAAATGCTTAGTTTTTTTACCTATGTATATCTATCTATTTATATATATATGCAGAAAAAGAAGAAAAGGGTGTGTGAATATTAACACCCTTTACATAAGTTATATGACTAAAAGTACAATATATATTAATTTTTAAAAATAGTTTAAAATAATTGTATTTTAGTTTAATTTAAAAGGAATATATCCCATTGATTAGTTAAAGTAATATTAACCTTAATCCTGTTTGCTAACCTTCAAAAATTGTCATAAAGACATCAACATTGAACCAACCATAGCAGACAACCAATATGGTCCTCATTGGCCCATTCCCACTATACACCAAAATCAAACTAACTTATCATAAATACAACCCTTGAACCAAGACTTTTAAACAACTCTATCTTAGGGTCGATATTCTTTTCATAAATTTGTCAACTCTTCAAACATATGTGTTTCTAAAAGCATCTATTTTCGACCAGAATTGTGACAAATTAATGAAAAAAATGATAGAATTTGATCACTAGAATGGGCATGTACAACTTTCTGGTGACAAATAAAATATTAGGTAACAAGCATATTATATTTTACAAGTATTGAATAATTTTTTTCATCAAACTTAAATGTAAAGTTTCGTACACATAAGAACAAGTCAAACTCACATCTCTGTATACAAATTTGATTTCTTTACGTGTTTTTCTATTCGTATTTACGTTTCTATTATCATTATAAAGATTTTACCTAATGCGCAAATAATCATTAATTGACTATAATCTAGTACAGGGCAAACCTAGCATGTTATTAGGGGTAGCCCTGCTATCCCTTAATACTTCTGCGTCGGTAAATTTTGGAAAAAATTGATGTTTTTTTCGATTTTGTTACCTCTTTTTATATGAAACGTTGTCCTTATAAAGATTTTCTAGACCCGTCAATGATCTAATATAGCATTTATAAAAATTATTTTCAATTAAAGGGTAGCTCATTTTATAAAGACATTTTTCTTTTATAAAGAAGTGGTGGTTCAAACCTTAGCACCTTGGCTATATTGTATTTTTAGAATCATTAAAGAAATTTCTTAAAGTTAGAGTTAACTGTCATTTTCATCCATGTCGTTTGTTTACTTTTACCATTTCAGTTCAATTTAAAAAAATGCACCAGTTTCCTCCCTGACATACTGGAAACGTGCCACTTCGGTCCAAAAATTAAAACTCAGTTAAATTAGACAGGTTTAATGAAGGGTATTATTGTCAATTCATATCTCTTTTATTTTCACATTATTTTATGTCTGACAAATAAAAAGACAATAATACCCTTCATTAAACTTGTCTGACTTAACTGGGTTTTAATTTTTGGACTTAAGTGGCGCGTTTACGGTATGTCAGAGAGGAAACTCGTGCATTTTTAAAAATCAGACTGAAATGACAAAAGTGAAGAAACTATAGGGACGAAAATGATAGTAAACTCTTAAAGTTATTAAGAGAGAGTTGATATCAACTCTAATCTATTGTTCAATCAATATAGTTTAGCATGTGACACTCGAATCAAATTGTTTTACTCGTTGTAGAGAAAGGGGACATATTGTACAGTCAATTGTTTTATAATTAAATATGAAAAATAAAGCTTTTTAATAATTAATAGCAAGTATAAACATAACCTTGTTATATTAAAATCTTGGACATTTCATTATTGGTTTGCAAGCAAATACTTTTGTAAGTTAACGATTAGAATCACACGTGACTTCCGAGATATGACAAAAACAGCATGGCATGTTGAGTCAGAGTATTCATATTTCATTATTTATTTTTATTTTTATAATATAAATAAAAATCACTATTCAACAAATATATTTCTCATTTAAAACATTTCACATCTCATTTCTTATCCAGAAAAATAAATAAACTAATTACTTTAATTTTCTATTGATAGAAGAATTCATTAGTTTTCTTTGAAAATATATATATGGATAAAAGTATAATTGGAATATGGCCAGCCATGATTAACAGGTTGTCTTTATTTGTATAACATTAATTTTGATTTGTTATTGAACAATAATTGTTGTATACAGGTTGATATACCAGAAAATTGGGTGCACCCACTGTACAAGTTGGAATCATGGAAGCATGTTTACAGTTTCAAGATATTTCCTATCAATGGTAGAACTTTATGGCCCAAATCCAAGGTGCCAACTACTATAACACCAACAAGTTACCACAAGCAAGCTGTAAGGCCAAAAAAGAAAAGGAAAAGGTCTGTAAGTAAGATAGAGGATATGTCCAAAGGTGGAAAATTATCAAAGAAGGATGCTTCTGTGAAATGTGAAAAGTGCAAGGGCCTTGGTCATAATACCAGGACATGCAAGAATGTTGAAGGTTCTTTAGGTGTCAAGAAGGGTGCAGGCTCTAGTGGTGTCAAGAAGGGCGCAGGATCTAGTGGTGTGAAGAAAGGTGCAGGATCTGGTGGTGTGAAGAAGGGTGCAGGCTCCAGTGATGTGAAGAAAGGTGTAGGCTCCCGTGCTGTCAAGAATGGTGCAGGGGCAAAGGCAAAATCTCAGAAAAAAATCAAAATGATTGTTTATGTTTGCTTGTGTTAGGATGTTTACATGGTTGTTCATTTGGTCTTAAAAACATATGTCATGTTTAATTGTCTTTGAAAACTATGTAGACTTGGTGACTTTTGTTATGTTTTCTATTAGACAGTATTTTCTTTATGGTATGTCATGTTTTTTATTGTCTTTATATGATTTGTGGGTGTTATATGTTAGACGGTCGTTTAATGATTTGAGGGTGTTATATGCTATACAGTTAATGCAGGGTGTTAGGGGGCAGGTTACAATTTCTGCAGGTGGTTCTGTTTGCAGATTGTTTGGGGGTTGTATTATCAAGGGTTACAGTTTGTTAAGGATTGCAAGTTGTTAGGTAATGCAGGTTGTTAGGTGATGATAAGTGTCAAATGTCCGCGGACACTTATGCTTTCACCTTGTTATGTCCGCGGACACTTATGCGTTCACTTTGTTATGTACGCAGCTATACAAACATGACATAAACAACAACTGCAACAGTATCCATATGATCGAAATTTCCAAAATACATTCCATTAATAATATCCAAAATATATAACTACCTTAACATGATTCACAACTACAAAACACAATACATCATGATCATACTAGATTTCATTCCACTAACTAACTATTTTTAAGAAACACAACAGTGAAAAGCATCAACCAACAAAGAATCATGTACTTTTTCCATTTTTTTTATTCAGCTCTACTGTCTTTCAAATGTTCTTCAAGTTTCTTGTTTCTAGCATGAAGCTCATGATTTGAATCCATAAGTTCACTGTTAGTCCTTAGTAATCCTGGAATGGTATATTGTGCTTCTTCATCAGCCTTTGGTTCAGCCCATCCAATGAAATTCTTACAAATCGGTGATGCCTGTAAACAAAACAACATACACTAAACATTGATTTTCAAATTATGGTGAATTTGGGGAAAACTTACTTTGAAGGGACACGAGTGATACAGTCGTCCTGGGTTTCTATCTGACTGAGAGGTTCGTAAGATTGCTTCCTTCCCACAAAAACAATAAACAGATGACATTGAAGTTGGGATTAGAATCTAGGGTTTGCAATGTGCAATTGTGTTAGGTGGAAGAACAAGAACACAAAGGGTCTTGGATTTTATTAGGGTTTTATAAGCTCACATGTATGAAAAGACGGTTTTACCCTCACATGCCATGCATGTGAGGCCGTTTAACATGAATTAATAACCGGGTTAGTGATAAAGGATGAAACCCATAACTAATTTAATCTTAAAGGCTTGTTTTGGCAACTTTTAAAGATTAAGGCTGAAACCAGCAAGATTGATGCAACTTAAAGGACGTTTTGTGCAATTTACTCAAAGTATAATGATAGATAATGGGATGGAGTAGTGGTTTTAATTAGTTTTACCATATTTTAAGGATAAAAAGGTATAATTATTTATATGTTAAGAAATTATAAGGATATTTAAATTTTTTTCTTATCATTTTAATTTTTTTATAAATATATGGATAAAGTATAACGATAAAAAATGAGATGAAGTGATGTTTATTAGTTTCCTTAAATTAATACTTTATGTCCAACAATAAAACAAAATTTTTATATGTCTTTACCTAAGTTTGTATTGTAATTTTTATTAAAGTCTTTATTTCAGAAAATAAGTTTCGTATTTGTTTTGATAAGTCTAAATGGTTTGCATTTTTCAAGCTGGCCTAAACTTTATACAGAACATAGTCCTATAAGTCATTGAAATTTTCAAACTGGTTTGCATTTTTGTCGATAAAAACTCTAGTTTTAATGGTTTTTTTTGCATGAACTGTAAATGAAAAATCTTTTTTAATACCTTTTGGTGTTCTCTGATTTTTCATAATTTTATACACACTGAAAAAATTAAAAAAAAATCTATTTTTGAAGAATAAAAACATGTAGAGGCTTCCCATAAAACCTTCATAATTTATTTCAACCATTTGTTCAGTTAATAAAATTCGTGAACATAGCCTTCAAAATTGATCTAAAACTGAACTTGCTAATCTTGTTGTTTAATTATTATCTTTACTATTTAACCCCAATTAGCACATAATTAATCTAAAAACCCTAAAATACCCTTAGGGAACATTATTAGCCATATTTACATAACCTAATTTGTAATTTTACAAATTAACACTTAATCCCTTGTTAATCATCTGTACACAATGCTTATCAAATACTTAACTTAGTCCTTATGTATATATCGGTATAAATTTGAGTTCGTTTACGCTTTAACGTAGTTTTTGTTTGAAAATGAGTCGTGTCAATTATAAAATGTTTTCTTTTATGTACGTTTTGACATAAATTTAATATGTTTTGATTTTATGGTATAAATTTGAGTTATCCTATGTTTTCTACGTAAATTTAGTTCAGAAACAAGTTCAGTCAATTGTAGTCTATAGTTATCATTTCGCATACGGTGCCGCCGCAACACGTAAAAGAACTAGTAACTATTGAAAATTTGAATTTACAGAAAGTTTGGTTAATTGGGTTTGTGAAAATATAATCGAGTAGCTTCAACGAGCCCAATAGCCATTAAAATGTTTGAAAGGCCCAATAGTCTCTACTAATATTAATAATAAAGCCCAACAGTGTTGGCTATAATTTAAGAAAAAAAACCCTATTTAATTTAATAATATAAAACTGAACGCACGAACAAGTCTTTTATACTACTACATATTTGTTTTTTTAAAAGCTAACAAATACAAATTATTAGAGAAAATCATATTAAATATGCAACCAAAAACTACAAAAATAAATATATTAAATTGGGATCACTTGTGTTGCTACACCTAACGACGAAGCTTGAGATTTCCGACCGGGTGGTCGAAAATCACCGGACCTAAAATTATACCTAAAAAATTATAAAACCGGGGGGTCGAAAACATATACCTAAAAAATTCTATACGAAACGTACATACATAACACTACTGAGCGAAAAGTTCGGGGGCTCAGCCCCCCCCCCCCCCCAGGCCCCTTCAAAGTTGTGCCCCAGGTTACACCCCCGCGCGAGGTGATCTTGGTGCGCTAAAGATTAGTGAGATGAAGAAGGGTATGTGTTCCCGGACTCGTGATGCCATCAAAGAGTTAATTGGAGAGAAAACATTGGTGATCACTACTAAACATTAGCGAGATAAAGAGGGATATGAGTGAGACGTGACAAATAGATTACTACCTTATTAATAAGAAATTATAATTGTGATCTCTACTAGATTATAGAGCCGATTCTACCATAATATCGAAAGTTTTCGATGTTCCATTATTAATAAATGGGACAACTATAACCTATTAATTTGTTTCAAGAGTAACTTTAAAATTAAACCCTAAAATATGCAAGTCATTAAAACCATTGTTTAAAATAAAATATATTATCACTTTCTTTGGTGAACTTTTTGACCCTTGTAAACCTGAAAAAACTAGAATCCTAGAAATAACAATTATAATTTTGAATACTATGAAAATGAACAAATTTGAGTTATATCTTTATATATAAAAAATGGTTACATAGTGATGTTATAGAATAGAAAACATATTAAATTGATCGAATAATTAAAAGTCCCTCATTAAGATATTTGTGCCTTAAACTTTATATCATTATTGCTAATCATACTCAACTAATGAATAATATATATTCTATACGAATAAATAAAGCGTTGATGAGTTAACTTATTCTCGTTTATCTTAGGCTTGTTCTAATATTTACCTATTTTGTATCATGTAACATAGCCTGATCCACCCATTTTGTCTTGCGTAGTTGTAACAAACTTATTGGACGTTGGGGATTCCTATAGTAAGTTCGAAACTATATTGCAACCCCAAAACATCCTAGAATTGGTTAGTAGACTTTGTACTTTACCAAAGAGAGACAATTTGAAGCCTTTTGTAGTACCCGTTTCTTTAAAGGCGAGCTTTACATGGTTCGAGAGGGTGATGATACGATGGACTCGATGATTGTGTTTTAGTGGTTCAAAGATCGAAAACCACAACTACCCCGGAAAGAAAATGAGTTGTAACACTACACCAAGGCTCGAGCCTGACATGTTTACAAGTCTATGCAAGGAAGTCCGCGAAAATGATTTGGTAAAGAAATTAACCCGTATTTCTACATCATATCCAATATTATCATACGAGGCTAGTGAATCAGATTTTAGGAGCATAAACCAACCAAAATTTGAAAAACAACACTAAAAGAGACAATGGGGATCTAAAATCACATGGATTGCAAACTGTTAATTTGACTCTAAAGTTTTGGTCTACAAACTCTTGGCATTCATCTTCCATCATTGACTCTATCATCCCATATGGTCCCTTACAACTCATAATCTCTCACATGCACACATCTACTCTCTTTATGCACATGCATCATCACATCATTCACCCAACCTCTGTAAACATGTGTTCCATGGTTGGATATATGTGCAACATCTTGACAAATTCAATGTGGAGGGCACACACCAAAATAGTTGCTTTGAATAAAATGTATCTATCATTCTAATCAATCTTTTTGATTAAAAATAAAACTAACTAATTAACCACCAAAATCTCAACAAACCATCGAGATTGTACACTTTTCATGGTCTTTACACTAACCTGTTAAAAATTATACTTAATCATCCAAAACACAATGCATGTCGAGAATTCCATATCACAATCAGCTATCTAGATAACGATGACAAGCCACGTTTTTAGCCGCTAGATTGTTATAATTTTTTTATTCGGTTGATAATAATCGTAAAAACTATACAATCTCAACTGTTTTATCTACATTTTAAATGAGCAAAAGTTAGTTATAATGATTAATACACATAGTGGTTATTTGGGTAAAGTACATAAACTAACTAGCTACATATGCCCATGTGGTCATGTCAATATGTCATTAATTTCAAATAATATACCTTAATTTTGTAACATTGCAATAAAGTATATTATATGATCATGTTATATAAGATAATAAAAAAACATATGCATATAATGAAAGTAACCAAAAATAATTTACAATTTAAATTGAGTTACAAATATTATAACATGATACATTTTAATTTTTAGATAAATTCTTACTAGTAGGAGAGGATGAAGGAAGGGGGAGTAGAGGAGGTGGCTGCGTAGGATAGCGCAGATACGAAGGTTGGTGAAATGGTTGCGCCTGGGGTGTTAATGCACCTCTTGGAGTAGGTACTTGGGTGGGGGAGTACCCATAGTAATATGGTGAGGACATTGTTGTTGATGTGGGCCCATAGTATGGATACTGCATTGCTGGATTGTACATTACCTGGATAACAATCAATGTGTACAACAATTAACTACTTTTAAAACATGAAGTACAATATTTAATTCATATGTATTCAATACCAAAATGGAAAATCCTGTTACATTATAATCACCTTTTATATAAAACCAATATGGAAACATTTTTCTGTATATATTTTATAAAAAACCAATATGGAAACATTTTTCTGTATGTATATTCGGAAAATAAATTGATAATGTAGTTGTTAAAACGTGACGTTACGCGCCAAGATTTTGACATCAAGGCCCTAGCGTTATGAACATGACCCATTATTCATTGTGTTGGTAGAGATCTTGAAACTTGACAAACGTCGCGTTCTTGATAACTAGTTTATAATTGATGGATTACTTACTATTGCCAACAAGTATGCAATCTCGATAGTTCTTTGATGGTTTGTCAAGAATTTGAAGGTTAGTTGTTTTGACAAAAAAAGGTTGATTATAATGGCAAACGCACAAGTTTAGAATATTTATTTTTGTGATTTTTTTGATATCCAACACATATTTTTTAGTGAATTTAGTGTAGTGATTATTAATGTGTTTACAAAATTGTTTGAAATCTTACATAATTGTAGCCATATTCTTGGGGGTAAGTTGCATACCTGCATAAATAAGATTGATCAGCAGTATATAAATAAATATATAAAAGGAAAAGGTTTTAATTCTGAAGAGTGTCATGAATATGAATGTATGATACTAACCAATAACCATTCAATGTAAGAGTAGCTGATATCCAACCATGGTAATTTAAACCATTAAAAATATTAATTACTTTAAAATTAATTAAAATTGTAAGAGAGTAAATTGAATAATACAATTTAAATAAACAAAGTCTTATATTATCGATACATGACTCAATTAATTGATAACTAATTTATTTTAAAAAATATGATGTCAAGTTTTTTTGTTTAATTATATATAGCATAAATTTAAAAGTCTAAATGTTTACATGTTGCCCACTAATATGTGTTGGAATGTCACGTATATATGTCACATTTATTTTATTAAAGATTAATGTTTATGTATATTAAAAACATAACATTTAGGTGAGTATGAGTTGATTCGGTTTGATTTCATTATAAACTAAAACCAAAGTTATAAATGATGTTTTAGTGTTTAGATTTTTATAATCAATTTGTTTCCATTATAAACGGTACAACTAATCTCCTGACTCTGTAAAAGTTGGTATGTTTGACAAATTACATATTATTTACAAAATTAAAAACAATATAAATGTGAGGTCAATTTGTTTAATTCAATTATTTATACAAATACAACCATAACAAAACATAAAAATTACTTGTAAAAATTCATAGCCAAATTATCATTTCTCAATCGGTTCCGTTAATTATTCCAATTCGTCTTGTTTTTTTTTCCAGTTATTCTAGTAATGTTCAATTATTCGGTTTATATACTCACCTTGTTACATATGTTTTTTTTTTCTAAATTTATTCATTTTGCAATGAATAAAATCCTTATCTTCAAAAAGATGTACCATGATCACTATGTTTATGTATGATTGAGAAACTCACCCATAATGTGGAAAGCCGACAGACGATGGTGGTGACGGGGCTAGCGGCGGTGCCACTTCCTGGTACGACGACGATTCATTGTGTCCCGCCTTGAGGTTCAATGCTCCCTTGATTTTTCCTATATTAAATCAAACAAACTATAAACAAATATTCATCACAACAAATTAAGACTTTTTATTTCAGTATATATATTTCTAAAAAATACAACCTTGAGATGCAATATTACAATTAGCTCTTCTTCCATCTATCATAGGATTTGGATCATTACAAGCTCTCTTTGCAGATTCAGCATCATCATATGTCACCTTTTTCATTAAAAAAACATAATCATTGATAATTAATTAATTATACAAACAAACTAATAAATAAATAGTATATATATATGTTGTATATATATTGAACTTACAAATCCATAACCCTTAGACTTGCCAGTGATCTTGTCCATGATTATTACAGCTTCAAGAATGTGACCAAACTGCTCAAAATAAGTACGCATTTCTCCGACGGGTGTCTCCCATGCGAGCCCTCCAACGAACACTTTCGTTAGAGTCGTGTCCCCAAATGGTGATCGATAATGTTGCCCGTACGCCATGAACAACAACAAACACTTGATTTAAGTCTTCTGGACTTTGATCATAAGCAATAACAAAAGTTGTTAATGATGTTAAATTGTGTTTGTGGAAAAGAAAACTAAGATAGTGATGTAGATATGATGAAAAAGAGAAAGTATGTTTTGTGATATATATATAGCTTGAGTTTGTATATTATATTGGTGTTTTCTAAGTTAAAAATCTAAAAAGTGCGGTTGGGATAGAAAGAATCCTGAAAGTTGCAAACTATTATTTGCTGTAAATTAATAATAAAGAGGTTGGGTTTGACAGCTGCAAGACTAAATGAAAGGTGGGTGTGGGGTTATGGTGATTGCTGTATAATATGTACACATATATACCCCTACAAATATATATATATATATATATATACTTATATACACACAATATAAAGTATTAACAATTCACAAGACTATATTTCTACCAACTCTCTTTTGAAATAAAAAAAAATCGAACAAATTAGTATGCTTGTCCATTTATGTTTTTAACCTAAACCTGTTATATAAGTTATATATGTGTAGCTAAACGGTACAAAACTGAAAGATACGTGAAAATTTTAGTTTGATGGTTTCAACGTAGAAAATCTATGCATGATTTTTTTAAAAATATGCCTTGATCGAAATGATTATCTACTTATATGTGTGTGCACACAGAATACTTATAAATTATTGCAAATAAAAAAATTTGATAAACCTAAACCGGTTTATTAATACTTCTAACAATAATTCATAATTTTAAAAATCTTGTACTTATTCCATATAAATGTCTATATTTATGTACATAAAAAAACTATCAAACGAATTTCAAATTATGTTTTTAGAACTCTAATTGTTTACCTATACATGTGTAGCTCAATATATATTAACGGAATTTGTTTATATTTTTGTTTCTCTGAATTTCAGTAGAGACAGATATACATCTCATTTCTATAATCCTCTTTTATGTTAAAAATATTTAGCGATAAATGACTTGTTTTGTTCAATATTGCAATACATAGTGTTACGAATAATATTCGTCCTCTACACACATACAAGTGTGTGTATGAACTTAGATAGAACCACTAAGTATTATTAGATAATCATTTTATTTATCGATATTATCTTTGAATACAATATATATGTGAAGTCATAAGACCTACATGCAAACAACACCGAATATATATATATTCGATATATGTGAATAAAAATTGTAATGTATAAACTAGTGAATCTATGTATTCATGGTGGATATATTGATTTCAAATTATTTCTAAATACTTAATGGTGGTGCGAACCATCGCTATATAAACTTTGGATCCTATCTTAACTCTTCATTTTAGAGAATCGTGAGAATTAGTATATGTTATTGGATGAGAAGATCGATTGCCAAAAAAACATATGGTATTATTATAAAGGATAAATACCTTTAAGTTTTAGTAGAGTTCGTCACCTTCACAATTATATACAAGGTAACATTCACATTAAGGTTATTGTTAAAGTCACATTATGGAATGCAAAGTTCACTTTATGTAATGTCACCTTAAATGAGGGTTCTAAGGTTCTCATCAACGAGGTTTTTTTATTAGTAGTAAGAGAAGTTACTTTTTCTTTAAAAACTATTAATTTCTTTGAAAATAAATCATTTTTATCTTAAAAAAATCATGTTTTTCCCTTATCAAGATAATTTGTAGCAAAAAAATCCTCACATTTCACATAGCAAAACTGGTCTAAGGGTCGAGGGACTTGTAGACCCTCTTTTGGTTTTGACACTTGTTCTCACCAAATATATAGCAACTACAATTAGAATACAATTATGCATCCTTGCTTAATACACACACATGTATATATATATATATATAGGGAAGGTTGTATGCAGAACACTAAATATTGCAAGAACACGGATAACAAAATGAATCACCCAGGGCGGATCTATGTAGGATCTAGGGGTTGCCCGGGATACCCCTCCAACTTTCTTCCCGAAGTGCAATTTTTGTTTTAATCTCTGTTTTTTTGTATCAGGATACTACTGAGAAAATATAGAATACCTCTAAGTGTAGATGAAGTTGAGACGAAACAAAAATTTCCGATCGATGGAGACAAAAATTCCGGTCGACAGAAAGGTTGCAGGAGAAACCACGTTGAAGAAGAAGAAATTATTTTAATGTGAGTATTGGAAAGGTAAATGAAAAAGGTAAAGAAAGTCTGCAGGTAAAAAGTTACGTGTAGAGTCAAACCATTTAATTTGTTATTTACTTTTCAATTAAAATTCTGTTTGTTTTCGTTTTTTTTTCGAAAGGCTTTATTTTGATTTTTTAAGGGCAAAATTGGATTACCAAATCATGTCATTTTATTAAGTATAAGATAAGATTTACTTTATTAACCGGTTTTTTTTGTTGAATATATTATTATCACAAACAAAATCTATATTTATATCTATATTATATAATAAAAGAAACCATTTATGGAACACTTGTCATCATATTAGTCCATGTCTTATGGATAATTATAATTTAAATTTAAACTTAAATTCTTTTAATTAATTATAAATAACCATTCTACTAAATATTATTTGGTTTAATATCTTATGCATATACGAAATTCAACAAACAAAAGGGTTGACCTCTTCAAGTACACGGAAGACTCAGTCAATCTCGAAAGAAGTACAAAAGCAAGAATGAAAATACCTTTAGGCATGGCGTTCATCTAATCTAGCATAGAATCCTAATCCCCCTCCACTCCCCCTTGGAACAATTCCTGCACAGGCTTGGTACTGCAGTGGCTTGGTTAAGGGAACCTCGGAGCCGTGGATAATTACTATTTAGTTTAATGTCTTATGGATAATTATTATTTTAATTTAAATTCTTTTAATTAATTATAATAACCCTCCTACTAAATATTATTTAGTTTAATATCTTATGGATAATTATATTTAGTTTAATCTCTCTAATTAGTTATTAGTTTAATATCTTATGGATAATTATTATTTAGTTTAATCTCTTCTAATTAATTATAGATAACTCTCCTACTAAATATTATTTTGTTTAATCATTTCTAATTAACTATAGATGATTATTAATTAGTTTAAATTTAATGTATACTTCTCATTTATAATATTATTTATTTGATTTTCTATATCATATGGCATACACCTACTTTTTATTTGTAATATACAAATTTATTCTTATTCTTTCGATGATGTAATTATCTCTAATAAACTTTAAACTTTTACCATAGTAAATATAATGCTAGACATAAACTCGAAAAACATTTTGGATGACATCAATAACTTAAGACATACTATAATTCTATGTATAATATGCACTTTTTAATAAAACAATACGAAACAAAATTACAAATATAAAATCATTGATTTTTCTAATAATAACAAAGTCTTAGTTTTTTAAATTAGAGGGTTTTTAAATATAATTTATATTTTATCACTTAAATGGTTGCTTATTTGCTTCTTGAGTAACATGTTTGACCACTGTATCTTTATTTCAATAATCATCTCCGCAATCACCATATCTATCGCATACGTACTGAGTATATCCATTAGTTTTTTTAAATTATAATTTTCTTATTATTTGGTATATAAATCATATTTATTCAAGTCGTGTAATACATGGGGGTTTTTAAAGATATAACTTTTTTATTATTTGGTAAACAATATTACATTTATTCACCCTATGTAATACACGTAGTTTTAAAGATATAACTTTTTTTATTATTTAGTACATAAAACTATATTTATTCAACCTATACAATATGGTTTCAATAGATATAACTTTTTTAATATATAAAATTATATTTGTTTAACCCGTGGTTTTTAAAGATATATTATTTTATTATTTAGTATATAAAATTTATTTACTCAACCCGTGTAATACACGGGTTATAACCTAGTGTTATATATAAAACTACTAGATAATATTTAAAGTTTTATAAAAAATTGATAACATTCTCTCACAAACAAAATGTTATATATAAAACTACTAGATAATATTTAAAGTTTTATAAAAAATTGATAACATGTTTGCTTATTTGCTTCTTGAGTAACATGTTTGACCACTATATCTTTATTTCAATAATCATCTCCGCAATCACCATATCTATCGCATACGTACCGAGTATATCCATTAGTTTTTTTAGATTATAATTTTCTTACTATTTGGTATATAAAATCATATTTGTTCAAGTCGTGTAATACATGGGGGTTTTTAAAGATATAACTTTTTTTATTATTTGGTAAACAATATTACATTTATTCACCTTATGTAATACACGTGGTTTTAAAGATATAATTTTTTTATTATTTAGTACATACAATTACATTTATTCAACCTATACAATATGGTTCAATAGATATAACTTTTTTAATATATAAAATTATATTTGTTTAACCCGTTGTTTTTAAAGATATATTATTTAGTATATAAAATTTATTTACTCAACCCGTATAATACACGAGGTTATAACCTAGTGTTATATATAAAACTACTAGATAATATTTGAAGTTTTATAAAAAATTGATAACATTCTCTCACAAACAAAATGTTATATATAAAACTACTAGATAATATTTAAAGTTTTATAAAAAAATTGATAACATTCTCGTGTGTGTTTGGCACACCCATTAATAAAAAATAAAATGTAGGGCCCATTTTTACTAGCAGTACCGGGCTCTTGAATTATCAAGGGTGGCCCTCGGTAAATAATCAAGTTTTATGTTGTCATATCTAACACGTCATCCCTTTTACGACACATTTAACAATTTAGCACAACCAAGTAATCCACTTAGCATGTTTACAGCTTGATTATAACACACTAAATTATATAATGTTAAAATATACTATCCAATATTTTAAGATTCAGTTATATAAATAGGGATACCCCTGAATTTTCCTTCTAGTTCGTTACTGGAATCAT
Source organism: Scalesia atractyloides (assembly GCA_947069175.1). Classification (NCBI taxonomy): domain Eukaryota; kingdom Viridiplantae; phylum Streptophyta; class Magnoliopsida; order Asterales; family Asteraceae; genus Scalesia; species Scalesia atractyloides. The sequence goes on along the minus strand of CAMTDV010000017.1, from coordinate 97,466,677 downwards.
CCATTTTTTCAATCCTATAAACCTAAAAATGTAAAGGAAAATGTTACAAATGGAAGATTTATTGTTTCTCACACTAGAATTTAAAACAAAATATGAAAAAAATTCATTTTTTATGTAACCTACACATATGTGCGTTATGTGTAGGTTAAATTACCTACATGCATGTAGGCTAAGTATAGGTAAAAATATGAGGTTTTCTATGTATATTTAATATACATACGAATGTAGAAAACATAAAATTTAAAAAATATGAACTTTAAATCGTAAAATCTAGTGATTTAAAGTTATTCTTTTTGTTCTCCCAATAATTAGTGTTCTGCAATGATCCTCATCCTATATAGATATATAACCTACTATATATAGACTAATCGTAGGAAACTTTTCCATATCCTTAATTTATTATTTTTGTTAGGCTTGTGTTCATAAATGACAACACTAAGGAACTAGGTTGGTGAACATGCCAAATACTTGGACCTAAATGGGGGAGGGGGGGGGGGGGGGGGGTGGCAACTAAATCACAAATATATGACCACTTTGATAAAATGTACATTTAAAGAAGGAGGTCGATCATGGATTTATGGTGGTTAGGTTACAAAACAAGATGAGACATATGAGAGGATTGGATATGTTCACTACACCCAATCCTTCCTCGTTTCCATTCACTCTGCCAATGCCACCATCATCACCCTTTGTTGAGTTCGGTCATGCGTGGCCAACCTCCTGGTTAGCGTTCAGGTTAGTGGAGGAAGGACAAAGGGAACGGTCTTTCAACGAATATGTTCATCACGTAACGGTGATCACTTAATGAAAAGAAAATACAGTTTGTTAATAAGAAAATAAAAACTTCAAGCTACTGTATTTTCTTTTCAATTATCGGCTATATAAGTTAGGTTAGATTTTAGACCACATATAATCGTTTTTTCTTTTTAAAAGTTTAAACATGTCAATTCCTAGCTAGTTATTAGAATTATAAAACAAATTAAAAACAGCTAAGCTAACGATCATGGCCAGATGTATTGCTTTATTTTACTTTCTATTTATGTTCTTTTTTCTTTCATACAACCGAATGTCTCTTTGGATAAATTATTATAAATACTTGATTAGATATAATCAATTCATTAACGACCAATCATAAGTAATATTCCCACATGAGTACATGACACCACTCTCCAATATTGCCAACTATTAGTCACATCGAATTTTTCATCCAACTATTGATATCATCACCATTGCATCATTAGATTTCCTGCTCATGTACATCTTTTGTAAAACTTTTCTTTTTTTCTTTACAAAAATAACTTTTTAGACAAAGTTTTGATCCATAACTATTATTTATAATAGATAAAATCAAGAAAGTAACTATTTTTTTAGAAGTTACATGAAATCATGGTTGTGTATTTATTGTGCTTGTGTACGTTATCCATCAATGTTGATGCATAATGTCTATTGTCTAGGTCTTGGATCGAGTTTGTATGTTTAGGGCTTGTATATGTTTGATTTTGAAGTTTATTTAAGATGAATGTACAAGTTCGGCCGAAGTTAGTGTCGGCTGATCAAGTTAGGCCGAACTTGATCTAGCCAAAGACACCACTTCGAGCGAACTTCTAGCTCTATATATAGATGGTTATGGGTCTTTCAATGTAAGAACTTTGCGACATTTACGGCGAAGCTCTGTCAGTTTGGATTTCGAGTTGTAATACTTTTGGACTTAATAAACTGACGATAAACAGTATTCTTGTATATTTAGTTAACTTGTCATATAAATTCCGCATATATAGACAATAGATACAAATTTAGGTTCCCGAGCTGAGGAGGGCGGTCCTAACAATCAAAGATGGCCAAAAATCATTTCAAATGCGAATAACCCTCGTTATTCATCTTTTGTTCGTGTATCATCAACAAGACGTATATTTTGCTAATGAATTTCAGTACAACACGAGTTTGGTTTTATAATACACGAGCAACACCTGTAAACTTTCATACAAACTTTTCTCAAGTAATCTAGTCCATCTCACAAACTTCTTTACCTTTGCACACATTTACAATTATTTCTTACAACCAGTCTGGCAATCGGTAGTTTAATAACTAATTTAGGTTTTAATATCATATGATTATAATATTTTAGATAAAAGTATAATTGAATTTTAAAATATTGGATAGTATATTTTAACATTATATAATTTAGTGTGTTATAATCAAGCAGTAACATGCTAAATGGATTACTTGGTTGTACTAAATTGGTTAAATGTGTCGTAAAAGGGATGACGTGTTAGATATGACAACATAAAACTTGATTATTTTCATGTGGTGTTGTTTATGTGGGGATAGTAGGTTTATATAAGAAAGTAATGTAAGAATTTTTTTTTAAATACACAACTAGCCGTTCATCAGCTTTTTTTTTGAAAAAAAAATATATATATATATATATACTAGTTTAAGATCCCGTGAATTTCACGGGCTGCTAAAAGAAAATATCTTCATTATCGCCGTTGACATTAATATTATGATTTTATACACGTTAAAACACAAACGAATATATTAGAGTACAATGACAAATTAATATACATGAATATGCAATAATCACAATTCGTTGAAAATCTCTTTATAAACCACATTAGTTCTTTTATCTGTAGGTTTGCCGTTATTGTCAAATATTAGTAGTTTGACTCCATCTCGTGTTTTTACCCTTGATAAAGCAACATACAATTGACCATGAGAGAAGACGTGTTGTTTCAAGTACCCGTGTATTACATGAGTTACCCAAAGTAATTTATATAATATTTAACAACGTTGACAAAAAACTTGGAATGAAATAAACGGTCCATTCTTATCATTCCTCGCCAATATCCCTGACACCTTAACATGTGATCTTACAATAAATTATATTATTTAACAGTGTTTACATTAACTTTTAAATAAAATAAACGTTCCATTACTTGGTAAATATTAAATTACATATAGAATATTTATATATGAAATTGAAAAACAGGTTCTTCTTAGATGTCTTGACCATTGTCGAGAGGTGCTTCAGTAGATAGTACGTTTTGAAAGCAATTCATATTAAAAGTAATGATTGTATTTAAGGCCATACTTAATTTATTAAGATAGTGTTAGCAGTACTTAACTGGGTTCGTGGAATTGGAATGGCAAGATCCTTAGTCAACTGGTGATGTTTATATAAAAATGACCACGTGATACTCATTTTACAATCTAAATGAGAATGGGTAATTTTTTAAGATTCAAATGATAAAATATAATAAAAAACTTTAGTTAACAAAATACCTCCATTTTTATGGCGGCGTTGATTAAGCTCATATGAAGATTTAGGGTTTTTTTTCATTGGAAGATGCTCTGATTCTCTCATGTTTAGGACTGAACCAATTTTGAAAGATGAAGTACATACAAAGATTGTAGCGTGGAGAAAACAAAACATGGGAAAGATTGAGGTTTATAATTTGAATATACAGCTTGCAAGGGAATGATTTCATAACTATGGAAAGATTGAAACAGATGGAGAGAAAATTTGTGATTCCCTAAAATATAAACTGTGGTTTCAAGGAGAAGGAAGAGTAAGAGAATTGAAATCCCTCATTTTTTGTGAATTATCTTGATTAAGAACTATGCCACATCATCAAATGATGTGGCAAAAACGTATTCTTTTAGTTTTAGTATAGTAGATAGATATCGGTCAAGGTTCGATCAAAAGGTAGGAAACGCCCATGAAGCTCCTCACATTCCAAAGACGCAACACCTCTTAGATTATGTTGGGGCGGTGTTTGGGATTGAAGGGGTTTTGTCCTCCCCTCTACGTCATCACACAGTATAGTCTCACAACACTACAATAGTCATTCTATGCATATGGCATTGGCAAATGAATATATTAGTAAACATGTGAAATGTGAAAGTTCAGTCAAAGCAAAGTCGCCAAAAGTTACTTGAACCTTGGAAAAATGGTTAGACATATCATTTATTCTGGTTTCAATATTAGTGACGTTTTAACTAGCCCACTCTATAACTAGTGTTATGCTTTAACTAACCAAATTAAAGTTTTTGATTATTATCCTTTTTAAATTAAATCTTACAAAAATCCAATAAGAATATTAAATTAGTTAAACTAAAATTACATATATATATATATATATATATATATATATATATATATATATATATATATATATATATATATCAAACGAAATAAAAAAACTAATACAATTATATATAATATAAAAGAAGAGAAGATAAATAGTGTTGTACTACATCTAATACATGTTTTACAAGTTTATCGATTTTTTATCCTTTATTCTATTTCATCATTTAGTTTATTTTTTTCATCTACGGCTCATGTACTTTAACTATTGTATTTTTTTCTTTTATTTTAACCAAATTATTTTTTACCCCTAAATACCATTTTAGACACATTTTTTTATTTTTCTTTTTCTTTGCCATAACGAGTGTGGCAAAGGTTATTTTTTTTGTTTAATATTTTTAACGAACACACCGACACTCTTTTGAACATATTTTTTAATTGTTATAACGAGTGCACCGAAACCAACCAAGTTTCTATCGTTTTCTTTGTCGTTTACCTTATTTTTACCTTTGTTATCTACTATATCATTTTACTTTTTGTTATTATTTTGATGTTCAGAGCCGAGTTGTGATGCAAAAGCATACCCCATTAATATATCATTTTAACTAATTTTACAAATTTTTTATTGCTTTTTTTTTTGTGTGTGCTATACATTCTGAATTCCAACCGCGTCCCTGCGTACCACGTGAGTAACTAAATTTAGTTATACGATATTTTGCTCGGATTAGTTCCTTCTATTTTCTAAATACGGCCCGATCCTCCGGCCATTTTATATATTGGATTGGATCTGAACGGATTCAAATCAAAGTATGAGCCCATATAAGCATATTGTTTTGTTTTTATTTTTTCTATACTTAAAAATCTAGAAATAATAAATTGACGATATGTAAGTGAATCCTAAGCCATAACAATTAGGAAATTAGCTATGTACGTTAATCGAAACCACAAAGCAAAAATAACAAATAAAGTTAATAAAACAAAAACAAACTCAAGAACAACATAAGACTTGCAGTGATTGTCGACGAACCTAGAAACCAGAAATTAAATACCGTATATTGCAAAAGCTTGTAACGGAATATTCAAGAAACCAGAAATTAAAAACTGTATATTATTATAATTTCAGTGGCAGGCATCAAAAAAATATAGTCAATTGAATTCCCCATTCATGTACTTCCAACGTCAACGATTGATCTCCTATATTCCCTACCATTGACCTAACGAAGTCCTCCTATTTGCATTATTCTTCTTCATCCGAATCTCTTACTCCAAAATATAAAGATTTTTCTATATAGTGAATCCATGTAGTCGTATAGAGATTCGCTACATGGATTCACTACTCACATCTCCAAATTTTAAATTACCTCAAGCATTTTGGATTGTAGCTCAAGCATGGAAGAAAGAGAAAAGAAATATTAAAAAATAGAGAGAGAGAAATAGAGATGAAGAACGAGATGTGAGAGGTTACATAATGTTTTTTTTTTCTTTTTTAAGGTGATTGTTTTATGATGAATATAGTGATTATGGGAGTACTTTTAGTTTCCATTCTAAAACTCCCCAAACCTAGGGTTTCATCAATTGATTTACTCTTTGGTCTATACTTGTGCAACATGCATACTATCACACTTTACATTTCACCACGTTAACATTTTAGTACCTTAAAACTATATGTTTTACTATTGCAAACCATTTCATTGTTTATCATGTTCTAAGGAAAACATCATCACTTCAATTTGAAAACATTGTAAATATGCACATTGCCCCAAAACATTAAAGTAAGAGGGGTCTAGAAACTCACTTGTGGTTAACAACTTTATGCTACAGTGCCTAGGCGAGACCGAATGTCACAGGATCTGCACGAGAGTTAACACACAAAAACCTGCTACAGTGTCAACTATTGCCGGAAATGTTGGCGGACATTGTTGCCTAACTTGTGTTAGGTCTTTCATACTGTCATTAAATCTGAGTGTTGCCAACAATCTTGAGTGTCGTCGGAACTCTGAGTGTCACTAGTTATTGGTCAACCTTGTAAGCAGTGTCCATCTTCCCCAACTAGTCCCGTTGAGTCTCACCAGAGTGTTGTCAGACGAACACCCAGTGTCATTGGTTGAAGATTCATCCATAACATGTCCGTTATTGACCCAAAATCACAACTTCTAACGTCCAAAAGATTTGTTTAACTCCCATGAAACAAGATTGATGGTTTGTAGCCCCAATAACACTTAACAACTCCACCATTGGATTGAAACCCTAGTTTTAACCATAAAGCTCATTTTCAACAAAAACAGAGATTTGGTAGGCGTTTCTTACCTGGATTCCAACCTAAACGTTGTTGTGATATTCGTCACTCTATCGTTATCCATATCCAAAGCTTTAAATCCTTGATTTCTTCGCTTAAATTTCTCCACTTCAACTTTTTCTCATTAAACCCCACTTCTTCTTTTTATGTTTGGTGAAGAAGAATATGGAATGGCTGATTAAGGTTTTCTAACCACCAGCTTCCAAAGCCTTAATCATTTTGGTGAAGATTCCAAAGCTTTAATCATTCTTGTACTTAAGCTAATTTGAAGAAGCTTATTTGAAGATGGTTTTTTAGCTTATTTGACAAATAAGGGTGTAATAATAGAAAATAAGCTATAAGCTAATCCAAACACTTAAAAAAAGCTTATCAAATGTTAGAAAATAAGCTATAAGCTATTTAAAAATATAAGCATAAGCCAAAAATTAAAAGCCAGGCCAAACACCCCTTAATTAAATCTCTAAAAACCTATTCCACAATATAAACTTCATCTCCTTTACTAAGCAATTTTAAAAATACAATTTTTGGAGTGTTGCACAACAATTTTGGGGGACTCCCACATGCCACAACAAGTCGTCTTTTTTTTTTTTTAGGAATAGCAGCCCAAGCCCCAAAGAATTAAAACAAACTATTTGATTCAATATATTATGAAATTTTTTAAGACATGGGGACGGGGCACAATATCTTGCTTTAGCCCACACTAAAACTGGGCCGCCTGAATAAGACAATGTGACATGCTCTTATACCCAACGTTTTAAAATCTGGTTTTTATACAATACCAGATTTAACTCAAAAATGGTTTAACCGGGTGTATTGGATGTTTTAACTGGGTATACCGGACGGTTTAACCGGTTCTACGACGGTTCAACCAGTACAATATATGATACACGCACACTCATGCTTTTGTGTATAACTTTCTTTTATTTTCTACAGTAACATAACAATATATGATACCTGAAATAAGCCAACACCCATTAAATGTTTAAACTTTTATGATAATTCACTTCATAAAAATAAGGTAAATTAAATACTAGCAGGATTTGCCGCGCGATGAGGCGGGAAGTCGTCCGTATCGGTTGGATTCATTACGCAGGGGATTCAGGGTGGTAATGATTCAGAATTGGTATAAGACTTGTACTCGGTTTAAACTCATGATATGTCCGTACGCCTTTCAGATTAAAAATGAATACCAGTAGTTTATCACAGTACTATTTTGAAATTTTTTTTTCAAGAAAGTTGATACGGGAACGGTGAAAAATATATATTAAAAACAGCGGCGTATTTGGCTTTATAAAAAAAGTTAACGAACGCAAGTTGTCGAAGAAAATCAAATTAAATAAAAACTAATTGGGTTAAAGGCGTATATATTTTAAAGTATATACCGATACCGGTTCCAATAATATTGATAGTGGTATCGACCTTGTCGGTATTTGTTTTGTTCATCACGGTATTGTTATGACATTGACACTTGATCAACCCTTCGATACAAAAAATACTGTATTTCGAAACAACTCGTATTCAATAAATTTATAAAAATAAATTTATAAAATAAATACAACTATGTATTTTGTTTTTTTCAATAAATTTATAAAATAAATACAACTACGTATTTTGTTTTTTTAAGCCAACAAAGGCAAGTCATCGGATAAAAGACAAGTTAGTAAAAAAATCAAAGGAGTTAAAAACGGTATATCATACATAATACAGTGATAAAAGAAAATAAAAAAAAACCTATGATATAACTTTTGTCGTAAAAAATTGAAAATATTATTTGGAAGATAAAGAATTATATATTATATAAAAAATCAAATACTAGTAAAAAACAAATATATTACTCACGCCAACTTTAAAATTCATATAATTTGAGAAAGTAATAATTAATGAATAAATTCATTGAAGTTTGTATTTAATGAATAAAATAATTATGTAGCAACATGTGAGACAACCTGATTGCATAGAAACATTAACTTTTCTCCCATAGAAAGATAAGAATCCGGCATCATTAGCCAACTTAAATGTATCATTATTGCGCATATGCTATTCTAACAAGTGTGCATTAAAATAATTACCTATTAAATCTATGATCCCACATTAAAGAGTAGGTTAATCAAATAAGGACCGTGACAGGTTGATGCAAGTAGTCAACACTCAACACTAATGTTTTTCTTTAATAACTCCCTTCAAAGTTCACCAACTATTCAATAGAATCAAGGGTAGTGTTTGGTTTAAACAATTTTTATTCAAGTATGTATGTATGTGTGTCATTTTTGTTGCTTTATGTTGCATGACGTAGATGGATGTAATCATACACTCTTTAATGAAACATTTCACATGGCCAATAATAGTTATGAGTGTTATATTATGGTGGGTGTGTCCTCTTAATGTTACATTTGAAAGAAACATATGCAATGGAAGTCTTCATTTATATATAATCATTTTTCAATGTATGCTACATGCTTTTTGTATACAAAAATAATATATATAATATAATATAATTTATTACAACACAGGAGATGGTATGTAGACATAATAAAATGGTCTATATGCTTGTTTTATGATGAAACTTTTGTCGAAAAATAGAGTTAGGTTCATGTTAAGATACTATGATTATAGCTTGGACCTTGGTAGGACCTCAAAGAATTGATCATCTACTAAAGAAAGTAAAATGGTAGATTAATTGGATTTTAATATATCTTTTGTTGAACGCATGAAAAGAAACAACGATCCAATGGTTAATCTCATTTTTTTGAACGACAAATTAATTTACTTCTAAATATTTCTATACATGCATCTTGCAGAATTTGAACCCTCTACACAATTGTTAATCTCACACAAGTATAATTTGAAAGACGAATCTGACAATCAAGTTTAAACAAACCAATTGAACTATCGATTTTGTTTCCCAAACTAAAGCAATAGTAAATGGAAGCAGTGGCGAACCTACCCACAGTCGCGGATGGGTGGCCGCACCATTTGAAAAAAAAATAGTGTAAAAACCCGAGCACACCCCAAGAAAATATGATTGAACGCCTCATTTCCCCATCCACAACAAATAATTTTTGGATCCACACTAAATAGAAGACTCAATTGGGTGTGTTATGTTAAATATGAATCTTAACATTTTGTCATTGAGTTGTGGTATAATTATTTACAACACAACAAAAGTGGTAGTTGGTATGATGTATTGTTATTTGGACTTAAAATATTTTATCATATATTAAAACCCAAGTGATAGTTGGTGGGAAAGTTAGTTATTTTTCTAACAAGACCTTTGCCATGGGTGTTGTCTTTTGACCCTATCATTTGTAAGGTTTAAGAACATGTCAATTTATATGAGCTTACATTATATATCCTGTAATATGTATTATAGTTTAAACTAAGATTTTGATTCTCGTGTAGATCTCAAATGAAATCGATGACACCATCATGTAAATTCATCACTACTATATGTTAAGCAATCTATATTTGTAGTAACTTCATTCTTCTATATATTATTTAAGGTAAATTAGATGTTAATAATCTAAAGTATGACTCGTTATCTATAATAACTCATGCTAGCAATTTTTTCAATGACATGTCTATCATAGAAGTAAGTCCGTATGCATCTAATTTTTTCCAAAACAATTTACAACGTTTTGATTCATAAAAAAAATCTAGTCATTTCTTTATTATTGGCATACGAGGTTACTTTTCCGTTAGTTTAAGATTGACATTGACAACGAAAGTGAAAGTGGGGGTGTGTAAATTTTTCTGCAAGTTTTTATATAATAACATAAACTAAGATAATAGTAACAACAACAATTGTTTTAAGCGGTCTCAGGTTACCACTCACGGTAGGTGGTGGTTTTTAAACGATTCCAGCTTGATAATTGTTGGGTAATTGTGGTGGTTTTTAAACGGTCTCAGGTTACCACTCATGGTTGGAAATAATGACAGCGTGAGAGTTGGTGGACTCTAGCGGCAACAAGCTAGGATGATAGATCAGGGTTTGCAATGCAACTTTCTGACAATTTATGTGGATTTCCATATCTTTAGTTTCGTTTCCAACTTATATAGGTTAATATAAGTGATAAACTTTGTTGATTTGGGGTTTGTTTGTGATAGTGTCCGAAGGGTGAAAACTGACAGAATTACGGACCCAATATGTTTTTTTTTTGAGAAAAACGGGCAAAAACCAGCACCCAGCATCCCGGACGCTGGAGGGGTGTTTGGAACGCCAACCAGCATCCAGCTGGGCGCTGCCAAAGGCTGACCAGTGTCACCGACGCTGATACCAGCATAGAATCTGGTATGCCCAGACCAGAGTCTGGGACGCTGGTGACAGCTACATGACCCGAAAATTGTTGTTTGATCAGTTTTTTTTAATTTCAAGGATTTTAAATATTCTAGAGTTCCAATCCATCCAATTGAGGATCCCAGTAAAGTTTCTAAAGATTCAATTAAGGGTTTTTGAAGATCAATCATCAACACTAGTGGCTAATCTCTCCAAGATCGGTGTAGGATTGTAAGTGATACGGTTTGTTTTTACACAATTGGGTTTGAAACATTGTACTTGTTTACTTTTTGATTAAAATTGTTTGTTTGATTTTGAATATTGTCATAAACTTGTGATTGTTAAGGTTTTCTGTACGCCATTGACGTTATGAGATCACAATTGCTTTTAAGTTTTAATTCAAACTAGGGTTTGTTCAGTGAAGGTTTTCTTGCACCATATACATGTGTTAGACAATTTTCCACAACTAGGTTTTCATTAATAAATCCAAGAAATCATTGTGTTTTCAAGTAAAAACCAAATTCGTTGTGTAAGATTAACTCTAGTCGTTTGAAATCTGAAACTCGGGTTTGATTCGCTTTCTCATTATTGTTAATAAACTATATAATCGTCATTTTCAACATGATTCTCTTTTTTCTGATTACATTATTATTTAACTTAGTATTTTTACTTTTTAGATGTTGTCTTTGAGTCTGAGGATGTTTTTGAGTGGCTACAAAAGATGTTGGAGGATGTGTTAATGTTGGATCATAAGTTACTGAGAAAATTAGAGAGCCATCTGAAAAAGTGATTAGCGTTCGTAGGACCCAAGCGGAGTTGCAGGCGGCTATTGGCTGCGTGCTTTATGCGCGTTGTTAAGGTCCTACAGTTAAAAAAATAGAATAGGCTTAGGTTTGTTATGTTATGTTTGTGATTTTAAATTTTGTAAGTGTTCCAATGTACAATCAGCAACATTAATAGTTTTATTTACCATTCGTTTCTCTTACGTTTTGAAAACACCGCTTATAGCCCCCCTTTGCAATGCGTATGTGTGGGAGCTTAATACTAGTTTGAAATCTATTATTTTTTCGATAATAAAATTTATTATATTTTCGATAATAAGAGTAGAGCTGTTTCTATGCAATTTGCCTAATGGTATACTGCATTTTTTTATTAAAAAAATGATAGTTAGATATTTTAATTTTTAATAGTTGAATTTTAAAATAAATTGAAATAATATTTAATAATGTGGAGGACATAGAAGTGTGTTTAATAGCCTACTTTTGTTAGTTATTATCTTTTCAATAATTATATTCCATGCAAAATATTTTGTAAAGTACAACATATGATTTATCTTTTATCCAATTGGATGGTTGTCTACTTCATATTTATTGAAATAGTGGCAATGTTTTGGACGGTCTGATTTAATTTTAGCTAGCCAACAAGAGCTAGTCACAATTAAACGGAAACATGACTAAAACTTATCGAAATTTTTTTAAGTTAGGTGTGGATTTAAATGAGTTATAAGGTAAGAGTGAAGGTGGTTGTGTTCTTTTAATTACAAATAACTTTTAAAACATTGTTGTAATAGATTAGACGCACCATTATAATTGCATAGTTTATTATCAATATGCTAGGAATGTTAGGTATGGAGAGTGTTTATTTTATATGGTAGATTCGGAAGTGTCGAAAATGTAAGCCAAAGAGAGTTCGACTGGAATTTGAACGAAATATGATGACATGTAAATTTCACATTTCTTTGTTTGTTTCAGAATGGACATATTCAAATATCTAATGCGAAGAATAACTAATCCTACATGAACAAAACTCACCTTGTATTGATTTAACAACAAAATGTACGCTTTGTTAAAGATACATACCAAATGTGATACGCGAGAGGTTAGTTTTAGTAACATTTGATAGAATAAAGTGATTAATGTGAGTCTAAGTGTTTATACAACTATATTTTCATGTAACTCTTAATTATGTGTATTTGCTATTGCCATAGCTATAACAAATAACTTTTGGATTATAGTTTGTTTTAAAAAAACACTCACGTCCAATATGATTTCTCGATTCCTTTTATTAAAAAACTATATGCACTCAATAAGGTAAGGTTAACATTTCATCATTTAAATTTATTTTAAATAATATATATATATATATATATATATATATATATATATATATATATATATATATATATAGTTGAGTGTTCAAATGAGAATAATTTTTTTGTAAGAAGAAAAAAGAAGAACTTTCAACCAATAAAAATGATTCTTTTATTCATTTTAATATTTACATTTAATTTTAATGTAAGGTTTAATTGTAAACTTAAATAAATCATTAATTTCTAGTATTTTCTTTAATAGTTAACTAAGTTAACTTATAACTTATTTTCAAAATATATATGTTTTTTAAAAAATAAAATTTAGAGTGTAGGATAAATTACGAGTTGTGTAGGATAAACTACGAGTTGTGTAGTGTAAATTTAAATATGTATAAGATTATTTTCGAAATGTGTAGGTAACTTTTTATGTGTGTAGACAAAAAAAGTTAGTGTAACTGATAATAGCATTTATGAGTAATTAATTACTTAATGATAGTAATAAATGAGATGCAAGAAGAACTACAAATTATCTTACCATTTTACCCTTTGTTCTTTCTTCTTAAAAATTTCTTCTCAAATATACCTCCCCTATATATATATATATATATATATATATATAAATTATCACTCTTTTATCTAAATAATATTATTCTTAAGAGGGGGGAAATCCTAGAAAAAATATTTTTTATTCAGAAAAAAATCATAATTGATCCATTAAATGGTGATAACAACGTAAAACAGAATGAGTAATGCTGCTGAACTGGGTCATGTCTGTCCAAAAATTCAAATATAAAAATTCCATGACGTATGATGCATGTGACCATGATACTAGAATATCTATTTTTTATTTATTTTATTAAAAACGATCTCAATTCCTCATTTCCCTTTTTTATTTATTTATTTTAATAAAATCAATCTCAAATCCTCATTTCCCTGGCCTTTTCAATCTTCACGAGTAATGTTCAAATTAAGAACTTTAAACGGGTTAAAGTTAACTTGTTTAAGTTTTTGATTTACATTCCTATCTTACTTGCTTAACACAACCGAATATCCCAACATTTAACGTGTTCATAGGAAAATATTGGAGTTTTCTAAAACGAGAATTCATGCACTCTCTAGTTCTACTACTAATATACATATGTTTATCCACTACAATATTTTTAACTTATTAGATAAAATGCCAGTTAATGTTGTCATTTCTTGGTTATTATTTATAGGTCATTGAAATCTTTGTTGTTGTACATGTAATCTTTCACTTTTGAATTTAAGATTAGGGTACAAGGGGCGGAATCCGCGGAACCAGTTCATCATCAAATCACCGGTCGATACCCCACTCCCCTAAGGGGTACCATCGGAACCCGTTCACCCTGCGTTCGTATTCTGTGAACCCGCCCCATGTGTCGTCTTCCTAGCTTAATGGTCATAAAAACACACACACACAAAATCAACCCTACCCCTTAGTTGTTAGCTTATTTAACTAGTTAACTTATTTAATCTGTTTAGATAACTGAGTTATGCAATTTATGTTTAGATTATCTTTGTTACATAGTGTTTGTCTTTGAGCTCGAGTTTAACATCGTGACATGAATTAGTTATCATGTCGTATTTGTCTTGGATGATTGTGTAATGAATGATATGATACTGAAGTGAATTTTTTCTTCTTTATACGACATATATAACTTATACTTCCAGTATGATAGTATGACGTGACAGATGTCCTGATTTCTATTTATGGGGGTTGATCTATCAATAATAACACTAGTAAATAATATAACATGAAAAACAAAAATTTAACCAAGCATATGTTATCAAAATCGGTTTTCTCATATCTACTATTCATTTTTTTTGCTTTATATGGTTGTATCATATGCATTCTTAGTATCACATCTTCTAATTTTTCTTTTCTTAGATTTTTGTAACTTTTCATTTTATTCTCTTAAAGTATTAGTAACCTTTTGTGCTTTATATGATTGTGCAATATGCATTTTTAATGGTATCACATCTTCTAGTTTTTCTTTCCTTAGATTTTAATAATTTTTCATTTTCTTCTCTTAACATACTAATAAAACTACAACATAACCCAAATGGTTTAGTTTGAATTTAAATAAGACCTATACTTTATAAGTTTATTTAACTATTATTGTTGTTATAATTTGAGTTAAAGCCTTCTTATTTCCTTTATTGGGTTTTTATCGTTTTGCTTTGTTATTTTTTTAACCATAATATTTTATGTTTTGATTAAATTTTTGCCAATTAATACGCTACAACATGCATTGTGGTTTAACGTTTTTATGTCTTTTTGTGGTTTAAGAGGCACATCGCCACGCGTGTAGTCCTAAGTCGACTTAGTTATTCTTTTCTATGTTTTTTATATTTCAGTTTAATTTTTACGAGTTAACATGCCGCAACCTCGAGTGCATGATTCGACTTTTTTACATTTAGTTTTTGTTCAACTTAATAGTCCATAAATACTAATCTATAAATACTTATAAAAAATAGACCATGAGAAAAAAAAATATTATTACCTTGTTACATTTGCCTTTTATATACATATAATATGATTCATAAAACACTAAAATGACAAAAATAAATGACATAAAGCAGAAAAACAAAAGTTATTAAAGATTTGTCACATGAACACCAAAGTACATTATTCAGAACGTGCCATTTCTCATTTACCCGAATATCCTTCTTCAATGGCGGTTTAAAGTTCCACACTCTATATATCCATACATGAGAACTTATATGCAACATTTGTGGGTCACTTATGAATAGTATCATTATCTATCATTTTGTGGTTATCTTTTTTTTTTAACCAATATACTTTCAAATTTTACAAATTCAAACATCACTTTTATTTTTTAAAAAAATTTATTTTACGTTTCGTTCTAAATATATCGAGTTAACACGCTGCAATGAGCGTCTATTGTTCAACATCTTTACGTGTATTTTTTTCCTTGTTTAACGACCCCGTCACAACACGCGGGTCCTGGATCGACTTAGTTATTTTTTTCTCTGTTACCTTGGCTTTGGTATACAACCAGTGGCGAATCTAGAAAATCCGCATAGGGGTAAAGTATCAATAAAAAGGGGTAACGAAATTAAAAAAAAACGTCAAATTTTTCCAAAATTTACACTACCGTCGGAGCGTCAAGGGGCAACGGAGGTTACCTATTCTATCACTCTAGGTCCGCCCCTGTATACAACGATCTAACTTTTCCGTGACTTTCAGTTATGCAGTCACGACATGGTTTTTATCGTCACTTTCGCCATTTGTTTTTTTTATCTATATTTCAACCCGCATCGGAGCACGGGTGATAACCCACTAGTTTTATATAAATCTTGTTGATTGTTGTGTTATATTTTAGTTAATATTAATAAAAAAAAATTTAATAGTTACAGCTTGGTAACCAAACACCTCTTCATTAACGCGTGATCTGATGACAGAGAAAGTAGAGAGAGAGAAAAAGAAAAGAATTTTATTTCCGCGTTTAATTATTTTATTATTGTTTATTATTATTTTTTTTTGGTATTTATCCATCATATTTTTTTTTCCACACCAGCGTATTTTTTCAGTGTCAATCTGTACATATACATACAAATATATGTTAATATTTAATATATCTATATATTTGTATCCTATATGTTTTCTCTCTCATCTTTCTATCTCTATCTTTGTTAGTATATAGTTGAAGTGATGAGTAGTATTGAGTAGCATTCACTATCAACTTTTCTTGTGATTGGGGAGATTCACAATAGAATTTATTTATTTATTTATTTATTCATATATATTTTCATAAATCAGTTAAATTTCTGCATAAAATAAGTGGGAGTTTGCAGGATCATGTGATGATGGAAGATTGCAGAATAATTGACTGAAAGTTTGAAACTTGCTTCAATTTCTTGCATTTAATCAAGGTAAAAGTTTTTTTAAATCTTTATATCATCCAATTTATTGTTATGTTTGAAATTTTATTTAATTTGTTGCATTTATTCAAGGTAAGAGTTTCTAATTCTATTTTTTTATCATCCAAATGTTTTATATTTTTATTTTTGATTTTGAAATTTGCTTGAATTTGTTGCATCTAATCAACTAATCAAGGTAAGAGCTTCTAATTCTAGTTTCTTTATCATCCAATTCAACTTTTTTATATATTTATTTTGAATTCTGCTTTAATTTGTTGCTTATAAATCAAGGTGGGAGTTTCTAATTCTTTTTTTTTTATCATCCAATTAGCTATTTTTTTTTTGAATTGAATTTTGCTTGAATTTGTTGCATCTAATCAAGGTAAGAGTTTCTAGTTCTAGTTGTTTTATCATCCAACTCAACCTTTTTTATTTTTTATTTTTTTTGCTTGAGTTTGTTGCATCTAATCAAGATTGGAGTTTCTAATTCAGGTTTTTTTTAATCATCTAATTCAGTTTTTTTTTTTTAATTGGTTGCATCTGATCAAGGTAAGAGTTTCTGTTTATATAATTTTTTATCATCCAATTCAGCTTCTGTTTTTTTTTTTTTGAATTTGTTGCATCTAATCAAGGTCAGAGTTTTAATATGATTAGTTGACTAATTATATGAACAAATCTTGCAACTGTATTTAATTTTTTTTTTAAATTTAGGGACTTTGTGAAATTCTAGTGTTTGTGCGACATTTTTATGTGATTTTCGAGTGTAGAACAATGTCACGGCCACTCCATAGAGGTTTCTCCGGTGGCGGGAGACTATCCGGCAACATTCAAGATTTCTTAGAAGATTCCCAGATGAAATTCAAGCCCGAAAAGGAAGATTTCGATGAAAAACCGATTATCCCCTGATCATACATCTTCATGGAATCCATTACATTTCATATTTACATATACAACTACTTCAACATCCAAAAAAGTGTTCACGAAAACGGTTTTACCGTTCACGATACATTCAGCCCTGTATCGTCACGAAAACGCTATAAACTAACGTTATTTTTACTCAAGTTCAGTTTATTCGTTATTATATTTCTCGCACTTTTGGGTTCGTTTTGGTGGACTATATCACTCACAACCGCGTCTAGAAACCACACGTTTCGCGGGTCCTACAGACGGCTTCAAGAACAATTAGTTTCGGATTTGTGGGACGTTGGGGAACTGTCACTTGGTGGTTCTAGAATAAAAGAAACAGAATTTTGTTCGCCAGAGTCGGAAAATCACATACCATGTTTTAACATTAGTGAAAATCTTGAATCGGGTTTGACCGAAGGTCAACAACAAGACCGCCATTGCGGGCCCACATCGAAACACAAGTGCTTAGTTCTTGCTCCTTCTGCATACAAGATTCCGCATAGATGGCCTACTGGAAGAGACGTTATTTGGATTGATAACGTTAAAATTAACGCACAAGAGGTACTTTCATCGGGGAGTTTGACCAAAAGGTGTGATTTAAATTCATATAAACGATATGAACGAAAATTATCAAATGTGTTTTATATTATGTTTCATATAATTGATGTGGATGCAGGATGATGCTGTTAGATGATGACCAGATTTCGTTTAGTTTTGCGTCTTCGATGATTGACGATAGTATCGAAGACTATTCACATCAGATTGCGGAAATGATCGGTTTAAGAAACGAATCTTACCTTGTACAAGCTGGAGTAAGTGAAAAATACCCTTTTGAGTATATGTTTTTTTAGTGATGTTTGCTTACATATTTCTACATTTTTCTTATCAGGTGAGAACGGTATTGGATATAGGCTGCGGTTTTGGTAGCTTAGGAGCACATTTCTTTCAGAATCATTTGTTGACTATGTGTATAGCAAATTACGAGTCTTCAGGGAGTCAAGTCGAAATTACTCTCGAAAGAGGTCTTCCTGCAATGGTTGCTTCCTTTACTGCAAAAAAGTTACCGTTCCCGTCACTTTCTTTCGACATGGTACATAGTGCGTGGGACGGGATCTCCTGGAATTACAAAGGTACCATTTTCGTTAGCCAAACTTTTAGTACGACTTGTTTTACGCCTTAAGCCTTTAGTTTTGTGGGTACCACTTATGTGGTGTCTACTGCTAGATGTTTAGTTACTGTAACATGACAAACTAACCAAAAATAGAATACAACTAGTCATTAACCCCCCCCCCCCCTCGCGGTTGTGAGGGGGTTCATAAAACCGTGCTAAGTATTAAAAAACGGCGATTAAAACGGGAAAATGTAAATAAACACGCGAATTTGACCCGCCGCATGACGTAAAACGCAAGTAAAGACACACGCGAACTTATACCGCGAGCTGCCGTAAAACGTAGAGTAGACTAACTCGAATTTATACCGATAAAGCTTTAACTTAAAGGAAAAAAGCCAAATTTGAAGGGCCAAAAGTGAAACATACAAACTTAAAGGATTGAACACGTAAACTAACTTCGCTACAAGATGAAAACACTAAAAAAAACCTTAAAAACACTATAGATAAGAAACTACCTTATTTGTTATATATAGTAATTTCATAGCTTATATTTTGTTACACTTGCATTAGATTTCATATGCATTACTCATTTAAACTTTATACTGAATAAATCGTCTCTTTTTTTCAAATGTTATAGACGGTATACATTTGATAGAAGTCGATCGAGTTCTTAGGCCTGGTGGATACTTTGTTTGGACCTCATCGGTTGCAAACACGCGGGCTTCTGGTCGAAAGAAAGATAATTCAAATATAGGGGATTTCGTGCGTAGTTTTGCGAAAGATCTGTGCTGGGATTTATTGTCGCAACAAGACAAAACAGTTGTATGGAAGAAGACTAGTAATAAAGATTGTTATGCTTCCAGGTAAGACTGCAACAATACATAGAACACTTTTTCGTAACAATTCCTGTTTAAATTCCGTTTTTACGTTTACTGATGGCATATCATGAATTTTATTCTGTAGCTTTACGGAAAATTGGATTTCAATAATCCCAACTAAGAAAATGTTTTGTGACAGTCCAAACTTTTAACCTATTTTTATTAGCGATCCCGTACTAATTAAAAGTTAACTCAGTTAATTTTTGTTGACGCGGACTGCCACATAAACAGTCCACGTCATCAAAACTTTGCCGCATAAGCCGCCGCATCATCAAAACTTTGACTATGCCACATAAGCGGTCCACGTCAGCAAAACTTCTTATTTGCCACATAAGCGGTCTACGTCAGCAAAAACTAATTGGGCTAACTTTTAGTTAGTATGGGATGGCCGATGGAAAATAGGTTATAAGTTGGGGCTGTCACAAAGTATTTTCTTAGTCTTGGGACCGTTGTCGGCTAATATGTCAAAGTTGAGATTATTGAAATCCAATTTTCCTATAAAATATGAAAAAGATGCAACTTCAGTGTAGCTTGTGTAACTAAAATAAAAATGTTAAATATTCAAAACAAAGGGGACAGAACACTCATGAGTCATGAGTGATATTTATCGTGTTATGAACTTTATTTTATTTTATAGGAACCATGGATCGGGTCCTTCAGTCTGCAAAGCGGGTCATGATGTTGAATCGCCATATTATCATCCGATAGAGGCATGCATTGGCGGAACACACAGTCGCCGGTGGATTCCAATCGAAGAAAGACCAAAATGGCCTGCTAGAGCCACCTTGAGCTCCAAGGAACTCGCGTTTCATGGTAAAAAAATCTCTTTACATTTTGACGAAAACGTAGTTTAGAATCTAGTACAGTTATATACAAACGATTAATTCGATTACTATTATTGTTATTATTGTTATCAGGTGTACATTTTGATGATCTTATTGAAGACGATCTTAACTGGAAATCCGCGGTTAGAAACTATTGGTCGCTACTCTCCCCACTTATATTTTCGGATCATCCAAAACGACCCGGAATTGAGGACCCGATTCCCCCGTATAACATGGTCAGAAACGTGTTGGACATGAATGCCCATTTTGGCGGTTTTAATTCCGCCTTATTAGGAGCTGGGAAATCTGTATGGGTCATGAATGTGGTCTCCGCCAGTGGGCCCAACCACCTTCCGCTTATCTTAGACCGAGGTTTCGTTGGCGTATTACATGGCTGGTACGTATTCTATGTTATTCCACCTCTTACATAGTCACATTCCGTTTTTAGAACATGTGGTAATTTCGACCCGTTTACTTACAAATGGGCCTGGTTTTTTTTTAATAACTCAACATGTTAAATAAAAAAAGTTGGTAAAAAGGCGAACGGGTTGAATGTTAGTCTTTGTCAAAGCTGGTCCAGATAAGAATCTGCCAGCTCTTGGGCCCGCTCCTCATCACATACTAAGAAGTTTAACAATCGAACGCGACGTTGTAGGTGTGAAGCGTTTCCAACGTATCCTAGAACTTACGATCTGGTTCATGCCGAAGGCTTTCTATCACTAGAAACTTCAATGCGACGACGTTGCAGTATGCTGGATGTATTCTTTGAGATAGACCGGTTACTCCGCCCTGAGGTATTTAAATAACATCATAAAACGAAATAAAATAAATAAAAATAGTGAATGTTTTTTAACATAATAAAAATTGAATTTCAGGGTTGGGTGATACTACGTGACACGTCATCTCTAATCGAAGCCGCAAGAACAATCACTACAAGATTAAAATGGGAAGCGCGAGTTGTAGAAGTAGAGAGCAACAGTGACGAAAAACTCCTTGTCTGCCAAAAACCTTTGATAAGAAGGCGGTCAAACCCGTCTTAAATAAAGTCAGTGCCGATTTTCTTGATATTGGACAATCATACACTTCAACAGTAGAAGTTTTACAAAAAAAGCAAAAATCCCATGGGAGCTGTAAGGCGATCTTGGGGCGAATGTAATTACGCGAATATTTATAGTTGGAAGAATATTACATTTTTTTTACAAATCGGTTTGTGTTGTCATAAACTATACGAAAAACACGATGAATTTAGTTATGGTTATAGGAATAAACAGAAGCTGGGATTGATTAGTGTTAATGATAATATACAAAGGTTTGGATGATGAAGCAAAGTGTTATGTTTTGCTATTTTTTTTATCTATTACAATGCTGTTTGATTCACTGGAATTAAATAGAAGAGTAAAATGCCGGATAGTCCCTGTGGTTTTGTCTTTTTTCACCTTTAGTCCCTACCTTTCTAAAATTACCTCTATAATCCCCAACTTTTCAATTTTCGTTCCCGGATAGTCCCTGGCATGGATGAGAGTTAGTTTTTTCAGTTAAGTTAGTGTAAAATGACTATCATGCCCTTAATATAAAAAAATAACTATTAAGTCATTAAAATAAACGGAAAATGCCACTAAAATGTAACTAAGTTTGTCAAGTGTCTCAATTAAGTCATCCAAACTTGTTTGTCTCTCTAAAGTCACTAAACTTTAATATTGTGTTCTAATACTGTGTAATTATTAGGTTACCATGTTTTTCTTTTATTTTTTATTTTCTTTTTAATGCTTATGTGGATATTATTTATATTAGGTGGAATTTATAAAATAAAAACATATTATAACCTGTGAATGTTTCATTCCTCCCAAAACCCTAGACGACATGAACAACGGCAACGACGACGACCAACCTTCAACCTTTGATGACCAGATTCGTGATCCGTCAGGTACGATTGTTCCTTTCGTTTTTGTTTCAGAGCAATGATATGTATTGTTTCGACGACGAATCGGAGACGACTTGTATCGATTCGTTTTTCTTCCGTCATTGAGCGTTTAGTTATTATGCATGTCTGCACCTTCATTGTACGTAGAAAGGGAATTAAAATTGGTTCTCAACATATGTTGTAGTTATTAATTCTACTTTGTAACTTGCGCAACATTAAATATGCTTTAATTATAATAATACGAGAAAAAGAATTGTAAATAAATCTGAATTACAACTTAGTGTTTGTTTGTTGTGATTTTTTTCAACATTTGTTGTACGTAGGTTTCATGTTTTAGAAAAAAAGTATATTTTTGTTTTAAAGATTTTAAGATCAAATTTAAGATTCTGCATCATGATTTTTTAATTTTAACCTGTAGGATAACATATAGCTTCATGTTTGTTTAATATATAAAAGATTTTGAGGTGGTTTGTTAAATTTAAGATTCGGCATTCACTTTTTTAATATTAGTATATGTTGCATTCAGTTTTTTAATAATAGTAGGAATTGGTTGCTTGACTTTTGGGTCAATATGGGCGGTCCTTGTACTTTGCCCTATAGTGGTTTGGTTAGGCTATTTGGGCAGTCCATATTATTATGTGTATGGTAATCTAGTTAGGCCAAAAACACCTAAAACCTTCTATTTCACTGCCAAACCAATAATGTTTCATTGTTGCTTTACTAATTTGTATGTTTTTGGCTATTTATATTCAGCAATAAATAGTACAGAAGTTGGGTCTCAAACAACATTACAACATGAAGATGATCAAATCGAAAAGGACCCTTTTTTGAGTCTACTTTGTTATGACAGCGACAACGAAAAGGATGATCGTATTGAAAAAGATGACGAGGCCAGTTCCGTTGAAGATTGGAGTGCAAATGAAAAGGATTATGACAGTGATGGTGTTGAAAATATGGAGCGAGATGTTGTATATCCGAGCTACGATCCAACAATTAATTGGAGATTGACCAAACCTATTCTAGGAATGAAATTTGAGAGTCCTACACAACTAAAGGAGAGTTTAATTGACTATGGAGTATCAAATGGTTATCAATTAGAGTTAACAGTCAACGACGACTATCGTAGGTTGCTGGTGGTATGTGGGGAAGAAAAAACTGAAGATGAAGAGGATCATGCAGGAAAAAAAAAGAAAGTCAGGACGTGTCCATTTAGGCTTTGGGCCTCAAGGCTTACAGGCGAGGATTCATTCCAAATAAAAACACTAAATGAGAAACACACATGCACAAGAAAGTATTGTTTGGGCTCTCTTGTTACATATTCTTGGATTGCAAAACGATATTTCAAACAAATAGTTGAAAATCCGGAAATTAGTTTACGGAAAATGCAGACCGATATCATGAGAAAATTTGAATGCAAAGTGAGTATTGATCAATGTAGTAGAGCAAAAAAAAGGTTTTGGATGATTATGAAGGGGGTTTAAAAGAACAATATGCTAGACTTTCGGATTATAAAGCCGAGATATTAGAAACTAATCCAGGGAGTACTGTCAAGATGGCTGTGAATGAAATGGAGAATGGAGAAGTTTACTTCAGTAGTTTTTATATTTGTTTTAAGGGTGTCAAAGATTGATGGATAAATGGATGCAGAAAAGTTCTTGGTTTAGATGGGTGCTTTCTAAAAAACAGTGGCCAACTACTAACGGCTATGGGAAGAGATGCCAATAACCATATTTTTCCTTTGGCATGGGCTGTTGTGTCTGTTGAGAATAAAGAAAACTGGAAATGGTTTCTTAATCTAGTGAGGGATGACATTGAAATGGAAAGTGGATTTGGACTAACTCTCATTTCAGATCAACACAAGGCATGCGATTACTATTCATATGTAGTTTAGTTAGGTTTTCTTTTTTGTTTAACAAGGGATATCATAATCAAACTGTTTTATCCTGTTATTGTTTTCATTAGGGAATTATAGAAGCCGTGAAGGATGTGTTTCCTTATGCTGAGCATAGACAATGTGTAAGGCATATCTATGCTAACTATAAGAAAAAATATCGCGGAGAACAATTTACAAATTTATTTTGGAAAGCTGCAAAGGCAACAACCGAGGAATATTTTGAGAAGAAAATGGAAGAATTGAAAAACATTAACAAAGGGGCATATACCCATCTAATGGAAAGGAATCCGGTTACTTGGTCAAAGGATTTTTTCGAGCTTAATAAGGCATGTGATGCGTACGAGAATGGCATGAGCAAATGCTTCAATTCGCGCATTCTATCAGCACGACGGAAACCTATAATTTCTATGCTAGAAGAAATCCAACATTTGTGATGGAAAGAATATTTTTAATGGCGAAAAAAGCAGGAAGATTAAAACGTGATGTCTGTCAGAAAATCAGGAAAAAGTTAGAAAAAATCAAAGAGAATCAAAGGTACGACAAGAGTAATTATTATTTTTACTTTTTTGTATTTTTTATTAATTTTATAAAATTTTCGGTAGGTATTGGAAGGTAGTTCCACGTGATAACACCGTATTTGAGGTGAGAAGTGAAAAATATGCGTGCGTGGTGAACCTTGATGAAAAAACTTGTAGTTGTAGATTATGGCAGTTGTCAGGCATACCTTGTGTTCATATAGTGGCAGCGTTGTCCTTCGTTAACAAGGACCCAGAGACGTTTGTTAGTTCTTGGCTTAAAAAGGACATGTTCAGAGAAGCGTACAAATATCCAATCAAACCACTGAGAGGAAGTACATTTGGCCCAAAACTGATGATATAAAACCTTTACCTCCAAAAGTGAGACGAATGCTGGGTAGACCAGCAGTAAAGAGAAAAAGAAGCGCTGACGAGAGAGAAAAAGAACCCAAAGGTTGGAATTGGAAAGAAAAATGTCTTATCAAAATTGTTATGGAACGGGGCATCATGTTAGGTCTTGCCAAAACGAGAAAAAGACCACCCGCCAAAGGTGTAAAGGCCAAAAGGTAGACCTAAAAAGCGTGGTGCAACGAAGAAAGTCTAAGATGATTTCCTATTTTTTTTGAGTTATCTTTTTGTGCATGAATTTTGGATGATGTTGCTTACGATTTTTGTTTATCTTTTTGTGACGAATAGATACGATGGTATTTCAAGTTTTGGTTTATCATTTGTTTGTCATGCATCATAATATTTTATAGTCTTATTAGTTTAGTATAAATCACAAAAAATTAAGAATGTGATTTTTAAAATAACAAATAAAGTGTTTTTGTTACTCATTAAAAGAGTACAATTTTTTTCTTTAAAAAACTCAATCGTAACATTATATTAAAAGAGTACAATTTTTTTCTTTAAAAAACTCAATCATAACATTATATATTTTATTAATTTTAGAATAAAAATGATTTTTCAAATTTTTAATGAAAAATCCATGTCATTAATTTTATTTTCTACATCATATTAAAATTGAAAATAAAAAATAAAACCTGACACATCATCATTAGTAACCTGTTAACCTAATAATTACATAGTAATAAAACATCAAACAAAACTTAAGTTGTTTTTAGAGACAAAAAAAATTTCAATGACTTAATTGAACACAGTGGATTACATTTATACGAAGTTACCCTAAAATAAAATAACTGATATAGGTCGGACCCACATGTTTTATATAACCCTACTCTCTCTCTCGTTCACTCTACCACCAACATTACTACAACCACCTCCTCCACCGAGAACCAACACCACATCCATCGCTGCAATCAAAAAATCCGGCCGGCACTTTGGTTGCTGCAATCAAAACCACTCCACCTCCACTGCCTCCAGCTAACGCCCAAAGTTTGTTTCTGGCTTCTCCTTCTTTGCACTTTCATCTATTTAATTGTGTATAGTGTAATAAACTTGAAGGGGCAAAGAATGAAGGATTGCTCTGTAAATGCCGGTTGGTCTAGCTAAGCTTGAAAAAGATTGCTCTGAAGGATTGATCTTCGTCGTCTGCAACAGATACTATCAATAGTATCTGAATCGCAAAACTAAGCTTGAAAAAGAAAGGAATGCATGTTCCTCCATGGCAGAAATTGGAGTACATGAGATCGAAATGGCTATCGCCGCACTTCCGTACTCAACCGCCGCCGATGGTTAAATTATCACCTCCGCCACCGACTCCGCACGCAGTGGAACGGAAAGAATCAAAGTTTGAGACCGAGTGTGAGGTTTTTGAGCTGATTTTTGAGGAGGAAACGACGTCGTTGAGTCGGTTATTTCTGCAGGTGAAAAAGTCCAATGACGGTTTTGAGGTGTCGCCGGCGGGGGAGTGGCAGCCGCCGGCGTTAAAACCAATAATATTTGTTTGTGTTTTTAATATATGATAAATGTTACAGGGCTTTTTTGTTAATAATTGGAATGTCTGTATCATGTTTTAATATCTTCATAGAAATTTAGGAAATGGCGGTGATGGTGTGGAAGTGTTATGGTGGTGAAAGGTGGATGGTGGTGGTGGTTAAATGTGGAGATGGTGAAAATGAAGAAGATGAAAGGGTGGGTCCCTCATAAATCTCTAAATATTAGATATATTTTTTTAATTTTTTAGTATTAATTTAATACTAAGGGTATTTTTGTAATTTTACACTCACTTAACATAAAAAACCAACCCTCATCTATGTCAGGGACTATTCGAGAACGAAAATTAAAAAGTTGGGAACTATAGAGGTAATTTTATAAAGTTAGGGACTAAACCACAGGGACTATCCGGGCCTTTAACTCAAAATAGAATAACAAAAAGAAATTCTAACAAGCTTATATTATTAATAAAGAGAGTTTTCTAGAGGTATAAACAAAAGCAGCTGTGGTGTAGTGGTTATCACGTTTGCTTTACACGCAAAAGGTCTCCAGTTCGATCCTGGGCAGCTGCAATTATTTTTTTTCTATCACCTTGGGAAAAAAAAGGTATGTGTCAATGGTGTATATGCCCTTTGAGGTGCATGGTAGCTAGCCATTTATAGCATGATTTATTACCATGACATAATTGGACACAAAGTTAAACGACTTAAGGTTTGAGTTAAACATGTTCGGGTCATAAAATGCCCGACACGCTAATAACATGTTTAAAAATGTGTTTAAACATGTTCAATACCTAAAATGTTTATAACACAAATAACATGTTTATTAAGATGACATAGATTTAAAGTCCTTTCCTTAAAGGGCTAGTTAGGTCGTTAAGGATTTTCATGGAGGCGTGTGGATTGGTCCTATCATATTATGTTACAGTGGATGTCATACGGCGCCATAGACTAATCAACCCTTAGGGTACATTTAAGTCCGATTGCCTTGCAACTAATTGTTGACTCATGTGGAAGAAACTTCTCAAAATTTTCCATGATTAAAATAAAGGTTTTTGAACAAAAACATATTAAAGATATTAATATTGATTGGAATTGAGAAGAATCTTGAAAATTATCACACACCAACATAAAAAATCAAATTTCAAACCCCATAACGATTTTAATAATTACAATCTACAAATTACTTTGATATTTAATTAGTCATATAAACTTGGTTAGGCTATGCATTATACTCTTTCATAATCACTGACTGTCACCTCAACGTCAAATCACCATCTCTTCCACCCCCATGGGCGGTTCTATATGGGGACCTAAAGGTAGTATTAATCAACGTGGTAGTAGTAATAGTAGTAGTCATACAGGGTAGGGGTCGAAGAAGTCTTGATTAGGCCCCATATTACGCGTTACCAGTATTGAAGGCTTGGAGTACCATTAGAAAATACTTGGGCATCGAGCATCATTCACTCTTGTTAGCAAGTAAGGTTCACCATTCTAGCAACCCGTCAATCGTTCACTTAATCACTTGTTCTATTCTTTTTTCTATTTTTTGACTATTTTTTTTCTAATCAAATTGTTAGTTTAGTAGATTTTTAATTTAGATACCACTGCCTTGTTACATGTATTAGAATATTTTATATTTATATTTGTAGTTGAACAATATATATTTTCTAGGTTAAAAAGAAAGTGAAGTTATGTGCATGATTTGCATTTGAACAATAAATGGTTTCTAGGTTAAAAACATACTAATACTAGAGTTCCTTCTAAGTTTGTAAAGTTCTTATAATATTTTCAAGTTATTTGTTTCGTCTGAAACTAAAAACATAGATAGGCAATAAGTTAGACACGTTAGCTAACAAATTACGTCAAATGCATATCTATTTGTATCTGTTTTAATAAAAGTTGGATAATTTGTTTTTTTTTTCTAAATTATTGGTGTACGTAATCAATGTATATATACAAAAAAAGTGTATCTATTATTTATTATACTCTAATGAAATTAATAAAGTTAACATAAAAACAAAAGTTGCTGTGGTGTAGTGGTTA
The DNA here is from genome assembly GCA_947069175.1 of Scalesia atractyloides. Classification (NCBI taxonomy): domain Eukaryota; kingdom Viridiplantae; phylum Streptophyta; class Magnoliopsida; order Asterales; family Asteraceae; genus Scalesia; species Scalesia atractyloides. The sequence continues at coordinate 97,438,036 of CAMTDV010000017.1, read as the reverse complement.
TCACGTTTGCTTTACACGCAAAAGGTCTCCGGTTCGATCCCGGGCAGCAACATTTAATTTTGATAATGTTTTTTTAAACCAAGCCATGTGTAACCGACTAACAAACGAATACGAACACACGTTCATTTTCATTTAGAACATTTTGTGTTCATTTAGAACATTAACGAAGAAACATAAACGACCACCAAGAAAACCCGTTTTCATGTTTGTTCGTCTACTCGGTTAAAGTCATGTTCGGTCGGTTTATTTACATGCCTAAACTTCTCAAACATACACAAAAGAAGAAAAAAAGGTATCAATCATTATTATTTTTCAAACACAAATTGGATCTATTAACATTTTCACAATCCAAAACAAATAAAAAAAAACCATGATCAATCAATCCATCAATCAATCAATCTACAAACCCTTAGTAGACCGATGATGAGCGCGGGGCTTCGCCCCATGCCGCCCACTACCTTTCTGACCATCACCGCCACCCCGATGCCAACTAACTGAACCCGACCCGCCATTCCCGATCCTCTTCACCGACCTTCTACGAGAACTCAAACCTCCATTCCCGAGTGCAGCTTTAGCAACGGCTTCCGTAGCAACTTCCCGGGCCTTTTGTGGATTCACAGGTTGTTTGTTCAAGAATGCGAGTTTTGGAAGAAGCCCGCAAAGCGTTTTTCGGATTTGATCATCGTTAAGATTGGTTTGAATCGGGTTGCCCAACAGATTTAAAGCTTGCAAAGAGTTGTAATTAGCTACTAGTTGACCGAGTGCTTTTGATGTTGTGATTTTGTTGAAACTTAAGTCCAGTATTATTAATTTTAGCAGCCTGTGCAGCCCGTCAACGTTGCTAATTTTGTTTCCGGCAAGGTATAGCTCCTTAATTAAGGTACAGTTAGATAGCCCTGCAGATAAAAAAATAGATTTTGACTTTGATGGTCAAACTATCCGTTTCGGATTCAAAGATTATGCGTATAATAGAAACTTACACTTTGATTACCGATACATATTTTGACTTTGATGGTCAAACTATCCAATTCGGTTGTAAGATTATGTGCATAACAGAAACCAACTTACATTTTTTGACTTAAATGATCGAATTTTGATTTCAAAGATTGCTTATACAAAAATATTTCTTGCATACATGTGAAAAGACCATTTTGACCTTCCAGCCACTGAGATAACACCGAATTTGTGGGTTTATGTTCATTATATATGGGTTCGGGTTAGTTTCAGGTGGAACCCAAGAACTCATTTTACTAAAAGGGGTCGTTTTCAATCAACTTGGCAGGTTGACCCGTTTATTATTACCATTCTTTTAAACGGTTTTTTTTTGTCGTAAATTAAACAAGGAAAGTATTTTATGCCAAAGTTCAAACTTTAATAGTAAAAAGAAGAAATTGACATAAGATATAATAATTTATAGAGTAAATTGTCATTTTTGTCTCTGAGGTTTTGCCACTTTTGCGACTTTCATCCAAATGTTTGCTTTTTCACGTGTGGGTACTCGTGGTTTCAAAATCTTGTTATTTTCGTCCCTGAGAGCCAAACCTCGAGAGACGAAAGTCGCAATAAATTGCCAAACCCCTGCGACGAAAATGGCAAGATTTTGAAACCACGGGGACCCAGATGTGAAAAAAGAAACCTTTCAACAAAAGTCGCAAAAGTGGCCTACATTTGTAATTTGGCCATGTTCGTGTCAACCCAAGAATATTTGTGCCTTGTTCATGTTCATATCAAATTTTTGTGTCCATGTCGGGTTGGACCCGCCATCCCGCAAACACGACCCATTTAACACGTCCAAAATCCCATGAGGGCTAAATGGTAATATTATCGAAGGTAAGTTGAGTTGCTTACCCTGCCCAATTCGTGAAATCCGGTTGTAACTTAGGTCAAGGATCCGCAATCGCGTAAGCTCTCTAAGGCCTTCAATAACACTAATCTTGTTTCTCGATAAATTTAGAACATGAAGACCCTTTGGCAATGACCCCGGTGCTATATTCACTACAAAAACACCATAAACCAATATAAATCAGTTAATTTTTGTGTCGAAAAACATTAAAAATGAAATCTCGAAAAAGGGTTGGTATAGAATTTATAAACCTATTGAATTCCCGGATAAGTTGACCGAACGAAGACTTGAAAAGCTCGAAATTACGGGAATGACTTTTAGTCCAATACCAGAAATATAAGCAACCTTTGAAGAAGAATTTAAAGACTGTATCACCCTGTTTGCATACGCAATCTCTTCAGGAAGATCAGTAATATCTTCGGCTGGCTTTTTACCGTTGTCCGGTGAGGGCGGAAACATAATCTCACCGTCATCTTCGTTACCAATTGTTAAAACAGGTCCTGCGGGTATTTCTTGAACCCATTCATCTACTCTTGTTAATGAAGATCCAGCTGGAAAAGCCATCCACTGATTAATTGAATTCCATTGTTGATCTTCTTTGTTGACCATTTCCAGTTTTGACTTTGACTTTTCGGTTCTACTGTTTGGTTCTAGATCAGAAGAGTACCCTCCTTGTTGATTGATTATAAGAAGCTTATTCTGAACCCCTTTTATCGGTTCGTGCAAATTTCTATGACTCCACAAGAACAATTTCCACCATAATTTTCGGCTTTTCGACGGCAAGATTTGACTTGAAGAACACTTTCGGAGAATCACTTTATCAGCGCTGTAATTACTCGTTACAGAAACAGGACTCATACTACCATCTCCTGCTAACTTCTGCAAATCTTCAAAAGACTCGTTAGGAATGATTTTCGGTTTTAACATTACCCGTTTCGTTTCAATATTCGAACACGATCGCTTTAGCTTCGGGAAGGTAAAAACGGCTTCTTTGACGTCCCCGGATCGCTTAAATGTCCATCTTTGTTGATCTCTATATCAGAATAATTGTTTTGATGATCATCTTGTTCTTGAACCGGGAGGGTAGTTTTGGAATTTGTATCGTTTTCATGTTCATCTTCACCTTCGTAATCATATGCTACATCTTCTTGTTGAGATTTTACAGGACTTTCAAGGCTGACCACCTTGACATTGCAGGTTGAACTCTTGGGGATAGAAAAGGGTACATCTACACTGAATGTGACTTTGACTTTGACTTTAGGTTTGACTCTTGGTCATCTTTATCTATAGGTTTTCCCAAGTGTTGTAACCTCACTTGCAAAGTCTTAGTATCCTTCTCATCCTAAGAACACGAACAACATACGAAGTCAGAGAAAGTCAATACCATGATAATATTTTTGAGATGATAAGGTTGAAGATTGGTTGGTTACCTTAAAATATTAGTTAGGAAGTTGACTAACTAAATAAATTATGAAATATAAAAACTTCCTTACCAAATTTAAAAAGAAATCAAATATATATACAATCGATCTAACTCACAAGTAATAAGGGGCTGATCCTAGGCCTGTAAATGAACCGAACGAACACAAACAAAGGCGCGTGTTCGTGTTCGTTCTTTTAACTTTAACCGAACACGAAAACGATAACCGAACACATTTTTTTTGTTCATGTTCGTTCATTTATAAAATGGGCATGTTCGTGTTCGTTTGTTTAAATTCTAAACAAACAGTTGACGAACGTAAACGAACATAAAATACAAACAAACTTCAAGGAACATAATGTAACAAACAATAAACAACACAATTGAACATAACTGAACAAACATAAATGAATACAAATGAATATAACTGAGTAAACATAAATGAATATAAAGTAATTTTTTTATAAATTAGTGATTAATTACGATAAATTCCGTTGAAAAACCCATTTTTATAACTAGAAAGCCAATTACCAATCAGTTACATTTATACAAGTAGTTAGAAAGTTCATTTTATTTTTAATATTTAGACACATATAACTAGTTATGTATTTAAACTGAAACAAACATAAACGAACAAACAAAAACAAATGTAAATAAACGAACATAAATGAACAAAAAATTGTGTTCATGTTCGTTCTTTTATTAAATAAATGAACTTCCTGCCGAACAAGTTCATGAACGTTTGGCTCGTTTACAGGCCTAGCTGATCCAATAGCTAGCAAATTCATATTTGGACCGACAGAAGCAAATTGCTAGAAAAATGACTCAACTAAAAAATAACATAACTTGAGCTACGTTTGGAGTTACGGAGCTAACAAGTTATGAACAGAAACGTCTCACGGGCTGGATCACGTGACAAATTACCATAGACCGTTTACCTCAACCCTGAATCGGAATTCCATCATCTCGAATCCGGATTTTGAACTCTTTAACTGTTTTCCCCAATTTTAGCAGCCATGATTTAATTTCTTTTTGTTGTAAAAAAAAGTTTAAATCTTTCATCTGAGTAGTTCATTAGTTTAATTATTTACGAAGTTGAATTTGATTATTATTCAGACAATTTAGGGCCAAATCTTTTAGCATAATTAAACATGGATGCCACACAAATTACTACACAATTAACCTTAATTCATCAGACATACTTATATATAATGAACCAATTAAAAACCCTTAAAAATTTAAATAAAATCTCACCTTATTTTTCTTGTTCTTCCCTGCCAATGGTGTAAAACAACACATAATCGACATGATTTCTTGAAACCCTTTTAAAGATCCAATCTTTATCAAAAACCCACAAAAAAGATTCAATTTTATGAAATACCCTCAAAAAAAATATTCAATTTTGATGATCTGGGAACCAAAAAAAAAGATCCAAATATCAGCCTTAATCAATGGGAAATGGGTTTCTTGAAACCCCTATAAAGATTCAATTTTCATACAAAACCCACAAAAAAGATTCAATTTTGATGATCTGGGAAGAAAAAATATTGAAATATTAGCCGTAATCAATGGGCAGTTTCCAAAGAAGATATGGTGGTGAAGTGGGTGGAAATTGGTGGTCGGAGAGTGAACAAGTGGTGGTTCCGGCGACCCTTTTGGAAGAATAAAGAGGGTGCACCACCGTGACAATTGCCAGAGTGATGGGTAAATAGAGCTTCTGTGGAGAAGCTTGCTGCCAGCTGCGGTGGTGGTTGGCTGTGTTCGTTAAGAGAGAGGGCGGATGAAACTATGAGGGACGGTTATCATTTATGGAGGACCAAATATATAAGTTTATTTGTGTATAATAATAATAGTAATAATTATTATTATTATCATTATTTTATTATAAAATATAACATAATAATTATAGTATGAAAACTGTTTATCAGAATTAATTACACATATAATGCTCTGGTGTAAACAAAAGATAAATAGGGATGGCAAAATAACACGAGTAACGGGTATATCCGAAATCAAAACATATGGGATAGGTGTACTTGAAGCCTGATGAGTGTACTTGAGCCCGACGGGTTTAAGACTGGGTATGAGATTAGTTTAATTTTTTTTTGGGTAAACAGGTATGTGGTTTCGATTAATCAGTCAAGTTTCATCTAATTTCATACATCTCCCATGCCCACAACTTCATAAATCGAAAACATTTTTTTTTATTTTTTCCTTAACCTATGTTTATTAGTGTGTTATTCATTATGTGAAAACTTCTTTCTTTTGAAATATGTGTTTACTAATATTATTTATATTTATATGTTGTGAAGTATATATATATAAATTTTTATGATAAAACTTGTATGTATGTAATGTATCATATTTAGCAATTTTTACATAAATAAAAACCATTCAATAATAATAATAATAATAATAATAATAAAAATAACAAATAATAATAATAATACACTTGGAAATCCTAACAGGTAATTTTTTTAACAAATATACGGATATCCATGACAACCACGAGTATGCTTGATACCCTATAGGTAATTGCTGGACAAATACCCAACACGTATTGGCGCGAGACGAGACACAATTTTACAACCCGGTACGGGACTTGAATTACTAATACCCGACCCAAAATAGGCCCCATTGCCAACCCTAGATAAAACCTAAACAATAAAGTCGTAATGTGCCTAAAAGAATATCGACACGTGTTTTACATCAATTGAAAACTATAAAAACAATACTAATATTGATTCCGAATTTTCGATAACACCAACACTGGTATCGATATTGTTAAGTCGGTACTGGTTCGGTTAAATATGACACCAGTACTCGATATAGTTTATGATACCTGAAAAATAATTTATTTTCATTTCAATAAAAATTATATCGAAATGTTAAGGAAATAAAATAAAAAAGTGCGTGTTTTATTTTATTTTTTTAGTTGACGAACGTAAGTTATAAAAATTTTATTAAAAAATTAAATAGGTTCAAAATGTATCTTATTTGTGAAATTGAAACTAAAAAATAATAAAAGAATAACAAGTGTCATATTTTAGACGTAACGTTACTCTTCGTCGAAATTCAATGTATATATAATTAGTGGTGTGTAAATGATATTCTTTTTATACATCTATCGTTAAAATTAAAACAAAAAAAAGAGATAGATCGTACGCGCATCGTACACGGCTCTGAAATAATGTTTTATTCCTTATTATTAAAATATGCAATTATTAGTTGTTTTTTAACTGTAAAAGGGAAGCAATTATTAGTTGTTTTTATTATATAGCTTAATAAAAAAAAACATTTAACTCTTAAGGCAGTGTTTAAAATACTTGTTGATGAACATGATAACCAATAATAAACTGGCACATGTCCTATCTATCACCATAGACATTAGTATGTGAGTTTAATAAAATTTGACCAACAACAAAATGACATGTGTCAAAACAATATTTTCTTTCCTAGGTACATAATATAAGTTTATATTGTACTGAAATCCAACTACTAACAACTTGACATTTGAGGCAAAGTGTAATGGGGCCATGCCTCAATGACCTCAATGTTAAACTGCGTGAAACATCGTCTCATCGGGCATTAGGTTCAGTGTGAGAGTGAGTACATGATGATATTAATAATAAGATTTAAATAAAAAATAATGATTAAAGATGCAGTGAAAATCTGCTAAACCATTACACTGTACGGTGAAAACAAATGAAAGAAAATAGCCTTACATGAATGCGGTTTTGTACATGATGTCCACTTTAACGGTTAAAAAGTGACGTAAATGTAGATGGTAAAACGATTTATCTCAAATCTATTAGATTTTTTATAAGGTAAAGTTAGAACAAAGTAAAAAATCTTAATGAAATTGAAATCTAAAAAGAGAAATTACATCGAAATAGAATGTAAAAATGGTACGCTACAAATACAAAATCACGTAGAAGGATAATAGTATTGCATAAGAAAGTCTAGTGGTTGTCATGTACCAATAAAATGTGTTTTCTATTCTAAGAAACATTTATATATGTGTTTTCGCATAGCAAGCCCCCGATAGGTTTGCACGATAGATGTCTACACACCACATGCCTTTGAAATGAGATGAGTAGCAATGATCATTTCTATACCAAATCTTTCCAAAACATTGATTATTTTCTTATTATTTCAATTTAAATCAATTTCTTGAGAGAAAAGAGGTAGTTTGCATTTCACAAGGCAAGTAATAACAAAACTACATTATAACATTTTTTCATAAAATTACTCAATTTTCTATTTAGATTGGTTGTTTCAGTTGAGTAGTTAACTATTGATAAATTATAAATACATAACTCTTTTAACATGCAAGAATGCAACAAGACATAATAGAGTATGTTGTTTATTTGCATTATGAGAAACATAATAATGGCTAAAGGGATGGTGAGTTCACATGGAAAACTATTATTTAGTGGGCCCATTACCACAAGAGAATATATATACAACAAAAAAAATGATAATTTGATGACCACAAAATGTTTAAATGGTAGATTTGTGATGCAAATAGCACCACCTCCCTTATTTTCTTTCATTATTTGGCCTTTAAACTTATATAATATTGCATTATTCTTGTTCTGATCAAGTATTATAAGATTAAGGAAGAATTATGACCAGGGGTCTTATTTATTAATGTTAATCATATAACTAGATTAGTAGGTTATTATTGCAAAAATTAGTATTAAATCTACTGTTTCATATTATTAAGTTATTTTATTATATAAGTGAGAACTAAAAATGAAGTAAATGTTTGAAATTATGTAAGAGTTGAAAAACAGAAAGTCATGGGGTCAAATTGTCCAAGTGGCCAAACCTGTAAATTTCCACACAAATAGAATTGGATCATAAATAGAGCAAGGTAATTTTTCTTTTCAAATAGAAGTTAGGATTTCAAACTCAAGTATAAGAATATTCGGATAATAATAAGTTACCAATGGTGTATATGGTATTACAGAGTTGTTATATACTTTTTTTAACGGGAATTTCTTTTAATTCATATCGTCCGTGGGATTTAAACCCAAGATCTCTTCCTCTCAAACACAAGTATTTATAGAGTTGTTATGTATTAATATATGTTTATGTAAGATTAAAATTAACAAGATAATTGGTTACATGTTAGAGTATAGGGTCAAATTTGGGGAGAACAAAAGTGTGTAACTCATTATGAATTATTACATAAATTGTAATGTCTTGTGAAAATCATATGAAGTCTATTGGAAATCTAACCTTCTTTAACCTAATCAAACAATATATTTAACAAAAAAAAAACATTTTGATTAACATTGAGGGCACATAAACCCTAAACTAATACTTCTATATATACTAAACAAACCTCGATGCCCAAGAAATATACGTAGACAGAATTAGGAAACCAAATAATAATAAAATAAAACAAATATAAATCCTAAATCTTATTAAAATAAACTAAACTATTTAACATCCTCCGACTTTTGAGTACGATAAGATGAGTCCCAACAAAGTCCATCGTAACTCAAATTGAGGTGTTACTGTTTTTATAAGAACCATATGAGAGGATATATAAAAGAAACATAATTTTCAGCAAGGAGGCATGTTCTCTATGAAAATTGAATAAATAAATTTAATGATAACTGAACTAGAGTAGGTTATAAATAAATTTATAGATGGTGTTCTAAACACTATTGTTGGTTAAGGTGAATTATAATCACCATTGAAAGTGTTATTAGTGACAATCAATGACATAAGTGGTTAATAATAAGTTTAAAAGAAAATGGTAGAAGTGGCAATAATTTGAGGTGAATATGTGATAATTCGTGAAATTGAGATCAATTCTCATTTATTTGGCACTAACTTGATTTCTTGAGTATGTTATAGTGAAGTGCAGGGGCGGGTATACAACCAAGCTTGGGGGCGACCGCACCCGTAAAAAAATTAACGTATTATTTAGGCAAAAATCACGATCGTCTCTTATAAAAGTATGGTTAAATCATCCAATCGTCCCATAAAATAAATCGTAGGTCCGCTATTGAATTATACCTACACATAGTGAAGTTGGTCAAATTAGGTGGAAGGTAGATTGTTAAATTAGGTGTAAGGTAGATCATTAAATCAATAAGTGTGAATAATACGGAGCTTTAATGATTTAAGATAAAAAAAACATGTGTCCAACGTAAGTACACCCTTCTTAATCTATAACATGTATACACACCATCTGATATATGTATAGTTATGTATAGACTTCCACTATTATTCAGACTTGCGAATTAAAGATATTTGGGAAATAAAGATACTTCTATATGTGATTAAGTCTAGCTTGTATATTAATACGTACTCGAATTATGATATCTATAAATAATTAAAAAAAAGCGTTTTCCCAAATGATGAAGTGGTGAGTATCACGAATATACATTTGGGACGAGTTTTTTTTTTTTTTACCAAAGGATGAAGTGGTGAATAACCAAGAGTATACATTTGCGAATGTGTCTTACCAAAGGATGAAGTGGTGAATAACCAAGAGTATACATCTGCGAATGTATCTTCCCAAATGGTGGCATGATGAATAATAATCATGAATATACATTTAAGACGAGTATTTTCTTCGAATGTTGAAGCGGTGAATAACTGTTAAAATGTTATTTAACTATATTTGTTGTTTTCATTTTCATACTGGTTCTTTATTTTCTGTATTTGTTTCTCTCACATTTTATTTGTTTTTATTGTTATTTGTTTATTGTACTATTCTGTGCTCGCATAAATGAACTGGGCTGGTTGCTTGCTGTTGTGCTGATAAGTGGGCTTGCTGTGAAGATAGGATGCAGTTGGGCTAATGGGCTTGCAGGAAAAAAGGCTTGTGGCACTTTCGGAGCTCCGAATCATTCGGGTATTGGATCGCTATAAAGAGCTTGTGCCACAGTTTAGCTTGAAGTTTTTTGGAGATATTTTTTCTATGTTCTCTCTCACATACTCCAGAAGATTCTTTCTAGGTCTAGGATTTGTTCTTTGTGATTTGAGCGTAAATCCAGTAGATATTTAGATAGAATATGTGTAGATCATGTTGACTATCAGATTGGGTTTGATTCTTGTAGTTTTGAACTTATTCATTGAGTGTTTGTTAAGAGATTGTTTTAGGTCTTGAGTGATTACCATAAATTTTGACAATAACCTCGAATATACATTTAGGTGAAATTGTCATGTGAAGTAAATTATGGGGTTCCAAATGTTGGAGGGTCTTATACAAGGTTTTAATTATACATGTAACTTGTAAACTTTGGATAGTGATTTGATTTCAATCTTGTATACCTCTAAATATTATTTTGTAAACATTGTAATTGCATTTGATATCAATATCAAATGAGAACTTGACTTTAAGCATACTATAAACTATATTAACTTTTCTCAAAGGTAATTGTGTGACTAAGTTAACATCATTCAAAAACATCTTAGAAATTTGAATGTTGCAGTCATAGGGTATGAACTCGTTTCACAATACTTAATAATATGATTAGAGCTTCTTCAATGCTCAATTTCGAAAATTTTGAGTGGAAGCGGATGAGTATGTGACCACACGCATGCATTGGTAACATCATCCAGTCTCGTCTGTTCGGTTAATCGTCTGAATTTTATGTTTGAAGAGTACAGGAAGAAGGCTATTAGAAGCAAATAAAGATTATGTTTGAAGAGTACGGAAAGAAGGCTAGTAGAAGCAAATACAGATTATTCTTGAAGAGTACGGAAAGAAGGATGCTAGAAGCAAATAAAGATTGGCATTTTGCTCCAGAATAGAGAGTGCATAATTAAATTTCTTATCAAAAATCAACTAGCGTCTCCTTTAGTTAGTTAAATTTCTTATGAAAAATCAACTCGCATCTCCTTTAGTAAATATATTAATGAGCCAACTGGGAAGTCTGGCTTGGGCGGAAAACTCAACGTATAACATCGGAGTTTGATTGCAGGAGGCCTCTTCCGACGTTGAGACTAATGGGTGCTTCAATTCTGAGCAGGACAACACAAGTTATCGAGACCAAGGAACGTCCAAACCATCTTCCTACCCTCATCTTGTTGTAGCAATAAATGGCTTAAAATATCTGGTTCATTTATACTTGGTATATTAGAATGTAATGAACCGATAGCATTTGGGTAGATCTGATATTAAAATAATGGTATTAAAAATATTCATTGAAAAGTGACGGAATAAAGGAATAAAAATAGTTCATAGTAAATAAGAAAAAGGTGAGTTCTCAATAAACATAAAAGGTTCGTTAAGAAACTAAGACAAGACATGAAGAGATTAAAATCCAATAGGTCTACAAAACCAGTGGTTTCAGATCCGGACCGGGTCATGGTATCGGGCCGGAAATACATTGAACCGGAGTTGAACCGGCGACCAGGCGGTTGGACCGGGAAATCGGTCGGTCGGACCGGTTTTTAGAAGGGTTGGACCGGTTTTTTATATATATTTTTCAAATTTAACCCTATTAATTTTTATAATATTTACGATACATTCCGATTTGTACGTCCGGTCCGACCAATTGGAACCGATTCGACGCCCGGTCCGGTTTTGAAAACATTGTACAAAACCAATATTGGTTTTTGACATATATAGATGAAATAAAACTAGACGTGATGCTACCAACCATAAAATTATTTATCTAAAAGATGTTAGTACAACGACTATACATAAAAAGTCATTGGTTGTTACTAAATGCCTTATATATTTCAATATTTTAGTTAAATTTTAATTTAATATATTTATTTACCATTATGAATTAAACAAATATTAAGAAATGTATTTTTAGTAACAATCTTGCACACTCATTTCTTCTTCAATTTCGTCTTAACGAGTGGACCCTCGATTATTTATAAATAAACATACTCAATTCTTTTTGACGAGTGAACCCTCAATATTTATAAATAAACATACTCAATTTTTTCTTTATAAATATCGTATTTTAAAAGTTATAAGTGAAAAACAAAACAAGTTTGAAATGATTACAACAATATAATATTATACTATTTATCCATTTAGCTAAAAAACATATATCTTCACTCACGTTCATAGTTTCCTAATTGTTATTGTTATGAATATGAATTATAAATTGATAAAACTGAACTTAGGTTTGCTATGATTTAGTTATTCTTTTTTATATTTATTTCTTTGTGTTTATATTAAGTTATTCATCAATATCGAAATAAAATATAACACTCGTTATAAATTTATTTTAAAAAAATGGATTCTAATATCAAACAATCATATAGTGTTATATATGAAATAAAAACTAATTAAATAGAAGTATTCAACTAATGAAGACTTATATCAAACAATCATATAGTGTTGTAACTAGTTGAGAGAACATGATGTACCTGATAGAAGATGAAACGTATCTTAAGTAAAAATCAATGATGAATACGTACTTATACGTGACTATCAATGAATTGCTTAGATAATTCTTCGGTTTGACTAGAGACTTCGTCAACAACGATGATGAAAGGGAGACAATACGAATGACAATGACTACCATGAGTATCACATGCAAAACCAAAACATCAGTTAGCCTCGTCACAAAGGGAGGATGTCTCCAGGTGACCTGACTCCGGCGTGAGAGTAAGTTTCAAACATTTGGGATAAAGTGTGTTTAAGTGAGTGTCTGATGTTCACCACCTTAAGCCAACCTCATAGGAGATTGATCTATAACGTAGAACTCCCATGTGGTTATGCTAGTGTAGTGTGTGATCTCTCTATCCATGTCGAGTCTTGTTATTTGATTGTTTATAACTAGTTAGTATTATTAGTGGTGGTCCAAAGCTTCTTGAGAAGTAACCCCTTTGTTAGTCGTGGTGGGGTGTTACCTCTTCAATCATCGATTAATGGTAACACAACTAAAAACATAGATTTTTAATCAGTTACACATTTTTTTTATGTTGGGGGAGGTAAAGAGTAGTTATGAAATTGCAAGTGTTCTTGAAACTTATAGACGAATATGAACGGGGTATGCTCATGTTGGTTCATTTAACTGAATAAAGTAATAAACAATCGAACACGAACAATCAAACGAACTAGGATTTCTTGTTTGTCTTCATGTTTTAAGAAAATAAATATGTTTGGATTCGTTTATGTTCATCAACATAAACGAACTGAACGGACTTAGTAGTTAGAACAAATGGCTGGAAAGTCGGTGCTTGGCTAAACAAAGTTTCTTAAATGTAAAATTAAATAGATATAAAATGATATTAGTAACTATGTGTGTATTGTGTTTATTTTTTTAAACAAAAGTTTCCCTTTTGACAGCTTTAGTTCCTCAAGTTTGGTTTTGGTTATAAAAGATTACAAATCGTTTTTATTACCCGTTTACATGTTACTAACTAGGTTAACTTTTCCTAGTTATCACACACGGAATATTTATCAATATACGTATACGTACAAGTGTGTTTGTGTGTGTATATATATAATTCAATATTTTTGGGGCGTTACATCAGAAAAGCGGATAATCCGAATTTTCGGATTCGGGTTCGGATATTGATTTCTAAAAATTTTGGATAATCGGATTATCCGATATCCAAAAACTATATTTTTAACATATATAGTATATAAGCATTATATATATTTTGAATATAGTAAAGAAATAGTAAATAATCAGGATTCGGGTGTGGATTCATGAATGTTTTTTGTTTTCAATGTTGGAAATTTGAAAAATCGAATATAGGTTTAGTTTTAATCTATGCATAAAAAATATTGATATTTTCTTTACAAATTCGGATATCCGTTTGGATATCTTAATGCGTATCTGAAATTTCAGATATTGAGGGTCCGTTGTACGGATCGTTCGGGGTCCTAATTTGGCAAACCTAAGTTAAACGTGTGGAATCCGTTTGCATAGGCGACATTGGATACTAGTTATTCACTGTTTAATCATGTTGCATTGATTAGTAGACTTTACAGATCCTAGAAACACTTGGACAGAGCTTTGCCTCTGTCGTGACAAAATCTCTGAATCTTACAAATGAAATGACAAGTCTCCTATTTATAGGAGAACAAGTTCGCTGGATAGGATGCAAGTTCGGGCGACACATTAGACTACAACACACTACTTTCAAGCGAACTTGACCCTATATACACATAAACTTCGACATTTCGCTCCTAAATACTGACTCGACGTTATACGATGACGTAGGCAACAGACATACGCATCAACAGACTCCCCTTGGATGTTGCCGTAGTCATCATTCTTCAATTAATTCTTAAGTCTTTATTGTTCTCTTGATCTTTATTTCTTGAATAACTTTAACATCCATGATCTTCATAGCATCTACAATCCTTTTCTCTTTTCTTCTCGAGCTTGTTTTGATAAAACTTTAATCACCATGCCCCCTGCTTTGAGCTTTCAGGAATCTTCAATCAACGTTTTTATCTAGTTCCCCCTTAAAATCCACTCCCTGTTTCAAAGTTCTCAAATATTCAAATAAACATTTCAGATTCAAACTTTGAAATTTCAAAAAACCAACATTTCAAATTTTAATCTCCTTATCAGTTTTAAACCCTCTCAGTTAATCAAGTCCAAATTAATGACCTTGAATATCTGATTCATGTATCAAGTTCAACTTCATAATCTTGATTAAACGCTTTGAAACAAACTGATGTCTTTATTCAAATGTAACTTTCAACTTAATGAACTTTTAAACTTTTCAGATCAAATTTCAAAAGTTTTTTTAAATTTTGTTCAGCAACTCTAGACTTTGAAAATCAGTTTTTCATCATCAGCGGTCGAACCTAAAAGATAATATAATCTTTTTGTTTATGAAATGAATATCAAACACTAAGTATGTACAAATATATCTACAAACATATTTTTGTTGAGTTTGTGTTAAAGGATCATATCAGTTATTTGAGACATATCACTAGTACCATTGACCTTTTAAGACTTTAAGTTTTAAACAAATTTACCTAGATTGTCGATATGTTTGTCCTCTTAAACTTCAACACATTTCTCAATTGTTCCAAGATACGTTATGTAGAATTAAGAAACTTGACTTAACAGTGGTTCCCATCTAGAATATACTCCCGCATCAAGATTCCCTAGATTTCATCTTATAGATGAGTATAGCGTAATTGATATCTGTATCTGGGTTGATGCGAGGCCTTGAGAGATCAGGTTAGTACCATCGTATCGACAGAGAGATGAAGGCTCGACTTATAAGGTAGTGTTCCAAAATGGAATCTTTTTGTACTGCAATTGTTGTATCTTTCGATATTTTCAATTGAATGCAGTTTTAGGGAATTTTTGCAAAAGCATTATAGAAGTTCTAGGCCATTGCTTCCGCAAAATCAGAAGAACTTGTATAATACCCCAGATATCAATCATCTATAAAGACCTCGTATCTCAGAATCAGGCAATCTCTCAAACGAAATTTCAGAGTACTAAGTCCATATATCCGAGAGATGTTAATCCACAAGTTTAAGCAGTTGTAAAATTAAGTTTATATCTCGAAAACAATTTACTGAACGTGTAAAGCCTATCGACACATCCACAGTAAGACTTGTTTATCACTTTTTAAACTTTACAAATCCTTAACATACTGTGATAGTCCACTAATGTACTATCATTTCCTTTTTAACACAAAACTCTTTTTGCTTTTTCAATCTTTTTGTACTTTTTGTATTTAATATGTTTTTGGATTTTCTGAAAATTTTTTCTCCCCCTAAAATTCAAAAACATTTTTTGGAATTTTTGATTTATGGAAAAACATTGACCAACCGATAAGAATCACTTCAATTCTCCATCCATTACTGCTTCACAAATTTCTTTTAAATCCTCTCCCCCTCATGATGACAAAAACCTTGACACCTTTGTGTTAATAAAACATTTATATCCCTGAGTTTTGTCTGTTCAACAGTGAGGGTTCTGTGAACTTTTTCAAATTTTCTTCAAAAATTTTAAAAATTTTCAAGTAAATGTTATTAGAACATGTTTTCGAATTTTTTTTTCAAAAATTTTTCAAAAATTATAAAGTAAACGTTATTTGAATTTCAAAATTTGTAAAAATGCCTTTATATAAAACTTGATAATCCGGCCCGTCTTCATAGTGTGCCACGAAACTCCATTCTCAGTAATTTTGCTTTCATCTCATAAGTTCCTGCACAAAAATTCAAACAATTAGTTGAATAGTGACACCCAAGCCTTTGCAGTCTTAGGCGTTGTTTCTTCAACCTTAATTTTGATTTTCTTTACAAAATCAGGTTTATTTTGAACTTTCTCATGTTTTGGAAAGTTCTCTAAACTTTCAATTTTTACTGATTGTGTAACTTCTTTTTCTTTTACCCACCACGATTGATTTTTCGTTAAAGCTTTCTTGAAATACAACGTAGAAACTCTTTGTTCATTACCATTCGAGGATTCACCAGTTTCAAAATTTGAAAACTTAGTAATAACTGGTTTCACCTTGTTTGTAGTTTCTGTACATTGTTTCAAAACATGAGTTGGTACTCCAGAAATTTTGTTATCAATATGAGCAGGTTTAGGTTTAATTTGTAAACATTTACTAGCAATGTGTCATGTTACTCCACATTGAAGATACTTCCTGTTCTCATATCGATTTTTCTATCAAACCATACACTCAAATTATAATACTGGTTTGACGTGTGGTAGCCATATTTCCTGTTTCGTATGTAACATTGATTTGACATTGAAGCACTGTGGTTCGACCTGCACCACTTATTCACAAATTTTTGTGAGTTTCTATAATGATTGGATGATCGTACCAATGAGCTTTTATTTTTCTTTTGAAAATTTTCAGAATTTTTAAAACTTTGTTTTTCTTTTTGTTTTCGTTCTCCATTCTGCTTAGAAGGTTTATGCGTTGAGCATTCACCTTTCTCAGTAGATTGTAGAACAGTTTCTTGAAATTTTTCTTTTAGTTTTAAAAATATTTCATGTTTATCACTTTTAGCTCTTTCATCAACGGTATCATCAAAACAATTCTCAATGACATCGTCATAATTTGTGACATTGTCACTTATGTACTTTCCATTTTATTATTATTGATCGGTTTTGGATATATATGATCTAACTTTAATGAGGAGGTCACAAAATCTTTCAATAATTTTTTCTGAATTAACAGCTTTATTTTAATAGTCTCAACTTCTTTTTCAAGTTGAGCTATTTTCTCAATATGAAAATTTATTGCTATTTGATTTCTATATTTAATTTTTCAATTTTTTTTTCATTTTTAAACATTTTTATTTCATTTTGGAAATCTATTACCATTTGTAGTTTTTCATTTTCTAAATTTTTATTTTTTTTCAAAGTTCTTTTCATTTTCTTTTAATTTTTTATTTTCTATGTCAAACTCTCAATCTCACTCAAGAGTTTGGCATTATCTGCCCGATAGTTATCTACATCATAAACTGGACAGACTGGTTTAGAACTTGAAGATCCATTTGTAGATATACTTGAAAGTTGAGCTTCACAGTTTTTAACCACTACATTCTCTTCTCTCTTCACCTGATATTTATTTTTCAGAGATATCCAGAGTTCTTTTGCAGTTTTGTACTCAGGCAGTAGTATCAAGATATCTTCCTTAACAGATTGTTGAATCAGACTAATCATTTTCTTTTCAGTAAAATACTCCTCTTTCTGTTGCGTAGAATACTTGTACTTCTCTAGAATATTCTGATTCTCATCTCTTGGAGCGACATATCCTGTTTTGATCGCAACCCAACTTTGAAAGTGCATAGCTTGGACCCAGTTGGTAAATTTTTCTTTCCAGACTTCATACTCTTTCTAATCTTATCAACATTGGCGGCTTCACAGACCCCATTTCGTTTTTCAAACTAATATGTCGTTCAAAACATTTGAAAAATGATTAGCAAACAGACAATTTTTAGAAAAAATGACTTTTTAATCGACAATATTAACGTATTGGTTGCTAAAAACGTTTAAAATTTTTCGAAAAACTGTTTGTATAAGATTAGAGCTTTAAACTCGTCTCGTCAATACGAATCTAACGATATATAATGTCCGAGACGTTTTTTCGGGATTTTCATGCCTTGCCACAGCTTGTGAAAATCTTGGACAAGTTCGGGCGAACTTGTCACGGCTTGTGAAAATCAGTTACTTAACAAGTTCGGGCGAACTTGTATGGAATTTCAAGAGTTTTTACAAGTTCGGGCGAACTCGTAAGATATTCAAGAGACTTTACAAGTTCGGGTGAACTTGTAATAGATTTTCAAAAAGATTTAATCAAGTTTGGGGCGAACTTGATGAAATCTTAATGAAAAGTATGCAATTTCGAGAGAGCTTATCAAAAATCTTGAAAAATCAATGAAGTTCGGGCGAACTTGATGAAAGTTATGAACTTTTCAGTCAAGTTCGAGCGAGCGAACATGTGTTTTCAAACATGGTTTTTTCAAATTTTCGACATGAATTCGTTTGTTTTAAGCTCTTATCTTTTCAAGGGTTTTACTATTATGGATTTTACGTATTATACTTGAAAATCAGTCCATTTTGTCCGTGAAATGTCCAAGAAAAATCAAAATTAAGAGAAATGAGTAGAAGATGTGATGTTCTATGTCCAATGTCTTCAAATTAGGCCAATCCTGCTCTGATACCAATTGAGGGTCCGTCGTACGGATCGTTGGGGTCCTACTTTGGCAAACCTAAGTTAAACATGCGGAATCTGTTTGCATATGCGACATTGGATACTAGTTATTCATTGTTTAATCACTGTTTCATTGATTAGTAGACTTTACAGATCCTAGAAACACTTGGACAGAGCTTCGCCTCTGTCGTGACAAAATCTCTGAATCTTACAAATGAAATGACAAGTCTCCTATTTATAGGAGAACAAGTTCGCTGGATAGGATGCAAGTTCGGGCGAACTTGCTTAGTCAAGTTCGGCCGAACTTGACTACAACATACTACTTTCAAGCGAACTTGACCCTATATATACATAAACTTCGACATTTCGCTCCTAAATACTGACTCGACGTTATACGATGACGTAGGCAACAGACATACGCATCAACAGATATCCAATTTTCGGATACGGATTCAGATATTAATATTTACTATCCGAAATTTTCGGATATCCGAAAACCGGGTAATCCGATCTTGTACACCCCTAATAAATAGCATACGAAAATAAACAAATTATAATAAGGATACAAACTACTTTATGTTACTGAATTAACTTTAATAATTAATTTTAGAACAAAGTCGAAATAACATTTATGTAACATTACTACTAATAACTAAGGTAATTTTATTATTAACTTAAGTCATTTTGATACTAAGTTGATAATATCCATTTGGAGCATGTCATTTAATGATTACTTACTTATTATATCTTTAAGCAATAACATTCTTTCTTGAAGTATATTAGCGGCGATCATCATCATTCGCCCGCACTACTCTTCTTTGCTTGTCTTTAACACGACTAAGCTTCTTCACTCCCCTTTCATTTCGATGAAAAACTGGTAGTTCTGGTGGAACACGACAACAAAGTGGTCGAGGAAGAAGCGCTAGCGGCAGCGGTGGAGGTGGGTATGGATATGGTAAAGGGACGGGGTCCAGTGAAGGTGGTGGTCAAGGTTTTGGTAGATCAGAGGATGGTTCCGGAATAGGGTTTAGGCGTGAAAGCGGCGAGGGCAGCTCTTGGGGGGTTCGGCGCAGGCGCAGAGGTAATGCTCTTTACATGCTCTTAGGAACGCTTGTGATTATTATGGTGTTTATGATTGTGTTCATAACACTATTGTTTGCATGGGTTATCTCTAGGAGACCGAGGTGAGTAGTTGGTAAAGGTTAATTAGTTAATTATTATTATTTTTATTATTATTATTATTATATTATTATTATTATTATTATTATTATTATTATTCATGATATTGGTATTGAATTATTATTATGTTAATCCTCGAACACACCGTGGGACTATTGATATAGGCTTCTAGGTATGAATACTTGTTATTACTAACTTAAGTCATTTTTATATACATATCGGTTTTTCAAGTTATTTTTGAATTTGATTTGATTGTGAAGAGGTTCCGACTTTTGTTCAACATCTCACTCTTACGGTTTTTTAACTCACTTTGGGGGTTCAAGGATCCGACAACCAACAAGTTCCACCACCAACAACTTCCACTACCCATTCATGATAATGGACACCTCAAACATTTGGGAAATAGCACCTTTACTACACACGTTTTGATTGCTAGACTACAAACCCTTTGGTAATCCAAAATTTCGGTACTAATATTCGTTATCTGAAATTTTTGGATATCGTAAAACCGGGTAATCCGATCTTGAACACCCGTAATAAATAGTATACGAAAATAAACAAATTATAATAAGGATACAAACTGATTTATGTTACTGAATCAACTATAATAATTAATTTTAGAATAAAGTCGAAATAACATTTATGTAATATTATTAATTACTAAGCTAATTATTTTATAGGAAATTGGCATGTAATAATCTCTACTAGACGTCAATGGCCATTGGCAGCCTCACCTTTGAATATTCCCCCTTCCAGTCGTACCTTTCACCTATTTTTCCTCCACAGAATTAAGTTTTTTTTTCGAATTACAAACAAATGTTTTAGGGCTTTTGATCAGAACGACGATGCGAGTCGATTGACGTAAAACTAACTTTGAAACGTTGATTGACTCATATCGTCGTTCTATTCAAAGCCTTAAAGCATTTGTTTGTTTTAACGGGACCGGTGAAAGGTTGGATTGAAAGGTGGGACTGCCAATGGCGAATAACACGGAATATTTATCATTATACATATACGTACGAGTGTGTTTGTGTGTGTTATAACTCAATATTTTTGGGGCGTTACATCCAAAAACCGGATAATTTGAATTTTTGAATTCGAGTTCGGATATTTTTCTAAAAATTTCGGATAATCGGATCATTCGATATCCAAAAACTATTTTTTTTAAATATATATAGTATACGAGCATTATATGTAGTTTGAAATATAGTAAAAATAGTAAAGAAATAGTAGATAATCGGATTCAGGTGTGGATTTATAAATGTCTTTTGTTTTCAAAGTTGGAAATTTGAAAAATCGAATATAGGTTTAGTTTTAATATATGCATAAAATTTGGATATCCGTTTGGATATCTGAATCTGTATCCGAAATTTCGGATATCCAATTTTCGGATACAGATTCAGATATTAATATTTATATCTGAAATTTTCGGATATCCGAAAACTGGGTAATCCGATCTTGTACACCCCCTAATAATAGTATACGAAAATAAACAAATTATAATAAGGATACACACTACTTTATGTTATTGAATTAACTCTAATAATTAATTTTAGAACAAAGTCGAAATAACATTTATACGAAAATAAACAAATTATAATAAGGATACACACTACTTTATGTTACTGAATTAACTCTAATAATTAATTTTAGAACAAAGTCGAAATAACATTTATGAAATACTACTAATAACTAAGGTAATTATTTTAGATCTACTTTTCAAATGTGATTTTTTTTTTTAAATTTAAGTCATTTTGATACTAACTTGATATATCCATTTGGAGCATGTGATTTAATGATTACTTAATTATTATATCTTTAAGCAATGACATTCTTTCTCGAAGTATATTAGTAGCCCCCCAAAAGTTTTCATTTATTTGTATGCCCCTAAAGAGTTCCAAATTTTCTAGTTTTCATCGTAGATAGTTTGCCTCGATGCATTTCCAGTCCCACTAACAAAAAAAAAAAAAATATGACTTAGTAAGTGTTACGGATTAGTGCCCAATGTTCCCTTCTTAGGAAGAATGTAAATACATTTAATTTATCTAGCATTTGATGCATGCTGAAATTATATTTTAGATACGAAATTCATAATTTAACCTCGTGATTGTGACAACAGACCTTTGTGTGTACATTTGTTGTAATTATGTTATGTGTTCAAAGCTAGAACGGCTAAGATGAGTCGGTCTATACACGAATTGTAGTTATTATTAAATTCCATAGTTATTTTATGAGAAGGTATATAACTGGATTAGTAGGTTATATTATTGTAAGAACTAGTATTAAATCTAGTATTTCATAATATTAAGTTAATTATTATATAAGTGAGAACTAAAACTGATGTAAATGTTTGAAAATAATGTAAGAGTTGAAAAGAGAAAGTGATGGGGCCAAAGTTGTCTAAGTCGCCAAACATGTATAATTCCACACAAATAGAATTAACTGTATGTGAAATTCCACACAAATAGAATTAGATGTGTATTTGGATGACATTTTATTAAAAGTGTGTCAAGCGCAAGGGTGTACTTGACATTTTAAAAACGATTCAAATTGACTCGTATTACTAGTGGAAGTGGCTATCAGAGATATCACTGGTAAGATAGAGCCTAGTCTATTTAAGGTACTAGTTTAGTTATTAAACGGCTTTGCTGGTATTACCGGTGCATACCAATGACCAGTTTACCCATGTTCAATTTTGGTTTTTAAACAATAGTAATTACTTTGTAAGTGTTATATTTTGGTTAAAGTTTTTCTAGATTCAAATATACTAAGAGATCCTATGATCTTGTAGATTATGAAAGTATTAACCATGCAGAATTTTTGGTTGTTGAAGAAGAGCCAGAAGGAGAACTTCGTAATGATGATATAAATAACATGTCTAATGAGGAAGAGCATGAGCCGGCTTTTCAACACAAGGTTACTTGTTATATATGTAACTTATTTTACTTAATTTAAGTAAATTATGATTATTATTGGTGACTAAAATCTCTTATTTTATATTGTAGGGAACAAAAATAGTTATGTTCTGGTTACCGAGGATGATGAGAATAGTGAATTTCGTATTTTAACCGATCCTAATTACATTGTAAGTGTTATTTTTGGGTTAATGTTTTCCTAGATTCAAATATACTAAGAGATCCTATGATCTTGTACATTATGAAAGTATTAACCATGCAGAATTTTTGGTAGTTGAAGAAGAGCCAGAAGGAGAACTTCGTAATGATGATATAAATAACATGTTTAATGAGGATGAGCATGAGCGGGCTTTTCAACACAAGATTACTTGTAATATATGTAACCTAAATTACTTAATTTACGTATATTCTAATTATTATTGGTAACTAAACCTCTTATTTTATATTGTAGTGAACAAAAATATACGAATAACATGTTTATTGAGGAAGAGCATGTGCCGGCTTTTCAACACTAGGTTACTTGTAATATATGTAACTTATTTTACTTAATTTAAGTATATTATGATTATTATTGGTAACTAAAACCTTTTATTTTATATTGTAGGGAACAAAAATAGTTATGTTCTTGTTAATGAGGATGGCGAGGATAGTGTTTATAGTGAATTTTGTCTTTTAAAAGATCCTAATTACTTTTTAAGGGTTTTTTTTGGGTTAATGTTTTCCTAGATTCAAATATGCTAAGAGATCTTATGATCTGATACATTATGGAAGTATTAACCATACGAAATTTTGGGTAGTTGAAGAAGAGGCGGAATGAGAACTTCATAAAGGATGTCCCCGAGAATGGTTAAAAACCTTTTGAGCCTCGTGCGAGACAACAAAATGGGCCCCCTTCCCATAATGTAAATTTATCAATTTATATCCATAAACCACAATACGATGATAATTGATTAATCATTATAATATAAACAAAAAAATAGTAGTGTAGCAAAATGATCGAACTTACTTACTTCAGCAACTCGTGAGGCTCTCCTAGCGTTTTTAGAAGCAAAACTATTGAACAAGTCTTTATTCTACTCCTTTTAATATTTCCTTTTCAATAGATATCATCGCCAATTCATTAAGTCTTTCTTGGGATATTATCGATCGCAAATAATCCTTCAACAACTTCAGTTTTGAAAAACTTCTTTTTGCCCCACAACCCAACGAATAATCTTTTTTTAGTGGGTTCAAATATTGGCCTTTAGCAGATCCAGGCCTGTTGCAGAATTTGATAGGTAAATAGGTTTTTTGGGTCTTTTATTATATATAGAATATAAAACTTATAAAAAGCTTTCCGGGCCCTCTAAAATTTGAGCCTCGGGTCGTTGCCCAGTTTGGTCGTCTTAATAGCCCCTGGTCATAATGATGATATAGATAACATGTTTAATTAGGAAGAGCATGAACTGGCTTTTCAGTACAACGTTACTTGTTATATGTGTAACTTATCTTATTTAATTTGAGTATATTATAATTATTATTGGTAACTAAAACCTGTTTATTTTATATGTAGAGAACGAAAATAATTATGTTCTTGTTGATGAGGATGGCGAGGATAGTGAATTATGTCGTTTAAGTAGTCGTGAGCATGATGCTTCAACACTTTAATGCCGTAAAGCTATTGTAGACTTTCGTTTAACAAAAACCTTGTTGTAAACTTTATTTTTAATTGTGGAACTATTTAGTTTGAATTCTTTTGTAGTTGAACTTGTAATTTTATGGAGTTATAGAGTTGACTAGTCAATTTTGATGAATCGTCATAAGCCCGACCCGATGGTATAAGGTTTTTAAAACATTGGTACTTGATCATAGGTTTATGGTGAAATAAAAGGAGAGCCAAAATCCGTTGGATTGAAGGTTAAAAGAAGGTTCTAAAGGTCACTTGTAAGTTCTGTAAGAATTTAGAAATCATAAATAGAGCAAGGTAAACATTCTCTTGTTTCATGTTCTTGATAGAAGTTAGGGGTTTAAACCCAAGTCTAGATTTTGGATAATAACGTGAATCACAACTATAATGGGTTACCAATGGTGTATATGTTAGTTTATGGTTGTTATATATACTATATTACAGTGAGAAAATTTCATATACTCTTATTACAATACATATAAGGTGAAACACGTAAGTTTATATAGTTCTACAAGTTTAACTAATTACAACTTTTAAAACATATTGTTGGCTTTTCAACTAACTTACCCCTATGAATTTAACTAACTTACCCCTATGAATTTTAAACGACCATACCTTTTTGAGTTTTTTCATAACTTCACACTATAAAAACAAGCACTTTATTCTCTTTAGTTTGAGTATGATATTACTATAGTTCTTTTTAATTCAACAAAGTAATATATTACATGAGTTCCTTTCTTGTGTTCCTCGCCAGGCGCATGTACCTCTAGTCTACTAATATATGTTTGCACAAGATTAGAACAAGGAATTTGTAATTTCTTTTAGAAATTATATGAAGTCCACTATAACACAAATTGAAGTGTAACTTTTTTAGAATCGTATTAGAGCATCTTATTCGGTCTCTAGACCTGACAAGTTGAATTAGAATGGAAATAGATAAAAGAAACAAGGAGGCAAGTAGTCGGTACTCCGTGAATTATAATCATCGTTGAAAGTGTTATTACTGACTGAGATACGTGGTTAATCGTAATTTTAAAGAAAATAGTAAAAGTGGCAAGAATTCGAGGTGAATATTCGATATAATTCGTGAAATTGAGATCAAATCTCATTCATTTGGCAATAACATGATTTCTTGAGTATGTTACAGTGAATTAATTATACCTACACTGACTGAATTTTAGTCGAATTAGGTGGAAGGTAGATTATCCCTGGGGATTATCTCTAGCTATCTCTTTTATGCGGATGACGCGATTATCCTTGGGGATTGGTCAAAAAATAATATTTTGAACGTTGTTCGTATCCTAAGGGTTTTCCACATGTGTTCGGGTCTTAAGATCAATATTGCAAAAACTAGTTTTATGCGGTTGGAGTGGGATCGGCTGAGTTAGGAGAGGCGGCAGCCCTTATTGGATGTCAAGTGGGGGAATTATCGTTTATCTATCTTGGTTTAAAAGTAGGCGCCAATATGAATTGGGTGTCCAATTGGAGCGAGGTTTACGAAATTTTTGATGCTAGATTATCTAAATGGAAAGAGACTCATCTATCAATCGGGGGAAGGGTCATGCTCATCAAGTCCGTTCTTGAGAGTCTTCCGAACTATTACTTTTCTATTTAAAAAGCTCTGGTTAAAGTTATAAAAGATTTGGAAGCCAAGGTTCGAAAATTCTTATGGGGCGCATATGATTTTAATAATAAACTTCATGGGTGGCTTGGGAAAAAGTGACTTTGCCTAAAAAGAAGGGAGGGCTCGGATTAAGCAAATTGAAGAATATTAATATTTTCTTACTTGCAAATGGGGTTGGAGATTCAAATCGGACAAGGGTAAGCTATGGACGAAAGTCATCGAAGCTACTCATAATACAAGGTTATGTTGGGAATTATTCCGGTTAGGAAAGCCATGGGTGGAGTATGGAACAACATCGTCAGCGTTTTTTCCAAAACTAGAATTGAGGGTACGCCGTTTAGAAACTTTTTTAAAAGTGTCATCGGAAATGGAGAGGATACGACTTTCTGGTTAGATCCTTGGCTGTGTAACGGACCCCTTAAAGACAAATTCCCGGATATCTTAAGGGTGGAATCGGAGAAAAGATGTAGGGTTGATGAGAGAGTTAAGACGGGATCAGGTGGGACGTTTTACGTTTGGGCTTGGAAGAGGCTGATCACCGCTGGCCCGGAAGTTAACGATCTGGTAAGGCTGTGCAGCTTGCTCTATAACGTTACTCTTACATCTAACCGAGATTCTTGGAAGTGGAATGGAAGCAGAGATGAGATTTCAACGTCAGAGCGGTTAAACGGGTGCTCGATAGTAGTAGAGTCCCAGATGATTTTGTTGAAGACAACGGGTGTAAATGGATTCCGGCAAAATGCAATATTTTTGTCAGGAGGACAGGTATGACAAGAATCGCCACTGCTGAAGCTTTGAAGAACAGAAACATTACTTTGGAAGATGTTAGCTGCAAGTTGTGCAATGAGGGAGAAGAAACTATTGATCATATTTTCACTTCAAGTTACTTCGCTACTCTCGTTTGGAGTCATATGAGTAGATGGTGTAATGTCCTGTCACACCCCGATTTCCACGTGTAACCCGGTGGGCCCGGTGAGGAATATTGTGACGTATGTTAATATCATCATAACCAAACAACACAGAATAGCACAGCAGAAGTCTTGGAATCTATGCCGGTTCATGATTAACCGACACACCACCCATTCCCTTATTGGGAAAACCACATTAGGTTGTAAATATATAATTCGTTCCTTTATTAGGAACACCCATATTGGGTATATTTCATTTATTTAAACCGTTTCGCATCTATCAGGTGTATGCCTACACCCCGTGCTTAGGTCGTGGCCACTTACAATTAAATGAGTCAAGGATATTCAGGACACGGTCGCATTAACCCCCAATGTTTAAGTCAAGCAATACGAATCAAAACGGGTTATTTGAATTTCCCGACATATAGGTCTTCGAATCCCATACCCGACCATGCGGTAAATATTTTACCGTATCCCAAGCCCGTACAGGGAAAATAGGTTAAGAGTATTTACCTGAGCTTAGCAAGTCCTTTTAATATAAGAAATATAATAAGCACATCCGTATCCAAGTAATTAAGCGTAGGTACAATTTACCGGAAGACCCTAGTCTGGAATGATGGTATAAATAACCAATTAGAATGCTAGCGGATCTTATTTAAGTCGTAGACTTATACCGGCTAACTTTAAGTATCAAAAACGGTACGACGCGCTTGATTAAGCGATGACCGGAAAGAATGTAGTTTAAACCCGACAAGTACAATGACTTGTATAATATGGGTAAACATATAACATTCTGGATTTTGAAATGAAAATGACAAGGTTAACCCGTTTCGGTTAAATTACGTAAATTAGCCTCGCAGTCTTAACCGTAACCATATAAGCGATACCGGGTAACCGGATGAGTCATGAGTGAGTTCCATATGCCAATATACTTTAAACAAGTTATAATATCAGTAGCATATCAACTTGTATACTCGTTAAGGTTTTAAAATCAAATTATGCCTCATAAGGGCGTTTTGGTCATTTAGCGACGTATAAAAGGAACTTGCGTATAATCTGATGTTACGACCATAATGATTCTTTGAAAATACCTTATTTATGATATAATATCCGTAGGATATCAAACATATGTGTTTTTTATAGTTTAAGACCAAACGATGCATCGTAGGAGCATTTTGGTAATTTCACACATAGTTTCGAAAGCTTATTTGGGATTCTGAGTTTATAACATGTACCTCCTGTAAAAACATTTTAAATGAGTTATAAGATCAGTAGGTAACAAGTCTTAGTTGGTAAATATGGTTTAAAACCATACTACGCGCCGAAAAGGCGTAAAAGTTGTTAAATGACGATATTTGCGATATTTTATGAAAACTGATGTTATGACCTGGTTTGTATGATCAAAATATGTTATTTAATATAATACATCAGTGATAAAAAGGTTTTATATGTGAATCATGCTTTAAATCCTTTTTATGTGCCATAAGGGCATTATTGTCGTTTAAGAGCGTAATACAAGAACTTGTGCCTAAACTCGGTTTATAAACTGAAATGATATCCCAAAATGTTCTAATTATGATATTATATCAGTAAACAATAATTTTGGTATGAAAAATTATGTTAAAAACCGTTCTACGCGCCGAAAGGGCTGGTCACTTTAAAGCTTTATTTACGATATTTTACGAAAACTCGGTTTATGGTCAGATTTGTAACATCAAAATATGTTAAACATGTTAACATATCAGTAAATAAATTATTTGCAAGTTTGTTGGCTTTTAAAACCTTATTTTTAAATAAAATGGCGAAATAGTCAAAGTATGGCATATTTGCGGAAACTCGCATAAAACTCGGATAACTATTATTATCATGTAATATAACCTCAGAGGGTTGTGCCACATCATAATATGATCATAACGAGACCTTAAAACAGTAGCATACTAATCTAGTCCAATTCATAATCAAAAGTTAACGCAGAAGTCAAACTTCGCGACTTCGGTTGCGAATCGATCCTAAAACTGAAATTGACGAGCCGAACTTGTTTACACATGTTCTAATATTTATTTTTAGGCTGTTAATGCATCAAAACATATTTTATAACATCTAGATTGTAAGTTATGAATTTTTACAACATTTGACTTTATTTGACTTTTCGTTTGACTCGTCAATTGGTCATGAATTTGTGGTAATCTGGAGATGCCCTCTTGAGGGATTAACACCTCCATCATTACAATCACGTAGGAGCTTTCGTTAATGGATTAGTTATCAAGGTCCTAGCATAAAGTCAATACGTATTTACGACAAGACTTTGACTTTAGCTTAGATCCTAATGAAATAACTTAGCATGAAGATGGAACACTTACACAAGGTCCAGAGGTTGCTAAGAACTCATAGGAATGCTCAAGATTGCCTGGAACTTCTCCAAAGTGTGGTGACAAGCTTCAAGTGTGATGAATATTGTTGCAACACAAGAATGCACTCATATATGAGTCATTTGAGAAGTTTAGAGGAGGTGCCATGTGTTGGGGAGAGCTCTAAGGTGTTCACAAGTGTTTTAGAGGTGTCAAACAATGAGCATAAGGTGGCAAAATCGCGAGATAGGTAGCACAAATTCGTAAGAGTAGTGTCCAAGTGCAAGCTGGCAGCCAACAAAAATTTTCTGCCCAGATCGGGGCTAGGTATCGCGCGACGGGTATCCCCCAGGGCATCGCGCTACGCCACGCTCCCCTACAACGTTTCAAAATGTGGCAGAACATGCCCCTGCACATATTTTGATGATTTTTGACGTTTTTAACACACGTTAACCCAATTTTTAAGATCTATATGGACGTTAAAGCACAGGAACTTGATTTATGTCCAAAAATATCCCGGATGTCGGTTCGTTCGGTTGTACGGTTGCGCGTTTCGCTGAAATGCGTAAAACGCTTAAACAGACACAAAACCATCGAAATTTCGCAACGATGGACATCCTTGCATCCTGATCAATAAAACATAATATTTTATTGTATGCAATATATTTGGATCCATATATTGGGTCTGTAAATCAAAATATGTTAATCGACAAGTTTCTGCAGTTTGTTAGAAATAGTCTCTGGACTTCCAAACTTGCGTGAAACGTTATAATTAGTGCGTAAAGCCTCCATTGGCATATAATAGGCACACATAAGAGTATGAATAATATTTTAAGATTCTCGGTTCATTAAAAGGTCACTCAGAGGCTTAGTTTGAGCATGTTGACACTTTTAGTCCTTTAACTATTAATTTATCGTTCAGAGGTTATAAAATAACATAACGATGCATTTGGTCCCTCTCATTTTAGCACGTGGTATACGAGGACCAGTGGGACATGTGTCGGAATTTTACAGGATGGGTTTTTACGAGGTGTTACATCCTCACCCCCTTAAAAGAAATCTCGACCTCGAGATTTTATTCAAAGATAGAGGTACATTTGTCGCATAGTGTACTTAACCTCCCATGAGTATTTGGGATTTATACAAACATCCCGTTCGGCCTTTATAATAGGCACATGCTTCCTTCGAAGCTTATTGTCCTGTCGATCCTTGATCGATACTGGTTTTCCAACGAAATCGCAGGTTTTCATTATTTTGCACATTCTTATGTGACGTAGCTAGCGACTCATTGGCTAGACATTTCGTTACATTGTAATTGCATAACACCTTGT
The DNA here is from genome assembly GCA_947069175.1 of Scalesia atractyloides. Lineage (NCBI taxonomy): Eukaryota > Viridiplantae > Streptophyta > Magnoliopsida > Asterales > Asteraceae > Scalesia > Scalesia atractyloides. The sequence goes on along the minus strand of CAMTDV010000017.1, from coordinate 97,407,211 downwards.
GAATTCCACTAAGCTTCTTAAGTAAATTTAACTTATAGGTTAGATACTTGACATATTCGATTATCTCAGATGGTCTTCATATAATTATGGGACTCAATTTGTCCTCCTTACCAAGGCATATCACCTTTCCATGGTGATATCTTCTATAGAATCCTTATCCATTACTGGGAACTTAAGAGATTTGCGCCTCTAGTTGGTGTATCTTCTCTGCCTAACAAGGGCAGCTTCAAGGCGATTGCGGATTTGTATCATCTTGTCCGTCATCTATAGGACAAATCTTAGGTCCCATTAGTGGGCCCCCCAACTTTTGTTCAATAGTGTTTGACGCTTTCTCCTATACAAGGCCTCCAAAGGAGCAGCCTTGATGCTTATATAAATATTATAGGTGAATTTAACTAGGGTAAGATGGTCACTTCCAACACTACCCAAATTGATCTTAAGAAGTACTTAACCCTTATAATTGGTCTAATGAATTGTCGATCCTGGGTTGCAGTTAACGATTCCTGAGCGTTACCTTGTTTGATCTTGCGGTAATCAACGCATAACCGCATTGAGCCGTCTTTCTTATCCAACATCGTCGGAACTCCTAAATGACAAGCTAGACTGTACAAGCCTTTCTTCTAGAAACTTATCAGGATAAACAAAGATTATAGAGGTAGTCTCAATCTTAGCTTTTGGTTCATCTAACGTCACTTGTGTCATGAAAATGACATTTTCGCCTTTCAAATACTTGGATGCCTTGAGTAGAGACACCTACTCAACCATTTCGATACGGAATATCTCCTTGAATACCGTTTGCTGATTTTAGTATAATATGACTATTGGGAGATCCTAGTGGTTCCATGCATAAACCTTCATGTTGATCAGGCATGAAAGCAATCTATGGGACACACTATGATACTGCCAATTGTCATATGGCACTTTTATCAAACTAGTTTGGCATTCATAGTCGATAGAAATCAATGAGATAAATAAATAAAATAAGTTATAATAATAATAATGATAATGAGAATTTTTCGTACTTCAACTGAAGGAAGAGCATGACTGATATATATGGATAAGAACAACCATCAAGAATTGGAAGAAGTGATTTCTATGATTTCATTGGTAGGGTCTACCTTATACTTAATATCTAGAGATCTCATCAATATATATAAAAGTTTTCTGAACTTATGGTTTATGAAAGTCTTATTAGTGCCTGAATCAAAACAAGACTCTTAGAAAAAAAAATATCCTTGAGTAATGAGAAGGAATCTGATGACACTATGATATTTATTTCCTTTTCAACATTTACCTAAATTTTTAGGCGTTTCCTTTCTTAGTCTCTCTAGACTTAGCTGAACCTTCTTTGGCAGCTTTAGGGCAGTTAGTCTTAATGTGGCTTTTCTTGCCACGGCCGTAACAGACAACATCCTTAAGATCTCTACAATCTAAGGTTTTATACCCCATTTTCTTACATATGCCACAAGGTTTGGCCTGCTGATCTAAACGACACTATCCCTAGTGCCTCTTATTGCAGGTCTTACAAATCGGTCTCTCATCAGACCGATGCTGGTTCTTTATTGAACCCAGATTTACCCTTCCTTTTAATCCCTTGGGAGTTATCTTCCTACCTTTTCCTTTTTCCATCAGTCTCAGTCTTGACTGATTTTTGTCTTACGACATCTGAAGTGAGGGAAAGGGATAGGTCTATAGCTGACCTATATGTGGTAGGTTAAGCAGTCTTAACCACACCCCTAATTTCAGGTGCTAAGCCCCCTATGAAATGCGTAATGTGTTTAGGTTCAGGGGTAATCAGATAGGGTACTAACCTAGATAACGAATTGTAGTCGGTCACATACTTCTGACAATCTAGTTTTTTCTTTGATAAGGTCCACAAACTTCTACCATTCTAAATTGTACAGGGGTATCTTCCCTGTTAATTGTATCATGGCCTACTACCAAATTGAGGCATTGCCCTTAAATGATTGTGAAACAATTTCACGACATCCTTATCAGTACAACTGCTGATAACCACAATGGTCTCCATCTCATTTAGCCATTTCAAGGCGTCTACAGCCCCTTCTCTCCATTGAAGTCTCGGGGCTTAGAGGAGACAAAATATTTGTAGGTGCAATCGTCCTTAAAGGTACGAGATCTATCTCGAAGCTCTTGCTTCTTAAGTTCACTTTTCACATTCGATGAGTGAACTGAGCTCTCCTTACGAGCTGATGAATGTGGAATGGATAAGGGCTTGGAGCGAGTAGCGCTCGACTCCTTATGATTAGCTATGAACGCATGCATAGCCTTGCCGATCTCAGCGGCGATTATAGCCTGGAGATTAACTTCCTCGCCATTGTGATTAACATTCGCATTATCATTATCGTTGCGTCTGCTACTAGCTTCATCGGAATAAGCTATATAGTATTTTTGGTACTAAACACCAAAATAGATAATGATTATAGTTAGTCGTCACATTTGACGGCTTAACATATAATTTCCATGGTATTATTAAACTATAAAGGCTTTAAGGTTTTGATATATAAATCCTTCGCTCTTTATGGACTAGTGTGTACAAAGTCACAACTACCAGGCTTTAACATTTCAAATGAATGGTATATAAAGTATCTAAATGTAACTGGCATAGGTCTCAAAAGGACCATCAAGGGCAACTAAATTTGGACATAGTCCATTAGTCATTGGACTGTGGATCAAAAAGTCACAACTGTCATTGTCTTAACAACAATTATAGATAGCTCATAGGCTTGTCATGAAGGACATTAAAATATGGCACATAGGCCTGTTACAAAGAGCATTTATATATGGCACATAGGACTGTCACAAAGGACATTAAGATATGACATATAGGCCTTGTCACAAAAGACATTTAGATATATTTAGATATATATATATATATATATATATTGATCAAGAGGCTTTAAGGTTTGAACATAGTTCATCACCTTTGGACAGGGAGTCATGGACCACAACTGTCGTTTGTCACAATTGACGATATTATATGTCCCATAGGTAAATCAATCGACATCTCAAAAGGATGTTTATATAATAAATCATCGCACTGATGATATTAGTCATGACCCCATTGATCATATAGACTATGAGGCTTGGGCATAGCCCACCACCTTGGACAGGGAACCATAAGGTTACAACTGTCTTTGTCTCATATGGACAATATAATATAACCCGTAGGCAAATCATCACTGATGGATGTTTTAATAATAATGGCTCGTAGGCAATACATCACTAATGGATGTTTTAATAATAATAGTCCATAGGCAATACATTATTAATGGATGTTTTAATAATAATGGCCCGTAGGAAATACATCACTAATGGATGTTAAATCATGGCCCGTAGGCACTACATCACTAATGGATGTTAAATCATGGCTCGTTACATCACTAATGGATGTAAATTATGATCGTCATATTGATGATATAAGCCGGGATCAAATTTGATCACATAGGCTATAAGGTTCGGACTTAGTCCTTCACCCAGACGGCTAGCGTGGTTCCTCAAGTCACACTGCCATGAGTATTAACATTACTTCAATGCTAATAAAGAATAATTATCTTAATGGTTAAACGATTTAGCCATGGTCGCATTGACCATAAAGGCTTAGAGGCTTGAACATAGTCCACCACCTCTGGATAGAAGGGATAATCTTCCTTAACTATCATGGTAGAAGGCTATTCTTCTTAACTACCATTTATGTTTGCCAAATAATGTGAACTTGTCACTTGGCTGATGTAAACCATCAAGAAGATCTTTTGAGATTATTTCGCGGATCATAAATTTCGAATCAAAATCGAGACGTTCGCTTGAACAAAGAATATAACGAATACATATATAATAATGATAATGACTCCTAATCTTTCCATAATTCGTTAAGAAATTACGATAGTGCCTTAAACATGACTTTTAATAACTAACTTGTCCACGAAAGGACTTATAAAAGCACATAAGTCCACACAGGGACTAAAAAGATTATATATATGTCCATATAAAGACTAAAAGAAATAACATGTCCATGAGAGACTATAATGAAATAGTATGTTCACAAAGGAACAATAATGAAATAACATGTTCACACAGGAACTTAAGTCGAAGAATATGTCCACCTAGGGACTATAATAAACAAATGTCCACATAGGGACTATGCAGAAGAATCATGTCCACATAAGGACTCAAAGGAAAAAGAAATACAATTAAAATGAAGGATTCTTTAGAGCGTCCTCTAACTCATTCCTTGTTGTTCCTCTTCTTGGCTTGTCGCGTATGGCGTTAACACAAAGGTTTCAAATAGATAATGTAAAAATTCAAAATCAGGATCTGTTGTAGAAGCAAAATCCAAGGATTCAATGGTTAAAGAATGAAATGGATCACGGATTGGAGTTTGGCAAGCATAAAGTTTCAGAATTCCATGAACTTAGATGTATAAAAAATGGGTCATAAGTATCCACTGGTATAATATTTGAAGTTGGAGGCTCAGGGACCTCTGGTATGGACTCCACAAATACAGACTTCAAAATTTGAGTCTCAGGGACCTCCGGTATGGACTCTGAAGGTGGGTTAAGGTTTCAATAGGGTTAGGTTTAGGAATAGGCTAATAAGGGTCTTTCCTCCAAACCAGTCGCACGGTTATCCTAACCGTGGTATGAAGCATAGCATTCTACGGCTTCAAATGGGAAGAATCTCCATTAACAGCTTCCTTGCTTGGCGACTTGTTTCAGGAATACATAAATCGAAAACAAGATTTATAATACAGGGATGAGAGTATTCCTATGTCAAGTCTAGACTCGGAAAGTAAAAGGAATATGCTACTATGTCATTTGAGATTAATCACAAAAGACTAGTATTTAATTCACTCAAACGTTGGCTATGATACCAACCTGTCACACCCCGATTTCCACGTGTAACCCGGTGGGGAATATTGTGACGTATGTTAATATCATCATAACCAAACAACACAGAATAGCACAGCGGAAGTCTTGGAATTTAAAAATCATTACAAACCGAAATATTCAAAGTTCAAAATATAACAACAATGGTTTGTAACGAAGATCCACAGGCGGATCGAAAATATATCCAAAAGATGATTAACAGACTTGGCACATTTAAAGATTTGCAAGATCCTCTATGTTGCTACTGAGCAGCTTCCAGTCTATTTACGTATTTGTACCTGTAGTTTAATTATTTTGAAAATACGTCAATTTTCAGTGGTAAATACACTCAACCGACACATATTTTGATTAATGAGATGAGAGAAAAACTATTTAATGTTTTACAATTATACCTTTTGTTCTTTTTCTTCTCAAATGAACCTTCCACTATATATATATATATATATATATATATATATGTGTGTGTGTGTATGTGTGTAATTGTGAAAAAGGACTGAAGAGGGGTAAATAAAAAAATGATTAAGTAGATGAGGAGGAGTCACGCAGAGGACCAGCTTTGTATCAATTTCAATGTAAGAGAACGTAGATATCAAATCTAATAAGAATCTGAGTTAGGTTATTTGAAATGTATTTAGTTGGGACAAAACATAAAAAAGTGAAATGCAAATTAAAAATTATGAATCAAGTTAGTTTTTTATATCAGCTGTTTTTTTGTAAGTAAAGACACTTGTAGGCTTACAAAGCTCATGAGTTTTTGAACGTATATTTATAGTTTAGAAATAAACTATTAAATCAATATAGTAAATGATTTAACCTTTGAGCTATATTGATAGTCTACATTATGGTGATTACAAACATAAACATGGTTCATTTTCCTACAGATATAGTTATTAAGTCAATCAATATAGTAAAAAGATTTAACCTTCGAACCAAGATATAACCGAGAGGCTCAATCAATAATGTTTTCTTTACTTTCAGGTGGACCACTCTCAAATGACTTGATAGTCCACATGGTTTACATATTGCAATAAAAAAAAAACCTATCAAACTGTCATAATAAGGCAAAATATTAGTTAACTGTATATATGAATTAAGCTTCAATAGGTTATTAGCATGTCATATTTTTACAAAAGAACCAACAAAATGCATCTGTATTTGAAAAAAAAAAAAGAAGAAGATGCGACGGTTTCCTTCAAAATAAGCATACGGACTGGCAATCTAGCATGGGTTTATAATATCTAAACTAAAGGATATTTCTTATTCCCTTACCCTAACTAAAAAAGACGAATGTTATAAGACCACTTATTGTGCCTCAATTTTCCGGTCACCAAGATATTGTACTCTTATTTAATGAGCTCTGTCCCAATAAAAGTTGCAACTGTAGTGAGCTCTCCCAAGTAACTTAAATGGAATACATTGAACGAACAGTAAAATCAAGATAGGATTCCGCCACTAATAATTTATCCGATCTTCGATTTAAACAATAAAAAAGTAGAACCATAAAATGCTAGTTTTGATGACTACAATTTGGTGGTCAATATTCAAGAATAAAGTTGAACTGTCAAAGTCTTGAGTCAAAGCCAAACATCCTAGGCATTAATTCTCGCCTTTTCTACAAATCAAATTTAATACACTATGGTAAGTTATGATTTTGTCAACAATATTTCAACTAATCTTCAATCTCAAAATATGAAAACCATGAACATTATTACAAATTGGTGTGTCGATTCAAACTAAATGATACTCAAATAAAAAAAAGTTAAATCAAGATTTAAGAACAAAGTTTTGATCTAAATCAAAGCTAAAACAATGCAAGCAGATACTTTGATTTCGCTAATAAAACCAAAAATAATAATAATAAATAAATAAACTCTCTAATCTATAATTAACAAACAAAACTAAAATCAACCAACTTCATTAAAACCCAAAGGTATCATCTGTTCTTCCTATTCCTTACCTTACTATATGAAAAAAAAAATGAGAATTCTTCATCCCTATTCTTTCATTAAAGCCATCTATAAGTATGAAGGTGAACTAACAAACACAAAAGGGGAAACAAAAGCCATACAATAACCCATCGATGAATCGAAGCATACATGCATCAAAGCATACATGAATCGATCAGACGAATGAACCCTAACAAATCACTAACATTAGACATTTAATGAAATCAGACGAATAGAAAAATCAACAAAAATAATGAAACAGTATGAAATCGTCGATTCAAACCCTAAGAAATCAAAGCATACATGAATCAATCATCAAAGAGTGAATTAAAACCCTAACAACTCAAAGCATTTAAATAACCGATCATAATCCATACAATAATCCATCGATGAATCGAAGCATACATGAATCAAAGCATACATGAATCGATCAGACGAATGAACCCTAACAAATCACTAACATTAGACATTTAATGAAATCTGACGAATGAAAAAATCAACCAAAAATTATGAAAGAATATGAAATCGTCGATTAAAACCCTAACAAATCAAAGCATACATGAATCGATCAACAAATAGTGGATTAAAACCCTAACGACTCAAATCATTCAAATAATTGATCGTGAAATCGTCAAATTAGACAGTAGCGTAGAGTTAGAGTCTTCAAATCGGTTGATTGTTGATCGAAAGTATTGGATGTTGTTTCGTCGCCGTGTTCGCCAGAGAAGAGAGAGAGAGACTGAATTAGGGTTCTGAGATTTATTGTGTAAGTTAACTTATTTTAGGCAACAAAGTAATTACCCATCAGAAAAACAGGCTATCCATTTAGGTGATTGGTTTAGGCGGGAAAACCAAGCAGAGGATTAACCAGAGGGTGACATGTGTACCTCCATGGTTTCATTTATTAAGTATATAGATATCAGATATTACATCATGTATCTCTTTGGGTTTTGTTTAAACTTTGAACCAACGTATGTAATAAATGGAAAAAGATAATAATGTTAAGTTACGTGGATATCCTATATAATATAGAGGAAAAGTAAAAGAAACAAGAAAAATTTGACATTTTTAAAGAAAAGAAAATACCTTTTTATATTTAAAGAATTATATTCAACTCTTTACTTTTTATGAGTGTTAGAAAACAAAATAATAAAATAAGTTAATATAAGTAAGATCGAGGGTTAAATATAAGGGATGGTAACCTCTGTAAAAAACGTAAACTTTCATTCACCTAATCACATCTTGTCATGTCAATTCATTTAAGTATCTTTTATTCTTTTTGCACCTAATTAAACAATTTTTTTAATATAAAAAACAAAAAAGAAATTGTGATTGTATGAAAAAAATGAGCCCACCATCATCCAATTCTCTTTCTTCTTTCCCTATAGGATGATTACAAGTCAAAATCAAGTCCACTCGCAAGATAAACTTTGATGGCGGCACTCTTCTTCAGGAGGTAAACTAATTTACCCACGCACCCCATAGTTTGCCGTACCAACCCTATACTCCTAATTAGAGATTTTTAGAAATTAATAGAATTGAGAAAAAAATACTTTTAATTTAAATATATAGATATATAGACGGAGATGCAGTAGTTTCCAATGTGAAAGCTAATACTATTTTTATTTTAGTAACAATATGCTTTAATTATTTCATTTTTTATCTCGTGACATCAAATGGCAATATAAACATGCACTAATATCAAACAAGGAGCAGTAATGTTCCAGCAATAACCAACATGGCTCCAACCTCATCTCCACCTAATGCAAACGCAAATCCACCACCACTGCCGCCGTTGTCTCCGCTTCCACTGCCATTACCATACGCATAAGCGCCGTCACTTTCGTCACCATCGTCTGGCCCACCAGTATAACCACCACTTCCACTCCTAGTAGTGCATGTACCAAACCCACCCACTAAACGACCTCCACCTGTTCCACCACCTGTTCCGCCACCCATTCGACCTCGTACTCCACAACTATAACGAAAAAGCAGGTTACTAAAATTGATTCGGTAACATATTCATGGGAAACATAGGAAGTGTCGCAAAACATTGTTTGACGTGTTTGAAAGGAGTGAAGAAATATCTCAAGGATGATGGTTTATATAGAGTTCAAGATATTTAAAATTAAAATTATGTATGAGGAAAGTGCTCGGGTAGTCCCTGTGGTATACCATGTTTTCACCTTTAGTCCCTACACTTTGAAAATAACAGCTATAGTCTCTAACTTTGGCATTTTCATTCTCGGATGACAAAATTACCTTTAGTATAAAATAAAATAAACTAATCAAGTATTAAATAAATAATATATATATACACACACACATTACATAGAGACACGTATATCTCTCTTTCTCTCTACTATCTCTTTCACTAAAAACCACCACCACCATCACCGCTGCCATCACCACTCCCCACCACCGCCATCCCTTTCCACCACCACACGCTCCGCCTACTAATCTCTTCATCAACCACCCATCTCCAAATCAATCACCACCGTCACTCCACACCACCGCCAGCACGTTACCCTGTCGCCTTCAGCAACCCCATTACCCTCCACCACCGATCGCACAGAATCTGAAACAGAGTTCAAGATGAAGCTCCCGAACACCTGTGAATTCAAATTTTGTACAATTTTATACAAGTTTTATAAAAATTTGTCTGAATTTAGGGTTTATTGAGGTTAAATTAAATCAGGGCAAACTATTTTACCTTTTATTTGGATCATCAGAGTTGTTAACTCTCACACATCTGAGCCTTTTTTGTTCCTCGTTTGTCTAATTTCTACATTAATTATGGAGGTGCACGAGGGGGTTGTGGTAATCTGTGATTTGCAGGTTGGATATGGGTGGTGGCTAGGGCTGGCAATTTTAGACACGTACACGAATACACGACACGAACATACTCAAAGTTAACAGGTATCGTGTATGGCTTTAACAGGTAACAGGTACTAAACAGGTAGACACGAAAAATACCTGTTAATTTTCGTGTCTAAACAGGTAAAATACTTGTTTACCTGTTTAGTACCTGTTAATACATGTTAACAATTTTAATATACTAAAAAATATAATTTGATAGGACCATTTGATTTGAAAACCTAATTCTTCCACTTCTCCAGCGCCACTCCCAACGACACCACCCCAATACCCGGCCATCGAAAAGAAAGACCCATGTAAACTTTGAATTCAAGATGAGAAGAAAGACTCATGTGAACTTTACATTGTTTTGAATGGATGTTGTGAATTAGTTAAACCTTTTATGAATTGTCATTTATGGATTATGTTTCAAACTTATTACGGAATATGTGTTTATGCATTATTTAAACCTATTGTAAACTTTTGGCAACTTTTGTTTCATTAAACAGGTTCCCAGATGTGTAATTATTGAAACATTCGTATACAGGTATTAACAGGTAATTATCGGGCATACCTGTTAAAAAATATTTCGTGTTCGTGTATGGAAAACTGGACACGAAACCTTATCGTGTCGTGTTCGTGTATGGGATTTCGTATATCGTGTATTATCGTGTACAGGTATACACGATATGCCAGCCCTAGTGGTGGCTTTAGGTCGTATGGTAGTGATGAAGGTGTACATAGTAAAGAAGATTGTTAGAGGGTGGAGGTTTTGATGTTTCCGGTAGTGGATGGTGGTTGTATGTTGCGGGTGGTGGGTTTTAGTGGTTTTTGAGTTTTAAATTGGTGGTATAAATTGAAGTGACGCCGGAGTGGTGGTTCGGGAGGTGGTGGTCGGGAGAAGGTTTCAGGTGGTGGAGTTTGTGAAAGAGAAAATGGTTGCAAGAAGATGAAGAAGATGGTTTTTTGGTGGTGGAGTTATATTACCTCTTTTGTTTTAATTTGCAACTAGATTACTTATATATATATATATATATATATATATATATATATATATATATATATATGTATATAAGATTACTTATATATATTGCAACTAGTTGGATATCCCGTCTGTCACACCCCGACCCGCAGCGAAAAAGGTGATCGGGGCATGATTGGGTTATCATCAAAGCTCATGACATTTATTATACGTTTCATATTCATTAAATACAATTTAATAGGAAATTTACAACTAAATATTACAACATATTCTAACTATCAATCTAAGCTTCTTTGTTCTCTTCTAAGGCATTTCCTATGTTTTCCTTGCTTCAACCTGTTCACCTGTATCATGTGTAAAAAGGTTTTTTTTGGATCAACAAAAAGTTGGCGAGTGAATCCTATGGAAAACATTTGAACAAGTTTATTTAATTGATTATGAAATAAGTGCACAACCAAACATGAGTAAAAATAGATGTAAACTTATTCAACAATCATTAGATATTAAATAAAGCACACATGAACAATAATGGAACGTTTAGAGGCACGCGTTGCTCTACTCGTCTCTCACGAGGAACTGATGGGCCTAATGAATGAATTGCATAAACATGATAATATGAATGACACAACTACAAACAATATAAACTCAATGATACACACATGAACAATAATGGATTGGTTTTGAGGCACGCGTTGTTCAACTCGTCTCCCACGAGGAACTGATGGGCTTAATGAATGAATTTCATATAATTTGACAAAATGAAATAAGTAATCACAACAATATAAACAATCTAAGTTTAGATCACCATATGGTATGGCACAAGTTTAAATAAACGAGTTAATTAATTTGTGACACATGACACACCCCAAAACGTGTAATTAAAAAGGGGGAGTTGTAAGATTCACTCACCGTGGGTGCGTTCGGTTGATGATGTTGAATGCACGCGAAGTGGTTTTAACCACGAGTGAAATTAACCTAGATAAATAGCATTATGGTTCGATAAGTAAACGGATTTTATTAATCCATTTTAGTAGGATTGTTGGGTGTATTTTTGTGAGTTTGAGGCTATTTTCTAACCTTAAAAATGTTATTTTTAAATATTTTTTAATTGATTTTCAATTAAAATAAATACATAAAAATAATAAAAAAATTGATTTTTTTTTTTGCTACCGTTGACCGTTGACTTTGACTTTGACCGGTTCGCTTGTATAATTGTGCGCTGAGTGAGGCTCGAACCCGAGACCTCCCGTACGCGTGCACGCAGCTCTACCAACTGAGCTACGTGTCTAACCCGAAATATTTCTGTTTTTAATTACATTTATATATTAATTGGGTTAAACAGAAAATCCTTTATTTTTAAAAACGATTTTAAATCAAAGAATCGGTGCGCTCCACAGGTTTCGAACCCGGGACCTGTGGCTTATGCAAACACACAGTCCACCGCTGGACTGTGTGTCCAACTTGTTAACTAAACTTATTTTTATTATTCTTAAATACAAACTAATCATTTTCATTTATGCCATATTAAAAAGTTTGAATAATTGTCCGGGTCGATGTAGTAGACCGGACTCGAACTCGTGCGCTTTGATTAAACATACACACAGTCCACCACTGGACTGTGTGTCTAACTTGGTTATTATTCCGATTATTAATATACTTAACATATAACAGTGGTGCTTCCGTTTCGGTTAACAAAAAAAAGGCATTTTTATTAAGGCAGCGTGTGTGGAACAAGATTCGAACTCGAGACCTTTGTGTGTTTAATGTGCACACAGTCCACCGCTGGACTGTGTGTCTAACCCGAGTAATAACTTGATTTTAATTATACTTATATGTTTACCGCACTTCATCTTCTTCGTCAGTTTTAACCAGCATCGGAAATCCGACTGGTTCAAAGTTTTAATCGGTTTCCTTAGTGTCTGATGATTAAATACAAGTGATATTAAATAAAAAGAATGAAGAAATTAGGCGTGAGGTATACCGACTGGATTCCTCTGTTTCTCCGGCGTAACTCCGGCGACAGCAATCACTTCCGGCAACGAGTGTCTTGCAGCAGAGAGTCTTCAGAAAGCTTACAAAGTATGTGGGTGACTTCGGTATAGGTTCAGAGGGTTTAGTAAGGCTTAGAAGTTAAGGACTCGGTTTTCCGGCGATGAGCAGAAGAATTCCGGCGAGTGAGTTTTCGCCGAGAAAGGGTGCGGTTTTGAGCGAAAATGTTTGCAGAGGTTCGAGGGGGTATTTATAAGGCAAATCGTCGATGAATTTGGTCCGATTTTCGACTTGATTCGTCGGTTAGAAAAACTCCGGCGGTTATAATTTGTGTCGCGGACTCAGACGTCGGTTATAACCGATGTGTAGTTAAAGTTTACGTTTTAACGGAAAGAATCGTTAAGTTTCGCGAGATTGCCGGGATTTCCGACGACTGCAACTTTGGGCGCCGGTTTTGAATTCGGAAAGACACGTTATCAATTAAATGATCCTAACATTTAACAAAGAACATCAGTGGCGCAGTGGTTTAAGTGTTGAGTGTTAAGTCTGTTGTTGAACCGTGACTGACCCGGGTTCGAAACCCGGCAGGAACAAAACATTTTTATTTTCATATTTTTAACAATTTTTCAAAAACTAATTATATATTCACATATAATAATTGATTATGTATCGTTTAAAATTATTTTAGGCATTTAATTCGCAACGAAATTTTTAACTGACTGTTCGGTTAATAAACGGAGCGGGTTTGGTAAAATCCGTTTTTGACGGATGTTACACCGTCTGCTTTGCGGCGCGCTAAGCCGAATATTTCTTAGTTTCATAGCATGTACGTATGTATTTTAGTTACTTTACATACTACTTATAACATGATCTAAAAAATATATTGAGTCAACCAATTAAACCAAAACACTACCATAGTTTTGCTAAAAAAAATAAAACGATGGCAAGACTGTAACTTTGAGCTGGGGGCAAAATATTAATTTTTCAAAAACAATAAGCGAGTGTTAGACACCTGCTTGACACAAAAGTTAAATTGAGTCAACCAAATAAAATAAAAACTACTATAGTTTTGAATAAGAAAACTAAAATGATGGCCATACTACAAATTTTAGCTATGGCAAAATAGTAATTTTTTAAATGAGAGCAAACTCATAATTTTAAACTTATGGCAAATTTGTAATTTTAAGCTGTAGAACAAAACCATAATTTTGTTTTGAACCAAGGCAAAATCATAATTTTTAGTTTGGAGCAAAAGCATATTTTTATTTTAAATTGAGGGCAAAAGCGTAATTTTGAAGTCAGAGCGAAATCGTAATTTTTGAAAAGGGGGCAAAATCATATTTTTGAACTGAGGGCAAAATCGTAATTTTAAGCTAGGAAAAAAACTAAAACGATGGCAGGACTACAAATTTTAATTCGAGCAAAATCATAATTTTTTAAATGAGGGCAAACTCATAATTTTAAACTGAGGCCAAATTCATAATTTTAAGCTGGGGGGCAAAAGGCAAAACCATAATTTTATTTTGAAATGAGGCAAAATCGTTAGTTTTGAATTAAGGGAAAAACGTAATTTTAAGCTAGGGACAAAAGAATAGTTCATTATAAAGTGAGGGCAAAATCGTAATTTTGCAATCAGGGCGAAATTGTAATTTTGAAGAGGGGGCAAAATCATATTTTTTTAACCAAGGGCAAATTTCGTAATTTTGAGATAGCGGAAAAAACATAATTTTAGTCTGTGGGCAAGACCGTAATTTTAAACTGGGGATAGAATCGTAAATTGGTTGGACAATAAGGTTGTCTATTTAATTTGTTTGGTCATATACATACATCAAAACCACTAAATCACGTGTATTATTGATGATGCTCAATTATAATTATACCAATCTTAAAATGAAAAAGAAAAAAAAGGATGGGGCCAGCCGCCCATTTCCACCAATGGGATGGCGGAACTATTACCGCCCATCAAATCATATTCTTAACTAAGGGCAAATGATAATTTTGAGATAGCGGGAAAAACATAATTTTAGTTTGAATTGTGGGTAAGACTGTAATTTTAAACTGGGGATAAAATCGTAAATTGGTTGGACCAATAAGGTTGTCTATTTAATTTGTTCGGTTATATACATACATCAAAACCGCTAAATCACGTGTATTATTGATGATGCTTAATTATAATTATAACAAGCTTAAAAATGGAAAAAAAAAAGATGGGCAGCTGTCCATCTCCACCAATGGGATGGCGGAACTATTGCCGCACATCTCTTTTGTATATGTAGGTAAATAAATATATATATTATTATTAATTAATAATAAAGATATTTATTAGTAAAGATAAACATAATATTAATATAGATTAAAACATAAGAGTGATGTTACATTTAAACGTAATCTTTATGGATCATAAAATTAAATAGCAATCTAATAAACTAGGAAGAATCTTACATTCTCCTAAATCATTTTGATTTTTTATTATTATCTGTCGTTTTTTTTTTAATTTCTCTTATTCTCACTTATTTACATGACATATAATTTTCCTTCATATTTTTTTGTGTTCTTTTAGCTAAGAAACATCTAAATGATCATGTATCTCTTTATTTATGCAAATTAAATTAAATTATTCCGAATAAAGGATTATATAGTTAATATTTTATACTAATAAGCAAAAGATAATGACAATATATATTAGTTGTATATAATGTATTCCACAGTAAATATAAATGAATCATTTTGTCATATAGTAGAATCAATAATTGCGAGAAGGGATCAACTCATATATATACGAAGAAAACTAATAAGCGAAAGATAATGACTATATTTTTATATCTTACTGGTACATATAAATGAATCATTTTGTCATATAGTAGAATCAATAATTGCAGAAGGGATCAACTCATATATATACGAAGAAAACTAATAAGCGAAAGATAATGACTATATTTTTATATCTTACTGGTTCTTATACATGGCGTGTATTAGCCAAGCTACACTATTGAACTTTCCTCAATTCATATAGGGATAATTGGGACCAATAAGTTGTGTGTGGATCTCGCGGGCAAATATGTCAATGTCATTATACATGAAGTTACTAAAATGGAGACCAATACAGTTAGTAACGGTTTTTGGTTATTGGAAACCGAAACCAAATCGTAAAATTTAAAACCGAACCAAACCGTTATTAACGGTTTGGTTCCACGGTTTGAACTCCTTGAATTTATACAACTCGTCCAAATTAAGACTTGAAATATTTATACAAAATATCTTAAAACAAAGCATCCAAATACTTCAACAAAGAAAGTCCACATACGAAGTTTGGATGATATCTAAACAATGTTGTCTACACTGTAAATACCCTACAAACTTGCTGCAAATACTTATAAAACTTTAATTTTCTATATTAAACCATTTAAAATACACTGGAGTTGTATTTTTAGAATTCATACAAAAATATGAGAAGCCAACATATACAAAAACATGAGAAGCAAAATCATATATAAAAGCGAGAGATCAACATAATTTCATTTTACGGCTCACTCAGTATGAGCTGTCATTTTTAAGGTAAGCCTAAATAGAGATACGATACAAATGCATTGAACGATTTCACGGTTTTAAACCAAATCATAAACACCAGTAAATCAAATGCATCATATACTTCTTCATTTGATTTATCATCCTATGTACTATTTTATCTAGAATGGTTTATTGGAGTTTTGGTACGGACACTAAGATACGTTATCGGTGGAAAAAAAAACTTAGACAGTAGAAAAAAAAGGTCAAAAAACAACTTTCACAAGGAATTCGAAATCCCACCTTGATGAACACTTCTAGCTACAAAACACACAAAAAAAATACTATATCCCTGGTTTCACATATCCAAATAAAATAAAAAGTAGTAGTTATTTGGCTTATTCCTTAAAATTCAAAGCAACTTATACGACTTTTGGTATTCAATAGATGCTACACTAGGGGTGAGCAAGTTTAGGTCCTCACTGAAAAAACCATGGACCGAACCATACCCAACCTGACTCAAGAACTGGCTAAAACTCTCAATAGAAACAAACCAAAGATAGATTAAAAAATCTAGCCGTCATCGTTGTATAAACCGATCCTTAGTGGGTTTCGGCCGACTTCTGGTAAGCCCCAATATCGATGAAAATTGAGTAACTTACCGGTGTTTACCGATCATATAGGTTAGTTCGGAATCTTATTCAAAGACCACCCGTAAACACACCGGATGACGTACTCAGCCGAAATCTCTCTAGATTTGTAACTTTTTAGAGAGAGAAAGAAAAGATCTAGCTAGGGTATATTAAAAAAACAACCTTATAACGTGTGTTCATGTAGTTTTATCATGTCAATGCAAGGCTTTAATAATTAATATATAACTTCCAATCAACAATGTAGCATAACTGCCACATAACTTAGGTTAAATCATCCATATCCATACAATAATAATATAATAATATAATAATCATCATCTTCATCATTAGTGATAAGAAGAAGAAGAATATGCCACGTACTAACTCAAAAGATTGCCCTGAAGATCACTATAACAGGCAATACGAGGATGATCACCACCAAGATTATAAACACAAACAATCGGGTCAGCGAACGAATACTATCCGGGTCTGCCCCGAATCCACCACTGTAGCCCCACCCGCCTCCATCGTCTTCCCGCCGCTTCCGGATCCCCTTCCGTAGCTTTCCCCACCGCTTCGTTCCTTCCAGGTAGCCCCTCCTTCACCAGACCCGTAGCCACCAGCAAACCCAGCTACGCCGCTCCGCCGATGCCTTCCATCGCTACCACCGGAACCATTACAATATTAGCAACTTCAGCAACTTTTCTCCTCCTACTACTCCACCACTACCGCCGACGAGAAAAGAGCTTGCGGTATCGTACGGTAGGGTGTAGTACGACGGTGAAGCGAAGGCGATCATGATCGCCGCCGCTGTGACGAGAAGATGACGGGTAAAGCTGTCACAAGCCATGATGAGAGTCAAATGTGAGACTGAGTGAAATGTGAAACTAATGGTGTGTTGGTAGGATTTCATATATAGGATCATTTCAATGGGTTGCTTAAATATATAATATATATATATATATATATATATATATAATATATATATATATATATATAATGTGAGGTTCATTTGGGAACACTAAAAAATTGGGAACATGGGGACCGACCAGAAACTCCGATAGGACTCATTCAGCGCGTTGGAAAGCTCGTCGAACCTAACTAGGACCTCTTACCTAAACCCTAATCCGAACTCTAAACCCTAATGATTAGGGTTGATTTAGGTCTTATATTAGGTTAGCCTTAAGGTTTAGCTTAGGTTCAGCGGCGTTGGAACCGGCTCGTCGAACCCTAACTAGGATCTCTTAACCCTAAACCCTAAATCCCAACTCTAAACCCTAAATGTATTAGGGTTTGGATTTAGGGTCTTATATTAGGGTTTAGCCTTAAGGTTTAGCTTTAGGGTTTAGCTTTAGGGTTAATTATTAGTATTTAGGGTTTAACTTTAGGGTTTAGGGTTTTAGGTTTTAGCTTTAGGATTTAGCTTTAGGGTTTATAGCTTAGATTTTACGATTTAGCTTAGATTTTTAGCCTTATTTTTTAGCTTAGGTTTAGGGTTTTATGGGTAAGGCAGTAACGTTTGCTGGATATGGAGTTATATTTATAATAAACTATTTTTGGCGGTACCGTAAGCTATAATGAGTGCCAAATAAAGTAACGATAACGTACTCAACCGAACCAAATATTCATTTTTAAGATTTTTTGGTCGATGTATATCGAACCAAACCAAAACGACCAGAAACCCGCACATGTAATCCACTAGTTGATATAACCTACAAATTGAAGTTGGATCTCAGTAGCGCACGTCTTTTTTTTTTGTTTTCAGTGTCATTTTGTTTCTTTTTTCTTTTTCTATTTCACACTTCAATATTTACTATTAAAACTTACAACCCTTAATTTTGTAATCAATTTTTACTGCTTATTTTTTTTTACGTATCGGTGTGTACTTTTAGGTTGATTTACGTTTTAATGTAATTTCTTATTGGAAATGGGTAGGCTCAAATATAATATGTTTTTTTTTTTTATGTACATTTTTACTTGGTTTACATTTTGAAATAAATTCATTAGATGAGAAAAAATCGAGTTATTTTACATTTCGATGCTGCCGCAACATGGCATACTATTCTTTAACTTAAAAAAATTAATTTTCTTACGTACTTATTTTTATGTATGTGTGAGTATAGGTAAGTAACTTAACATTTCAACGTTAATTTCTTTCACAACTAAGTCGGATCAAATATAATACGTTTTCGTGCTTATTTTTTTTACATTTTTAGTTTGTCTACATTTTGACGTAACTTTTGTTCAGAAACAAGTTGGATCAAATATAATAGGTTTTCACTAGAATGTACAAATTCGAGTTACTTTACATTTTGATTCCACAGCAACGCGCGGGGAATTTGATATACCTACAATTCTAAGTTGGATGAGGAGTAGGCTGTTGCATGGCAGCTTGCCATTGGGCAGTTTTTATTTTTATTTTACGTTTTTTTAGCTTTTACCCTTCTACATTTAATATTGACATTTACAACCTTCAACTTTCTAAAAACTATATATTCATTTTTTACGTGCTTATATTTGTGTATGTACCGGTATAAATTCATGTTGATTACGGTTTTTTTTGTCTTTTAGTAAGCTTTTATTATTTTAGCCTTTACCCTTCAACATTTAGCATTGGCGGTTACAATCTTTCAACTTTATAAAAACGTTATAATCATTTTTACGTGTTTATATTTATGAACGTGTCGGTATAAATTCAAGTTGATTACGTTTCTTTGAAAATGGATAAGCTCAGATATAATATGTTTTTTCACTTCTTTTGGTAACTTTTCAGTTAACGTACGTTTTGACATAAATTTAGTTTTAAAACAAGTCGGGTAAAATATAATTTTTTTCATTAGATATTTTCAATTCGGTTTACTTTACGTTTCAGTCCCACTGCAACGCGCGGCACCATTTTTAACTTAAAAACATAATTTTTTTTACTTATTTTTATGTACGTATCGGTATAAGTTCATGTTGGTGTTCGACGTAAATTTCTTTCATTTCCGTGCTTATTTTTATGTATATTTCAGTTTATGTACGTTTTGACGTAACTGTTGTTTATAAACGGTTTAATCATTACTACACAAATACGAGTTTCTTTACATTTGAACCCGCTGCATCGTGTGGGGAGATTTACTAGTTTTATATATATTGGAGACTTGGAGTGCAGTTTTATACATAGGTGCCTATTGCATAGACCTTATATATACATTATTTTATTTTATATACATAAAAAATGCATGAAGGGGAATAGTGTTAGGTAGTTCTTCCTCATTGGTCCAATCAAATTATAATTTTGCTCTATTTAAATTTACAGTTTTGTTAATGGCTTTTTTTTTCCTCCCAGCTAAATTACGATTTTGTCCACTGTTTAAATTTACAGTTTTGCAATCATTTTTTTTTTCCCCACAAAGTAAATGGAGAGGATAGGGTCAGGCGGCTGCCTGGCACTTCCCATTGGTCCAACCAAATTACGATTTTGCCTTGTTTAAATTATAGTTTTACCAGTGATTTTCTTTTTTTTCTCTCAGCGAAATTACGATTTTGCCCTCAGTTAAATTTTATTGTTTTGCCATTGTTTTTTTATTCCATTTTAAATTATGATTTCCCCCCAGTGTAAAATTACAGTCATAGATCGTTTTTTAGTTTTTTTTTCTTACAAAATTATGATAGTATTTTATTTTAATTGGTTGATTCATTTGTGTCAGCCGCCTGACACACACTCGTTTGTTCTAAAGTTATAATTTTGCCCACAGTTTAAAATTATAGTGTTTTCATCGTTTTAGTTTATTTAGTAAGGTATGGTGTGTTTTCTATTAATTGATTGACTCGATGCAGCCTTTTTTTTTTTTGAGATCATGTTATGATTAATATGTATAAGTAAACGAAACACAGATAGAGAGAAATATTCGTTTTAATGTCCGTAACACGGACGGGAAAAATAGTTTGTAACATAATGGATAGTTTTGTAGTTTGTGATTATTAAGGTTTTCCTATACTTTTGTTTTTGATGTTGTAATTTGTTATTTTTAAGGTTTTTCTTGCTTTTCATTGTTGTACTTGAGGATGCTGGCATCATCAGAGGACCCCACACTAACATTTTGAGTATGTTTTCAGTTTTGGGTTTCATAACAAAAGGAATATACTATATTATATTAACATGTTCTGAGTTGACATTATACGGTTAACTGTCAACATAGGCGAGTCTTTGCTATATGTGTGATCCCTCTCTTTTATTTGGGTTTGTGATGCACTGAATTGCTACAATCTTTTTTATTTAATCAAAGTTAGAGGTGTGTGTATGGGAATATGGTTTGCTGATCAAGTTCGGAATACACTCAGTAATAAATTAGGTCAACTATAATATTTTTTTTGTAATTTTTATGTGCGTTTTTAGTTTGTCCAAGCTAGTAAGTTTTGACATAAATCTTATTTGGGAATAAGTCGAGTCAAATTATTTATCTTACAAACTTAGTTACTTAAAAAGTTGATTTTTTCATGCGTACAATGTCTAAAGCTACGAAGGTTAACAACAACGCCCAGATTTCGTTTTCCTATATAAGACACATATGTTAACGTTTTGACGTTAGTTTTTCATAGTCTTATGTTATTTCTTTTTACAGTTATACCGAGCGTCCGTACCTTATTAATACCTGAATAAGCGAGCCAAAACCAAATTCTCTATGTTTACAACCAAATTCCTGTTGCAGCGTGCAGGGTAATGTTAATAGTTATTTGTATCTAAAATTAGAAAAATGAATTTAACAGTGTCAATTAAAACTAAAAACTTGTTTTTATAATATTTTTTTCTTGGAAATAGGATGTGAGTGACACTAGGATTTATGAATCGTAGATGTGTGCCTTTAAAAAAATGAATGAAATTTTATTAAACGCTATATAAAATGTTGTAAAAAATGTACACCTGATATATTATTTTCTATTTTTTAGAGATGTCCGTTTTATTCGTCGATCGTGAACAATACAAACGAACAACGATACGGACTCTGATTGTAACAGTATTGATGTTGTTTGGTTGAAATCGATTTGGTACGTCATGGTACCCACACGATATCATCACTCATATGGTCTTTGATATAAATAAATAGTAACTTGAATTTAACCTAGTTGTCAATAAAAATTATAACAATAAGTGAGACTTAGGTATAATGTGTGTGTGTCTATATATATATATATATATATATATATAGAAAAGTATATCGTATAATTGCGCTTAACATACATTGGGTACGCTGGGTGATTTCCCAAGTTACAAAACAGTATTGATGAAATCGCATGTTGGAAGTTTTGATGAAATCGCATGTTGTACAAAATAACCAATTTCGCATGTTGATTTAAGGCACCAAAATCGCATGTTGTATTTTTTAAATCACCAGAATCGCATGTTGATAAAGCCCATGTACGCAATGTATGTTAAGCCCAATTATACGTTAACCTCTCCATATATATATATGTGTTATATATATATAGGAGAGGGTTTAAATGAGAACGCTAAATATCGCGAGAACCGTGAAACGAATGAAAAAACCACGAAAATTTGGTCAAAACAATTCAAATTTAAAATTTCTTTTTACACTTATTATTATTCGAATACAATGTTAGAAATTTAATTTACACGTTTAAATTTACGTGAATTCGTAAAGAAAATTTTTTTTACACATGTGTAAGTTTGTCATTTACACATATGTAAATTGTTATATTTACACATGTGTAAAAAATCTAATAAGACTGATTTTGAGAGAAAAAATGAATTATTTGGTGTTGTAAATTCTTATTTTGATGTTGTATTTTAATTACAATGAGGGTTGTTTTAAAAAATTGGTTTTGAATGGTTTTTTCATTAGTTCTTACGGTTCTCGCAATATTTAGCGTTCTCAAGATAACCCTCTATATATATATATATATATATATATATATATATTTAATTTGATTTTTTAGCTGAAACTAACAATAGAAAGATCAAGATACACGATTTTACCCGAACCGTTGAAAAGTAACTAGCAATGCTTTCATTAAATTATAACAACGCCTTGTCTATGGTTCTTGCGAACCGGTTAAAGGGGGTGATTGGGGATTTAGTGTCGGAAGAACAAATGGCATTCCTTTAAAACCAGAGTATAATTGATGGGTCGTTGATGATAAACGAGACCATAGCATGGATGCGGGTTGGGGGGCAAAGTTTAAGGGTATGTTATTTAAGGTTATATTGAAAAGGCCTTATATTACTCCTTGAGTTTGGAGTTTTTGTTGTGGGTTTTGGAATAAATGAATTTTACAAGGAAGTGGAGGAATTGAATATCGACAATCTTGTCTATAGCTCGCACTTTCGTTCTTGTAAATGGGCAACCATCTTATTTTTATCTTGTGCATTACATCAACTAAATGATCCATATACTTGACTCAAACTTTAGACCCTCAAATCTATTAGAGTACAATAAGTCTGAAAAGGTGGTGTTTATAGCACATTAGACAAATTTTGTACATCCGGCCACAAACAAGAGAGATGTTGGATTATTAGAAATGTTAGTCCTCAAAAGTCATCAAAGTGTTTTGTTGCATTGATTGCGGGCGGGATAAGATGTAAACACCACCTTTTTAGACTTATCATCATCTATTAGATTTTCCCCACCATCGTCATAAACATGGTAAAAATTGCTACAATACCATTTGTAACATGTAACCCCTGTATCAACTCATGCTTTTACTTTTGTTCGCTCACAAATTTTCTAGGTTAGCCGAATAGAAGCTTCCTAATAAGTCATCCATCTTGAATTATTCACATTCATACATTCTTAAGTGTGGAGTTCTCTCATCTACAATCCATTACATCTCAAACATATTGATAATCCTTGAGGTTGGATATTGCTTACCCATGAGTATCTCTTATGTATAGAAGCGATAAAGAGATATAAGTTATTACATGTGAGTTGAAACCGGAACAAGATTTGAGAGATGTCTTTTGGGGAAGTTTCCTATTTTATTGATTTCTCAAACTACCTACAAGCTTTAAAAGAGTAAACATGTATGCTTCAAAAGTTAAACACATGTTTTTTTCCCTCTTGATTAACGATTGAGTATAATGGTATAAGCCCGAAAGACAGGAGAGTTTGGTCGGTTTGGGTGTGGGTCAAAACGGGTTCAAGTTTTACTACCATGGTATAATGGTATAACCCCTAAACTTTAATATATTATCAAGGAAAATACCAAGACACGTGTCACTACTATGGTATATCGGGAATTACCGGGTGTTACATATGTTGGTAACTATTGATGACGACAATGATTGCATCAGAGGTGGTGGTGCAGTGACAGTGGTGATGAGCATAGATGCAATGGTGGAGACAACGACAATACCGGTTGCTTCGATGATGCGGGCAACCTTAGCTGGTCGTCATGACAACAAACAATAACCAATGGGTGCTATTCATCCATGTTGACTCATTTTTAGGTTAGCAAGTTCTTTAAGATGACCTATTGTTAAACTTGTGGCGTACCAAATTGACATGTTACACAATTTGAGTTCACACAAATGAAACCGGTTGATTTGTTTAACGGACGGATCATGATTGCCGAACTTATATGCAATGACAAAAGTACAAATATTTGAAAGTATGGATATCCATAAATAGTTTAGAAAAGATACAGATCTGCAATCTGTAAAATAATTTTGTTAATCAAAAGAGAAGGATGCAAAAATTTCTTTAGTTATATAAAAAATATATATAACATATCATCAAGTGTACAACTACTAATAAAATATTTAAAACAGTGTTCGATAAATACAAAGTATATAAAAACACATTTTGTGTTTTTTACACAGTAATAAATTATTGAAAACAATTTAATCAATCAGAAAATTAATATTAATCTTATTAATTACCGAGTTATTGGTCAAACCAGTTTGTTCAACTTGAGCAAACTGATTGAAGAAAGGTAGAAGGAGACTGTCCCGTTATCGGACGAATTTAAATAACATGCAAAAAACTAAAACCAACCAGGCGATTTAAGAAACCGAGAATCTTGAACTGCACGGATGATTCCTGTCCTTAAAGGATTTTACGCGCTCGTATTGCTGTGAGCTGCAGCGTAAACTCCCGGGATTTAATGCAGAACTGATCTGGTATTCCAACAGCAATGGAAACCAGAAAACGCAGAAGCTGGAGAAGAAACAGAAACACCAGTAGGAGGCTGCGAAAATATGTATGAAGAATGGGTAGCAGGAATCCTTTATTTATAGGTTCAGATCTCAACTGAGAATGAGAAAAACGGGGAATGAGATAACCCTCATCTACTAGATTCGTTTTCGAATTCCTGGAGATAACCCATATGAATTCAAACAGCTAGGGATAACCCCCACTGGTTTCGAATTCATCTCTATCCCTCTATCCCAATTTTATCGCATTCGATCTCGATCCACAGCACTAACGTACCTGAACCGGACCCTAGCTAAAAATAAAAGCTCCTAGCGACGATGCGTACGTGCGAAGTGCAAAGTGCGCCTCAAACGCGCCCATTCGCGCCTCAAACGCGCCCATTCGAGAGCTCGCGGCTCGGCTCGGCGCGCGTGTGGGCTTGACCCACTTCTCAACCCATTTAACACTTTGGAGGCCCATAAGGGATAATCCCTTATAAAGCACTCAAAGTTCACTTCCCTCACCAATGTGGGATAGAGGAAACATACCAACTTGTATGTTCTCCATTAATATTTCCAACAATCCCCCACCAAGTTGGAATGTTTTCTCTCACTTAGACAAATGATGTCACTAGGTGTCACGAAGATTAAGCTCAGTTTATGTTGATAAACAAGAAGAGACAGATTCGATGGTATCCTATGAATTAAACCATTTACATGATAGCCCCCTTCGGTTTACCCCAACACATTACCGGCCGACTTTGTGTTCTCACTGATCGCGCTATAAATCCTTTTCATGACCCTTTAGAAGACAAACCACTTATCTTCACTCGAGGCGGCACCACCCCTAGATCATATAGGCAAAGTTTTACATCATCCACGTTGCTTGGATGCTTCCAAAACTTTGTTAAGAGCATTAGCTCACCCTTGTTCTCGGCAACGACGTACTATCATACCTCACATGGATCTATCAAAAGTTGATAGTACCTTCTATCGTTAAATGAATTCGTTTTTACCCATTAAACTTGAGAAATAGGAGCACTAAGTTCAAGTTGGGTTTCCATCACTAACGATTCTATTGTGGTTTTAGACCCATGTCTCTCGCGGTATTCACTACCAAATCTCTCGTCAGAGGTTTAGTAAACGGATCAGCCAAGTTCCTACTCATCTTGACATAGACAACCTTGATGGTACCACTTTCAAGAAATTGTCTCACATAATTGTGCCGTAGACCTATGTGTCTTGACCTCCCATTATACACTACGTTGTATACTTTAGATAGTGTGGCCTCACTATCACAATACATGGGAATATATGGCATTGGAACATCCCACAAACGGATGTCCGTAAGTAGATCTCTAATCCACTCTGCTTCCTTACCAGCCGCAGCTAGTGCTATGAACTCAGCTTCCATAGTTGGGTGGGCAATACACGTCTGTTTCTTGCTCGCCCAAGAAATTGCTCCTCCTGCCAGAGTTTAAATCCACCCACTTGTAGATTTTGAATCACTGGTGTGATCAATCCAGCTCGCATCAGAATAACCTTCGAGTATTCTGGAATTAGACGTGTATGTCAGTTCTAAGTTACTGGTCCTTTTCAGGTATCCAAGTACTCTACCCACTGCTTTCTAGTGTTCTATCCCTGGATTGATAGTATACTGACTCAGTTTGCTTACAGCAAAAGCAATATCGGGCAACTGCAATGTGTTGCATACATCATACTTCCAATAGCACTCGCATACTCCAATTGAGTCACTGCTCTCCCTGAGTTCACATTAAGTTTCACACTTGGATCAAATGGGGTATTAAACTCTTTAATGTTCAAGTGTTGAAACTTAGTCAGAATTTTCTTTATGTAATGAGATTGACTTAGAAAAATCTGACTTTCAGTTCTTTTCACCTTGATCCCAAGAATGGTATCAACTTCTCCTAGATCTTTCATTTTAA
The DNA here is from genome assembly GCA_947069175.1 of Scalesia atractyloides. NCBI lineage: Eukaryota > Viridiplantae > Streptophyta > Magnoliopsida > Asterales > Asteraceae > Scalesia > Scalesia atractyloides. The sequence goes on along the minus strand of CAMTDV010000017.1, from coordinate 97,380,318 downwards.
AGTTCGAGGACAGATATTTCTTAGTTTCAGAAATACCTTCAAGGTGAGTGCCAATGATCAACATATCATCAACATAGAGACAAATCACGACTGTATAACGGGTTCGCATTTAGTATAGATACACCTATCAGCACTATTGTGTCGAAACCCGAAAGCAGTCGCAGTGGTGTCAAACCTCTCATGCCACTGTTTAGGAGCTTGCTTCAAACCATAAAGACATTTAATAATTCTACACACTTTGTTCTCTTGTCCAGGCATCACAAACCCTTCTGGTTGCTCCAAATATATCTCCTCATTTAGATACCCATTTAGAAACGCAGTCTTTACATCCATTTGATGGATGTACAACCCTTTCAAAGCAGAACCGCTATTAGAGTTCTAATAGAGCTAATTCTAGCCACAGGTGCATAGGTATCAAAATAGTCGATCCCTTCTCTCTGCCTATACCCTTTAGCAACTAATCTCGCTTTATAGGCAGAGATGGATCCATCTGGATGACACTTCCTTTTGAAAATCCATTTGGATCCAATAGGTTTCTTTCCCTTGGGTAGATCAGCTAACTCCCAAGTTCCATTTCCCATAATGGAATCCATTTCATCATTGACTGCTTCCTTCCACAAAGGAGCATCTCTTGATGACATTGCTTCGCTGAAAGTTTTAGGATCATCATCCAAATTAACAGCGAAAATGACCTCTCTCGTCACTTTCTTTTGAGTTCCCACAACCAGGTAAGAAAAGAAATCATCTCCATAACTTTTCTCTTTTCTAACTCTAGTACTTTTCCTCGGTTCTTCAACTATTGGTGAAGGTTGAACTCGTTTTTTCAGAAGTACTAGAAGATGTGGTGTAATTTGAGTTTTCATTATCTCTAGAAAACTTGTTCTAAAAGAATTCCACATCTCTGGATTCTTACAACTATACCTGATTTGTCATCCAACAACGGTAAGACTTACTTTGCGGAGCATATCCAATGAATACACTCTTGTAAGCTCGTTCTCCCAGTTTGAGTGTCTTTGGATCAGGTACGCGATAATAGGCAAGACACCCCCAAACCCTCAAATACTCTAGGTTTTGTTTTCTTCCTTTCCACAACTCATATGGGCTCGTAGGTATCACACGACTAGTGATCCTATTGTGAACATAACAAGCGGTTAACACAGCTTCCCCCCACATATTACGAGATAGATCCGATTGATTTAACATATAGTTAGCCATCTCTACCAAGGTTCGGTTCTTTCTCTCAGCCAAACCATTTTGTTGGGGGTATATGGTGCAGTTCTCTTATGTATGATGCCTTCCTCTTCGCAGAATGCATCAAATCTTCTGTTAAAATATTCTCCGCCTCTGTCCGAGGCGAAGAATTTTAATGTGTTTCTCCTTTTGTTTTTCAACCTCAGCCTTATATATTTTAAATGCCTCAAAACTTTTGAAGACATAAATAAACATATAAGTATCGGCTGAAGTCATCGCAGAACGTGATAAAGTATCTCTTACCCCCACGAGTAAGGACTCCATTCAGTTCACAAATATCTGAATGAATTAATTCTAGTAGTGATGTATTACGTTTATGAACACTTGGAAAAGGTTTCTTTGTGAATTTTGATTTCACACAAGTTTCGCATTTATCAAAGTCTTTATCTTTTAATTTTAATAAACCTTTAGTTTGCATTTTTCAATGTTTTTAATATTTGTATGAGCTAAACTTTATGCCATAAAGAACGATATAATCAGAAGACATAATTTCATTCAAATCAAAACCAATTGCATTACATTGATAAAAACTATCACTACCACTATTACTATCACTTTCATTCCCAAAACCATCGATCATAGAAACGCCACCTTCATCTGAGTCTTCTTCTTCGTAAATTCCATCTTTAGCTAGGTCAAGGCGATACATTCCACCCGTGTTCTTAGCTTGACCCACATCGATGTCATTAAGAGAAAACTTCACACGAAGATTCTTGATAACCAGCTTGTAACCATTTCGATCAAACTTATCAGCAGAAACAAGACCCTTGGTGATACCAGGAACATGCAACACATCCTGAAGGGTAACCATTTGACCATCTCTAAAGTTTAGTCGCACCGTGCCTTTACCACAAACTTCTACACGATGTCCATCAGCACATACCACCACTGTTCCTTGAGGAACAGAATCATAAGTAAGAAACGAGCCACGATTCCCACAAACATGAACATTGGGTCCCGAATCCAAGAACCATCCTCTACATGCCACAACACGTGTATATTGAGAAAGCATGTTAACGTCTCCAAGACCCACATTGGCCACTAGATTGGTGACTTTCTAAATATCAACAGCACTTGTAGAACCAACTGTAAAACCAGATTTCCTTTTAGAGCACTCTCGTGCATAATGCCCGGTTTCTCCACAAACATGACATTTACCCGATCTCTTTGGTTGATGGTTGGTCATTTGATGTGACTTCTTGAATTCCTTTTTCTTTGGTGCTGTAAAATTTTTACTCTTTGATGCCCCTTTTCCCTTTTGCCCAGATCCTGCAACAATATGATTCACACTCGATCCGACTTTACCTCTTTTGTCCCTGTTGCGCGTTTCCTCCTCAATTCGAAGGTGCTTCAACAGTTCATCCAACGAGTAGTCCTCAGATTTGTGCATCATTCTCTTTGAGAAATCTTTCCAAGTAGGAGGTAGTTTTGCAATAATGACCCCTACTTGAAATATTTCTCGCAACGGAATAGAAAGTGCGGTCAATTTGGTAACAAGAACTTGGAGTTCATGCACTTGCTCCAAGATTGACTTTTCATCAACCATTTGAAAGTCTAAGTACTTGGAAATAAGGTATTTGTTAGTACCTTCTTCATGAGCCTTATACTTATCTTCCAAAGCTTTCCATAATTCTCTAGCACTTGTTACCGGCGCATACAAGTCATAGAGACGATCCGAAAGAGAATTTTTGATATGGCCAAGGCAAAGATCTTCAGCTTCCTTACGGACAAGTCTTTGCTTTGCCAAGTTTTGATCCGGGACCTCTCCAGCCTCAAGAGGAGGGTCTTCAGGGATTTCAGGCAAGTTTGGATCAATGATATAGTAGAGTTTCAGCACAACTAGCATGAACTTAACCTTGTCCGCCTAGCGAGTAGAATTCTGGCCATCGAATCGTCCAACTTGACAAACTCTTGATTCATGAATCTTAGCTTAGCTGTTGGTAGTTCAGAGTTCATTAGTTCTGGCGATTAACACAAAAAATAAAATCCTTTAAGATTGTTGAAAACAATTTAATCAATCAGAAAATTAATATTAATCTTATTAATTACCGAGTTATTGGCCAAACCAGTTTGTTCCAACTTGAGCAAACTGATTGAAGAAAGGTAGAATGAGACTGTCCCGTTATCGGACGAATTTAAATAACATGCAAAAAACTAAAACCAACCTGGCGATTTAAGAAACCGAGAATCTTGAACTGCACGGATGATTCCTGTCCTTAAAGGATTTTACGCGCTCGTATTGCTGTGAGCTGCAGCGTAAACTCCCGGGATTTAATGCAGAACTGATCTGGTATTCCAACAGTAATGGAAACCAGAAAACGCAGAAGCTAGAGAAGAAACAGGAAACCAGTAGGAGGCTGCGAAAATATGTATGAAGAATGGTAGCAGGAAACCTTTATTTATAGGTTCAGATCTCAACTGAGAATAAGAAAAACGGGGAATGAGATAACTCTCATCTACCAGATTCGTTTTCGAATTCCTGGAGATAACCCATACGAATTCAAACTGCTAGGGATAACCCCCACTGGTTTCGAATTCATCTCTACCCTCTATCCCAGTTTTATCGCATTCGATGCAAAGTGCGCCTCAAACGCGCCCATTCGCGCCCATTCGCAAGCTCGCGACTCGGTTCGGCTCGGCGCGCGTGTGGGCTTGACCCACTTCTCAACCCATTTAACACTTTGGAGGCCCATAAGGGATAATCCCTTATAAAGCACTCAAAGTTCACTTCCCTCACCAATGTAGGATGGAGGATGAAGGAAACATACCAACTTGTATGTTCTCCATTAATATTTCCAACATAAATAAACATACATCTACAAGTATTCGGTAAACGAAATATCAATTCCACCTCTTATAGTATAGTATAAATATATACTTCTTTAACTCTCAATAATTTTATTTTTCTCTGTGTTCATTAGTTTTTTTCATATAAACAGCTTGACAGACTTAATTTTTATTCGCGAACATTTCGATATAAATTTCGTTGGACACAGAGTTGTATTTGAAATAGTGGTACGCTGATGAACCGAGCCGATGTAGATCAAACAACATCAGTATCGGTATTAGTATAGTTTTTTTATAGTTTTCGATCGATGTAATAAAACAATTGTAAATAAACTTTTTCTAGAAGTAAATACTCATTACTAATTTGTATACTTGTATTAAATACTCATTACTAATTTGTATACTTTTCAAGTGTCTTCTCTCATGTAATTGTAAAAGAACTATTGAAATTTTCTATGATTATGATGCTACTAAGTACTAATACCGCATGGCATATGTTATGAAGTCTTTCACAACCGTCCCGTGGACAATCCTCCAATTTTATGAAAACATAATGATTATTTTACAATGTTTTTGCTAAGTTAAAAACGCACATGGTAGTTATGGTGTCTTTATGGTGGACATACATATGTAGCTATTTTGATTGGTTAATATAGTTTTATTGTATCACAAGCTCATGTGATACACATGATATATAATCCCCATTCAACCAGTGTTATATGTATGGGTTTAACCTAGTTAAAAGTATCAATAAATACAAACTAGCCGAACCCAAGTGGCACTCTAGGTCCATCTCAAGCTTGAACGAGAGCCGACTTGTTTACAACCTGATGTACAAAATATGGTCTGTAAAATTTACCTAACTTACACACACTAGTTAAATCCAGGGGGTGTTTGGCTAAGCTTATTTAACTCAAAAATGACTTTTTAATAAAAAGACTTATTGACTTATGACTTTTCGAAAAAAAGTTTTTAAAAACATGTTTGAATTAGCTTATGTGGTGGGAAAAACTAATAAGTAAATAAGTTGTTTTTAAAAAGTGTTTAACTTAGCTTATTCATGTAAAATGACTAAGGAGCTTCAAAAAACCACAATGTTCTATGAAAAGTTATAACTTAATAGGAACTTCAAAAAGCCACAATGTTCTAACTTTTTAAAACTGATTTTTCCTCACTATACAAAAAGCCATTTTAAAAAGCCCTTTTAAGTTTGCAAACACATTTTCTTTTGTTAACTTTTTATAAAAATCAATAAGTTATAAGGAGGTGTGGAAAAGATTAGCCAAACACCCGTTAAATCCAGGGGGTGTTTGGCTAAGCTTATTTAACTCAAAAATGACTTTTTAATAAAAAGACTTATTGACTTATGACTTTTCGAAAAAAAGTTTTTAAAAACATGTTTGAATTAGCTTATGTGGTGGGAAAAACTAATAAGTAAATAAGTTGTTTTTAAAAAGTGTTTAACTTAGCTTATTCATGTAAAATGACTAAGGAGCTTCAAAAAACCACAATGTTCTATGAAAAGTTATAACTTAATAGGAACTTCAAAAAGCCACAATGTTCTAACTTTTTAAAACTGACTTTTCCTCACTATACAAAAAGCCATTTTAAAAAGCCCTTTTAAGTTTGCCAAACACATTTTCTTTTTATTAACTTTTTATAAAAATCAATAAGTTATAAGGAGGTGTGGAAAAGATTAGCCAAACACCCCCCCCCCCCCCCCGGTCTCTTCATAATGGTAGACCACAAACCAGGCAAGTCTACCTAACAAAAGTGGTAACACTTGATGAAGTCCGGATATTGAACCCATGACACACTAACGACGCTAAATTAGACTCTGACCACTACTAGAAAAAACATCTTTCTTGACACGCATTGCACTTCATAAAAGGGTAATTATGACACGCAAAAGCGTGTCGTTGATTGAGAAGTCATAAAATTAACATGACATGCATTTATGTGTCATGTTTTTATGACACGTTTATGACACACATTTTATGACACTCTTTAATGACACACATTCATGACAAGCATTTATGACTCATATTTATGACATTAATTTATGCGTGTCATGCTTTTAATTATTTAAAAAAAGTATTTTTTATAGAATTACTAATTTGCCCTGAATACATATATAATAACAAAAACAATAAATCTATTTCCTAAAAAAAATACACATATATACAAAAACAACCAATTACATAATCATCTGTCAGGTATATTACAAATATTTTAACGTTAACAAAAAAATTTGTTTGTCGATACATTAGTGGACACTCTAGTCTTCTAGAAGCCTCCTTTGAAAGTAGTCCATCATCGACTATACGTGCACTCATCGTCAAAACTCCACTTCTTTCATTTTAACCCTTTGATTCCTTTGTGCTCTCGTCACTGGAAAATAAAGGTTGTTATGAAAGTGGATCATTCTTCGTGAATTCTTTGGGCGCTTGAGTTGTTGTGAACATCAAGAAACCATCATCTTTATCATGTCTCAGCCGCACCTTTTAAGCATGTTTTAATCTTCACATATTAGTGTCTTTTATTCTATCATCGCCTTTTTTATTTTTTCCTGAAAAAAGGTCAACATTTGGTACCCTTTATTAAATGTTCTTACATCTTACTCCATAAAAAACTAACAATGAAAGAAAGTAAAGCATTATTTAATTTTTAGCTTAAAGGGACTCGTATAGATGGAACCCGCTAATTAAGGCTTGTCTAGTTCCAGCCACAACACTCAAGATGCGAATATATAACATGCGAATCGAAGCAAAATTCAGATATACCATCACATACCCAAAATCAGGCAAGGTATTCAGGGAACTTTTTTTTTTTATTTCTCAATAGGTTTCTACCATCACATACCAAAAATTCAAACATATATAACTTCTATATGCATACAATTTAATATGTAAATAAAGAGAGAAATAACTCACCATCTTTCTCAACCAATGAATCAATGATACGAAACGTCTTGATCACCCTCCAACTCTGAAATAGTACTTTTTTGCTGCTATGTAAACGACATCATGAGGGAGGCTCATACACTACAAGCAAACAAGTAGATTCAACTATTTTGCACATCAATAATAAATCATCAAATAATGTAATGAATCGCCAATAATTATTAGATTTATAAAACTTACCAAAGGGCTTGTGTAGTGCTCTGTTGTTGTTTCCTTCTTAACGCCTAGAAATACTTCACTCACATAAGCACAACCAAATGGTTCATGCAAAATTACATACATCAAGATGATTTAGTTGAACTAGTATAAAAAAACTACAAGCCAATCATATAAGTGGTGTGCTTATATAATATATGTGTACAGTAAAATAACATATTAAAGCAAACTAGGATTTATAATCAAACATATGAATTTTATCCTTTTGTGACGAATATATAAAATCGCATCTCTCTCCCATAAGATTTCTTTCTTCTCTTTTTCTCTATTCTCAGAAAAAAGAAAAAAAAAAGTGGGCGCCTAATGAAGTTCTGATGGAGATGGGGTTGCCACGAATGGGGAAAGTAAGCGACGGGTATGGATGAAAACTTAAAAGGGAGGGAATTCAAATTTTTGGTTTTTTTAGAGTTACGAAATTCAAAATTTGAACAGATGTATGTATGTATGTATGTAATAATATAAAATTATTATATAATTATACTAATAATATTCAACAAGTGTTGAATAAGTTCAATTAACAAATGTCTTTAACAATTATAACTTTTGTAAAATATAAAATATATTATGTATTTTTTAAATATATTTTGATATTTATCTAATAAATAAAATAATATGTATTATTTTATAAGTAACAAGAACTATATATACAACTAGTAGTCTAAAGAAACACCAAGTCTAAACTGAGAGGTTTATCCTTGTGAAAATTGTCTCGTCAAGAATGTTTAACCCTTTATCTTTCCTCCATGAGAATTTGAGTGTGATCTGCAAAATAATAACACCGTGAGACTCGTTACAAGAAGGAGAGGTGGGGTCTCCTTATAACCACCGTCAGACGTGAAGAATAAGTATAGATTAAGAAGAATAAACGAGTATGTGTTAGAGCCGGTACTTAAACCTATGTGTGTGTTAAGAGAATGAGATGGGCAGATGGGCCTTGGACTGGACGTCGCCAACAAGAAATATCTTGTTTGTCTCCTCTGACACAAGCGTCAGTGCTTGCAGGGGATAGAGACCTTGGCACATATTGATTAGAGTCACGTGGGCTGATGATTGTCCTTATTGTCGAGTTTGTCACCAGCTGTGGGTGGAGATCATGGAGCAGTGATTGGTTCCACATCACTGTCCTTTTGTATTTCCTGTCTCCGGAACGATTGTAAAAAGCTTACATAATACATCAAATAACATATGAAAATATGAGTGTTATGTAGGGAAGAGCATTTGGTACCGGGTACTGGTACCGAACCGGTACCGGGTATATTCAGTTATGATACCAGTTCCCATTTTCTCTGATTTTCGGTATCGGTACCGGTATTTACAGGTGTGTATTCAGTACCGGTACCACTTTTCCCTGTTTTTTGGTACCAGTTCGGTACTGAACGCGTGCTCATCCCTAGTGTTATGTATATAAAAAAAAAGTACATTTATACAAAATTATGATATATAGTATTCTAAATGTTACAAAACAATATAATGTATAAAGTTATATAAAATGTAAGTGTTAATTAAACTTACAAGTTTAATTGTGAGTAGCCAGTAGCCACATTTTAATAGGATTGTCTAATCAATTACTAACAAAAAATCGCCGAGCAAATACCGATCCTCATTGACCATCGTTAACCAATATTGATAATGGTTGATATAGTGGGACATAATAACGAACCACAATAGGTCACTTATGATCTATGTATGACTCACAATTAACAATTAACGGGAGTAAACGAACCAAGCTACTTGAGACCAATTGAAAAAAAAGCTCAAAATGAGCCGAGCTTAAATGAACTCGAGTCCAATCCTAAATTAGCTTGTTTAGTAAATGATCATGAGCCCTCTTGTATATTATGTATTTGATGGTAATATATCAATCTTTGATACATTATAATGATCACTTTTCTTATACACTGTTTCGTTGTTTTGCGATTTCACAGTGTCACTATTCATGGGAATCATGGAATCACGGTGTCCTTTTTTTAATAGTCCGAATCACGGAATCACGGTGTTGTTGTGTGTGGGAGGATTTGATTGGGTGGGAGTTAGGGTTTTTTTGAGTGTATGTACGTGAGAGCTTAGCGGGGGAATATAAGAGATCATGTTAACTTAATTGAGATTAGGTTTATCGGCTAGATCAATTAAGGAATTTCATTTTGAAAATATAACATGACACTGCTAAAAAATGACACAAAAAAGAGTGTCATAATGTTTTGCTTTATGACGCTAAAAAGATGACACACAAAAACAAGTGTCATAAATTTATTAAATTTTGTAAAACTATGACATTTTTTCCTTGACACGCATTTTCGAATGTCACAAAATGAGCGTGTGTCATTGTTTGTGTGTCAAGATAGATCTTGTTTTTTTAATGACGCTAAACAGATGACACACAAAAAAGAATGTCACAAATTTATTGAATTTTGTAAACCATGACATTTTTTCCTTGACACACGCTTTCGAATGTCATAAAATGAGTGCGTGTCATTGTTCGCGTGTCAAGATTGGTGTATTTTCTAGTAGTGGACTAAACTAATTACTTAAGTGATTTTAAATTTAAGATTTGAAGTGGATTTTAATTAACTAATAACCTAATTAAACTAACGATCTGACAAACTAAAATGAACGGAAAAACAACTAGCAAGTGAAGTGTAACCAGTAATGATTAACAAACCACCTAGGCAAGAATCCATAATGTCATGAAATTGACTTCTAAGTTGGACAATCTACCAAGCCCTGATTCCTAACCCAACTAACCTCCGGTTAAAGATGATTAAGTCCTATAGTAACTAGTCAACTAGGAGTGGAATCCCCACACTCAAGATCTTAGAAACCGAGCTATGAGGAACAACCATAATAGATCCTATAGTGATTAGAAAACTATGAATGTGACCCACACTCTAAAGAGCCGAAAAACCAATCTAATAAAAATAACCAAAAAGTGAATGAATTGCTAGATGGAGATTGGTTTCCCTAGAAAATCACGAATCCCACAATTAACTAAACTAAAGAAAAGTTAGACACTCTAACAATATTCTTGATGTGAAGCTAGTTCTAAGATAATACACTAATTACCCAGGAAACCACTAGGCGCGGGTAAACAGGCGAATCCGAGCTATCAACACTCTAACTGTCAAACAACGAAAATGTAATAACCTAGCTATCCGAAATCACATCTCAAATCAATGGAATTTGATGCACACTTTAGTTTATTAAATTTAATTGATTAATTTACCTATATTATTTCCAATGATAGGGTTAGAATGAAAATTGATCCTAACAACAATTTAATGCATCTAGGGTGACTTTCTTCTTTCCAAAAATATAAAAACCAACAATCAATTAATCAAAAGCATACATGATCATAATCAGCAACAAGATACAACCAATGCAAATCAAACACAAACTTAGATAAAAAGTCAAATTAAGTCAATAGTTCATCCAACTTTAACATTTTAGACTCTAATCATGTTTATAAGTTCTAAACAACAATTAAAAGCACTAAACATAATGTTCATTAGAGATTAAACAAGAAAAGTTGAAGAATATAACTAACATGTTGCAAACACGTTAAAGATCTGAGCTTTATTGTTCCTTCTCCGATTCCTTCTTCTCCAGCTTAGAAACCTCCTTTTGATCCTCTATATTCGTCTAGTAAGGTGTAGAATACGGATTAGGGTATAAATGGGCTTTAAATAGGTGGAAGAATCTTTTTCTTGTCAAACAGCTCCTAGGCGTGTTGTGAAAGGCTTAAACATCTCTCGTGTGTCGCCTGGCGCTACGAAAAGGACAAAATAGTCGTAATGGCACTTTTCATAATTATTTTGGGAACTTTTCAGCACTTTCGCGAGAGGCACTACCTCCCTCTCCCGCGACATGCCTTAACGAGTTTCACCATATTTTGTTTTCTTCGTAAAATCTTCGTTCTAACTCCGTTTTCATCCCCATTTTCCCTATATCATTGTATTTCAACCATCTATCACCTCAAATTCTAATATCTTTATTCCCAATTCATTCGAATCCTCCAAAACACATCCAAAGTTGGATACATTTATCCCACGTACTCATTTCTTCGATGTTTTTACTCGTTTTAGCTCGAATTACACACGAACACCTGCCAAAACATAAACTATTAAAATAGAAGCCTAAAACTGAAACCTATCAAAATAATGTACAACTTATATAGATAAACGAGTGTGTTTTGCAACACATCAAATATTTCCACAGTCCACACTTAAACATTTTTCGTCCCAGAAAAAACTTTCATTTTGGAAAAATAAAACAAACATTTGAGTAAAAATAAAACAAACAATAAAAAATAAAACATTTGAGTCTTCATAAAAGAACTCAAGCTCTCCTACCACTTGAGCTAGAGGAAAACTAAAACAAAAAGAAAAAAAGTGACTATATCGTAATCTTTATAAAAGGAGAAATTAAAGATTGTGATTGTATGAAAAAAGTGAGCCCAGGGAAGTCACCTCTCTTGAGAGGATATGTAAACAACTTTTTTTAATATAAAAACAAAAATTGTGATTGTATGTAAAAAGTGAGTCCACCATCATCCAACTCTCTCTTCTTCTCCTATACGGTGATTATACTCAAAATCAAGTCAACTCGCAAGGTAAAATTTGATGGTGGCAGTGTAGTATTCTCTAGAAGGTAAACTAGTTTACCTCATAATTTGCCGCACCCACCCTATACATGCTAAGAGATTTTTCGAAATTAATAAAATTGAGAAAAAAATACTTTTAATTTAAATATATGGATAGAATATATAGATAGAGATGCAGGAGTCTCCAATAATACTATTTTTATTTTAGTAACAGCATGCTTTAATTATTTCTCTAAATAACTTAATATTTCTTGTCTCGTGACATCAAAATGGCGATATAAGCCTACAGTAATATCAAAATTAAGAGCAGTAGTGTTCCAGCAATAACCAACATGGCTCCAACCCCATCTCCACCTACTGCAAACGCAAATCCACCACCACTGTCGCCGTTGCCTCCGCTTCCACTGCCACTGCCATACCCATAAGCGCCGTCACTTTCTTCACCATCGTCTTGCCCACCAGTATGACCACCACTTCCACCGCTAGTAGTGCCCGTACCCCACCCACCCACTAAACGACCTCCACCTGTTCCGCCACCCATTCGACCTCGTATTCCACAATTATAATGAAAAAACAGGTTCCTAAAAATTGATTCGGTAACATATTCATGGGAAACATAGGAAGTGTCAGAAAACATTGTTTGACGAGTTTGAAAGGAGTGAAGAAATATGTCAAGGATGATGGTTTATATAGGATGATAGTTTATATAGAGTTCAAGATAATTAAATTAAAATTTATTTATTTATCAAATTCAAACATTGTTTCGTGTTGATTCCCGCCAAATATTCCCTCAACTAATATTTTGCCTTACTTAAATGTTTATGAAGTTAAAATAGAATATTTTGTTAAAATGAGGTAAGCCCGGTGTAGCGGAAGATACGGTCATCGTATGGACTCGGTTGAGAAGTAGGTCAAAGTTTCGAAACCTTGATTAGAAGAAACGGTGTGACTTACGATCCGTGATGTGATATTATAACCAGCATTGTAAAAATCGCGGCTAGTTGGCGATTAATCGCTGAGTAAGTTTTTGTTAATCAGTCCATTAATCGCTAGTCGGCAAGCAAAAAATAGGTGATTCCGTCCAGCTGGCAAAAAACCTTGCATATTTCGCCAATAACCTCTAAATTCCAGTCAGTTTTTAACCAAATATATGAATTCTAACAATTAATCTTGTATACTTAAAATAAAACTAGTGGGTAAGCCGCGCGTTGCTGCGGACATTTATGTTTTTTTGCCGCTCGTTGTGTGTCGGGTCTCACATATTTGATTCATTAAAATAATTCCTTTGGTGATTTTTTGAAGTAGCTCTCAAGAATCACACAAGTTAAAAAGCTACTATACTGGGCTCTAAATAGTTTATAGGCTTCCGTATTGACGTCAGTGTCGCTTGAACCGTTTGCTCTTTTACGATTGTTTGTAAGTGTGTTATGGAGCCCTAAAAGCAGCCACGAGATGGAAAAAAAATATAGTTGCGATAAAAAAAATATAATCTATTGACCCCGTAGCCTATTGCATCCATTCGGTTTCGATTGATGCAATCTATATTGGTTCAGTTTAATTGCAAATATCACATGCACACGTTAACACCGCAAACGTGGTATTAATGCTAAGAAAATCCGTAAGTTCACTACATTTTTACATGTACACACTCAAAATATAGTAATCTACTAATGATTAATAAGATCAATAATCTTAATATATAAATACATCTATATTATAGTTATAGAATTAAGTTATATATCTTTTAAATAGTTTTAAAAAATTAACCACTTATTGTAATGACCAATGCCTTAAAGTTTTATACTTTTCTTGTGAACATATTTTACTTTTAGGTAATTAAAATCTATCTAAACACAAAAAAAAAAGCATACAAAATTTCATTAAAATACTACTTATAAAAAAATTATACCACTCGGAAATCATATTTATTTTCCACCTTTCTAATTTGATTTTCCACTTACCCATTACCCATCGGCCATCATCCCCACCTGCTAGGCAACTAGAACAAAAACACATGCAATAAATAACATCACAATGTTGAAAACAATCCGAAATGCTGTTAATACATGATTCGATAAAAAAAAAAAAAAAAAAGAATATTCTCACCTTTTGCTGCATTAAGAAAACAAACAAGTCATTTTGCAAATCCAATTCCTCCTATTTTCTTCTTCGAAACAAACAAGTTTACGTTCAGTTTAAGATTTCAGTCTCTTACCTCCTTCAAAGGTGGTAGTATGCAGTGGTGTTTATCTGGTTTCACGTGATGCGAGGTTGTCGAACGAATGGGAAACATAAGATAGGATTCAACATATCCATCGTTGGTTGCAAGTTTATCGATTAAACGTTGCTGTCACGCCTACTATTTTGGATTATGTATTCAACCGTTTTAAGTTACACGTCTGAGACAAGTAATATTAATCCCGTATTCATTATAAAAATGTCTCATACCCGCTCCATACTCGTTGGTAGAGGCGTACAAGCAAATAACGGTTTGGGTTGGCCAACAAAACGTCAAAACCGGGTTCAGTCTCAAACCGGTTTGAGTTTTGTCGGTATTTTAGCGGTTTAGTTCAGGTTTAACCGGTTTCAAAGGTACGATTAGCGGTTTAGTCACTAAATTAATAGGGTACGATTACTTACTTTACTGTTAAAGGGCAAAGGAAAAGAAAAATAAAAGTAAAATGTTAATGTTTACATGTATAATTCAGGTAAAGGAGTATATATGTTTTGGGTAGTTGGTGTGTCACTAATGAATTATACAGTAAGTTGTGATCCTTATTATTGTTTGTGCAGGAAGGAAGGCACCTGAGTGTGAGTGCCCTAGAATGAGGGTGGTCCAAAACACCCCCACCAATACAATACATGCAGAAATTACACTCGTACTATCGTTCTTGACCTTTATTTATTCTTCTTTTCAGTCCCAACCTCCTTCCAATCACTTTCCTATCATCACCATGGGATCGATTGGAGACAAAAAGTTCGTATCCTTGTTGAAAACTGCAAAGCAGGTCTAGAAATTCTACCGGACTTGGTCTAATCACCGCAACCAAGCTCCTCCACCGCAGGCACCTATTCCGATTCCTCCCCCATACCTGGGATTGCAGCCAGGACAAAACACCATCTATACCTCCCAGTGATCCTTCCTTAAACCACATTTTAACCTTCCCCAAGCCACAAACTCAATCCTCAGAAAATATCAATATTTGGTTACCAAATTACCATCTAATAGAGTTCTTTAAAAATGTAACTAATTGTTGTTCTTCAATTTCTTTATCAGTATCAATATCAAGGTTTAGGATATACTAGAAAGTTTCTTCGGATAGTAAGAATGGAAAGTAATCTTGATCATCAATTGAGTAATCAATGACTTGGATTAAATAAACAGAATTGAACAAAAACAAGGAGGCGCGTAAGATTTTTAGGGTTATTCTATTTCATCCAAGTTAATAGTTTCTCTTTCCTCCATTTCCCCTCGTTAAACGTTAATAACTTTTTCATACGACATTAATTTTTTTATAAAAATTGCACTATAAAAACGAGTGTTTTTTATCTTTAAAACGAGTACATTGTTGCTATACTTTTGAAAAAAAGTTTTCGATAACCCATATGCGTAAACCACAATAGACTAAAAACAAAAAAGAAAGTGTTATTACTAAAACGTAATAGACAAAAAACAAAAAAGAAAGTGTTTTTTTTTTGTAAAACGCAATGGATCAAAATTACAAAGCAAAGTGTTATTTCTAAAACTCAATGAACTAAAAACACAAAAGAAAGTGTTCTTTCTAAAACGTATGGGACAAAAAGACACAAAAAATATTTTTTTTCATTCTTTTGTAAAACATAATTCTAAATGAAAGTTTAAAAAGAAAATTGTTTTGTAATTTTCTTTGAGACATTTTGTCAAACACCTGATGTGCAACGTTTTACCGCTTATTTCTTAATAAATTTGGACCCAATAATGGTGCTCAAAAGCAAGAATACATCAAGAGAAGATTAGCATCATAGATATCTTCACTTTGCGTAGAAAATGTTTGAAAAAATTTGAGAAGAGAAGTGTCTGTTTTAATCGATTTCTCATGTTTCATCGAATTATGTTAAATTGAATAAAATGAGATATTGAATAAAAATAAACTGGGTTTCTTTAAAGAAATTAAAGAAAATGTTGATGGAGTGTTTAAACTATTCATTGATGAAGAAAATCGCACTATAATGTAGTAATTCTAGAGAGAAAGTGAAAGAAAGGTTGAAGAGGTGGGTTTTAAAATGGTGGTTTAAAGAAGCGAAAAGATAAATAGAATAGATGAAAAAGGAGATTGACTAAAATGTCTTTCCTTATGTTTTTTTATTATTTGTCAACGTGACCTCTTATTATTTTAGCCTATACTTTCTATCTGACTTTCTATCTAAATTAAACTTTATCTTTTCCCTCAATATCAATATTTGATTACCAAAAAGAAAAAGAAAACATCTAATAGAGTTCTTTATAATGTAAGCAAGAGGTTTTGCTGACTATATTATTTTTCAAAACCCTATTAACAGTTAGCAATAAAGTTTATGTTAAAAGAACTTCTAATGATATTATCATATGACACACATGACAGTACTTATTTGGTAGAGGCTTTCATACAAAACTAAATTTTAAGGGAGAAAATGATAATCACTTAAAAATTTACATATTTGATGAAAGCAAATCATGTTATACATAATCTAATAATCTAATATTGCATGTACAACATTCATAATCGGTTCATTTTTTTAGAACGACCAACTAAATGGGAGAGGAGTTTCTCCAAATTAAGGCATAACCCGTCACCATTCCGCCAACCCGGGTTTGATCCCAGGTATCACCACAGGAAGTTTCAAATAATTCTTACCTCTTGAGAAACTCAAATCTGATACCTCTCCCTAACCTCCAGACTAGTTTTGTTGCTTTGACCAGCTCCACTAGACCATCATTGCCATTCATAATCGGTTCTATATTGAAATTTTGTAAATGGGTATGAATATAGGATATATTTAGATTTTTTATTTTAAATTTGATTATAAAACTGTCTACTTATTATCCTAGTTACAATTAAAAAAAATCTAAAATTATTTTGATATACATGATTATTATTATTTTTCTTAATTTATAGGTGTCACAAGAATTATAAATTCAGTCAAATAATATAAATTCACAAAAACAATTATTCTAATTTTATAATCAGAATTTTATTTGATTTGCTTTTTCTACTTCATTAATTTAATTTATATAAGTAATAGTTATCACATAGCACTTGCATTTGTTTTTAAGCCAACAATAATACCAGGAAAATCACATGGTTGCAGAGTCTGGTAGGGATGAACTTGTTCCCAAATATTCGTACTTGTACTCGTATCGATACCTGTACCTGTATTTTAGGTCTTTCGTACTCGTACCCGTACCAGTACCTGAACTAAAAAATAAACACTTAGCAAATTGAAGAATTTCAAATTAATAAAGTCTCGAAAAATATCAAAATAAACATTTCACCTTCAAAATTATTCATTAACACACATCCAAACTTTTTTATTTGACTCTAAATACGTTTGAATCATTAAACTCACATTTTTTTAAAGGGTGTATACTTCTAGTGTTCACCTAATTTGGAGTCGTTAACAATTACATAAACCAAAACAGTGACGCTAAAGGTTCAGAGTTGTAAACAAATGTCTAAAACTTTTTTTTTACATATTATCAAATAATGTTTGTTTATTTGCAATCACAACATGGGTATTTACACCTAATTTGGATCCTGGTGTATTTTCGTGACACTCCATGAAAGACCAAAAAAAAAAATCTTCTAATCGCTTAAAGGGGGATGAAAATTCAACATAAACAGTTCGTTGGGGGTAATCCCTTAAACGAGTTAGAAATTAATGGATAACTAGTTGGATTTCCCACGTTACGCGACGGATATCTGGTCGTAATAGGCTTCTTTCATTTCGATGCGGACACTGACTATAGCAACCAAAAGTGAAAACCAAAAAAAAAGTTGTGATATGTTTATGTCGACATGTGACTTACATCGATCGAAAATACAATGAAAATGAATATCGGTACCTATATTGTTCGGTTAGAAACAATTTCGGCACTCGTATAGCCTACGATACCAAAGAAATACCTTGTTCTGAATGCAACTCCGTTGTAAACAAAATTTATACCGAAACGTCAAGAATAAAATTAAGCACAACCGTGTATTTAGTGTTTAAAA
Source organism: Scalesia atractyloides (assembly GCA_947069175.1). Classification (NCBI taxonomy): domain Eukaryota; kingdom Viridiplantae; phylum Streptophyta; class Magnoliopsida; order Asterales; family Asteraceae; genus Scalesia; species Scalesia atractyloides. Next base: position 97,362,271 of record CAMTDV010000017.1, on the reverse strand, counting down.
AAGGTTAGCAAACGTGAGCCACTGAATGAAAAACCAAGTTGAATGAAAAGTTTAAAGCTTATATTATTTTGGCCCCAGGACATCGAAGCACACGTTTGAGCAAGTAAAGAAATATAAATGATCAATGTTGTGTTCCTTTAAAACATAATAAATAGTTTTGAATATCAAATTTCAATTATAATAAATAGTTTTGAATATCAAATTTCAATTAAAAAATGTTATATATATATAATGTTGATCACGACTTCATTTTAATATGTATAGTAATAGTAATATTTATAGTAATTAGTGAAATTATCCCTTGCTTCGTGGCGGGAATTCGGTGTATCCATTTTTTCGTTACGGTATCGACACTCGCTATAGTAATCGAAAGAAAAACTTTACATAAATCAAAAACACTAAAAACAAATATTGACACCGGTACCGATGTTCAGTTGATATTGGTTCGGTTGGTTTGAAAACAAATATGTCGCTATCGTACCAAATCAAACTAAAAGCAACTGAACAACATCTGTATCGGTACTAATGTATATATTTTTTATCTTTTGTTAAACTGACACGGTACCACTATCATACCGTACTGAACCAAACAACATCAGTATTTTTTTGATATCAGATATAGTACCGCTACCGTAGTGAACCAAACCGAAACAGAACAAACAACATTGGTTTCAGTACCAGTATTTATTTTTATAGTTTTTTCGTTCGAAAAATTGAAACTATACTGTATCGAACAACACCAGTAACGGTACGTGTACCCATTTTTATGATTTATGGTTTAGAAAAAATGTTAATTTATACAACTTTTTATGCGACAATAAATGAATATCGGTACCAATACCGTGACAATCTGAACTGATCAAATACCGTTTGAACAACATTGGTGTCGGTACCGGTGTTTCTTTTATAGTTTTCGGTCGATGTAAAATATGTGTTGATTTCTATACCGAGTGCATGTATCAGACCTATTTTATAATGAACAGATACCGGTCCAATGTCCATGGTTAACTTACAATATATGCGGATTTAGATTTTTTTAAGTAATGAACACAATTTATTAATAATAAATCAAATTGAATAATAAATAAAAACTATAAAAATAATATGTTGTTATATAGATGAAAATTTATATACAAACAACCTAATATATCACCTTCTACCTTCCAAATCTAATGCGTATAACTTTAAATAAAATTACATAGATGCTGTAGGATTTCGTGATCGCCTGTTATCTCGGTATCTTGTTCATCATCACTGAAAATCGGATGAAAGTGGACCGCCTAAAAATCGGATGAAAGTGGGCCTAGGGTTAGCTCTGTTTAACTTGTGTCTTTTCTCAAAGAGATTAAAAAATTGAACCGCCTTTTTGATTGCTCTTCTCGCTCCTCTTAGCTTAGCTCTCAGTCTGCCTAAAATTCTCTTCTTCTCTGTCTCGTATCGTATCGTATCAACAACCATGGTGTCAGAGGTTATCTTGCACATTTATGACGACGAAGCAGGACAAAGAACTCCGAACGAAGTCATAATCATGTATTTGATATTCATATGTCAAATACATTGATGAATTCTTTTATTTATTCTTGATTTAGGCAAAACAGATAAAGTAAATCAAACCATATGTTTATCCATTTTAAGAAATAATAAAATCGTAGATAATTTATATATTAATAAAACATTTTTTATTATTGTTTGAGGGTGAGTGCGCTTGAGGGTGGTCCCAATTCACCCCACACAAAACATCAATTTACACTGTACGGAACAATCCGTACTCACCTTTATTTACTCTTTTTGTAGTAACAACCTCTTTCCCACAATCATCAATCACCATGGGATCATCATCGACTAGAGAGAGAAAGTTCTCAGCCTTGCCTTGCTGAAGACGGCAAACGAAGTTTGGAAGTTGTACGATAGGTGGTCTACTCACAGCAACTACCAGTACCACGCTCCTCCACCCCAGCCACCGACTCCCATTCCTCCCCCTACCCAATGCCGAGACAAAACAGCCTCTTTACCCACCCGATATCCTTCTTTAAACCACATTTTAACCCTACTCAAGCCAATAATCCAATGTTTAGAGACCTTCCTGTTGTGACGTGCCCCTATTGCAAGCTTCCCATTTGAACATCATTCCACCAAGTAAATCACTTCTGTCGTCGAGTCTAGGGCACCACGTATTATCCGGTTACGCTAGTTTTTTAGGTAATATGTTTTGTTATGCTGTAATGGTTTCCTGTTTTGTATTGATTTGGCTTTTGTTGTTATTACCAAATCAAGGAAAAACAATCTTGCCATGAAAGGGTTTACTATTATGTTTCAAACGTTGTTTAGATATAGTATTAATGAATGTTAATCAATTTCTTTTCTCCCACGGCGGTGACGGTGTTGTTGTCCTTTCACACTGTTTTCTTTTTCACTACTACAAAAAGAGGTATTTGCTCTGAAATTTTGCTACGGGTAAAATCGGTCGCAATTTTTGCTACGAATTAGATACGGACTAGCTATGGACGCATTTCGCTACAATTTTGCTACGGATTTTCCGTCACAAATGAAATCCTTAGCAAAATCTGCATCAAATACATAGCAAAATTGAGGAAATAAATATAAAATGTATAACGTAGCATAACCGATAGCAAAATTCGTAGCAAAACCATGAAAATAAGTATTTGGAAATTAACTAAAAAATGTAATATAAAATCGGTAGCAAAGTCAGAAGCAAAATTGTGAAAATAACTGTGATAAAAAAACTTAGTTATATTGGTAGCAAAATCCATAGCTAAATCATGAAAATAAATATTTAAAAACTAACTAAAAGAAGTTAAAAAAACGGTAGCAAAGTTGAGAAAATAAATATTGAAAAAATAAGTAGATAAAGTTCGTAGCAAAATCTAAAAAATAAAATACTTAAAAACTAACATAGCATATTATCACGGAGTTAGTTCTTGAACTCTCGTGCGGCACTTAGACTTGATCTAAGTTAAGCCTTTTGGTTGTGTTGGGTTGTGATTATGCAAGTCTTTTGTGTGAACACAAGAATAAGTTTGTAGTGCAATACTACAACAAAGATGGGTTTTGTATTACTTGGACAAAGTTTACAAGTATAGAGTTTACAAGAAATTGGTTATGAATGAATTATGAGGGGTGAGTGCAAATGTGTCTTCACATCCCTATTTATACTAGTAGGACATGATCTGGATGGTTCCATATCTAGATCATTCCTTTACAAAAATCTACACCATAATATCTAGATAATTCTACATAAACCTTCACATCCCTATTTATACTAGCATAATAATTAGTGAAATTATCCCTCGCTTCGCGGCGGGGATTCGGTCTATCTATTTTTTTCGTTACGATATCGACACTCGCTATAGTAATCGTAAGAGAAAACTTTACATCAATAAAAAACACTAAAAACAAATTTTGACATCGGTACTGATGTTCAGTTGATATTGGTTCAGTTGGTTTGAAAACAAATACTATGTCGCTATTGTACCAAATCAAACTGAAAGCAACTGAACAACATTTGTATCGGTACTAATGTATATTTTATTGTTTTTTATCTTTTATTAAACTGACAGCGTACCACTATCATGCCGTACTGAACCAAACATCAGTATTTTTTGATATCAGATATAGTACCGCTACCGTAGTGAACCAAACCAAACCGAAACAGAACAAACAACATTGGTTTCAGTACTAGTATTTATTTTTGTAGTCTTTTAGTTCGAAAAATTGACACTGTACCGTATCGAAAAACACCAGTAACGGTACGTGTATTCATTTTTATGATTTATGGTTTAGAAATTATGGTTTAGAAAAAATGTTAATTTATACAAGTTTTTCTGCGACGATAAATGAATGTCGGTACCATACCGTGACAATCTGAACTGATCAATACCGTTCGAACAACATTGGTGCCGGTACCCGTGTTTGTTTTTATCGTTTTCGGTCGATGTAAAACATGTGTTGATTTCTATACCGAGTGCATGTATCGGACCTGTTTTATAATGAACAGGTACCGGTCCAATGTCCATGGTAACGTACCGTCACACCGTATGCGCAAATAACTTGGAATATATGCGGATTTACATTTTTTTAAGTAACGAACACAATTTATTAATAATAAATCAAATTGAATAATAAATAAAAAACTATAAAAACATAAAAAAAATACTTCAAATTTTAATAGTGCATGTATCGGACCTGTTTTATAATAAACCAAGCCGACACTGATCTAATATCCATGGTAACGTACCGTCATAACATGTGGGCAAATAACTTGGAATATATGTGGATTTATATTGTTTTTTAGTAACAAACACAATTTATTTATAGTAAATCAAATTGAATAATAAATTAAAAAACTATAAAAGAATAAAAATTAAATACTTAAAATTTAGTGTACTATTCATCGCCCTTCTTAATATTCATCGCCCTTCTTAAATCATATATATATTATATATTATATATATATATATATATATATAATGTATAATAATAATAGTAATAATAATAATAATAATATAATGGTGTACATGTCCGATTTTCATTAAAGAAGAAGCTAAGAGGTTATGCCAAAGACAAATTTAAGAGTAAATTGCACAAAACATCCTTTATGTTTCTTCAAATTTGCAGGTTCCAGCCTTAATGTTTAAAAGTTGCTAAAAACAACCTTAAGTTTATTTTTGTTGCGGGTTCAATCCTTTACAGCTAACCACGTTATTTTCTTCAGTTAAGTTCCCTCACATGATCAACCAAAATGACGAATATACCCTCACATGTTATGCATGTGAGGGAACTTAACTGAAGAAAATAACGTGGTTAGCTGTAAAGGATTGAACCCGCAACAAAAATAAACTTAAAGGCTGTTTTTAGCAACTTTTAAACATTAAGGCTGGAACCTGCAAGTTTGAGGAAACATAAAGGATGTTTTGTGCAATTTACTCCAAATTTAAAGAACCTCGAAGATTGAGGCCTTCTTCCATTGTTACAGCTCAAGACATTATCAGCAACGTGAGGTAATTATCTTATTCCTATCTTTACTATAATGGAGATCATATACGCGGTGATGATAATGTACCTATTCCAGATGGATTTAATTTAAATTCATCAAATATTTTTGGAGGAATTTAGAAGAGAATTTCTATAATACATTTTATAACTTTCATGATTATTAATGGATTCTAGGTTAAACATATTAACACCAATTAAACAATAATTAGACCCAAACCATATAAATATATCTCATTGAATAAAATACTAATATATATCTTGACTCAATAACTAAATAATACTAAATAAACCGAACTTTATCTTCCATATATTCTTTGACATATTTTGCAGAATACGTATAAGTAACTTCACTAAATAATCGATTAAACAAACATAACATTCAAATAAAACAAGGAAAAAATCAAATATGAAGTTTAGTTTGGGTGAAAAGTGTAGGAAGCAATAATAAGAGGACATGTGGGAAATAACAAAAAACATAAAGGAATAACATTTTAGTCAATGTCCTTTCATTAATTCTATTAATTATCCTTCTCAGCATCTTCAAAATTCACCACTTTCAAAAACCAACATATTAAACCTTTCATTAACTTTCTCTCTCTATAATTACTACATCATAATGCGATTTTCTTCTTGAATGAATGGTTTAAACACTCAATCAACATGTTCTTCAATTTTTTTGAAGAAACCCAATTTATTTTTATGCAATTTCTCATTTTTTTTCAATTAACATAAAGCGATGGAACATGAGAAATCGATTGAAACACTTACTTCGCTTCTCAAATTTCTCAAAAAATTTCTAGGTAAAGTGAAGATATTTATGATTCTAACCTTCTCTTGATGTAATCTTGCGTTTGGGTAATATTATTGGTTCCAACTTAATTAAGAAATCAGTGGTAAAAAGTCGCACACCCAGGTATTTGACAAAATGTCTTAAAGAAAATTACAAAACAGTTTTCATTTAGAATTGTATTTTACAAGATAATGAAAAAGTATATTTTTTGTGTGTGTTTTTGTCCATTGCGTTTTACAAAAGAATAAAAAAGCTGCGTCTTTTTCCATTGCGTTTTCAAAAGAAAAAAAATGAAAAAACACCCTTTTTTCTGTGTTTTTTTCCAGTGCATTTTACAAAATAATGAATAGAAAAAACATTTTCTTTTGTGTTTTTAGTCAATTTCAATTTAGAATAAACACTTTCTTTTGTGTTTTTATTCAATTGTGTTTTAGAGTAAACACTTTCTTTTATATTTTTAGTCCATTGCGTTTTAGAAAGAAAACTTTGTTTTGAGTTTTTGATCCATTACATTTTAGAAAAGATTTTTTTTTGTGATTTTTGTCGATTGCGTTTTAGAAAGAACATTTTATTTTGTGTTTTTAGTCCATCGTGTTTTATAAAAGACATTTTTTTGTGATTTATAACATAGTTTATAAATAATAAATTTTCTATATATATTTTTTTGAACAACAATTCTTAGGATATATAGGATAAATAAATACATGGTTTGAATAGGGATGGCCATAGGTCTGGTTCGGATCAGGTATTGGTAATCACATACTATATAGGATAAATAAATACATGGTTTGAATAGGGATGACAATGGGTCGAGTTAGAATCGGGTATTGGTAATCCTATACTCATATCTGTTTGTAAAATCGTGTCCCATACCTAGCCCAATACCCATCAGGTATTTGCCCGTTGTGGTATCGGGTATATCCATTAGTTTTTAAAAGATATATGTTGGGATTTGTAAATACATTTCTTTACTATTACAACTATTAGATAATTATATTTATACAACAACTCTTATAAACAAAAAATGTACATTACATATAATTAATAATAACTTTATAATACTTATACGCTTATTACATACGTATAAGTTATATCATAAATAAATAATAACTTTATAGTACTTATACACTTATAATTATACTTCACAACATATAAAATATAAATACTATAAAAGAAAATTAAATTTTTAACATTATGAACATTCTAAAATAAATCAGTAATAGACAAAGGTTAATGAAAAATAAAAATATAAATTAAAAAATTCGGGTATATGATCAGATAAACGGGTATGTGGTTTCAGGTAATCGGGTCAGATATCACCTAATCACATACCTACAAAACCTTTTAAAACTAATCTCATACCTGACCCAATACCCGTCAGATATCGGATATACCCGTCCCATTTGTATCGGATTTTGGCTTTACCCGCAAACTCAGGTATTTTTGTCATCCCTAGATTTGAACCTTGTACCTTTAGTTATAAGGTAACACCCTAACCACGAGGATACTTTTTTTTTAATTTAATGTTTTGTTCACTTTATAAATATAAATTTATATATTTTGTTGTCTTGTTTATTGTCCCTATTTATTAAGGATTTAGTTATTTATACATTTTGTTTATTTGTTGTTCCTAGTTAATTATAATTTTGTTTGTATAATATTATTTTAAATAAATCTATAAATTCTAAAATCATTGCCCATCAAAATCCTTGATGGTCAGGAAAGACACGTGACACTCTAATATATTATTATTTATAAAAACTTTGACGGGGAAGGACCAACTGGGGACGCCTTCACCAATCATCGGGCCGGTGAAGGTGGCCGGTTTGCGTGTCCAGTTATACACGTTTCGCATCCATATAAGTATACATGTAGAAAAATATAATATACGTCTGACAAGTTGTCGCTAATGAGCCGTCGCTAATAGCTACGATGTCGCCGCTGATAGTATATGTCACCGCTGATTCTTGTACCTTTAGAACTATAAACAATATTGATTTAACAACTCATTGATCGTCACATGAGTACGTAATTATCATGGATTTTCACTTAAGTTACGTTTTCATCTTTTATCGGGGAATCATGTTCTCTTCACCAGTTACTACAACTTATGTTATTTTTAGGCAAGTCATTAAGCTAAAACCTTTTATAAGTTTTAATTATATTATATTACATCCACTGTATTTAGTAATTTTGCTCTACAGTACACTTACCTTATTAGTTTTTTTTTTTTTTTGGAAGGCATTCACACTTACACTTGCATTTCCCAAAAGCATTCATACTACTAGATTAGGGTTTGTAACTTGTTCACAAAAAACTAAACATGGACCACAAAACATTAAGTTAGGCCAGCCCATTAGTCTTCTATGTCGCCATCCATGAGCCCAAAAGCTTTCACTAGTTAACTTTAATCCGGACTTGGTTAACCATGTAACCACTAACCAGGACACAACTAGCGTAACATGTTTATCTAAACAGGTTGGTGGGTTAAGTGAACAACGTTTTTTCTGCCCATTTACACTGACTATACATATCGATCCCATCAACTATATTGATGTGTGCATGGAGATTTATGGAAGTGGTTAGGAAACTCTGAAATAGTTGAGTTTTATGGCATGATGTTGAAGTTAAATATTGTTGAGGCTTACAAATTTTCTTCCTAATTCAATAGCTCAATCATGTTGTTTTAAGTGTAACTCCCATTTTACTACCAACACATACATAGATTAAAACAACTAAATCCGACCGCACCTTTTGAAAATATGGTTAAACCTCTCAAGTTTCATTCGCACCCCCAACAAATAATTCATGGGTCCGTCACCGTCTCTCAGAAGGCTAAGATAACAACACTAATCATCACTTGGATAGAATACTTCATGGCTACTGTTCATTTTGTTTGAATTTTAACATATAGATAGAATAACCGGAAAAAAAGGAATATTAAATTTTAATAATCCTAACTGTCGTTGGCCGCCAACAGTCTCAACTTCAAAAATAACCACTGACAGTCCCAACTATTGACATATTGGTCACCAATGGACCCTGACTAACAGAACCCTAACGCCGTTAGTCTCTGGTCCCGGAAAAACGTTTTTATCTTAGCTTTGCGTCGAGCCCTTTGACTACTATTGGACATCTCACAAAAATCCTAACTATTCGTCGCTGGCCGCCAACAGTCACAATAATCTTTGACTACTATTGGACATTCACAAAAATCGAGTTTTGACCAAATTTTTTGATTCCTCGTTGTTTTTACGATACTAAGCACCGGTAGTTCACTCGAGGAAGCACCGACATCATGAGAACCTTGAGCTAGTCATTTGAGAATTTGGTGATTTTGAAACTTGCGTTTTTTAGCGGTTTTGTGTTTGTAGGTTTTTTTCTTCTTTTTTGCGTTTTTTGTTTTCAATAGCTAGATAATTGGTGTGTTTAAACCAACACACCTAATACTTATTTATAGAACCCTGTCTCAGTAGTAGAGGCAATGAAGGATAGAGCGCAGGGGACTGAGAGGTCACCAGTTCGATCCCGATCCCAACCCGACTTTTCTATTACAGTGCATTTACTCCAGAGGGTCGGCTCTTATGGAGGATGCAACTCCTGTCATGTGGCAGGGGGCTGGAAATTTTCTTGAGGATAGCCAAGCGACACTCGGCCAAGGCGTGGGCCCGGTTAAGACAACGTAGTCCTTGGCAATGAGTGAGGTGGCGGACCTGCGATTTGTGGGTGTGAATTAGCCGTCTATTGTTAAGTTCACCTATAAAAAAATACTTATTAATACAAATAATGGGGGTCAAGATGCTGAAAAAATTGTTATCTAACGGAAAAATATAAAACCGGTTATTAACCTGTGGTTAATAAATAACTGACACAAGTTACAAACCGTTTCGGTTCTTCTAACCAGTTCTTTTGTGCACCTCTATCTGGACGTAAAGAGTAATTATAAAAATGCAAGTGTGCTTGCAATATGATTGAACGAACACAAACGGGACGTGTTGTGTTTGTTCATTAAAAAATAAACATATATGTGTTTGTTTATGTTGTGAACGTAAATGAACCGAGTGGGCTTGGTATTTAGAACAAATGGGTTAGAAACTAAACAAAATTCTAAAATATAAATTCAAACACGTATAAAATAATATTAGTAACAAATGAATGAAAGATTATTTAACAAACATATGCGAACGTAAAGATATGAACACAAGTGAATGTGAATGAACACACATAAGCTAACGACAATAAATGAACAAATATAAACGAATGCTCACGTGCTTGTAAAGTTATCGTTCGAACGGACACAAACGAGAAAATGTTCATGTTTATTTATTTAAATTAATTGAATAAATAATCATGGATTTTCTATCCGCATTCGTTCGTCAAAGCTAAATATATTAATGTTAGTTTATGTTCACGAACGCGAACAAATCAAACGCACTTAGTAGATAACAAACTGGTTGGAAAATCTGGCTTAACAAACTTCTAAAATGTAAAACCATATAGATATAAAATGATACTAGTAACATGAATCATTGGTTGTTAAATATATAATACATATCTATCTTACTATCTAACATATCGATATAGAAAGTAAATCGGCAACAAACTGCATTGTTCGCCCTATTTAGATAACAAACCTAAGTTTTTTAAAATTGTATAAATCAACGAGTGTAAATGAATGAACAAAAATGTACGAACGTTCACAAGTGTAAATGAATGAAAGAGAGACATGATCATGTTCATTCATCAAATCAAATAAACAACAAACTTTTTCATGTTTGTTGGTTTACTTAATAAAGAGTTTGTTTATTGAAGTCCATTTATTTAAACTATCAAAGGCAAAGAAAAATAGTTTGTACTGAATAGTTAAGGAGCACGCGATGCATACAGGTAACGAAATTCGGGTAATGTATCCGAATCAAGAACACAACTACCACCCTTTCAGGTACCCGAATCGGGTGATGGTTTCGAGTGATAGCTAGATAGATTAAGACTAGTGTAAAAATTGAGAATTGTAATTTAGTGTTATGTTGTCACCTTCAACGTGTATGGGCTATTTGGCAACTTCTGAATGGTTAAGTGCTGAACCAGTAAGAGGTCTGAACCAGTAAGAGCTAGTATAATGTTTAACCGTTCAGAGGCAAATGTCTGACCAATTCAGATTAGAGGTCTTAATCATTCAGACTCAGTATAATACTTAACCATTCAGTATAATATTGAACCAGTAAGAGGTCTTAATCATTCAGCCATCAACTCAAGAAACAAACATCTGAATCATAAAGTGTTTAAGCAGTAAAACGTCTGAACTGAGCCTCGTTACGAGGTAAACAATCAACCTTTAAGTTAAGGGGTAAAACTAAGCACCCTTCCTTACAATAACAGTGTGAATCATTGCATCATCTTTTACATTTGACTCAAAGCCCCAAAAACTGAAGAACAGCATTGATTTTTACATTTCTCTAAATTAAATTCTGCAAAAGTTTCTAAAACTAATTTCTCAAAAAAAATGTTTTAAATTTTTTATTTTTATGCATATTAATAGTTGCAGTTCATCGGAGCTTCAGGCTCACAAAATCCCCAAAATTCTAGGGTTTTATTTCCGCAACATTTCCGTATGAATTCAATCGATCTCTGTGTATCTACATGTATATATCCACATCAACGATAACTATGAGTCCAACAATGGTTATGCGAACTCGATTGATTCTATTGCTGGTTTTTAGCAGTCTAACGTGCGCCGATGAGCTTTCTAGGGTTAGGGTTTCGGATTCTGTTTGCCCTACGAAGTCGATTGGAGATTTGATCTTTGGAATTGACGATTCAATTTGCCGTTTGAGTGGAATTGATTATTATCTCGGTGTTATTGAGGTATTTACTTGTTTATACACTTTTTGCACTTATGATTATGTTAATTGTTTTGTTTAAGTTATATATATATATATATATATATATATATATATAATATAATATATATATATTATATATATATGGTGTGTGTGTGTATGTGATTAGAGTTGAATGTCTCATGCATCAATTAGAAGTTTCAGTCTAGCTCTATGATCATATAAAAATGGTGATAGTTGTCTGGCTTGTTTAGGGTTTTTTGTGTTGCATCATATGAGTCATTTGTACAAAAGAATTTTTGCTATGAATTATGACCTTTGCAGTTAATGCGGTAAAATATCGGCGTCAAGGACCGATATCTAAGATATAGGTTATCTCAGTGAGATATCGGTGGGATATCGGTAATTTTAATATAATGCAGAATTTACATATATAGCAATTTAACAATAATAATTCAGTAATATATATCGGTTGTATCGGTCAAATATGGGTCGATATCGCCGATAATATCGGTACCGATATTCTGACCGATATTTGACACCGATATTTTACTAGGGGGCCGATATGACCGATATAGAACCGATATATCACCGATATTAACTGTATAGATTATGACAAAAGAAAGTTTGTGGATTCAACTTAGGTGATGTTGCATACTAGCATTTTGCATGCATTTATGGTCCCAGTGATGTGAGTTTTGCATTATAATTTGTGGATTGGGAGCGCATACGTTGTTAGGATCACACAAGCAACACACGAACAAACACAAACAGAAAAGCAGTAAAGAACACGAGAGATTTTACGTGGCTTCGTTGCGGTGTGCAACCTACGTTGGGAGACTAGGGTTTTTTTTTATAGAGTGATAATGAATTACAAGTATAGGAGATATATCTATTGACTAGCTAGTTAGGGTTACGGAACTTACGGCCGGCCAGACCCCTCCCTTTTTCTCCAATATTTGTCGGCTAGCATAAAGTAGGCCAGTGACTACTTATGCGCAACAGTGCATACATAAAAGAAGGTTGGCTCGGTCTATTTAGCACAAGATTATATAAGATATGGATAAAGCAGGAAATCAACTTTTGGAGGTGTTAGCGTCTATGGCTAAAAGTGATTATGATCATAGATGTCACAATTGTGTTTTAAGAAGCATGTGAGAAGTTGCTATAATAAAACCTGATAGTTGAGATGAATGCAAAGCGACTTATCTATCCATAGCTTTAGGCTATTAGTTATTTATTCGATTACCTCGATTATGAGTCGGCAAGTCACAACAATCACTTTGAAATAATGCATCCAAACTCCATTTTTGTGAAACTTTATTAAGAGAAATTTGTTCATTATGCCTCCTCTTTATCATTTTGTATTTATATACATGGTTTACTTTCATTACTAATCTGCGGACTGTGAATCACATGCGGTTTTTGGAACCCGCAAAAATGGTAATTAACAACCTTGTGTCAGTCGCGTGCTAATTGTATTTTTTTTAATTGAAGGGAGACGAGACTTCATTGCAAAAGGCTTTAAGTATAGTTGATACCAACACTCATGATTATGTTGCCGTCCTCTTTTATGCATCATGGTGCCCATTTTCTACCGTTTTTAAACCCAGTTTATCAACAATGTCTTCGTTGTATCCTTCCATCCCTCATTTTGCAATCGAAGAATCCGTTGTGAAGCTGAGGTTTGCAACCTTAACACTCTCACTTACATTTCCCAAAGTATATATTATATTTTTGTATTCGCATTTATATGGCCGGTATGGAAAACACCAAAGATGTTAATGTGAGTCCTTATATGGCCCGTTACCCTTTGTTCAGTTTCATAAAAGTTTTCCCGTTAATCTGTTAGCTTTAATATAGAACCCATATTAACTTTTTTTTCCATAAATGGATTGAAATATAAGCCGATGAGAACTTAATTTTGTTAGTTAAGACTGACGCTAGTTTATTTGTTGTAGCACACTTTCGAAATACGGAGTTAATGGATTTCCTACTCTCTTTGTACTAAACTCTACCATGCGTGCGCGTTATCATGGCTCTCGGACTCTTAGTTCTCTTGTGAGTTTCTACACAGATGTTACGGGTATGAAGTTTGTTTTTTATGAAACCGACTACTAACCCTTGATTTGAAACATACTTAACTGATACAATGATAAATTACTTTATGGACAGGTCTAAATGCCGAACAAGATAAAACATTCCTGAACAAAGTGGACGTTTTGGTTCACGATAAAGGCGACAATAACAACATAGATCCAGAAATCTGCCCGTTTTCATGGGCAAAATCACCCGAAAATTTACTTAAGCAAGAAACATATCTTGCTTTAGCCACATTGTTTGTCGTTTTTCGGACAGTTTACCTAATTTGCCCGTTTATCGTCACATCTGTTCAATATGCTCGAAGAACATGGTTGTTGTGGGATCACCCTTATGCCTATTTGAATCGCGCCATACAATTATTTAGTTCATTTATAGGTTGCATGGGTATCGGTTTCTATAATGAAAGAAAGCACTAGTTAACTAGATCTTTTTTTTTACTAATATAAAAGTTTTGTTTGTTTAACTTGGTTCTTGAATTAGCTTGCTTCAGGTTTATGTATCATAGAGTACATTGTATGTTATTATTTATAATTATAATGTTATTATTTATGATATTAAAAAAAGGGTAGATGCACGGTACCCCTGACCGCGGAAGGGATCCTCCTTCTCAACCTAGCGGCCCAGCAACCCTGCCTGGCGGTGATTGTTTCTGGCATCCTCTTAGGCAAAAAAAGGCATGCGCTACGGCCCGTAATAACATGAATAGTGTCAACATTAACATCAACAAGACTATTATAGCAACTTTTAACACAGCCCCACAATCAGTACTGCCTCCCCAAGAAAATCCAGCACTACTGCCTCCAGAAGAAAATCTACTATCACCGCCTCTGCCGCCACTTCCCTCTTCATATCCCCAGCGGTAACTGATGCCATAATTGTCGTCATTTTCTCCACCACCGGTGCTTATACCGAAGCCACCCCCGAAACCACCACGGCCATCTGTTCCACCACTAGATCACCATCGTACTCCCCCGTTATCTTCAGACATTGTTTGATGATACAAGAGTTTGAAACAAACGTAAAGGATATCATGGTTTATATAGTACTCTTCAATGTAATTTTAATTTTTGTTGTTTAAAATCAAAATTATATTATTCATTCCCTCCATTAATTATTTTGATCCCTCCATTAGTTACACCTTATTTAATAAAACACTTCATATAACAATTAGCAAACTTAGGATTTGGTGATTTGGGTGTTCACTCACGGTTTGGTTTTACTGTAACTTTTGATTGGTTAAATTCAAATATTTTAAACTGGACTAGACTGTAAGATTTCACAAAATATTTTGGTATTTTTATACATTTTATGTTACATATATTTAATTATCTATATTTTATATTTGATGATAGAAAAAACCCGTTAATAACAGTTTGGCTTATGATTTTAGCTAAAATCCGTAAAATTCAGACGGATAACACCCCTACTATTCATAGTTTCATATAACACTAATGGTTTTATTTTCCTTTTTCATTAATTTTCAATTCCAGTTTCACCATTGTACCATAATTAGTAGAGTTAATGACAAAGATAGTCCATGTGATTTGTACTTATTACAAGAATATGCTCATGGTTTTGTAATTAAGCAGATGATCCCAATTAAAAAAGGGGATCAAGTTAATCAACTAGTGCATTCTATATAAACCGATACATATGAAACCTATAAGTAAACAAAATAGTTGTATGGCGTGACTCAAATAGGGCAGGGTCGGCTCGATATATTGTAGGCCCAAAGCGATAACAAGATCGAGCCCTTTTCGTAAAAAAATAAAAGAAAAAAAATGTTTTTGATCATATGATTCATATACCATCTCTGTGTATATACAAGTATATATCATAAACCTTAACGCCAACAATTTTAAAGCCAAAATCACCTGCATATAATATTTTTCTTAAGAATTTGGGGCCCTAAGTAAGTGGAGGCCTAAAGCGCTTGTTTATTTCACTCCCCCTTATGCCGGCCTTGCAAATAGGTATACGGGTGATCCCTCAACAACCACGTTCTTCAAGCATAGTGAACAGATGTGACGATAAAAGGGTAAATTAGGTAAACTGACCGAAATACAACAATTAAAGTGGCTAAAGCAAGGTATGTTCTTTGCCTAAGTAAAAATTTTAGAAGATTTTGCACATGATAATAACAACACAGATCCTGAAATCTGCTTGTTTACATGGGCAAAATCTCCCAAAGTTTTACTTAGTCAAGAAACATACCTTGCTTAGCCATTTTATTTGTCATTTTTCGGTCAGTTTACCTAATTTACCCTTTTATCGTCACATTTGTTCAATATGCTCGAAGAACGTGGTTGTTGTGTCGTACAATTATTAAGTTCACGTATAGGTTGCTTGGGTATCGATTCTACAATGAAAGAAACCACTAGTTGATTAATTCGATCCTTTTATTCTAATAACTTTTGTTTGTTTAACTTGGTTCTTGAAGTAGCTTGCTTCAAGTTTATATATCATTAAGTACAAATTGTATGTTCATTGAAGAAAAAGATAGATTTATATGGTACTTGGATCAAACACATATGCTTTTTGTATATTTTCATATATTTATTTGTATATCATGAAAACCTTGTATGCATTAATGTTCATGTTGAGTCTATCAACCTGAGTTCGGTTGGTTAGTGACGCACCTAGCATACTACTAGAGTTCTTAATGATTCGGATTTGATATAATTCAGTGAAAAACATTTTTCACTTGGTACTAGTATCCATAAATATGCGTTGGATTACATGAATCACATCAAGTCATTAACAGTTTAAAGTAAAAAATAAAAAATAAAAAACTTAGGGACTCGAGACTCATTAGAATTGCAACTTGAAGTGTCTATTTTTGTCAGTTTTTTTCGACACCCTTTAACTTTTACCATAGGAATCAGGTGGTTACTGTGGCGGGACAGTTATTGGGAGACGATGAGGATCATGGCCGTTTGTTGTGGCGGTTGTGGTGGATGAAGGAATAGGAGGGACTTGAGGGAGCAAAAAAGACTTAAGGTGTTTGTAGAATTCCTTTGTTTTCTCTACAATGTAAGCATGCCCTGTATTCTTCAACACCACCAAATCTGCATTGTCACCTAAATGCCTACATCATATACATATCTCATTAGTCAATAATAGTCATCTCTCTCCTTTGACTTCAAAAGTCAAACGCACACACACGGAAAGTCTCGCTCTCATTGGTCGATTGAAGTCAAACCTTTTTAATCTATAGCCCAATTCCAAAGGAAAAACTTGATCTTTATCACCCCATATTATCATAGTTGGCTGCAAGTTGAAATGGTGAATATATGAGTCAACATTTACAAAAGTCAAAAGCCGAGTTAAGCTTGATTGTAGGAAGTTTGACCTGGGGTATTTTTGGAATTTCTGAAAGTTTTCGGTCTTTGGCTAGAGCATGAATCAACTCCCTTTTCTCCTCTAAATGTTCTTTGTTCATTTCCTGCACACAAC
The DNA here is from genome assembly GCA_947069175.1 of Scalesia atractyloides. NCBI lineage: Eukaryota > Viridiplantae > Streptophyta > Magnoliopsida > Asterales > Asteraceae > Scalesia > Scalesia atractyloides. Next base: position 97,345,069 of record CAMTDV010000017.1, on the reverse strand, counting down.
ATTTCATGTATGATTTCTCCTCTAACATGTTATGATTTCAATTATTAAAATTTTTTATCTATACCTATGACATAATCGTCTAGTGGTATATTTTTTTGCCACTCACAATAGTAATGTGAGTTTAAATACTTACAAGTCCAATGTTACGTGGTATTTAGATGTAAAAAGTTGTTCAGACATAAATAAAGAGCCGTTAGTAAGTTGTTTTGAGGGTGTTTGGGATCCTTATCCTGACTAGTTATTATTTATGAATGAAATAAGTTATTTTGAATAAACGGACAAATAAGTCTTATAAGCGATCTCAAACACCCAATATAAGATCACTTGTGTTATAATGGCTTATTTTTTCTTCGTGAAAACCTGTCCGCCAACACTAGGAGACAAGCATTTGGTTTTCTGCAACGGTTATTTTAACTGTGAATGCTACTCTACCCATACTCCGACTCCTAAACTACACTAATATATAATTCTTATTTTATCTCGCTAATATTACTCTACTCATACTCCGACTCCTAAACTATACGAATGTATATTCCTGATTTTATCTCATGCCAGGAATTGAAACCTGGTTTCCGTAAATCACTGGTTGGACACGGTTTTCAAGACACTATGAATACATATGATAGCCAAGTATTTTATAGGTAACATACCATTTTATATAATTTCTTTTAAGCAAAACAGAAAAAGATATTATTTAATCTCTTCATTTTACAATCACTCTACTTTTTTACAATATAAACAATTATATATTTTATAGATAAAGTTAGCAATACATTATCTAATAAAAAACTAAGTTATATATGCTACTATTACGCATGAAATTAAATTGTTTTAAACTATAATTAATTTAAGGAATAATGGATTTTAATAATCCAAACTATTAGCCATTTGCCGGCAACGGTCACAACTTTAAAAATAACCAGTGGTGGTCCCACCTTTTCACATATTGTAAACTATTGAACCTTTACTAACATAACCGTAATTTCTTTTTGTCCCCTCATCGATTTCGGTTTAGTAAAGGTCCATTAGTTTACAATATATGAAAATGTGAGACCACCACTGGTTATTTTTTAAGTTAGGACCGTTGACAGTCAAAAGCTAATAGTTAGGATTATTAAAATCGCAAATTACATATTGCATTTGCATGTTTCGAGAAAGTGTGATGAACCCATACTCTTACCATATACATAATTTAAGGCGTCATAAATGTAGCCTCTAGAGACCGGTAAGATTTTTCCCCATTTGTTACCAAATTGAACATGAGAGCCACTTGAATAATTTGTTGGCTTTCACCTTATTTTATATGTTAAACTGTATTAAATTTGTACAATAAATATGCCCATGTTCATATACAAGCATTATGAATGTAGTTTAGAAAGAGTAAATATTAATTAGAGGCTTAAAAGTTATGATATAACAATTAAACAATGTTTTGAAATCATGAACCGGTTCAATCGTTACTCGTAAAAAGCCAACCGGTTCAACCTCTTTAAAAAACGGTTTGTTAGTTTGTTTAAAACATATTACAATAACTATTTAGAATGATGGGTGCTGCTATCGTATCATCCTCTTAGAAACCATGCATAAGGCCCCGTCATTAAAAAATAATTCCTCTCACGCATGAAGTACGTTCAGCAAAGATACTTACATCAATAAAGTCCACTAGTATACAATTCGGGGTCTTCACGGGTGGTTTCACAAACGTGACCCACATCAACTCCTTCATCTTTTCCGCCGTTTGTGGCAATAACATATCCGCCGCCTCATCCAAATCCTTCACCACAAACAACCCATCCGTCAAATCCTTCTCCTCTAAACATACCCCTGCGCAACATATCACCACTCTCTCCACCACCTCCTTAAAACTGCACCGCTAAACTATATGCCACAAACCCACCATAATCAACCCCACCACTCTCATTTTCTTAACCGAGTTAACCTCCATGACTCGGTACACACACTGAGCCTGGAACGAGTCAGACCGGTCCGACCGAGTTGTGAACGAGTCACCAAAAAACACCAAGTCCGGCACGTAGATGTTGAAATAACGAAGGATTCGGGGATTATGTGTGGGCCCCACTGCCACGTGGCATTGGCTCCGAACCCGTGGAGGAGAAGGAGGTTGGGTCGAACTCCTAAACTACACTAATATATATTCCTAATTTTATCTCATGCTAGAATTTGAACCGTGATTTCTTAAATCACTTGTTGGACACGCTTTTCAAGACACTAGAATATATATGATAGCCATGTATTTTATAGGTAACATATCATTTTATATAATTTTAAATTCTTTCAAGCAAAACAGAAAAAGATACATATAATATCTCTTGATTTTAACAATCATTCTCTACTTTTTACAAAATAAAAATTTATATGGTTTATAATAAAATTTATCTAATAAAAAACCAAGTTATATATGCTCCTATTATAACCATCACTAGTGCTCTAATGATGGCCACAGGTATTTAAGTTCTAATCTATGGTAGGTCCGAGTGAGTTTTCTTATTCAGATTTAAAGTTCGAGTCTAGGTGTTAAGGGTTTCTCATTGAGGGTTTAAATTAGGGATCTATTCTGCGAGAGGACTCTCTAACGCGGACCCGATTAAAACAAGTATGCTAAACATCCAGACATTCGTGAATTCACACTTTCAAAAAAAATACATGCTACTATTATGCATGAAATTAAATTGTTTTTCAAATGATAATTAATTTAAAGCAAATTACATATTGCATGTTTCGAGAAAGTGTGATGAACCCGTACTCTTACCATATACATAATGTAAGACGTCATAAATGTAGCATCTAGAGACCGGTAAGATTTTTCCCCATTTGTTACCAAATTGAAGATGAGCCACTTGAACAATTTATTGGCTTTCACCTTATTTTATATGTTAAATTGAATTAAATTTGTTCAATAAATTTGCTCATGTCATATAGTTAATAGCATTATAAATGTGGTTTAGAAAGAGTAAATATTAATTAAAGGCTTAAAATTATGATATAACAATTAAAAAATGTTTTGAAATCATGACCGTTCAACCGTTACTCGTAAAAAGCCAACCGATGTAACCAGTGTTGATCTAACCCTTGTCAACGCATGGGGTGCGTTCAGCAAAGATACTTACATCAATGAAGTCCACAAGTATACAATTTGGGGTCTTCACGGGCGGCTTCACAAACGTACCCGCATCAACTCTTCATCTTTTCCGCCGTTTGTGGCAATAACATATCCGCCGCCTCATCCAAATCCTTCACCATGAACAACCATCCGACAAATCCTTCTCCTCTAAACACACCCCGGCGCAACATATCACCACCCTCTCCACCACCTCCTTAAACTGCGCCGCTAAACTATACGCCACAAACCCACCATAACTCAACCCCACCACCCTCATTTTCTTAACCGAGTTAACCTCCATGACTCGGTACACACACTGAGCCTGGAACGAGTCAGACCGGTCCGACCGAGTTGTGAACGAGTCACCAAAAAACACCAAGTCCGGCACGTAGATGTTGAAATAACGAACGAGTCGGGGGATTATGTGTGGGCCCCACGCCACATGGCATTGGCTCCGAACCCGTGGAGGAGAAGGAGGTCGGGTCGGGTTGGTTTGCGGGTTTTTGGGTACCCAGCAGTGCATGACGGTGCGGTCGCCGAGGTCGGTGACCGTTGACCGAAGACCGGAGTGTAGAACGTTGACTTTAGGCACCAGGTTCTGGTGGCAGTGAGACTGAAGCATTTTGTCATGGGTGGTGATTGGGTGAGTAGATTGCACACAGTTGAGGTGTTTTTTGTGTGTGTGTCATGTGTTTATGGAGAATAAGGTGGTCATATCACATATGTAATGTGTTTGGGGAGGTGTTAGAAATTGATTGGTGTGTTTTTTAATTCATATTTTGTATATGCTCTTTATTAGTTTTTACCATTTAATTCATATTTTGTATATGCTCTTTATTAGTTTTTATCATGTCATGGTTGTATAAATAGCTGGTAGTTTAAAAGTCGTTTAAAAAAGCTTAGTCGAAATCGATCCATTTATAAACTGAAACTGCTCGGCTCAGCTCATTTACAAACCAAACTAGCACGGCTCATCTCGAATTGATTTTTTTAACTTATTATATTAATACATAGTTGTTTGTGAGTATACTTTTGGCTCGTTAATTCTCACTTCGTAAAAGCAATAAGCTACATATATTCTAATTTATTCTAATTTTAGTTAACTTACTTTATATGTGTACTATTTATGAATATACATCGAGATAGATGGTAAACGGGTAACAAGTTACGTCGCAACCAATTTTTTGAATAGCAAAACTAAGTTTTTTTTTTCAAAAACTTACGTTCATAGATCTCGTGGTCATAACATTACTATGCATGACCATTTGAGCTCAACCAAGTAGTCCATAGCCTCAAGCGCCAGGAGATCAAAAGTATCAAAAGCAAATGGGATAAACACGTGCTGGTTGTCAAAGCACACTTTCTCAGTGTTTAGTCACTTTGCCCGAACCAGCCTTTAAAGCAGCTTGACCCACCGTGACATGTTTCAATACTAATTATATCAAACATGTTTCTACCTATATAATAAATCCATCTATTAAAAATCCAGGGTGTTGTGTATTAAAAGAGTAAGTTTAAGATTTTTGTTTGATTTGTATCTATGTTATACATTAAACATGTTTCTAACTATTATAGCTTTGATAGATGCTTTAAGAAGAAAATGAGAGGGTAACAACTATGCTTTAAGATTTTACTTAATTTATGTCTTTATCAAGTAAAGAATAACAAATCTTAAAGCATCTACAGCTTTAATAGATGCTTAAAGGGTTGACATGATATTGCTGTGAATGCCAATTGATTATGTAATGTAATGCATTGTATAGACATGATATTGTTGTGAATGCCAATTGATTATGTATGCATTGTATCAGGTAAATCAAAACGTACAAACGGTATATGTTATTTTAAACTTTCATGTTATATTAACGCGTAAAATGCTAAATAGTCTCAGAGTTTAGGTTACTTTTGCCACTGCAGTTCAAAAATGAAACCTTTTGTATATGGGTCTATGAGGTTTCATTTTTGTTGTCATTGTCATCCAATTAATCCCCCTCCCCCCCAATTTTTTTTGTCATTTTCCTCATTTAAATGAAATGTATAATCGTCATTTTATGACATAATATATTTTAACTAAATGAGGAAAAAGACAAAAAGGGAGAAATTAACAAAAAAAAAAAAGTAATCCAGTTAGCTAATGGATAAAAATTGCAACAAAAACAAAACATCATGGACCCAAATACAAAACGTTTCATTTTTGGACTGAAGTGACAAAGTAACCTTAAGTCAGAGACCATTTTAGCATTTTACTCTATATTAAATTGATATGTTATTTTCAACCAATTAAGGTATCTCATCTACAAGAATGGTTGTTCATTTTTCAACATATACATACTAAATGTAGTAACATGTATAACCATCACATGGTAGTGTGTATAATAACTACCATGATATTACTAACCAAACGTATCAAATATAAGTAATAAGTTCACCAACCATATGCATAAAGCCATAAATCTTTTCAACAACTATACACTAACCAAATTAACAACCACCAATTCCTCTTCCTTCTTCATCTCTCTATCCACCAGTCTCCAACCCATGTGCAATACATAAAACACAATGGTAAATAAATATTATTTATACATATCTAAATAAAAAGCTAATTTCACAATTTTAATTTTTTTAGGGTTGTTGGATTTTATCACCCATAATTATTGGCCATTGGCCGCTGACACCCCAACTATCACTTTGACGCCAGTCACCCTCAACTTCACACTTAGTGTGTTTTCTCACCACGTCGTTGACGGATCACTAACTTTTGATCTTGTTACTATACTTTTGGGGTGTCCTAAGATCCCTATGACACCCCCAAAAGTAGAGTAACATGATCAAAAGTTAGTGATCAGTTAACAATGTCGTGACAGAACACACTAAGTGTTAAGTTGGGGTGACGGGCGTCAAAGTGATAGTTAGAGGTGGCAACGACCAATAGCCAATAATTAAGGGTGATAAAATCCAATAACCTTTTTATTATTTTCTGTTTAGATAACTTGTATGTTGTTCTTTTCATTAAGGTTAGCCGGTATACCTGAATGACTTCAATATACATAAGTGTTAGATTAACACAACTTAAAACATGTCATGATCACATAATGTCCACATATCACTTATATCAAACATGTCATGACTCATGAACACATAATGTTCACATATCCAAATTATCCATTAATAATTTATAAAATCCAAACATGTATATGTTGATTTGAAACATATATTGTAGAAAATACGTAGGATCAAATATATCCATATCCTGGTTGGCGTGTTGTGATTGGAGGTTTGTACACCTCGGGCAAGGTTGTTAACCGAAGTGGTTCGTAGAATGGTTATAGAAAACAATATTAAATTAAAATCATGCATCTATAAATTAGAGATTATTTTCGTAAAAGATTGTTAACATAACAAGAATTTATGTAAAATTTGTATCTTTTAGAGTAAAACATATAATAAATTACCATGTAATTGTCTTGATTTATTCGGTTATTTGATAGATTTGGAAAGCAAGAAACACTTTGGTGTTTAGGCGGGACTCATGCGCGCCGGCAAAGACGGTAGAGGACATAAAAATCGATTCTTTAAACTGGATAGAACTTGAAGTTAAGAATAGTGATTTACTCTAGAGTTTTAAGTGGTTGTGTATTTCTTCGGTTTATTCTTACTTTTTGTAATGCTTTGTCTAGTTTCTTGCTAGTTTTGTTATGTTTATATAATACAGTTGTTAAAAAAAAGATAATGTATGATGTGCATTATTTTAATCTAAAGTATGAAATTATTTTTATATTACTCCATTTTATATAAATTGAGTACATTGTTGGACGTAATCGTGTTTTTTATTTTACATCAATAATAAACTTTATCAAAAACTCTTGCTTGTTATAAAACATTACTCGTATTTAAAAGATAAACTAAATACTTAGATTCATTACTCGTCTTGAATGATACGATTCATCTTCACCTGTCAAATGTTCAATGTTCACCTATAAATGACGTGGCTATTCTTGAACCATTCTTGTCTAAGGTACATCTAGATGTCACTTTTATAATGCATACCTTAAAGATTAAAAAAAAAAAAACAAACTTTAATAATATGATATATTGATAGATTAATTGTCAGTTTTACTAGGAAGTACATGAAAATTTGTAATCATACTTGATAAACAGATTGTAGTATAATAGATAGATTGATAGAATAGTGTTATATTTAATATCTTTTATAATCATACTTAATGAAGAAGTTGTTTATTGTAAAATATTAATTAAAATAATGGACAAAAGTGTTTTTTAATTGGTTGAAGAAGTTGTTTGCCATTACTTCACCTCATACTTCCATGAAGGTAAACTATGCTGCTAATAGTGTAAACACCCCATTAAATTTGGTTGTTTGGAAGGAGAGAAGGAACTGGTAGTCGATGACTTGTAAGGGTTGAAGAAATCATCGACTAAGATTATGATACGCGTATCATATACTTTACAAGAGCATAGTAAAATTGGAGAGGTTTTAGCCGCAGTTATTGAAGAAGAAGATGATGATGATATTAGCAAAGGAGATTATATTGAAACTTTATTATAATATATATTGTTTATTCATTTCCCCGTTTGTCGCGTTTTTGGTAGATTTGTTTTTGACATTCCTGCTAAGGCATTTGCAGAGCTGCAAAATGTCATAAAAATCACACTTGATTTGTTAAAATTTATTCAAATTCTTTGACTTATTTGTTGAACATCGGCTTCCAATATTATAACTAATTGATCACAATCTAATTAGTTGACTAATAACAAAAATTACATTTGTTCTTTGAGTGGTTTAACCTGGATTTGGTGGCTTATTATTTGAGCCTTAAATTTGGTTTTTATGGGTCAAAAGTAGCAGGAGTTGTGTATCATAAAGAAGATCGTTGTTGCATGGTGGGAGTGTTAATTGCATGACCACTTCTAAATAGAAAAGCATAAAAATCGTACAAACAAATGTACTTTTGATGTTTTAAGTGTTTTGCCTTTACACCTCCTATGTAAACTCTTAACTCCGCTGCAACGCAACGTACGGGTTTCCCACTAGTGCTAGATCACACTAAAAACTTAATTAATTCTATCGTATCTCTAATCCAAACCTCGTGAATTTAGCCGGTCAAAACTACAACATTATAGTTAGATAAGATATTATTAGTCAAAATTTGGTTAATAGAACATCATATGCCCATTTGCAATAATCATGCTCACCAATTACAATAATCAAGATTTAAACAAACTCACCAATTACAATAATCAACAAAAGAATAAAATTTACATAAGATATAGACACCTCAACTACTCAAAAATATGTTCTATAGCAATCTAGTAAGACTTATAGCCCATCAAAAGGGTTTATCATAGATTCACAACTATTTATATTCTTTTTACATAGGATTCGTCGATTCCTTTTCTCATTTTCAATTTAAAGTCCCGTTCCTAATGAACAAACGGGACCCTGCAATGAAAATATCACCTGAATCTAACTACCACACAAGATATGTCATCTTTACTCTCTCTTTTCAAAGCTTCGGCTATTAACCGTTTAGCAGCCTTCTGAGGGTCTTTGATTCTTCTTGCAATATTGACTACTTCTTGATTATCCATAACCTGGATTAATTGATAAAAACGTTAAGTACTAAGCTACGAAAGGCTATGCTCCATTAATGTATTTTGATTTGCATATTTTACTAAAAACATTGTGGTGGCAAAATGAACAGGCCGGGGGTGTTACCGGGCTAGTTGAGCTACTTGCCAAAACGGAGAAGTGTAATACGGTTCAAAATGTTTGGGAACGTCAGGTTGGACTGACTCAAAACACTTTTTATCCTTTTGTTATTTTATATAATAGTTCGGTGTTAAATATTAATACAAAAAGTGTATTATTACACTAATACTTTATTTTTTTTGTGAATAAGGTGATTTAATAAGTTGCATGCATTAAAAGTAAACTTTATGTGGCTTTCAACCATTTCTTTTCTTGCTGAATTTTTTTTTATTTTACCCGTTAGGGATAAATCATAACCCAAACTGACTTATTCATAAGTAAACGGTCAAAACTGCCACCTATAATTTAACTGAAAACGAAAGGGAAAACAAGAAGGGTTACCTTCCAAAGACCATCACTTGCCAAAACAAGGAGATCAGTTTTGGTATCTACAATTGTATCTTGAATAGCAGGGTCAGATCTCAAATGGGACTTCAGGCTTTTGTCTCCAAATGCACGAGATACCGCTAGTTGTCCGTTCACCCGAGGAACATCCCCTAATCAAAAGAAAAAAATTATATATATATAAAAAATAAGCAAAAATATTAACCTATGTTAAAGTCTTTAGATGATGGAATGTAACTGAAATTATGCTATAAACTGATAAATAATAAAGATGCCCAAAATGACAACTTTACCCCTAGTTGAATGACAAGAACTTTACTTAAGGGACTATAATAATGGTGATGATGGAAGAAGCAAGATTATTGAAAATGGCAACTTTGCCCATGAATGGTAAGAACTTTACTATTAGTGTCATTATGGCTGTGAAAATTGTATGCTAAATATAATTGACAATTTTACCCATGAAGAGCAAGGGTCTAGTTAAGCCGAGCCGAGAGACATTCAGGGTGATGATGGTAAAGTAGAAATTAGAAAAATCGACATTCTTTCGGTTCAAAGATAACAAGGGATGAAAAGAAAAGATTATTTAACAATGTCGGCTTTATACCCGAAGACTGGTCACATTTTATAACCGATTGTAACAAAGAATGACCGCTTCAACCAGTAACGTGTCTTATGTTTGCTATATTTTTTTAAAACTAGTGACGTGACATCTTACTGTACTTTTACATGTCATGTGGCAGCGGATGTGACGTTTAAATAACTATTTTCAATATAACTTTTATAAAGAACTGTTTTTTGAAATTTATTTTCGAACGGTTTTCTACAAGCATTTTATGCCATGATATCAACCGGTCACATTTCAGGTTGGTGTCACATAGAATGCGTTTGGCTGCTAAAAAACGGTGATAAAAATATAATTCGGTTTCTACTGTCTAAGACTATATCCTGCAGTTTGCTTATCAAAATACCTCATCAATGTCAAACTAATTGAAAGTCAAACCAACTAATAAAGTCAAAGTCAAACCTGGCATATTTGAAACAAACCCTCCTTTATGCTCAATACTGGCCCTTTCAGTACTGGGCTCATGATCAGTACTCAATTGTATAGCTTTACCTCCTTTTGAAACAACAGCTCTAGAATCACCTAAATTTGCTACCCATAATCTTTGACCATTCATAAGAACAGCCGTCACTGACGTTGACCCGCCTCGCCCCAAATCTTTTTCATGTGAAAGAATTGCTTGGTCGGTTTTCTCATACGCGTTGAATATCGATCTCTTTGGGTCAACCAAAAAATCGCCCTGTAAAATTTGGTCAAACTCATATGAGTGTCGGTAACGTAACGAGTGGTTGACTTTTTTAGTCAATGTAGTGTTTTTGTCATAAACATCATTCTTATAAGAACAAATAAAAAGAAATACAATGATTTGCAAAAAGAATATAACTTTTGTGATCATATTCGACACACCAATAAATTGCCAAAAAAACAAGAAAAATTGAACTGGTACAAATCGGTTTTTTTTTTGCGGTCCGGTTTTTAAACCGAACAGTTTTTTTTTTTTTTTGGAAAAAAGAACGTTCTTCATAAACCGGCCCGTTTTTAAACCGGTTTTATATGGGAGAACCCGAACTGGTACAAGCCGGGTTTAAAACTTTTCTTTTTTGTGTTGTAATAAACATATGATGGAAAAAAAATTACATCGAAATAGAAGGTAAACGGGCAACAAGCTGCGTGCTGTGCTGCTACCCCTTAAAACTAGTTTGGGCCAAAAAAAAACCGGTTTTAAATGGGTTTTTTTTACAACCAGTTCGGTATCTGAACCAGTTACAAAGATCGCGAACATGAACTGGTCACGAACCGTCGGGTCAGGTTGAGCCCGAACCGGTTTTTCTAAAAAAACCAATTCTGGTTTTCTTATTGATTTCAAATCTAAACGGTTTTTTTGCACATGTCTGCGGTCAACCAACCCAACCCGTACCATAAAACTGGCTGGCTTGACCCAAAATGGGCCAAAACCCATTTTGACCCGTTATCCAACCTGTCTATTTTGCAACCTCTAATTATAGTATCATGATTTGGGGACAATGCGAACCTCGTTTAAGATGTTATCGAACAGGTGTTTTTGAAGATACGAAGGCACGCGATCTCCCGAATGGCCATCATATATAGCGAAAAGCCCGAGTTCATGTTGATCTCGTTCCACAAACCTAGCAACATGATAATCCTCCATTGGATGATTAGCTTTTCCTTTGACTAAGTCAAAACCGAATTTGATATCACCATCATGGTTTTTTCCCTTACCAGAACTATATGATGATGGGCCTCTTCTCAACTATGAACACAAATACAAACCAAAAATCATCAAAAAAAAAAAAAAAACTGAATATAATTAATGATTTTTATGGTAAAAATAATAAAACTATTTAGAAGCTTATATAAACTTCTGCCAAAATCTCTCATTCTTGATTTTTTTTTTACTTTTGCATTTTTCACAAAAGTTACTCTTAACAATAACTGTTTAATGTTCTACCATCGTTTTTCCTTTATTTTACTAGGTGTTAGATTGGTTTGCTGGTTTTAATGAAAATCTACTAACTACGTCCTTTTTAGAAACGATAAACCAAACTGGACCGTCAAACAAGCCAAAATCGCTAGATTTGCCATCTTGAACCTTTTTCATATATCTCAAAATCACTAGTTATATACTTATATTAAAATTTAAAAATGTTAAAAGATGGTTCATGAATATTATAAAATCAAGGTAAATGAACTGACAGATTTGATCCAAACCATGAACCGTACCGTACTACCTTATAAACCTCAAACCAACCGAACTGATCGATTTGACCCGGTTTAAACAGTTTAAGACTAGTTTAACAAAAAAAGGATGGTAAACAAAGATAAATAAAACTAACTTTAATCAACCAAACAATTATATAATCAAAACATGCATATACACAAATAAATCAATAAAAAAAGAAAAAATAAATAAAAGCCTGATAACTGATCATCTAAAATATCTAACAAGAATAATCAACTGCAAAATTGCAGAATTATGAACCAAAAAAAAAAAGAAAAAAGAATTACCTTTAAACAGCATAAATTTTCCATCAAATAACAATAATCTGCAAACAAGAAACTATTTTTTTATCCTCCAACAAGCAAACCCACTTCAAAAAACAATAAGAATTGTGGATGAAATATAATAATTAAAATAAATAAAAACTGGTGTGAATTATGTAACAAAATTTGTTGTTATTAAAGATTGAAAAAGGTTTAAAGTTTGGTATAAATAAACCGCGTTTGTTCGGAAAGAACAAAGGAAGTGGAAAATTCGCGCGTTGACTTCTGGTATTTGTTGACCAATAATAATAATGCCGCGTTGTCAAGTATGTTACACAAATTAATATGCAATTATTATTATTATTATTATTTTTGTATATCGTTTAGATTAAGATAAGATTTTAAGATTAAAATTGAGGGATGGAAGATGGGTGTTGAATATTCGGTTTCAAAATTAACACAGGAGATTACATCAAAATTGAAGGTAAATGGACAACGTGCTAAGTTATATATGACATCAAAAACTTCCTTAACCTAAATATATATATGGTTGTCTTTGTCAATGAGTTTTTCCTTGGTTTATGAATAGCTTTTTCTTTACTTCATATTGTATAACTTCTCGATTAAAAGAAATTAAGAAAAAGGATAACACTAGCAATCCACTAAAAAAGAAGAAAAAAAACTCAACACTTCAACAATCCATTAATGCTACTATGGGCGTTCTCGGATAGGCTTATCGAGTACTCCTTACCCAATCGGGAACCTCGTCGCTGGTGTATCGGTAGGGCTACTCGGGTAGGAGAATCAGGTGGTGCTTTCCGATCCGGGTATATGTGGAAGTTTGGTTTTTTTTTACCATTGGGACGAGTATGTCACTAACCTTGAAGAGGTACACATACCTAATTTAGAGGATAATTACGTCATTAAACCTGGAAAAATGCATACCTAATTCACGAGACGAGTACGACATTGACCTTGAAGAGCGTTTGAGGAACTGAGACCTATGTAAAAATAAGCGCTCAATAGATTTAGATTGCTCATTTGATTCAATCGAACATCTTTAATTATGTTTAATATTATATAGGTTCTTATGTATGTTTTTATTATATGTGTTTTTTTAATTATTATCGAACGTTTATTTTGAATTTCTTTTATTTTATTTAATTTTAGATAGTAAGATATTATTTTAATTTAATTATAGACGAAATATAAAAAAAAATAAGTTATTATAAAAGTAATCTGGTTTGTATTAAATAAATGTAAAAGTATCTAATGATGTGGAGTGCGAGGTGGATGTTTAATGTTGTAAGAAAAAAATGAGATTTTTAAAGGAGATTTAAAACCCAATGTAGCATGTTGAAGTGGAGGTTTTGGAATCCAATGTTGTGGATGCGTTAAGCAGCCGCATGGAAGGAAAAGAAAACTACACAGTAAGTAAAAGTTTACTAAAATAGAATCGTGTTGAGCATAACTAAGTAGTCTCAAAGTAAGGAAACATAAAACATTGTTCGCAACATATAGCCACAACAATCGTCGTTACCGGAATCTTGCAAATGCCAAGTCCTCAAAGGCCACACTTTGCTTTTCAAAGTGTTCTCCCTAAGTATCACCAATCGCATATCCTTCCCATACCTATTTTTCTAACCCGGAATAACATTGTTCGCAACATATAGTCACAACAATAGTCGTTACCGAAATCTTGCAAACCGCAAGTCCTCAAAGGCCACACTTTGCTTTTCAAAGTGTTCTCCCTAAGTATCACCAATCGCATATCCTTCCCATACCTATTTTTCTTAACCCGGAATAACATTGGAGCCCACTTCACACCCCCCCCCCCCCCCAAACCCTAGTAACATGTATAATTGTTCACGTTCAATCTACAAACGTGAACTGTCCAAACCAAGTTAGTTATTAAATTAAACTCACGATCAACCATGTTAATAGTTTGGTTTATAGTTTACACTCGAAACCAATCACAAAAAAACAATTCCCACCCTTCGGATATTAGAGTATGTACTACCTATAATGACACGATGTTCGGACTCGAGTCATGTTAATATTTGGTTATAATTTATACTCGAAACCAATCACAAAAAAACAATTCCACCCTTTCGGATATTAGAGTATGTACTACCTATATATGACACGATGTTCGGACTCGATCATGCGGGAGAGGTAGAACCCGTCAATTTACGAACACAACCCTTATACTATACAATACATAAAATATATACCCTTTCCTCCTCTCCTTCACCTCCATCATCAAAAATATTCAAAATCACACACCAGACCTTCAAACCCTAACACAACAATGGATCCATTAACAGCACTCCGAGAGATGACAATACAAAACAAGCTCGACCAAATCGTCCGAGTCAACAACGAGTACCGATTCAACTCAATCCTCTCATTCCCCTGCTCAATCGAAACCGCATACAGATCCAAACAAGGTAATCTCTACACACTCGAAACCCTCGTTTACTTCATCACAAACCTCCACATCAAGCACCACGATTACATCCGCAACGCCGGCACACACCGGATCCCCGCCGTCACTCTTCTCGATCGAAAACCCTTAATCGAGTATCTTCACGGCCGAATTTCCAACACTGACGCCATTGAATTTCATGATTATCGTGTTAATAATCTACCCATTTACCCCAATTTGAATCTTGCACCGGTTGATGATGTTAATTTTGATGATTTAGAATCTAGGGTTAGGGTTAGGGCTCAGGATAAAAACCCAATTGAACTAATCAGAGAAATCGAGCGCCCGTTGCGGGACCGAGAGACAGTTCTAGAGTGTAGGCATAGGGATTTTTACAGTTTGTTAACCGCCGCGACGAAACGGGACGAAGAACGGCAGCGTGTCGAGTCGCAGCAGCGGAAAGACGGGTTGGTTGCGAAAACGAGGATAGGGGATGAGTTAGGGGTGGATAGGAATGTGAAGATGAAGGGGGGGAAGATAGGGGAGGGGGTGCCGATAATATTGGTGCCGAGTGCGTCGCAGACGTTGATAACGATATATAATGTGAAGGAGTTTTTGGAGGATGGGGTGTTTATACCGACGGATGTGAAGATGAAGGGGATGAAAGGGCCGAAGCCGGAGTGTGTGACGGTGTTGAAGAAGTTTAGTAGTAGGGATAGGGTGGTGACGGCGTATGAAGTGAGGGATAAGCCGTCGGCGTTGAAGGCGGAAGAGTGGGGGAGAGTGGTGGCGGTTTTTGTGTTGGGGAAGGAATGGCAGTTTAAAGATTGGCCGTTTAAGGATCATGTCGAGATTTTTAATAAAAGTAAGTGAGTTTTTCATTTGGGTTTGTTGAATTTGTATGTTTAAGACGTTTGATTATGAACCTCTTTACTAATATGCCACTATTGTTAGTAGCGAGTATAGCCCCCGCTATAGCGTTTAGTGTGGCAATACGTCGCAATCTTATTTTGGCGACTCCATAGCGTGAAAATAGTGGGATTATGGGGTTTTTTTTTGTTTTAATATAAATAGTTATAAAATATACCTATAACACAGTGGGTTTTTGTTTTTTTTTTAATATAAATATACATATAAAAACTGCGTATTTTGATAAAATACGTATAAAATATTTTTGAAATTATCTTCTGTGTATCGCTTAACATAAATTAGCGCCTGCTATTTCATCGTTGTCGCTACGTAGCGTATAAGTAGCTTGTCGCTATCGTGTGCTATTCGCTATTAACAACTATGAACTGTACTGAGTTTTATGTTATGTGTCAGATGGAGTAAATTAGATTATCATGCTAAGGTGTAAATTATACATTTTTTTTCAACTATGTTATTGTCATATCAATTTTGCCTTTTTAACATATTTTTAAGATTTTTTCTTATGGTTTATACGTAGAAGATGCAAGAAGTATTGAACAAGAATCTTAATATAAAGTTATGAAATGTGACAGTATTTAATATTATGCTCTTTAAACTTTTATATGATCCAATAACATTTATCCTGTAAATTTGTTGTAGTTCTTGGATTCTACATGCGTTTTGAAGATGACAGTGTCGAGTCTGCAAAGATCGTGAAGCAATGGAATGTGAAAATCATATCGGTGAGATTTGCTTCGATAGTTTTGTAGCTTATAGATTTATACTTAATCTGTACATGTTTTTAACCTTTTTTTAAATATCCAGATAAGCAAGAACAAAAGGCACCAGGACAGGCGGCTGCACTTGATGTTTGGGACAGATTAGAAGAATTTGTGCGTTCGCGTTCACGTTCTTGAGGTATGAAATCAATTTTAGACATATATACGTATAGATTTTGTAAAATTTTACCATTAGATTGTATTAAACTAATTTGTTTTGTGCACAGTTTATTTATTTGGATTCTGCAGGTAAAAACGACCAACATGAAGAACAAACGTACATGTCATTATTGCCGTGTCTGTGAAACGGTATGATAATTGCTATTCGAGACCTGCTTTTGTACGAATCTGTTAAAATATGCAAATCAAGAACATTTTGTATCAATCAAATTGTTGTTGCCCTTTTTATATGAAGTAGTATTTAATGAAATTGGCTTAGTTAAAAATTGTAAAGATGAAAAAATTAATAATAATATATTTGTATATTTAAAGCTAATACATGATCCAACTTATATCATAATTTGGATAATTGGATCGCTTTTATAGCTTTTCTTTTAACTACTTTGGTTTATTGATGGATCGAAATAAACAAAGATATACATTTAGTTGCAGAGAGACACCTTCGGTTTTTACATAACAACGAACACACACTTGTCTAAAATACTCATAAAATCCATCTATTGTCCGCTTTGTGGGACTTGAGCCTGTACGACTTTGGTGTAGATAAAACGCCTGATGCCACTAGGCTAAGAGGCCATCGGTACCTTTTGAGTTCCGATGAAATTATTTTGTCAATTTGTTTTGTAAAACTAGATTATTGGGACATGTTGGCCTAAATCGCCTATAATTTTTTTTTTGCTACAATTTTAATAAATTGAGATACTTTGGTCTCAACCCTTCTCCCGGCTTCCCTACTGCGAAATTCAAGTGTGAATAAAATCGATTACTTCACATGTAACGGTTTTAAGCTCCCAGATTCGGTAATAAAAATTCGTCTGTTAATGATTTTAATCTTCAAGACGATCATGATCATTCGAGAGAAGAAATCGATCTGTTACTAAAAATCGACTTGTCTAATCCAAAGCGCTGAGAACGCCATAGATGCTTTTTACCAAAGTAACAAATGATGTTTGTCAAATAATTCATATACTTCGACTGAAACGTGTGTCAACCGAACACAACTGCAAACAGGAAAGGAAATCAACCAGTGACTTCTCGTGAGCCGCCATTAAGGATGGCAGTTTGATATTGAACAATTCATGGCAGTTTGTTTACTGCTGGATTCTGTTGACCTTCAACAATTCATACAACACTTTTCTTCTGTGATTTTTAGATCACATTTGGATTATTGATAATCTTTTCATGGGTGATGACTTTAAGCAAGAAACGGTGGTGACCGGAGACGGTTACCATGGAGGCGGGTGGCAAGATGGCTGGCGACTGGAGGTTAAAATGGATAAGTTATATATTTTTTTTGTTAGCGTAATGAAAGGGGCAAAACCGTCATTATAGAAGTTTGATATAAAAGTCAAAGTCAAGATATAATTTGTTTTTCCTCAACTTTGAAGGAGAACGCTTGTATTGCTATTGTTGTTTTCAGATTGATTTTGATTCTTTATTTTTGGTTAAATTATTAAATCTATTTGATGATATAGGAAGGGTCATCATGTTTGACTAATTTGTTTACTTGTTAAATAAAACAAATGAATTAAAAAAAAAAAAACTAACTCTAAAACTCAACCAATCCGTTTGATGACAAAACACTTAAAATTATGAACAAAACCACCAACAATTAGTCAAAGTCAACACCATCCATCCAACAAATAAATATTAAAAATGGCCAAAAAAACAATTACACCAACGCGATACTACTCTCGCCACCCGGGGGCTTGCGGGCCCCACGTAAGTAGTCCCGAGGCTCCGCTTTCCCGTCAGCAAAAATGTTACTACCACTCATTTCCCGAAGCTTTGCCGAACTCTCTACACTTTGTGGGGGTTCATCTCCTTTGAAAATATTGATCCAGACAACTCGGTTAGTTTCTGGTTTGGCACCTTTTTCGCTGTCTTGATCACCGATTGTTCCTGACCAACACAACAAACAAATCATTATCGACGGGTTCAAAAACTTCTAACATATAGTTAATATATTTAATATGATTACAAAGACCAATTTATTCAAATAATAATCTAAACTAGTGCAAAAGACGCTTTAAGAAACTGTATGTATGAAAAAAAAATACCATGTGGGCAAACCTGTAGTCTGTCAAGTTCGGCCTATTTGACCCACTTTCTTAGCTTAAAAAAATATTTGATTCATGTATTTGACCTTTTTAAGACTAAAACTAACCAAAGCTGACCCATTTATAAGTGAAAGGTGTAAAAATCACCATCAATATTTGACCTTTTCGTTCCTGAGGTTTGGTTAGTTTTGCGACTTTCGTCCAAAGGTTTGTTTTTTCACATCTGGATCCAAAAGAGTTGAAATCTTGCCATTTTCATCCAGCTCATTAACGCCATCCATTTTTCTCTGCTAAGCCAGGGGTATTTTCGTCTTTTTTATTAAGTAAAGATATTTTAACTACTTGTACATAAAGTGAAAAAGACCGAATTGCCCTTTAAGCTAACAAAAAGGACCGAAATACCCCTAACTTAATGGAGAAAAATGGATGGAGTTAACGAGCCGAATGAAAATGGCAAGACTTCAAACCTTTTGGATCCAAATGCTGAAAAATAAACCTTTGGACGAAAGTCGCAAAACTAGCCAAATCTCAGGGACGAAAATGCCATTTTACTCATGAAAAAATTTTAAAATCATAAATCCATATTAACTCATTTTGAAGGTCTCAATAAGAATGATTCTAACAAATACATCTGTGGTGGTAGATGATCTACACCAGTTGTGCTATTTCTACGGGCAATTATAAAATATATTGTAAGTAATATATGCTACTATGATGAAAACAAATACTTACACTATGTGCAGGTTCACCGATGGTTAAAGATTCTTTTAACGCCAATGCACGGGCAGCCAACGGGCGGGGTTGAATTTCAGGCGGCGCTGCAAAAATATTATGACCACTAAGTTCCTTGTTCTTTGCATCTGAAATTTGTTTCTTCAACCTTGCTTCCGATTCACTGTCCAATGTGCCACTTAGCTCCCGTTGCTTAGCTTCGGAGATTGGCTTTTTAGGAGACATGGTTTCTTCTTCACCAAATGATATGTGACTAATCCCAGCAACCGCTTGCTGATGAACATATAATTAGAATTAGAGAAAAAGAAAAGTAAAATGTGTCTATTCATTATGGTTAACCTGGTACATGCGTATGCTAGTTGGGTTCGATGGGGTGCGGGTTGCAGCACCGGTCTCTTCTGAACCGTTCTCTTCGCCAGCTGCAAATATACCACTTCCAGTTATCTCCTTTAATTTGTACCCGGAAACAGGTTTCCTGAATAAAATCGCATGAAGTTTCATTATTATAAATACAGTGTCACGCGTTTAAAATCACGTTAGTGTCACACCCGTATGTTAAAGAAGATTTACCAAAAAACAAAAGATAATTTCATTAAAACTGACATAACTACCTTCCCAAACAAATAGTTACCTTTTGATTTCTAGAAGTTCAACCTATAATTTACCAAAAAAAAAAATAACAGGTCCAAATTTTTTATTATTTTTATCATATTCGTAACAGTTGAACTGTAAGAATACTCATGATGCTAGAAAGTGGATTCACAAATACAGTGATCAATGGTAACTGCAAACTCATAATGTAACCCTAATGTGACACAGAGCAGAAGCAGAAAACAATAAAAAAAAAACTGCTTGAGCAAAATTGATAATACTAAATGTCTAGATTATTACATCAAAGCTAAAAGAAAATTAAACATTTACATGTTTTTACGATAAAAAGAAAATAAAGCAAATTTGCTAAAATTGGGGAAAAACCATGGTTCTAGATGTTAAAATTTGGGTCTGACCATCTAAAGGGGTAGAAAAATAAATAAATAAAAACCACATTTAACACACCAATTATGTATATAATTACTAAAAGCCTAAAAATACACTAAAATCGCTCAAATACACTATCACTAATCATCTAAAAATCCGCTATATTGCAAAGGAAAATCTCCTTTGAGTAATATTTGTAGTTTTTCGATCGATTCTAAAAAGGATTCTTCAATATTGTTTTGATTCTTTAATTCAAAATATTGTTTTGAATTGGATGGACTAAAATTGAAAAATCCTCATCCTCTTCGTGCTTTCCCTTGATATTTTGATTTTCACTAAAATTTGGATTGATATTCAAATTAAAAGAAGTAAGTTGCTTGGGATAAACCAAGGTTTCTCTTTATATTTATGATAAAGTATCAAAAACTCTGGAAATAAAAAAAATTTCGGATTTGATATGGGGCGATTTAAGATTAAGAATTTTTCATTGCTACAGGGTCTGTAGTGAGTAGTGACACTTCACCTATACGCTACCCTCTTCGCCATAGCGGGCGCTACGAGCGCTATTGACAACTATGCTTATGCCCCTATCTCTCGGATTAACTCCCATAGTTTAAAGACTAACTTACTTTACTATCCAAAACCTCCTACTTATAAGATGTCAATAAAAAAAATTAATTTTTTTTTCATGAGCGCAAATGTTACTCTACTCCTATTCTAAGTAGTTCATGCGGTAAAATATCGGATATCGGTCAAGGACGATATTTGAGATATCGGTTATCGTGGTAGGATATCGGTAATTTTAATATCATGCCAAATTTATATATATAGCAATTTAACACAAACAATTCAGTATACTCTCCCACCATTAGCAAATTAACCTTTTGCAACTTGCAAAACACTAACAATTGTAGTAAGTAGGAACTTTCTAAGACTTAAAACGCTAACATTTAACAATAACAACTAACAACTAAGACTTAAAACACTAATAGCAGCAATAAGAAAAAAGACAGATGGTAGAACTAAGAAGAAAGGTACTGATATCGGGAAAATCGGTGATATATTGGTCAAATCTCGGTCCAATATCAGTCAATATCGCTGATATTTTCGGTACCGATATATAGACCTATATTTTGTACTGATATCTCGGTAGGGGACCGATAACCGATATATCACCGACATATCGGGATATTAACTACATAGCTCCTATTCTTACTCCTATGTTACAGCATATTAATCGTAATTCTACCCCATGCCGGGAATGGCGGATTTAAAAAATTTAAAACTCAACTTTTGAATTTGTTAGCACAATTCATTAATTTCATAAAAACTTGACTCCAACCATAAACCTAATCACAAATGTATCAATTCACAAACTGGCATTCCTGCAATTAATGGATTAACACTAGCATAATCACCTAAAGAAACAAATTAACAAACAACAACACCTAAATCAAACCTGATTCTAACCTCCTTTTTATAACTTTTAAATTTGTTAACTCAATTTATTACTTTATAAATTAACAACTAGCTTTCAACTGATTTTCAGGATTTTTTTTTTATCAATTTGATTGTTACATTTAACAATAAAAAAACAACACACATAAAAAAAAAAAGCCTAAACATCAGTTAAACATAACAGAAACTGAATTCATTATTCAATAAGATGTCTAACCTCTTATTCAAACTCTCAACTTCTTCATCCGTAACCTGACCTCCAAACACTACTTTACTGATTCCATCCGACGGCTGCAATTCATTTCAATCATTTTATCAACTATAAACACAAATTAACAAAACCTAAACAACAAACACATCATAATTTGCACTTTATAACTGTTTTTAACTGTTTATACCTGATGAGATCGAGCGGATGATCGAGCAGCAGAGGCGGTGACGGTGAATCGGCGTTAGGATTTTCCGGCCAGGTCAACAGATCTGCGGTGGAAATGTGCGGTTTTCTCGCCGGAGTTTTCTTCTCCATTTTTATTGACAGAAGGTTTGATCGTTTGAAACGACACCGTTTCGTTGTTTCAAGTAGCTACCGTGACTGAGGTGCTCCGATTTCAAAATATTTCAAACTATCTTTTGCTATTAGCTTATTTTTTTAATATCCTAAAAACCGGTTTTTTAATCATACCGGACAGTTCAACCAGATTGCCAAATTAACCCATTAATCCATATAATTTTTAATTAAAAAATAATCAAACTACATAAGTCTATAATAAAAAAAATATATATATTATATTCTAAAAGTTAATCTATTATCAAAAGATGATAAAAAAATCTACTATTTGTACATTTTAAGCCCTAGATATTACTAAGAAGGTAAATTGTCATCTTTCTAAGCTCGCAAAAGATAAAAAGTCCAAATTTAATCAAAGTTTAGTCGGCAAGATGGTCAACAAAAGATGTGCTTCTAAGCAGTGGCGGAGCTTGACCAAAAGTTTCGAGAGGGCGTAAAGTAATGGGACCCATTTTTTTTTCTATTGTTATGTTTCGGGTCGGGTCGGCTATTGATTCGGGCCAGGTCAAATAATAATAGTCCAAAGAAAACTAAAAAAATTCATTCGTTCAAAGGACTCGTTCTTACACATAAAAACTTGCGATTAAGTTTATTGTGTGGTGGGTAATCTAATGTTAAACAAATAAGAGTTAAAATATATTTATCAAACTAGCCCATCACTTATATACGAAGTGGTAACAAACTTTACTTTAATTTATATATTGTATAAATATTTAGGATATAAAAAGTGGTAACAAACTTTACTTTTATTTATATATTGTATAAATATTTAGGAAAAATAATTGTGGACGATCTATATAAGTTTTAAAATTTTCAAACAAAAAATCAAAACTTAACACTTCTAACCGAAACATTGAGGTGGACGGGTGCACCCCGAACACCAAGTAACCTCCGCCCCTGCTTCTAAGTTCTATGCTAGCTAACTTGAGGTTATAATAATTTCTATAAAGCATGCAACAATATAGAAAGGAAATATGATAATTTGTAGAGCTTGTATATATATTAGGATAAAAACCTACGTTATTCAACTAGTATTTGGGGCTTTTTGAGGTGGCAGTGCTGGTGCATCTTTGGAATAATTTATTATAATAAGGATAAAGATTAGTGATGTAACATGTGCTCTTTGGTAATTAATGTCATTAATTCCACTAAGCATATGATTTAAGTAATTTCCGTTAATCTACCACTTTATTCCTTATGTTTATACAGGTATATGTATGGCTAAGGGCTGGCAATTCTGACACGAACACGATAACACGACACGAACCTATACGAAGTTAACAGGTTTCGTGTCTATAACAAGTCAACACGATAAAACCTGTTTAATTTCGTGTCTTTCGTGTCTTAACAGGTCATGTCAAACACAATATGACATGTTAAGACTTAAGACCGTTATACAATACATGTTAAGACCTGTTAAAGGTTAAATATCAAACATGTAGTAACAGGTTGTGTCCATGTCTTAACGTGTCGTGTTCGTGTCTTAACATGTTGTATGATACGTTGGTAAACTTTTCGTGTCTTAACAGGTCGTTTCGTGAAACCTGTTTATTATCAGGTTCGTGTTCTTGTTTGGAAAATCTGACACGATAAGATATCATGTCGTGTTCGTGTTTACCAATTTCGGGTTCGTGTCTTAACAGGTCGGGTTAACACGATATGCCAGCCCTATATGGCTACTCGTGTGATTACAAATTCTTTAAACACTTTCCAGCATTTTCTTTGAAAAATTGAGTGTATTTTTATTCAAGAATTACGGGGGAACTATTTATGACACAATAGATATAAGATCACATTTAGAATTATTGAGAATCAGTTAGTGGGTAATGATTTTTATATTTAGTGGGTATTGAGAATCACATTGATATTTAGCTGGTAAAACTTGATTACCGTATAGGTGGGTGACTGTAGGTGAGATCGATAATGTATATATATTTTGTTTTCAAAAGGAAATAAATAAATAGAAACAAGGAGTCTTTATGTCGTGTTACCAACGTCATCGACTCCTCGTTTCAAGAAAATCCGTCATATGAGGCTAGGGCTAAGTGGCTAACTAGTAAAAGGCGCAGAGCTGGAAGTGCCTTAGAAACCAAGCGCTATTCCCTAGAAAGAAAATTTTCAAAAAAAAAAATGTTTTCATTATAGTCTTACGACAATTACTTAAATATGTTGTATCATCGGAAGATGATATTTAAAGATTAGAGACGAAACACGAAAATAGCATTTCTCTTATTTTACCTTTTATAGTTAAAAAGTATTTCTTAGCAATTTGCAAAAGTTCCTTTACCAGTTATGTTCGTATCAACCTAACTACATTTTTCAACCGGTTTTTGGCTTGCTTGTCAGTTGTAGAAGTTTTCGAAAATCAGCTTGGTTAAATCAAAACCAAAGTGGCTTTAAACCTGTGTCTCTTTAAAGAGACCAAGTCCTATCGTGATTCTGTTCACGACTTCACGGTCCAGTTTGGTACCGAACCAGCTGAATCGACTGGTTTTCAGCTTCAATCACTACCCACTTCTGTACTCGAACAAACAAAGCATACAAAACAATACTTTTAAATGAATAAATACTATAACCGCTTGCAGTTTGTCTACATAATTTAACAAAGAGAACCCCGTCAGCTCGTTTCACTTTTCTTTCGTGGGGTTGCATCATGTGGTGACCGGGGCACACCAAACACCCAATCAAGCACATTCAAATACTTGGATCGGAAAACGTCTCTTTCAATTGCGTAACAATGCATTATGACTGCCGTTGAGAGGCTGAATATTAAAACATCGACTCGTTTAAAGTTTTTCAGTTGTGGTAGGTAACCTATGTCCGACATTGTCGTGAAGAAGCTTTCAATGGCTCGCGCAAGGCAATAGAGCGATATTTCTATTCTCCTGCTTTTTTTCTCTATTGCTAAACTCAGACCGGTCGGGAACTGTTTCAAAAACATGTAAATAATTCTAAGAAATCATATATACCCTTACAAACTTGAAAATTTTCAAATATACCCAACCAAAACTAAAAATATCAATATGCCCTTACAAAGTAGTTAAAATATCAAATATACCCGATTTAATATAAACAATCTAATAAATGATCATTTTACCCTTATTTTTTTAACTTCAAGTTTTCATATATCTCATCTTTTATACTCATATTTTTATATACACATTTTACAGCTTAAATTTAATTTTAACCCATTTTTATTTTTATTTTTACCCATAAACAATAGTATACTCCATATATTATATTTAAGCTTAATAAGTTAAGCTAGAGATTAGTACATATAATATTTAAAGTTAAAGGTCATATGTTATGAGATTTCAAAGTTTTAGAAAAATGAGGGTAAAATAGTCATTTATCAAATTGTTTTTAATGAATTGGGTATGTATGATATTTTAACTACTTTGTAAGGGTATATATGATATTTATAATTTTGCATGGGTACATATGAGATTTTGCAAGTTTGTAGGGGTATATATGAAATTGCCCAAAATAGGATACGGATATATCTAGAGGCAACACAAAGGACTAGCTAGTATATAGGAACAGTCTGAGAGATACAAATGATCTGATGTTTGTAAAAAAAATCATAGCCAAATATTGTTATTTTCTTAACTATGGTTTTTGTATTTCGATTTTAGATAATAATGAGCAAGTTAGGTTGTATTACCGTGCCCAATGCTAGCATGGTGACATTACATCTTTTGAAAATCCTGAAGAGAAAGCATGTCCAGATCCTGATAGACAGATAATAACAGCATTAACCAAGTTATTATAGACATTCTTGAATCAATAAAACGAATCGATCGAGGGGCTTTTTCGTGTTAAATGAGAAAGTATATTGGTTTTTCACGGTATTAACCCTAAAGAATAATCAAAAAACATTTTCAGTGTAATCTTATTCCAATTGTAATTAAGAAGCATCTGTATAGATGGCAAAATATCAAATAGATATTTCTTACATATTAAAACCAAAACTTTATTTTAACTAGAGAAATTAACTGTATGTATTAAATCAAGCTCACCAGGCAGAAGTACAGTATGTTGAAAGAAACAGGCTTGATCTTGCAGTACCAAAAAGACCTTTAGCCAATATTGTAAAAGGCCTGTATCAAGTAAAATAATAAGTTGATACGCAAACAAGAGTCCAGATAATCGCCGTCATTACGGAACCTAGGCCTGTAAACGAACCGAACGAACGAAAAAGAACAAGAACATAGATATGTTCATGTTCGTTCATTTAAATATAACCTAACACGAACATATCATTGAACAATTTTTTTTGCTCAGTTCGGTTATTAAGAAAATGGGCATGTCCGTATTCATTTATGTTCGTGTGTTTAAAACCTAAACGAACAGTTCACGAACATAAACGAACATAAACTTAAAACATTATAAATAAAACAATACAAATAATTGAAAAACATAAACGAACACAAATGAAAGTTTTTTATATAAGTTAGGGAGAAATGACAATAAGTTCCATGGAAAGCCCATTTTTATTATTAAAAGGCCCAATTACTAATTATTTATATTTATATAAGTAGTTAGAAAGCCCAAGGCTTGATGCAAAACTACTGTCGAGTCAGGGGTCTCACTGGAAGCAGCCTCTCTATTCCTAGTTTCCTACGGGGTAGAGGTAAGGTTGTCTACATCTTACCCTCCCCAGACCCTACCTTAGCTTTGCTATTGCTGGGATTTGCCAAGTATGATGATGACAATGAAGTAGTTAGAAAGCCCCTTTTATGTTTCTATTTGTATAAATATCACTACTTATGTATTTATTAAATTCTGAACGAACATAAACGCCCAAACATATGTTAACGAACGAACATAAAAGAACGTTCACGAACATAAACGAACTTCCCGCCGAACAAGCAGTTCGTGAACGTTCGGTTCATTTACAGGCCTAAGTGCCTAACGGTACCACCAGAAGAATACAAACAAGAGTCTAGAATACTACCCTAGATAATCGTGGATACGCAAAATAGTAAAAAAAAACATATCTATAAGAGAATAAAAATAAAAAAATATTATTATAAGAACACGGGGATGAAGAAATACGTACCGTTTCCCAAGGCCTTGGCGATGTACTATAAGGGCAGGGATTAAATAAACCGGAAGATAAATCGGTACTGCTCTTTTGTACGCTTGGAAAAAGAATGAAAATGCATGCCACCTACATGATTGGTTGGCATGTATAATCTGCAGAATTTGCATATGCCGTTATAGATATATTTTATAAAAACTTAACGACTTCAGTAGCAGTCAAAACATTTGTTAATTAGTTCTTCAACATGTTCATAAATTGTATATTATGCTTTATCTTTATA
Organism: Scalesia atractyloides; assembly: GCA_947069175.1. Lineage (NCBI taxonomy): Eukaryota > Viridiplantae > Streptophyta > Magnoliopsida > Asterales > Asteraceae > Scalesia > Scalesia atractyloides. The sequence continues at coordinate 97,317,347 of CAMTDV010000017.1, read as the reverse complement.
TAAGCAAATGTAACTTTCTTTCTTGATGAACATAAAAACAAAAATTTTACAAATGCATTTTGTCCAAAGCTTATAACTTTCTAACAAATAATCAGTGTGAAGTGTGATCACAAAATAATATCATTTATACAGGAAAAGCAAGTCAGTTCAGGTTAAAATTTTATCATCAGTATAAATTTTAGAGTCATATTCAAACATTATACATTAATAAAATTCAATTGACCCAACCCTGCTATGTTTGTACTAAGAGATTACCCATTTTGATCTATTTCGACCAGTTGCGTTATCCTACTTACGGGCACATATCACTTCAACAATAATCTAATTTCTTAAATAAAATGACTGAGGAGGTTTTATGCTTTTATAGACGCACGTTGTGGTACCCACTAGAGATTTAAAAAATAACAACCCAAATCAACCCATTCAAAAGTACATGGGTCAAAATTAAGGTGTACAAACCGGTTTTTTTTACAAACCGAACCGCTATTTAAACCGAACCTGTTTTTTATGCTGTAAACAGACCGGATTATTTCAAACCGATCCGGTTTTAAAACCAGTTTTTAAGGTTCAAACCCAAACTGGTTAAACCGATCCGGTTCGGTTTATAAACCGGCCTGGGACAAAAAAAAACGGTTTTTTACAACCGGTTCGGTTTATAAACCAGTTTTAAAGTATGGGAGTATGAACCAGTCTACAACCACCGGGTTGAAAGCGGTTCTTCAAAAACCGGTCCGGTTTTTATTTTCAAACTGGTTTTCTTGCCCACCTCTAGTCAAAATTACGGTCTCTAATTGAAATAAGAACAAAAGGCGGGGAACAATTACCGAACAGGGAACTTTCATTTGAGGGTCGAGAATGACATCAACACCGGTGTTTTTGTAGAACTTTCGTATTTGTTCTAGATTAGTAAAAGGCATGCCACATGCAATATCTCTAACACCTTGAAGGATAATAGGGGCTTTTCCACCATGTTTATTGAGAAATGATTTGTATGATTGCGGCAAACTGTCTTGTTTCAATATGTACGCACACCTGGATAACCCGATTGTTGAATCAAAATATATGAAAGAATGAGAATATGAAACCAATATCATACGGCAAACATGTATGTAGCTAGTTTCGTTTTAAGCCAATTTCAGATAGAAACATGCCAGAATACTGTAAATGAAACTATATACATATTTAAAGTTGTTACCTTAACCTTTAAAAGTATTGAGCATTTTATACTTTTCTGGCAAGTTCTTTGATGGAATCAGCATAAACAAAACCAAATTGATACTTGGGTTGTCTCTATAATTGTTTTAAGAGTAAAGTGCCATTTTCGTCCTTGAGGTTGGCCCATATTGCGACTTTCGTCCAAGGTTTGTTTTTCCGCATCTAGATCCAAAAGGTTTAAAATCTTGCCAATTTCATCCGGCTCGTTAACTGCATCCATTTTTCTCCGTTAAGTCGGGTATTTTCATCTTTTTTGTTAACTTAAAGGGCAATTCGGTCTTTTTCACTTTATGTACAAGCATTTAGCATAATGTACAAGTATTCAAAATACCTTACTAAATAAAAAAGACGAAAATACCCTGACTTAACAGAGAAAAATGGATGGAGTTAACGAGCTGAATGAAAATGGCAAGATTTCAAACCTTTTGGATCCAGGTGCGGAAAAACAAACCTTTGGACGAAAGTCACAAACTGGCCAAACCTTAGGGACGAAATGGCACTTTACTCTTGTTTTAAGTAGTTGGGTTACCTTAATGTGAACTTTTGAATACTTGAGTGGCCCTATGTATACATTATGCTATGTATATACATTATCCTACGTAGTTTCAAACTTTCAATATATGGATGGCATTAAAAAAAGAAGTTGAATACTTGAGATATCCCTATATATAATTTAGAGATACAAAAAATATGTGAAATCTATAAGAGGAAAACTTTATACGGCAAGAAACAGTTACATACAATATTTGGGTAGATGCGAGACACATTAGGAATATGTCTCCATGGGCCCACGTGAGAGGTTTACAAATGTGTCCAAAACGCTTGCTTTTTATCCCACAACGTGATGCCAGGACAGCTGCACGCATAAGAATATAAACAGCCAAGCTTGTATGCTGTGTGTTGAATCCAGTGAGGAGCATCGACGGTCCGGCTATTGCCCCTGCTAATAGAGCCCTCCATTTTGCTGTTCTGTACATCGCGTATTAGAAGTCAGAATTAAGAGAAATAACATGAAGCCAATAGATTTGGAAAAGCTCCGTTAACATATTTTGGTTCTCCAGTCTGAGATATATGTTGTATTATACATGACTTCTCTATCCGAGCTTAAAAATTTGAATGGGTCAATATACGAAAACACAAATGCTGCACCTGGTAGTGCATTTTACCTTTGACACGACCCGAAACCCCGACACGGAAAAAAACAGGTTTGTGTTGACTAACACGACCCATTTAAAAAACGGGTCGGGTTCAGGTTGACCCGTATTAAAAACAGGCCGGGTTCGGGTTGACCCTCTAACTGCTTAGAAAAAGAAAACTTTTATATTTCTGTCTTTGTTTAATCACCGTAACATTAAAGTTCACTTTGTTTCCCCTTACGTGATTAGATGAATCCTCACTACATATATTAATCAACTAAAGCAGTTTATAACTAAAATGAAGAGAGAGAGAGAGAGAGGTGCCTTCGGTGTCCTCCCAAAGCAGCAATTAACTCATCAACTGAAACAAATGTCCCAGCAAAAGTGCCAAGAAAGAGACCATATCTGACTGTTTCTTTCAGTGCCAATATCAAATCTTGACCACCAGAGGCCATCTTCACCTTCCTGAACCAAAAATCTCAATATGTAAAACTTGTACAAACGACCCATATTCCGTTGCTAAGTTCTAACATAAACTATAACTTTTACCTTCAAAGTAAAGAAGACAATGACATCATTTTCTAATAAAACAGAACACAGGGAATTGAAGTAATAAAAAACTCCACCTATTCCCACAAACCATGAATATATATATTCTTCACCCTGGTAAATAGTATTTTCTATGTGAGACTACTGTGAAAAATACATCCTCAAGAACTTAAAAGACTCCTGCCAATATTCTTACAACTTAAGTAAGCTAAATGAACAGTAAACTGCAAAAATGGCCCCCACAAAGTTCTAAATACCTTCCCTCTAAGAACCATTAATCCATCCCCTTTCTCATTCTTCTTAAATAGTATTTTTGTACATTTCCAGAACCCTAAATTTAACAGAAATTAGCATTAAAAGATGGAACTTCACACAATAAGTAACATAGAAGAATGCAAACATGAGGTCCAGTGTAGGGTAGGCTGAGAAATTGCAGAACCAGTGTTGGGGTACACGGTACACTGAAATTAAGCTACATTAATGCGGAACTTTAGATATAAATCCCTTTTAGTGATTTAAGAATATAAACAAGACGCTGGGCTCTAAAGTCTAAACTTCAATGCCAATTCAAGCACTTCCCATATGCAAAATGAAAGTAAACTTCTGTCACCATCAAGTTTAATAAAATGGCAATTTTCATAAATTTGTCTAGGGGCCTTAACTTTCCCTATACTTTTGTTTGCTTTAGCATTAACCATGTCGAATGTCTTAGTGTTGGTCTGGGCACATAGACCTTTTTAGGAGAGGGTATAGGTTATGTAGATCGATTAAACCAATAAGGCTTCACTATTACTTAGGAGAGGGTATAGGTTATGTAGATCGATTGAACCAATAAGGCTTCACTATTACAACTTAAACATATACATACTTCTCTATACAGTATCAGTAATCAAATACACCGTATCTGTAACAAATCATCCCAAACTCCTATCAGATTTCAACCTAAAATCAGTCCAGTAGCTAAACTACATCTCCACAACCAAACAACAATCACATAATCACATATCTCTACACAGTATCATTCATCAAATTCAATCAATCTCTCACAAATCATTTTAACACTCAATCATATCTCAACCGAACATCAGTCCAGTAGCTAAACCACATCTCCACAACCAAACAACAATCACATAAACCTAAAAACCTATATAAACATAAACATATATCTATACACAGTATCATTCATCTATTTCAAACAATCTGTCAAAAATCATTCCAACACTCCTATCATATCTCAACCTAAAATCAGTACAGTAGCTAAACCACACCTCCACAACCAAACAACAACTGCAAAAACCTAAAAACCTATACTATAAACATAACATATATCTCTACACAGTATCAGTCATCAAATTCAATCAATCTGTAACAAACTACTTCAACCTAAAATCAATCCAGCAGCTAACCGCATCTCCACAACCAAACAACAATCACATAAACCTAATTACCTAAAAACCTAACAGATCTAACACCACACACACCACAAACAACTACTTCAAATCACTTACTTATCAAACGACAACGCTCGTCGTCTCCGCAACCGCGCAAGTATCGCGAACAGAGACAAACCGCCTTTAATTCCAGCTCCTATGACAAATCCTTTAACAGAAGCAGTAAAAATCCTCCACCGCTTATCGTAATCTTCAACCGGAAACGAATTGAAGCTAAGTAACGCGTACGAAGACGAAGATGACGTCAGACCGCTTTTCTTCGATTTGCGCTCGCATTGTGAGCAGGTTTTGTGGCCATCGCCGTCGTATTCGCATGAACAGCTGTCGCCGGTGACCGGAGAACCGTCGTTCGCCGGTGACATGGTGGATTTTGAGAACCGTTTTCACACAGTAGGTGTGTGTGTGTGTTTATTGGTATCATCGACAACAATATTGAAAGTGGTTATCTTTTGACTGAAATGCTTGTAGAATATTCATTAACCACAAATATTAGCTTTTATAGATATATATTTAAAAAAACATCTATACTCTCTCTAATCCTATTTACTAATGTTACTATTGTTATCGAATCACGTCTTAGTAAGCACCACGTGACACCACTTTTGCAGGACTTAGGGTGTGTCGTTGTGTCGGTGGGACGTTACAGGGGCGCAAAGGGTTAAGGGTTAGTCTTGTAACGGTTGTAAGGGTAGAGGTGTGAAGGTGAGGTGACGGTTTTAGTTGACATGAGTGATGATAACGCCTTGGATGTTTCTCGGTTGAAGTGAGTCTTATGAGTCTTTATATAGCCATCGTCGCTTTCATAATCAAATTGTCCTAATAGTTAACTTTTTTAATTCGTTTTATTCAACTTAATTAAGATATATAATATGTTTAAATATTCTAAATTGTAGGAAAACATTACAATATGAATTTAATATAATTAAACATTGCATAAGTTAAAATTACAAACATCATTTTTAAATTTATACTTTCTTTTTTACAAGACTTGAACCCTTAGTGATTGATATTTATCTCATATGACGATATCATGTATAGAATTATAGTGTTTTGATGACGATATCACGTATAGAATTATCATGTTTTGATTATTTCGATATCATGTATAAAATTATAGTGTTTTGATTATTTAACCTATAAATAAATATATAGGTTGTGAATTAGGAAAAAAAGAATTTGTATATAATAATTATAACTAGTCGGATTCGTCCGCGTTTTGCGGTGGGTTTTCGATCAGTATCGCTTTGGTTTATTAGAGTATCAGCACGATACCGGCACTTGACATAGCAACTGACACGTGTTTTACATCGAAAACCATAAAAACGAATACTCGTACCTATACCAGTGTCCAGTTGGCATAGGTTACCTTACCGCATTATCGGTATGAGACTGACACTCGATATAGCTTACGATACCGAAAAATACTTTATTGCAAATACAAATTTGTGTTCAACGAATTTTATATCGCCACGTCAAGAAAAACCCTAAAAGCGAATACTGTACCGGCAATGTTGTTTGGTTAGTATACTTCGGTATGTAATGACAAAAAATCAACTATTTTAACTTGTTTGAAAAGAACTTATCGAATCATAGGTAACAATAAGCACATTGCAATGGTACATTCAAAATATTACAAAATTGTATATCATATTAGTAAATAAACGAAAAAGGACAATCAAGAGAAAAACACAAAAACAAATACGATTCCAGTACCGATGTTTTGTTGGTATATGTAGAAAGCCATAAAAAACGCATATGATACCGATATCGATTTTATTTGATTGTTATATGTTTGAATTTAACTACAAAAAATCAAGTAAGAAAAACACTAAAAGATATACTATTAAAAATTAACTGCTATACATAAACTGAATAAAATAAAGCACAAAATGACAAAATAGTAAATTTTCATCTTTCCTCATAATTATCAACTAACTGCCGTTCAATAGTTCATGTATATTTTTCAGTCATGTTATAGATTAATATAGTTACATGATTTTCTAAAGTAAAACCTAAACTAAGCATCCAAAGCTAAAGTCATTAACCTGTCACATATGTTAAAATAAAGCGCCAATACAATTAAGTAAAGGTGAGCATACGAGTTTTGCATACAATATAGATATAAAAAGCGTTTAGCATACACCGCATGACATACGTAAGAGATGTGAACTATGTAACAACTTAGATTCATGCAAACCAACAAACCGCGATTGATCGAGGCATGCGAACAAGCGTTCACATCCTTAAAGAGAAAATAAATGCGAGCCTTAACAACCCGGGCCTTCGGGTGGTGGGTCAACCTCTAGTATACTATCATGTTAAGGGTGGCGTACAAGTAATCAAGCAATACATACAATTCAGCATATTTCACGTATAACATGTAACAACGGGTTGTGAATAAGCGTTTGAGAGTTGTGTGATATGTTTTGATATACGAACATATGTGACACCCAAAAGTGCGTTTAAGCGTAAAAGGGTTCAAGTATACTCACAGTTGGTGCGTTTTTAGGAGAGATTCGGGATCTGCGAGGAGTTCCGGGGAGTGCCGGATCAGCCTGTAAGCGAACAGAAGTGCACCAGTCTTCCGAATTGCTGAAACGGTTAACGATTGAGCGAACAGCAGACAAGTTCGGGCGAACTTATGCCATTTCTCTAAAAGGGAGCACAAGTTCGGGCGAACTTGTCCTGATTCCTTGGAATCAGTACAAGTTCGGGCAAACTTGTGTGTTGGTTATGAAGGGAGTACAAGTTCGGGCGGACTTGTCCTGATTCATTGGAATCAGTACAAGTTCGGGCGAACTTGTGTGATTGTTGTCAAATCTGATCAAGTTCGGGCGAACTTGGTCACCAATCTGGTGACAAGTTCGAGCGAACATGATGTCTTCCGAGCAAACTTGACTGTTTTGGCATCCAAATCATGCGTTTTCGCGTCGTTTGCTGAGGAAATCGAGTGTCCATCCCTCCAACCTTAAGCCACTGAGTAAAACTTAGGCTGTAGAGGTCTTTTGGAGCGAGTTTAGCCGTTTTAACAGAAACTCAGGTTAATCCGGGCGAACTTGAAGGTTCGTACGGGTAAGTCCAGCTTGTGTAAAGTGACGATTTCGTAAGATGCGATATAACTGTAAATGAACATAATTCAATTAACATAACTTTCTTATAATTCGAATCTCGGGATTACAAAAGATAGATACAACAGAAATAAAAGAAAAGATAACAACGAAAATTGGAGTTGTTACAGTCTCCCCTACTTTTGGAAATTTCGTCCCGAAATTTAAGTAGTGGCCGTAACAAAGAGATGCGGATACTTTGCCTTCATGTCACTTTCCAATTCCCAAGTGAACTCGTCACCGCGTTTGCCTTCCCATCGGACCTTCACAATAGAGATGCGAGAGCGCCGTAGTTTCTTGGTTTCTCGGACCATGATCTCGACATCCTTTTCCACAAAATGGAGAGTCTCGTTGATTTGCAAATCTTCGAGAGGTACATGGAGATTCTCTTCAGCTAGGCATTTCTTGAGGTTTGACACGTGGAAAGTCGAACGGACGTTCTTAAGTTCCACCGGTAGTTCGAGTCGATAGGCCACCTTGCCGATTCTTTCCAGAATCTTAAAGGGACCAACGTATTGTGGTGCTAGCTTTCCTTTCTTCCCGAAGCGGATCACTCCCTTCCAAGGTGCAACCTTTAGGAAAACGTGATCTCCCACTTCGAACTGTAGGGGCTTGTGGCGTTTATCAGCGTAACTCTTTGACGACTCCAAGCTTTCAAGAGATTGTCTCTGATCTGGAGGATCTTGTCTGTCGTTTCTTGAATCAGCTCGGGACCGGTGATTTGTGCTCTCCGATCTCGTGCCATGCAATAGGCGATCGACACTTTCTTCCTTAAAGTGCCTCAAAAGGAGCCATTTGTATGCTGGTGTGATAACTATTATTGTACGAGAATTCAATTAAAGGTAAACGCGTATCCCAATTACCACCGAAATCTATGATGCACGCACGAATCATGTCTTCGAGGGTGCGGATCGTGCGCTCAGTCTGACCGTGGGTTTGAGGATGAAAAGCGGTACTGAGATTGAGAGTAGTACCGAGAGAGGATTGAAAAGTCTCCCAGAGACGCGAGGTAAAGCAACCGTCGCGGTCAGAGATGATGTCACGAGGCGTCCCATGTCGACAAATGACTTCTTCGGTATAGATTCGGGCTAATAGTTCGACCTTAAAGTCTTCTCGTGACCAGAGGAAGTGCGGGGAAGTTTCGTAATGAAGTCCATAGCTATACTCTCCCACTTCCACATCGGGATTTCGGGTTGTTCGAGTAAACCAGAGGGCCTTTGATGCTCGGCTTTAACCTTCGAGCAGGTTAAGCACTTTGAGACGTACACGGCGATATCCTTTTTCATGCCCGGCCACCAGTACTTAGGGCGCTGCGCTACGAGACGCCCTGGCCCTTACCCGTCGCGCTACGCGATGGGGTATCTGATCGCGGAAATTTGGTTGTTGGTTCAGTTTGAGTTGGATTTTGGGGTATATAATGAAACGTAATCATCCTTGATTAGGGTTACGAATTTTGGAGTTCTTGCAGCCGGTTTTGGAGAAGTATTAGCTGAGTTTGAAGGTTTTGAAGTTCGGGGATCATTCTGTCAAGCGAAGATTGAAGATTAGAGACTTTCTCGGGATCCTTGTTTGTCTTGTTTTCTCTTTTCTGAACTTGTAATGATGAATTCTAGTCTGATTACTTTTGTTTTGGTTTCGTTAACAACTATGCTTGGCTAAAGCCCTAAAACTACCAAAACTTTGATGAATGGATTGATAAAGTATGAACCTTTTTAGTTAATTGCATGTTTTATGGTTTAACTGTGTTTTGTAAAGAGTTTGTTTATCTTGCTTGGTGTATATGCGTACTTTAGTTTGGTTTATTGTTTTCTAGTGCTTCGTATGATTCTTGATGATTGTTTATATCACGGAATAGATTCATACTAGGTTGTGAATTTTGGTGAGTGTCTATATCACAGGATAAATTCATAATCTTTAGGGTAAATCGACCAATTAACATTAGAAGCATTAGTCAATGGTTTGCTAGATTTTAGTGTTCTACTAGTCCTAATACCTGGAAAGTGAGGGACTATTGATAGGTCTTACCCGACGAATTGCTGTAGACAGACTTTGGAAAAAGTTATGAATTAGTTAACCCGTCGGTTTATTAGTCTATCAAGTCAAGTTAAGATATTCAAACTACCCTAGATCTATAATTGGAAAATAGTAGGCAACATTAGGGTACTTACACAATCATTAGACAACTAGAAAGACGTCTAATCAACCGGTAGGATTAACGGCCTAGGTAGTGCCATAAGTTTCACCTCTAGAAGGGTTGAGGGGCTTAGTTGGTGTTTAATAGGTTTAGTATCATAAGATCTCGGTTCCATAAAATGTGTAACTGACTTAATTGGTAAATTCTCAACATTAATCCAGGATTCTAGTCTAGGTAGTCTTCATCATCCCTTGAGAACAACCTCCATTTTAGTTCGTATTAGCATTATTTTAGTTAATAGTTAGTTTAATATAGATTTCCTTAGATTTTCCGTAACCCCCCCCCCCCCAAAAAAAAAAAACAATCAAAACAGTTTGAGTCGTGTCTGTCCGAGTCTTTCAGAGTCTAATCAGCATAATTAGTAGAGTCTTGTGGGTTTGATATCCGGACTTACTTAGGTTATACTACATTGATCGGTACACTTGCCGATTGTGTGGTTAGGTTTAAGTCGAGTCTAGAATTTAAAGCTTTTTAGTGTCTTAGTTAGTTAATTTTTACAGTCTGTTTAGCACACATCAAGTTTTTGGCGCCGTTGCCGGGGACTTTTGGCAATTGCGTTTATTAGCTTTGATTGACTTCATTGACATATACGCGCTACATGTTTTATTTTGTTTTAGTCTTTTATTTCTTGTTTGAGTCTTAGTAAGTATTATCTGTTTTTCTTTGTAGGTGTTCTTTGCTTGCAATGGATGCCACATCTGCGCTCACAGGGACCTCCGCCAAAGCCACCAACGGACAAATCAACCTCATCTTCTTCATCTTCCCAGGTAAGTACACCACTTCCTTCATCTTCCACCCATTCTGACTCTACCCTCCAATCTAAACCACCAAACTTTTACTTCACTCCGAAGTCTTCACCCCATAATTCCCCACCACCTTCCCGTCCACAAAGCCCAACCGTTGTCCACATGGCCGACCGTAGACAAACCGTCCACCAACAAGCCACCCAAGGTTTCACTAGTCTTGCCTCACCCATCACTGTCCCGCCTATAGTAAACCAAAACTCATGGCAAATTCCCTTATATGCCATGACAGCCATCACCAATACCATTCAGTTCCATGGTCGCGAGGACGAGGATGCACCCGCTCACATAAATCGTTTCTCTCGCATGCTCGCCACCTTTAGCCTCCATGGAGCCCCAGAAGATGCCACCTATCTACAGCTTTTCCCATTTTCACTTTTGGGCCGTGCAGCTACATGGTTGGACTCTCGGCCAGTACCTTCACAACTTGGGTGGCCCTTCGTCAAGCCTTTCTGAACAAGTATTTCCCGCTCGCTAAAGCTTCACATCTTCGCGATCAAATTCACTCATTCCGCATGGAGCCCGATGAGCCCTATTACCTTGCTTGGGAGCGTTTTCAAAACCTAGTCGCTCGCTGCTCCCAACACGGTCTTTCTAATTGGGTCTTTGCAAGAAATTTTATAACGGTCTTACCCAAGAGACTCGTGATCGTTTTGACACTAATGCAGGAGGTCACATGATGGGAATACTTTCTGTCCCCGAGTGTTTAGAGCGTTTCGAGAGCTTTGCCCAATCTCAAGCTCAGTCGCAATCTGATCGACGGTATGCAAGTGGTAATTCAAATACCACTACTAGTGCACCAACTCAAGGGGTGAACCATGTCACGATGGATCCTAGTATAACCGCTATGTTAGAAACCGTCACTCGAGAGCTTAAAGAGATCAAGGCGAAAGTTGATAAGTGTGAGTATTGTCGAGGGGGTCATGACACTAGTGCGTGTCCATTGTTGATTGGTGAGGAACAGGTCGATTTCGTAGGAGGAGGTCTAGGTAGAGGTCAGGGTAATGGTTTTGGAAGTAATTTCAACTCAGGGTGGCGTAATAATAATAATAATAATAATAATAATAATAATTTTAATAATAATAATAACTTTCGTTCCACCGGTAACCCCCTGGTTTCCAAGTAGTTCAAAATCCCAACAGGGGGCAGGGTTCGTTCTATGGCGGGGGGGGGGGGGTCAAATGGGCAATTCAACAAGGGGTTCAACAGTCAGATCGGGGGTGAGGGTCGAAGTAGTCAGGGTCAACCGAATCAGGGGTCAACTAGTGATGTAGGGGTAGTCTTCAGCGTTTAGAAGCCATGATGAGCCAATTACTCGTCAAAGACCAAACCACCCAAAAGGTTATCGCCGAACATGACCTACTAGAGAACCACTAAGCCTCATTCCATAACCTTGAGAGAGTTGTAGGTGATATGTCTAGAAAACTTGAGGAGAGATTGCCCGGGCAGTTTTCAGGTAGTACCCAGGAAAACCCGAATGCCCAAGCCAAGGCCATTACCACATGTAGTGGCAAGACAGTAGGGAACCCGAGAGGTGAGGAGAGAGTTGAGAGTGAGGATGATGAGATAGTGGCTGAGGAGATTGAGATGGAGGCGCCCGGCAAAGTGCAACCTTGGCTAGTCCCAGCAAGTACCGCACAGCCCGGTGAGCCCTATGTGAGAAGAGAGTAGAGAAACCGCCCGTAGATGTTAGACCATCTCCGCTTGTGGACCATTCCCGTGTCCCGTTTCCATCACGTCTTAGGAACCAAAAGTACTCTAGGGAATACAGGCACTTTTTAGACATCTTCAAACAATTGAAGATTAATCTACCCTTCATAGAGGCACTCTAATCCATGCCTAAGTACGCCAAGTTCTTGAAAGACCTTCTTCGGAACAAAGAAAAATTAGGGGAGTTGTCTAATGTTCCATTGAATGGAGGGTGTTCAGCAGTTGTTCTCAACAAGCTTACCGAGAAGCTCACCGATCCCCGTATTTTTACCATCCCATGTCTATTCGGTAGTAACACCAACACTCGAGCCTTAGCCGACCTAGGTGCTAGCATCAACTTGATACCCTTTTCTCTCTATGAGAAGCTAGACCTAGGCGAACTTTCACCTACCCGTATGACATTGTCTTTAGCCGATCGGTCCGTGAAATATCCGAGGGGTGTTGTCGAGAATTTGCTTGTCAAGGTCGACAAGTTCGTTTTTCCGCGATTTCGTTATTCTTGATATGGAAGCTGACGAGAGAGTTCCTATCATCTTAGGTCGTTCTTTCTTGTGTACCACGAAAGCTCTCATAGATGTTTACGATGGTCAGATTACCCTTCGAGTCGGTGAGGAGAGAGTTACCTTTGAGATTGACCGTTCCATGAACCATCCGAGTGGGTCCGATGACTATAGTGGTCCATGCCACTCCGTCTATTTCTTGAATTCATTTATCTCGTGCGTTGACCATTGTCTAGATTTTATCAATGGGGCCGATTTGGTAGGATGAGAGGTAGTTGAGGAGAAGTCGTTAGGATTAGATGAGAGTGAGGAAGAGGGGATTTCTTCAATTCCCGAGATATTCGCCGTTAGTGAGGACACCACCCAACCACCACCCTTAGAGCTTAAGGTTCTTCCATCACACCTAGAGTATGCCTACTTAGGAGAAGGATCCGAGCTACCCGTTATCATATCTTTGAAATTAGGGGAAGGTGAGAAATTGAAGTTGTTAGATGTGTTGAGGGCCAACAAAGAGGCCATTGCATGGAGGTTGTCCGACATACAGGGTATAAGCCCTTCTTATTGCACCCACCGGATTCTCATGGAGGACAATTTTAAACCGGTGGTGCAACCTCAGCGACGCCTCAATCGCAACATACCAGATGTAATGAAGAAGGAGGTGATGAAACTTTTAGATGCCGGGATGATATATCCATTTCCGATTCACCATGGGTGAGTCCCACTCAGGTTGTCCCTAAGAAGGGAGGGATGACCGTTGTCATGAATTCGAAAAATGAGCTTATCCCTTCTCGCACGGTCACAGGTTGGCGAGTGTGCATCGATTACCGGAAATCGAATGATGCCACCCGAAAAGACCACTTCCCACTGCCCTTTATAGATCAGATGTTGGAGCGCCTCGCAGGTCAACAGTTCTGCTGTTTTCTTGACGACTTTTATGGTTATTTCCACATCCCCATCGCACCGGAGGATCAGGATAAAACCACCTTCACATGCCCCTATGGCACTTTTGCGTATCGATGCATGCCGTTTTGGCTGTGTAACGCTCCAACGACCTTTCAGCGGTGTATGGTTGCCATTTTCAAGATATGATTGAGAGTTCCATGGAAGTGTTCATGGACGATTTTTCTGTATATGGCAACTCTTTTGATCAGCGTTTGAGTAATTTAGAGAAGATGTTGAAGAGATGTGTCGAGACGAAGTTGATGCTAAATTGGGAGAAGTGTCACTTCATGGTGATCGAGGGGATTGTGCTAGGTCATAAGATCTTGAGGGATGGCATATAGGTAGATAGGGCAAAAATAGACACTATTAGTAGGTTGCCTCCGCCCACTAGCGTGAAGTCGATTCGTAGTTTCTTAGGTCATACGGGCTTCTATAGACGCTTCATTAGGGATTTCTCTAAGATCACGCGCCCCATGACCCGTCTGCTAGAGAAAGACGTTACTTTCGTCTTCAACGAGGAATGTCTCAAGGCCTTCAACTTTTTGAAGGAACAGCTTGTTAGTGCACCCATTTTTATCTCGCCCGACTGGAGCTTGCCCTTTGAGCTCATGTGCGATGCGAGTAACTATGCCGTTGGAGCGGTTCTAGGACAAAGAAGGGAAAAGCACTTTCACCTAATTTACTACGCGAGCAAAACGTTGAATGATACTCAAGAGAATTACACCACGACCGAAAAGGAGCTCTTAGCCGTAGTATTCGCTTTCGACAAATTCCGCTCATACCTCGTACTTTCCAAGACCATAGTATTAACCGACCACTCCGCGTTGCGTTTTCTCTTCCAAAAGAAAGATGCCAAACCTCGACTCCTTCGGTGGATTCTCTTGCTTTCCGAGTTTGACATCGAAATTAGAGATAAGAGTGGGGCTGAGAACGTAGCCGCCGACCACCTTTCACATTTAGAGGACCCTAGGAGAGAGGAGATTCGTGAGGAGTATATGAGATATATTCCCTCACGAATCAATTGAGTTTGTTGTAACATTCGTCAAAAAAAATGAACGAATCCTAAAACCCGACCTGTTTTTGTAACTCGATTCGTTTTCATATTCCACGTAATTTTGTTTAATGTTTAAGCAATAAAATGTCTTGGATTCTATGTTTTGATCATACATGTTATCATATCTGGTGATTTATAGTCTTATACATGTTTTAGACAACCTTGTAAATTCATTTCCATATATTTTGAAGCAACCCTCTATATCTCAAGGTCTAAAACTAAGGTTTTCCTTAAGTTAATAAAAAACTTTGGAGACTTCGTGAACATACCTAACACATCACATCCTAACCATCTTATCATTCAAACTTCATTATATACATGCCTTAAGATAGGGCATTGTGTTTTGGAGAGTTTAGATGTAAATGATCACAAGTAAAAAGCTCTACATGTCGTATTCTTAGTTTTGTCATAAGATGACTTTCGATTGACTTTCTTGCTAACTTTTCTCCATCCTTGAGCTATCATTCTAGTCCATTCAAAGCTCCAAGGTATACCTGGTATACTAAGGACCAAGTATGTTCAAATGGTGCATAAAACTGAGCTCCAGCGTAACGGGAATCACAAACACAAGTTTTAGAACATAACCCTCGACCCGCATCAAGACCCAAGGTTTAAGCCCAATTCTCGACACCATGGATGTTGGATTACTCTCTTCCATATCATAGTACTCTAAAAATAATGAACGTAGGCGAAAACCGGCGCGAAACGGAGTTTAACGAAGCGGGAATCGCGAAAACAAGTTTGGTGTTTGTTGCTGATTTGAAAGATGCGAACATCTTGTTTTAAAGTTATCCCACATCGCCCCAATCACCATTTTGTGCTTTATTTCACAACTATAAATACCATTGCTTGGTTCTTTATAGCTTTCAACTCCTAGTTTGAGTATAAACAAGTGGAATAACCAAATTTGGTGGCTCCACAAGCACAATACCCCTTTGGGTGTGGTGTGTAGTAGTTTTTATTTCCGCTTTCAACGAGGAGGTGCTGACCTTCAAGCTCTTCGCATTTTGTAAAGTTCTTCTTTGAGGTAATCTTCCTTTCTTTGTTTTATTTTTTAATTTTTTTAATATTCATTTATTTATTGCTTTCTTAGTTTAATTAGTTTAGTTTAGGTTCTTAGTTAAGGAGCATTAGGCTCGTTAAGGTAGCCTAGTTTAGGCTCGCCTTTAGGCTTTTCATAGCCTTGTAGAGGCTCTTTAGGCTCAACGAGTCTAACATATCATGTTCGTTCATTTAGCTATGCCTAGCATAACGTTTACTTTTTTTTTGTTGCATTCGTTTGTCTAGCTTAAATCACGCTTATCAATTGGATTTTCTCCTTATTCTCGTGTAGTTTTTCACTAAGGATTAAAAACGCAAACACTGTGAGTGAATCCTTACAAATTCCCTTTTTGTATTCACGTTTTGGGGTGTATCATGTGTCGTAATTTACTTTATTTATACAAATACATGTGCTACCACCATTATGTGATCTAATGTGTATATTTGTTTATGGTGGTTATGTGTGGTTACGTTTTATCATTTCAGTGCAATCATTCATTTAAGGCCCATCAGTTCCTCGTGGGATACGAGTCGAGCATCAGGTGCCTCATTAGATAGGCTCCGTTTGATTAGCCTTGATCTCAAGTTCATCATTCATCATGTTCATATGTTCATTGTTGATATTATGTGATCTAATGTGTATATTTGTTTGTTGTGGTTATGTGTGGTTACATTTTATCATTTCAGTGCAATCATTCACTTAAGGCCCATCAATTCCTCGTGGGATACGAGTCGAGCATCAGGTGCCTCATTAGATCGGCTCCGTTTGATTGAGCCTTGATCTCAAGTTCATCATTCATCATGTTCATATGTTCATTGTTGATATTATGTGATCTAATGTGTATATTTGTTTGTTATGGTTATGTGTGGTTACATTTTATCATTTCAGTGCAATCATTCATTTAAGGCCCATCAGTTCCTTGTAGGATACGAGTTGAGCATCAGGTGCCTGATTAGATCGGCTCCGTTTGATTGAGCCTTGATCTCAAGTTCATCATTCATCATATGTTCATAGTTGATATTATGTGGTTTGTGATTTAATTATATATACATATGCTCATATATGGTCCATGCACATTTTTATTGAAATAACCAATTTAACAAACTGTTTAAATGTTTAACTTAGATTCACTCGCCAACCTTTGTTGACCCAAAACCATTTTTACACATGATACAGGTGAACAGGTACGAAGAGAAGATTGGGCATAGGATGAGCCTTAGTTAACAAGAAACGAATTAGTGCAATATACTTGTTATAAACATCGTCTTGTGTTTGTAATTGTTTATGTGAATTATTTGTATTGTGAGACACTTGATATGAATTAGTGAATATTCAAAACAAGTAATAGCAAGTCATAAGCTCTCGAGTTAACCCAATCTTGCCCCGACCACCTATTCCGCTGCGGGTCGGGGTGTGACATTTGTGAAGGCCGAGAGGGAAGGATTGCCGTGGTTTTGTGATTTAGCGAATTATCATTCTAGTGGTGATATTGTTAAGGGGATGACCACACAACAACGTAGGAAATTCCTTAGTGAGTCGAGGAAGTATGTGTGGGATGACCCCTTCCTTTATAGGATAGGAGGAGATAGGATCTTGAGATGTTGTGTGTCGAGAGAGGAGGGTTGGAACATCCTTAAACATGTGTATGAGGGTCTTACGGGAGGCCACCATGGTGCCCATGCGACCGCACAAAAGGTGTTCGATTGTGGTTTCTATTGGCCAACCCTACTTCGTGATGCCGAGGGGTTCGTGAAAACATGTGACGCTTGTCAACGAACCGGCAACATTTCGGCCAAGGATGAGATGCCTCAAAACCCGATCCAAGTGGTAGAGGTTTTTGATGTTTGGGGAATTGACTTCATGGGACCTTTCCCCACCTCGAAAGGGAATCGTTATATACTCGTGGAGATCGACTACGTGTCCAAATGGGTTGAGGCTCAAGCTCTTCCTACGAATGAAGCCCGAGTGGTATTGAATTTCCTTAAGAAACTATTTTGCCGTTTTGGTACACCTAAAGCTTTAATTAGTGACCGTGGTACTCACTTTTTCAATGCCTTGATGGAGAAGTTGCTTGCACGCTACGGAGTCGCTCATCGTTTGTCTACCGCCTAACATCCACAAACGAGTGGACAAGTGGAGAATGCGAATCGCGGTATCAAGCGGATCTTTGAGAAAACAGTCGGTAAAAATAGGAAAGATTGGTCTGACAAGCTTGACGATGCATTGTGGGCATTTAGAACCGCCTACAAGACACCATTAGGAACCACACCATTCATGATCGTCTATGGAAAAGCTTGTCATCTCCCCGTAGAGCTAGAGCACCGTGCCCTTTGGGCGTTGAAAACCGTGAACCTTGACATGACTGAAGCCGCTAGAAAACGTTTCTTTCAAATCATGAGCTGGAGGAGCTTAGGGATGCGGCTTATGCTCGGTCGTGGGGCATTAAGGAAAAGACGAAAGCACTTCATGATCGCAAGTTGAAGAATATCAAAGAATTTAGTAAGGGCGATCGAGTGTTACTTTACAATTCTAGGTTGAAGTTTTTGCGGGGAAGTTGAAATCGAAGTGATCGGGTCCTTACATGGCCCATGATGTGTTTCCGTATGAAACGGTTGAGATTATGGACGAGTCCGATGGCCGAAGTTGGAAGGTGAATGGCCATCGTTTGAAGCACTACATTGGCGGACCACTAGATAAGAATGAGAGGGAGGACACTCCTCTCGAAATTCCACCGAACGCCACCACTTAGTGTTTTCGGTGAAAACCCAAGTGTACCGTTTGTACCTTTTGTATACGAGTCGTAGTTGTTTATTTTCTTGCTTTCTAACGTTTCTTTTGGTAGTTTTGTCGTTCTTTGTTTTGTGTGTTTGAGAATTTTCGCAGGTTTCATGATCGTTACGGAAAGGAAAAAGCATGAGGAGAGAAGTTTCAGGTTTGTTTGTTCAATACTTAGAAAAAAATTTGGGGTTTTGGATAATTGGAAGTGATTGAAAAATTTTCGAAGGCATTGGAGGAGCTAATTTTCGAAATGTGAAAATTTTTCTAAGGCATTGGACACAAAAATTCTACAAAATTTTTCTAAGGCATTGGACACAAAAATTCTACGGGTCAGTTCAGTTTTTTAATTAACATGGGTAGCGCCGCGCTACGCGACGCCCCCATGAACACCCTTCGTGGTACGCGAGCCCCCCCCCCCCCCCCCCGGGTAATTTAAACTTGGTTTCCTTTGAACCTTGTGCTGCATATCACCTTCCACCATCCATACGAAACCCTAGCCACATTTTACACAAAAACCATCATATCTCAACCATTTTACTACCAAATCTCCCCATTTTTCTTTCTACATCACCACAATCACTTCCCCTACAATCCCCACCATCCGGTTTGCGGAATTTCGCGATATTTCTTCACGTTTTTGGACGATTTCGAGCACCACAGCACCAAGTCTTAACTTTTCTTGCTTAATCCGACTCAAAGGTATGCATTCTGTGATTTTCTCTCTTGTAGGTTACTTTATTTGCCGTTTTTAGGGTCGGGTCAGTTGTTAGTTAGTTCTAGGGTTTGGTTGGTTCATTAAAGTTGTGATTTTTCCCGCTTAAATGATGATTAAAGGTTGTAGTTGGGTTGGGCTGGGGTGATTATCCACAATGCGGTTCGTGGGAGGTCCGGTTTGGTTTGCTTGAGGTTATTTGAGTCTTGCATGTTGTGTTTGTACATTGGGGCTATTAGTATGTATTTTTTGGGTTATGTTGGCTAAACTAACTTATGTTTCGTTAAAAAGAAAAGTTTTTGAACTGATTTTTCGAATCAAAGTTGGTTTCCAATTAAAGCGTTTGCACAACGCATCTCATTTATGCTTCAAGGTTCAAACTTTTACTTGTTTTAGCCTCAATGTCGGGATTTATTGGCACTTATGCTTAATTGAGGACAATTAAAGTGCCGGGAGGAGATAGTGTACATTGAGTCTTGAGTCCTTGAGTCTAGATAGATGTTTTTAGAGTTTAGTGTCGGGTTTACTAATATGCACGTACAAGTTAAATACATCTTGCCCGTACTCAATCTCCATTCGGGCAAGTTTGTTGACAAACTTAAGCTTTTGTAAAAGGTAACCCATATTTTTAGTCATCTTTATTTTCGGTTTCAGTGATGAATGTAATGCTATGCGGCTGATACCACGAAAAAAAACCAAAAATAGCTAGTTTGAATATGATTCGTATTGCTTAAATCTTTATCTTGTATTTTCAGGAAATGTCAGGTGCATGTTCTTCCAGGGACCCAAAGAGACAAAGAGGCCCATCTCCTCAACCACAAGGAGACCCGGCAGAGGACCTAAGAAGAAGAAGAAGGATAAGATACCGTAATCGGGATCGTAGACTTTATGGTCGACCTGAGAGGCTCGCCGAGCACCCGGTTCTGGATTTGGAGGAAGACACTTCCGAGAGAGGGAAATTGGTAAAGTATGTGAAAACGAATTTGTTGGAGCATCGTACGATTGAATGGGATTGGTTACAGACGATTGGGGTTCGTGATAGAGTGGCAGACTTGTTTGGGCCAAGGTTGATAGAGGCAGTGGATTGCCGTTGGCCCCAATATATAGAGCTAACCATTGAGTTCCATTGTACTTTCCAACACAAAGAGGGTACATTTGCTGAAAAAAAACGTGGTATCATTTTCGCTGGGTAGAAATCTTTATGAGATGAGCATAGCCGAGTTTGGGGTAGCTTTGGGTTTTTATTCGGAGGAAGAAGTTCGAACGGATGAATTTGTTGAGGGGTTAAGAGGGGTGTACAATCACCCGAGGGATAATTGTTTAGCTCCGAGTGTTATAGCTCGATTTTGGGAGTCGATCTCTACTGCACCGTTCGCGGGAACGAACCTCACCACTACAGTCCGTGACCCGCTCTACAGGTACATACTTAAGGTGCTAGCGACTACTATTGTGGGAAGGAAGTCGGGTGAGAATAAGGCGAACTGGTTGGATATTTTCGCCTTGATGTGCATGGTGGAGAGGAGGAGTTGGAATTTAGCAAGTTTCTTTGCTTGGTCGTGTAATAGGACCCGTAGGGGAGGAGCTAGGGCAGCGCTAGATCTTGGGCCCTATATTGCTAGGTTGGCAACTAATTTGAACGTGTTTACAAAGTACAAGGTGGAGCATATGCATGCGGGTACCTCAATAGTTTCCGGAGCATTGGGGATTTACAGTCGGCGGCCATTTTGACATTTTCGAACCCGCCAGAGTGGGAAGATTATCCGGGTGCGCAGGTTCAGCCTCCACCAGGTACAGAGGCGGCTAATGTCATGCCGGGTGCTATCCCACCACGTTCAGAGATGCCTAGGCAGAGGCATGAGATCCCAGCTCCACAGTACCCACTTCGCCAACCACCACAGCCCTAACCCAACCCGTTTACACACGAGGCAGTTTATGATTTAACCCAGCAGAGGTTTGACAGGTTAGAGAATAGGATGCATGTGGACCAGCAGTGGAATATGCAGAGCCACCACAGGCAGGATGACATGCTGCGATATATGATGCAAGGTATGGATCTTAATGTACCACCACCGTTCTCTGGGCTACTTCCCCTGCCCGATTATGGTGTTGAGCAGCAGCACCCTTATGTTTATGGTCAATACTCGAGGTATGATCAGTGGGGAGGCCAGAGTGGCTATGGGTATAACTACGGTGGTCAGCATGGAGCGGGAGGCTCAGGTTCACATCACATGGATGAGGGAGACGACGAGTGATGAAGATGGTTCGAAGCAGCATATATCCTTTCATGTTTATTATCATTTTATGCTGTTTTGGTAGTTCGATTTGGTTATATTGGTTAAGACAATTTACTTTGTGTTTGTTTGAATTTCGGATATTTGTGTTTGTTTGGTTGTTATGGTATGTTGGTGTGTTTTTAGGTTGATGTTTGGAGCCGCTTTCCGTTTGTGTGAGAAAGAGTTTGGTATAGTTTGCTGAGCATGTTCAGTTTTGGAGGGCATATGTGGAATTGACTGGCACATCGACAGTCTCACATTCTTTTTGAGCTAAGTCTTTTTCATTGTAGAGTTTTGTATTTTTGCTTTCTTTAGTTTTTGAATTCGTAGGTAGTGTTTAGTTTAGTCTTGAGTTTTGTTCGATTCTTGCATTAGGGCCAATGCAAATCTCGAGTGTGGGGATAAGACATTACGAGTCTACGTTAGAGTCTAGTATAGTTGAGTCTTTGAGTTATTTAAGTTATTCTTTTTGGTAAAAATAATAAAGAATAAAAAATAAAAATCCAAAAATCTAAAAAATTTGAAAAATTAGAAAATGTCTTTTGAATAAAGAAGTTTGTAGAAAAATAAACGGAAAATGATAGAAAAAATAGATTTTGTTTGGGGTCGAATAATGATAATATGAAAATAAAATAGTCGAGCTTGTGTCTAGTTCGGGATATGCAGGTAGGCTCGAGTCGGTTCTAGGTTCCTTTGATTTAATATACCTTAATTGTCGGTTTACTAGTGGGTGCTCATCTAAGAAAAATGGAAAATTGAAACCGCCAATAATAGTATAAGGAATGCCGTTATAAGCCAAAACCGTTAGAATTTTTAACCATTAAAAAATTGAAAAAAAAGAATAAATTAAGCTAGAAACTAAGAAAAGTAGCGCAGGTCTACGAAATCTTCGTTGGGATAGTGACGCTGACTTAGATTGCCACTGGGATGTGTGAAATCAAATTGCATAAAAATTACCGAAGCTAATGTAATCCGAGTTGGGGATAGCGACTCTACAGCCGGAATGCCTCTGGGTTAGGTAAAGCAACGTCAACGCTCAAAGAAAAAAAAAGAAGAGAAGAAGAAAAAAAATTTGGTTTTAAATTCTTTTGATTGTGGTATAAACGGTTAGGAATTGATCTAGTGATCGTTCCTTTTGTTCTATAAGCTTGAGGCGGGAGTAGATGTACTGTGGCTTCTAGTGTGAACCCTAGGTAGATTGACCGCACATGAATCAAATTGCATGATAAGGGCTTGGAACCGGGTTTGGGTTTAAGTGGACAAGTATACCTGCAATCGTGGCTAACATGAGTCTTGGTTTTAATAATGTAATCTATACTTTGACCTGGATAATTTTCTATTTCTGATTCCGTTTTGCATAGATTCCCAGGGACGAAAAAGTCTTAAGTGTGGGCATGTTTGATGTACTGCAAAGTACATGTTTTTATTGTGTATATTTTGTCCCGTTTTTAGTTAGTTTTAGTCTAGTTTAGGTTAGAATTTCGATTCTGCTGACGTTAAGCTTTGATTTCAGGTCCCGTTGCTTAGAGTTGTGAAAAATGAAGAAGTACAAGTAGTTTGGAAGGAAAACGGGAACCGAACGCGTAACCTAGAGCTGAATGGAATATCAAGATTTATGAGCTTCGGTCATTAGCAATTCACGGAGGTTATCACGGCTGGGAATCCGATTGCGATCGAGATAGTAATAAATACCGTTAGGTTTAACAACAAGCTAAGTTTCAGCACTACATTTCATTTCATCTTGCAGAGTATTCTCGTCAAAACAAGCAAACTGTGCGGTGCGAATCAAAATTTCAAGATCATTCAAAGCTTGAGAGTCACGAACACTATACACATAGCTTCCTCGACTTAGAGCATCGACTACGACATTTGCTTTGCCGGGATGGTAGCATATCTCACAATTGTAATCATTGAGAAGTTCAACCCATCTGCGTTGGCACATATTCAGTTCCTTTTGATTAAAGATATGTTGTAAGCTCTTATGGTCGGTGAAGACCGTACACTTAGTACCGTAAAGGTAGTGTCGCCATATCTTCAATGCAAAAACAACTGCACCGAGTTCGAGATCGTGGGTTGTGTAGTTTTTCTCGTGGATCTTGAGTTGTTGAGATGCATACGTGTTAACCTTGTCTCGTTGCATGAGAACGCAACCAAGACCAAGATTAGAGGCATCGCAATAAACAACGAAATCGTCGTTTCCGTCGGGAAGAGCGAGGATGGGAGCGTTGCACAAAATACACTTGAGAGTTTTGGAAAGCTTCCTCTTGTTTGGAATCCAAAACAAAGGTTTGTCTTTATGAGTTAAAGCGGTGAGCGGAACGGCGATTTTCGAAAAGTCGGAGATGAATCGACGGTAGTAACCCGCCAATCCAAGAGATGAACGGATTTCGGAAGCATTCTTTGGTGTAATCCAACTCTTTACGGCTTCTATCTTTGCAGGGTCGACGTGAATTCCTTGACTATTAACGATGTGGCTGAGAAATTGGACTTCTTCGAGCCAGAATTCATATTTAGAGAACTTAGCATAAAGGCGATTGCCCTGGAGAAGTTCGAGGACTAAACGGAGATGGCGCGCGTGTTCGTCTCTCGACTTCAAATAGATAAGGATATCATCGATGAAAACAATGGCGAAACGATCTAAGAAAGCTTTACACAACACGGTACATATTTCATAATCAATTTAATAAACTTGTTCAAATGTTTTTCCATAGGATTCACTCGCCAACTTTATGTTGATCCAAAACCTTTTTACACATGATACAGGTGAACAGGTTGAAGCAAAGAAAACATAGGAAATGCCTTAGAAGAGAACAAAGAAGCTTAGATTGATAGTTAGAACATGTTGTAATATTTATTGTAAATTTCCATTAAATTGTATTAAATGAATATGAAACGCATAATAAATGTCATGAGCTTTGATGATAACCCAATCATGCCCCGATCACCTTTTCCGCTGCGGGTCGGGGTGTGACACACGGTTCATCAAATCCATGAAGACTGCGGGTGCATTGGTAAGACCAAAAGGCATGACCACGAATTCGAAATGGCCATAACGATTACGAAAGGTGGTTTTCGGAATATCTTCTTGTAATACGCGTAACTGATGATAACCGGAACGAAGATCGATCTTTGAAAAACAAGTAGCACCTTGAAGCTGATCAAACAAGTCGTCGATTTGGGGAAGAGGGTAGCGGTTCTTTATCGTGAGTTTATTAAGTTCACGATAATCGATGCACATCCGGAACGTCCCATCTTTCTTTTTCATGAAAAGAACGGGTGCGCCTCAAGGCGAAGTGCTCGGGCGTATAAAACCTTTATCAAGAAGCTCTTGAAGTTGGCTCGATAGCTCGCGCATTTCGGATGGTGCGAGACGATAAGGAGCTTTAGCAACGGGAGTAGCACCGGGAACTAAATTGATACGGAATTCGACATCTCGAGTAGGGGGTGAACCAGGTAAATCGTCAGGAAAGACCTTAGGAAATTCATGAACAACAGGACCATCTTAAAAGTCTTCTTTTCTTTCTACGGGTTCACGATATGGGCTAGAAAAGCAACACATTGCTTTTGCAAGCATTTGTGTGCTCGAGTACATGACAAAAGCAACAACTTCTTTGAGCGAGTTTCACCATAGACATGGAGTTGATCACCGTTCGAGAGAGGGAAGCGAATCATTTTATCGAAGCATACAACTTCAGCATGATTCTCACGAAGAAAATCCATACCTACTATGATATCGAAGCTACCTAATTGCATAGGTATGAGATTGATCGAGAAGATATGGTTGTTGAGATTGAGAGAACAACCACGTAGGACGGAGTTAACGGTAACGGTTTTTCCGGTGGCAAATTCCACATCGAAAGTCTTTGGGAGTTTAGCGCATTTACATTTTAAAACCTTTTCGAATTCTAACGATACAAAACAATTATCGGCACCAGTATCAAATAAACATGAAGCATAAATACCATTAACGAGGAACGTACCATTGAAAACATTGTTGTCAGGTTGAGATTAAAGGCTCGTCCACGTGCAGCCTGTTGTTGCTGCTGCTGAGGTTGTGGTGGCTGTGGCTGCTGCTGCTGCTGTTCCTGCTTCACAGGTTTGTTTGGGCATACATTACTGAAATGATTCGGATCACTGCACGTGTAACAGGCACGTGCCCTAGGAGCTGGCTGTTGATTGGCCTGAGGAAGAGATGGTAAAGCTGGTGCTGGAGGAGCTGACTGACGAGGGCCTGAATGGCAACTGACAGTAAAGTGGCCGTAGATGTTGCAGTTGGTACAGAAATGGCAATGCCTCCAACCGCATGATGATAGGTGCATTTTGAGCACAAAGGATGCGGGCTAGTATACGTACGCTTTGCCGGCGGTGCGTTCGGTGCTGCCGGCTGGAGTGGGTGAGGGTTTTGCGGAGTAGTAAGGGCAAAGTTCTTGCTCGGGTTTTCCCTTTTGCGACCTCGGCGACTATTCTTTGATTCTCGGGGCTAATCGGTAGGAGCTGCTGATTCGGTGATGGCCTGATTTACGACATTGCTATTTTTAAAGTAACCAGACTGAACCCATTTGTCATTGATCTCTGCGGCTAGCTGGTAGGTCTCCTCGATAGTAGCAGGGCGTGCTGCTTGAACAAAGTCAGCGACGCAGTCTGGCAGAGGGTTGAGGTACTTTTTGATTGCTTTCTCGGTCATGTCCACTTGACCGAGACAGATAATGCTCAACTGTTTGAATCGAGCCGTTAAACCAGCATTGTCGGGCCCGTCTTGCTTAATTCCTCAAAACTCGTTTTCCAACTTCTTAATTTCATAGGGGGGACAGAATTCCTTGATCATGATTGCTTTAAGTTCCTCCCAGGTGAGTCCGTAGGCTTCATCGTTTCCCCTCTTGTTACGCTCCACGGTCCACCAGTCGAGAGCCCTGGACTGGAAAACGTCGGTAGCGTTAATAGTGCGAAGGGGTTCGGGACACCCACTCTGGCGAAATGTGACCTCAATAGCATCAAACCAGTGGAACATGGCACTTGGTCCTTCGGTGCCTGAGAAAGTAAGGGGTCCACAAGCTTTGAACTACTTAAAGCTGCAGGAAGTCTTGGGCTTGTCGGCTTTAGAATTGACCGATGAATTGCTGCTAGTGGCATGGATCTCGCTGACAATTTGCAGGATCACCTTAGCCATTTCCTTGGCTACAAGAGAGGTGATGCGTTTGTCACGTTGTTGCGCTGAGTGGTGCGACGAGTGTGAGATCCCATTGATGCATCTACATAAAGGATTTGATTGGATGAGATTCGATTATAATAGGTTTATATTAAATTTTTATTATTATTCATACCAAGCACAAACCACGTAAGCACGTATCCACGTAAGCATATAACACGTAAGCACATAAGCACGTAAGCACATAATCACATAAGCACATATTTTGCACTTATTCACCACTAATTAAATCATGCGTAGCGCGTATGAGATGCGATATATAAGCGATATGTAAGCGAGTAAGCGAGTAATACCGCGCATGAGGCACACATGCCCTCATAGGCGTAAGCGAGTTGAGCGATTAGTTTTGGTTGGTGAATTATTAGCATTTTTATTATGAGAGCTGTGCGAGTTGTGCATCCTATGAAGCGAAGAACGATAAAGCGAGAAATCGATAATACGAGAAATTATTAAAGCGAGAAATCGAATAAGCGAAAATTCTCAAAATTTAAACACATAAATAATAATAAACTCGATGATGCGTAAATCGACGATAATAGGCTTAAATCAATTGGGAGCGTCCTGAGTTTTGAGACGTTGACTACCCAAAGTGATTGGAAAATTCTTGAGTTCGGACACACGATATAGCCTATAACAAATGCTCTCGCGTACAACGGTTAACGGCATTTTTCCTTCTAGTTACGTCGTGTTCAGAGTCATCGAAATAATCGAGACTTTGGTGAGATTGAAAATCGGGGAAGCGGAACTAGTTATTAAGATGAGGGTTTCACCCCAAACTTAACAACATCATTCCTAGTTGTGGTTATGCTCACCGATCAAATCGGGAGTTCCCCTAGATAAAAATGGAGATTTCCGTCGAGGTTTGGATATCACTCCTAACTCAACGAAGGTATCTCGTGAGAGAGAGAATGCGCGGAGTGAATGATCTTATCGAGAGTTCTCAGTTTTCACACCTATTCTCGACTTGACCACTCGTTTTGGCTGATACGAGCGTTCTTCAGCGTGTGTTGTGGTTGCTTTAGGAAAAGCAATGTTTAAAAGTTCGTGCCGGAGGGTTCTGGTCAACTTCGGGCGAACTTGGCATCTGTCTGATGTCAAGTTCGAGCGGACTTGTCCCATACCAGGCGAACTTGTATGATGTTGAGGGGACAGGAAAGTTCGGGCGAACTTGGTCAAGTCCGGCGAACTTGATCAAGTCGGGCGAACTTGATCAAGTTCGGACGAACTTGATCAATTTCGAGCGAACTTGTCACCCCAAGTTCGGGCGGACTTGTCTGTTCGTATGAGTTTTTGGCATTAATTGATGCGTATCGGTCTGATTTGGTATCCTAACTATAGTCTAAGGCAAAACATGACAATTCTACCTAATTTCCCTATAGTTATGGCTCTGATACCAATCTGTCACACCCCAACCGATGGCGGAATCATCGGGGCGCGGCACTAGGCGAATCAGATTGATCAAGAGATTCCATAACAATTATTTAAAGATAATAATCAACATTCAACAACCCATACTATCGAACTCATATAATCATCAAACAATCATTACATACTTCGAAACAATCTCTTAAACATAGTATCAGATCCAATCTTCCCTAGATTTTATCACATGATTTTCTAAAGTAAAACCTAAACTAAGCATCCAAAGCTAAAGTCCTCAACCTGCCACATATGTTAAAATAAAACGTCAATACAATTAAGTAAATGTGAGCATACGAGTTTTACATACAATATAGATATAAAAAGCGTTTAGCATACACCGCATGACATACGTAAGAGATGTGAACTATGTAACTACTTAGATTCATGCAAACCAACAAACCGCGATTGATCGAGTCATGCGAACAAGCGTTCACACCTAAAAGAGAAAATAAATGCGAAATAAAAATGCGAGCCTTAACAACCCCGGGCCTCCGGGTGGCGGGTCAAACTCTAGTATACTATCATGTTAAGGGTGGCGTACAAGCAATCAAGCAATACATACAATTCAGCATATTTCACGTATAATCATGTAACAGCGGGTTGCGAATAAGCGATTGAGAGTTGTGTGATATGTTTTGATATACGAACATGTGTGACACCCAACATGCGTTTAAGCGTAAAAGGGTTCAAGTATACTCACAGTTGGTGCGTTTTTGGGAGAGATTCGGGATCTGCGAGGAATTGTGGGGAGTGCCGGATCAGCCTGTAAGCGAACAGAAGTGCATCAGTCTTCCGAATTGCTGAAACGGTTAACGATTGAGAGAACAGCAGACAAGTTCGGGTGAACTTGTGCCATTTCTCTAAAAGGGAGCACAAGTTCGGGCGAACTTGTGTGTTGGTTATGAAGGGAGTAAAGTTCGGGCGGACTTGTCCTGATTCATTGGAATCAGTACAAGTTCGGGCGAACTTGTGTGATTGTTGTCAAATGTGATCAAGTTATGGTGACAATTAAGTTCGAGCGAACTTGATATCTTCCGAGCGAACTTGGCTGTTTTGGCATCCAAATCGTGCATTTTCGCGTCGTTTGCTGAGGAAATCAAGTGTCCATCTCTCCAACCTTAAGCCACTGAGTAAAACTTAGGCTGGAGAGGTCTTTTGGAGCGAGTTTAGCCATTTTATAGAAACTCAGGCTAATCCGAGTGAACTTGAAGGTTCGTACGGGTTAGTCCAGCTTGTGTAAAGTGATGATTTCGTCCTTGTGCTTCCGGATCTGAGATCTTGCTTGACAATGCCTCGTTCCACTTCAAAGTGAACGAAACATACGTCATTAGTCCGAATATTGTGTGAAAATCGATGTTTAAAAGGGTTTTACTCAGATCTAAGAGTAGATCTAAGTGAAAAAGAGAAGTTTTATAGAAAAAGATGAAGATTTTCGTAAACAGAAGAAATTTGATTAAAACGAAGGCAAAGCCTTGTGCAAAGTAGTTGTAAAACGTTGTTGAACGTTGTTGTAGTTGAAAACGGGTTGAATCTTACTTAGAAAACAAAGGGTTTTAGTTTTGGAGAGCTCCGGGAGAACTTGCAGCAATTTCAAATGAGAGAATGGACCTAAGTATTTATAGGTGGAGGTGAGAATGGGCTGAAACAGATCAAGTTCGGGCGAACTTGTTACAAGTTCGAGCGAACTTGTATGTTTCTTAGGTTTCAGGGACAAGTCCGGGTGGACTTGTTGATTATTGAGAGTTTTTGTGGCTTGTGATATACAAGTTCGGGCGAACTTGTGATATACAAGTTCGGACGAACTTGACCTAAGGGCCAAGTTTTGTTTGATTATTTCACGTTACGAGTTCGTTCGGCGATTCAGTTCGTATTAGATAGTTATAGTAAGCGTTGTAATTGATATAATAGTGCGATTTAGCGATTTATGCGTGTGAGAGCGTTGCGATAGCGATTATAACCATAACATAAACAAATAGAACACACATAAAACATAATTCCACATAATTTACTGCGATTTGCGATGCGATAAGATAAGCGATGAGATGGCTCAAGTGTTTATTAAACAATAACACACTCGGCTCGTATAGTAGCATAACTACTTGTGATTGCGATTGAATTAGCGATGCGTTTAATAAGCGATTAGATGCGATATAACTGTAAATGAACATAATTCAAGTAACATAACTTTATTATAATTCGAATCTCGGGATTACAAAAGATAGATACAACGAAGATAAAAGAAAAGATAACAACGAAAATTGGGGTTGTTACACTGTATTTGTCAGTGTTCTAAGAATTGGTAGGCGCTTGACGGCCAGTAGAGTACAGACTAGCAATTAATTGAGATTAAGAGGGATTAATCGGATTGGGATTTTTTATATGTAATCTTCAACTTTATCTATGTGCACACACATTTGTATGTGTAATTTTTTTAGCAAGACAAGTTTTAACCCCTCACCAGCTCATTATTTCAGTAGATAATATTAAACACCGAATATTACAAGGTTTGACTAGAAAACGGCCGGAATTTGGCCGGTAATTGTGTGGAATTTGTTTGGAACCGCCAATTTTTGGTCGATTAGGACTCCCTAAGGCCGTTGTTGACTTTCTAGTGATTAATTGGTTGATTAGAGGAAAATTACTAGGTGAACTTCCAACTATCGATTAATCGGATGCTAGTCGGGATTTTTACAACCATGTAGAGGTGGAAAGGGTCATTACTAATTCTCGCATCAAGATATCTAGTATTATAAAGCCAGGTTGACTTTAGATGCCTTTTGACAACCCAACTCATAGAAGTGCTGCAAATTGATTTGCATTCAATGTGTTTAAAGTTCATAGCTATTTTAACATGCTTATTTAAATCTAACATCCATTTTAAATTCTTACGATGTAAAATATCTAATAATGTCTTAGATACGTAGCCAATTCTTTTTTTAATATTGTGTGTATAATAAAAAATGGTTTGGGGTTGTGTGTTTTGTTTCCGTGGTTTGAGATGAAAAGTAAAGGATGAGAAAAATATGATGTGACGTTGATGCGACTTAAAGATTGTGAGAATGGATACCCTTCACTTTTAGACTATGTGTAATGGATCCGTAATTGTGTGACACCCTATGCCACATCAGCCTCACCCCACAAAACATTTCCATGTGGTTTCATGAGCGGGGCGTGGGGGAGTCCTATGTGAGCTAGCCTAGCCCATCAGCGTCTGTAGAAGAAAAGAATTGTTGGCTCGCTAACCAATGTATATTATAGGTGTGCTACATGTTAAAAAAAGTTCATTTATTTAAAAACAAAAAAAAAACTTTAAATAACCCTTTCAATCCAAACAACCCATTTTACCAAAATCGTTCATTCAACCAAAACAAGCATGAACCCAAATTGCCCTTTCAATACAAACAACCCATTCTACCAAAACCGTTCATTCAACCAAACCAACAAAGTAGCCCACAATTTAATCCAAATAACCCATTCAGCAGTAGCTAAAGATTGGTTTAGTTAATGGTAGAGATGGGCATAATAACCGGTTCCAAACCCGACCCGGTGGAACTGACCTGGAACCGGTTCCGGTTCCTACCCGGCTAATAGTAGAACCGGTTCCGGGTTCAAAAAACCCGGTGGTTCCAACCCGGTTCCACATTTTATAAATAAAATCGATTCGTACCCGGTTCCTACCCGGACCCGGTGCGTACCCGGAACCCGGTTCCTACCCGGAACCGGTTCCGGGTAGGACAAAAAAACCCGATATGCCCATCTCTACCGTTAACTTACACCTACAAGATATAAACCATCACAACCTCGTTGTTGCACGCCATTTTAATTGTGGAAGTTTGAAAGTGTAAGTTATTGATATTGGGATGCAAGGAGGCAAGAAGACAAGGAATTTACAATCGGTTTATAATAGTTTTGCAGCTTTTTTCATTGAATTGACCGAATGAATAGGTTTCTAATAGTCTTTGCAGTCTTTTCCATTTAATTGTAACATTAGGAACCGGTTCTTCTAAGGAACTGGAACCGGTTCCAACCCGACCCGAACCGGGTACACTCGGTTCTAGTTTTAATGTTAAAACCCGGGTAGGAACCGGACCCGGTTACAACAAGAACCGGTTCCATTGACACACATTCAGGAACCGGGTCCGGTTAGGAACCGGGTCCGGTTAGGAACCGGGTCCGGTTAGGAACCGGTTCCGGGTATAAAAAGGAACCGATTATGCCCATCTCTGGTTAATGGGATCCCCAACAAGAATTTCAACAATCAACGAAGAGGTACAAGTGGCACCAATATTTTTACAGATTCGTGTGGCGAGGATCATAGCTATTCTCTATAAATTTAGTTATTTCACTCAAATACTAATCAAACTCGAATTGGAAAGAGTAAAAAAGCCGAGCCGAGTTGGTTCGATTATCCCATACTAAGGAATTTTGTTTATGTGTTATGTAGTTTCTTTTTTAAGGGTCAATTTTACTAGTGGTAGAGGGCATCCGAAATCTCAAAAACAATCTTATAGCTCAACTTAAAATAACTAAAACCCGAGTAAAATATAAAAGAGGTACATAACCAAAAATCCTACAATCCGTTTTCGAGAATAAATCGTAATCCAAACCGTTTGTTACAGTTTGTAAATTCCTAACTTACCATAACCAATTTTAAAAAAAAAATCGACCAAAAAACCAAAACCGATAAACCATACAAGTGAGCATTTAATCAACCCCTAGCCACATTTCATTTTAATTAAACTCAATATTCAAAATTCTATTTTTAGGTTGATGTATACAATTATAGTAATCTGCATGCCTATAAAATCAAATTGAAAAAACGAACAAGAAATTAAACCGAACATTGTTAAGCAATATGTCGACGATTATCGTTCCGGCAGAAGCTCCTCCGGTCTCCGACGACGTTGAACAGCTCCGTAAAGCTTTTGAAGGTTTCTGCCAATTTTTATAAAATAAATTACACTTGAATATGATTTATGAATCTCAAATGGTTTGATCATATATTGTAAATGTTGTTCGATACATTTAATGTATGAATCTTTCGTTTGTGTGTTAATTTTCACGTGTGCATGGATATCTTCTGAAGAATGTTTCAAAAATAACTTATTGTATTTTTTTTACACATATTGATAACAACAACAATAAACTATATAATCTATGATTCAATTTAAAGAAAATTGCATAACAATGACACGTAAACGGCCAACATTAGGGCTGCAAATGAACCAAACATTCGGCAAACAGTTCGTGAACCCTTTCGGCAGAAGCTTTGTTTGTGTTCGTTAGTTTATAAACAAACGAACATGAACAAAAAATTTTGTTCGTGTAGTTAAATGACGAACATGAACATAGGCCATGTTCGTTCATTTATATTCGTGAACGTTCAGTAACGTGTTCGTTTGTGTTCGATAGTTCATAATTGTTTTTAGTTTTTAATTTTATTTGAATACTTCAGAACTCAAATATGTAAAATACTTAATAAGTGTCGGTGTATTATATATTCTGCCATGAATGCTTGTTTGTGTTCATTTGTTTCCATTTGTATTCATGAATATTAGTTTGTGCTCATTTGTGTTCATCAACGTTCGTTGCCTAAAATTAACAAACGAACACGAACAAGTTCATTTCCTTAACAAACAAACATGGACATATAATCTCATTCGGTAAGTGTTCATGAACAGTTCATAAATACAAATATTTCTTAACAAACGAACACGAACAAGGTCTTTTTCGTGTTCGTTCAGTTCGTTTGCAGCCGTAGGCAACATGCGTCAATTTGGGTTATAGTGTTGGATTGTAATTTGTTTAAGCTAGCCAACATGCCCTAACAAGTGAGCCAATGACTAGAGCTTACCTTGGCTCGGGCTCGGCTCGTTTACAAGTGAGCCGATTTCGAGCAAACCGCAAGCTTTTTGTACAACCTGCTACGGATTGACCTCTAAGGAGACATTGGTAATTTCATGAAATAAGATGATTTCAAATTCATTTTTTTGCTATAGGATGGGTGAAGTGAAATAGATCAAACATATGGTATAAGTGTTTGTGATAATGCTATTTATGAATATTATGAATAGATGCAAGTTTAATTGTTGGTTGTCTATATATCTACATCTGTTTTGAATGAGATGTCATTGTTTTCTGATGAATTTTAAACTTTGTGTTGAAGGATGGGGAACAAATGAAGCTTTGATCATTGAGATTTTGGCTCATAGAAACGCGGAACAGCGAAAACTTATTCGACAAACTTATGCGCAAACTTACAATGAAGATCTCCTTAAAGCACTTGACAAGGAACTTACAAGAGATTTTGAGGTAACCATTATATTAACATAGATTAAAGTGAATCCAATAGCACATTGCTAATATGTTCTTCTTTTGGATTAATCTTGATTTTTAGAGAATTGTTCTGCTATGGACGTATGATCCACCCGAACGTGATGCATTTTTGGCTAACGAAATAGTAAAAAACGGGGCTAAAACTCATCAAGTTATCGTTGAAATAGCTTGTACAAGGTCTTCACATGAATTGCTTCTTGCAAGGAAAGAATACCATGCTCGTTATCAGAAATCCCTCGAAGAAGATGTCGCACATTACACAACCGATGATGTCCGGAAGGTACAAATTTGAGAAATACATACCATTACACTAGTAATCCGAATCTTCGAATAAAAAGGTGATTTAGGTTTAATGCATTGTAAGTATACTTTTGTTTCACCTGTTCCCCTTTTAGCTAAATTTTTTTGTTTGACATATCTAAGATGAAACGGAGCCCAAATAGACCCATTTATAACCGAACATGTCGAATAACAATATAACATTTATATAATAATTATCCAATATTGTAACTTACCAAAATAACTTGTCAATTTGTGGATGTGATTGTTGTAGTTGTTATGGGCATTGGTGACAAGCTATAGATATGAAGGGGAAGAAGTGGACTTGTCACTTGCAAAATCAGAAGCCAAGTTAATTTATGATAAAATTAAGGAAAACTTATATGACTACGATGATTTTATCAGAATTCTCGCAACAAGAAGCAAAGCGCAGATCAACGCGACGTTGAATCATTACAAAGACGAGTTTGGACAAGATGTTTGTAAGGTAATCATATTAAAACACAAAAAACCGAACCGAAATAACTGAACTAGTTGAGAAAATTATGGTCTGGCTATGGTTCTTCTATAACCAAGTTTTGTAGTTTGGCTTTTGGTTATATAAGTATTTGAAACCGAAATGACCAAACCGAACATGACCCATATGTTTATTAATGTCAAAGAAGTCAACCATAAGCGAAACACACTTAAATTTGTCACCCCCCACACGACCTATGTAACCCATTTATTTAAATTGTCACGATTTATACTCTAAATTGCAAATGTCTTGACATGGGTTTAAACTACAACATCTAACAAACGTATTTTAATTTATAGAATCTGAAAGCCGATCCTAATGACGAATTCTTAAAAATATTACGAGCCACAATAAAGGCGTTAACAGTCCCGGCAGAGTACTTTGAGAGGGTGCTAAGGCTAGCGATCAATAAAAAGGGGACCGATGAGGATGCACTAACGAGGGTTGTTGCTACACGAGCTGAATTCGACATGAAAGCAATCAAAGAAGAATATAAAAAAAGGAATAGTGTCTCTTTAAATGAAGCCATTGCTAAGGATACTAGAGGAGACTATGAGGACATGCTTCTTGCTCTTGCAGGTTCTGATGATGCTTAAATATATATTTAATTGAACAAGCAGTCTTTTTAATTGTTTGTTAACTATGGTTTATGTGTTGGTTTGTATATATGTATATGTATGATTATAAATAAAATGTTTTGTTGTTTTTTTGACTTTAGCCATATAATACATTTTTTCAAAACTCGTTTTAGCCTTGAATCAAATTGGTGTTTTTCTTTTAGGTCAATATCTTTTGACTCGACCCTTTATGACCCGTTTTGCAACGTTGCAAATTTTCTCTGTGTTATGTTTTAACTAAAAAGTGCAATCGTTACTGTTACATAGACAGTGAGGCTTTAACTAAACAACACATTCATAAGGTGTATGAGTTGTAAATTTTCTCAGTGTAACTGAAAAGTGCAATTGTTCCTATTACATAGACAGTAAGATTTTAACTAAACTACACATTCACAAAGGTGTAGCAGTTCAAAACATGTTTTTTTTTGCCCATTGGAATCGAATCGAATAAATAATATTTTCTCAAATTGTCACATTATGTGACTAATTTGTTGTTAACAAACGAAATAAATAAAAAAAAAACTCTCACATTCAACCAATCCATTTGAGAACAAAACGCTTAAAATTATGAACAAAACCACGAGCAATTAGTCAAAAGTTCACAACGTCCATCAGAAAAATAAATATTAAAAATGTCTAGAAAAAACAATTACACCAACGCGATACTGCTCTCACCACCCGGGGGCTTGCGGGCCCCACGTAAGAAGTCCCGAGGCTCGGCTTTCCCGTCAGCAAAAATATTACTGCCACTCATTTCCCGAAGCTTTGCTGAACTCAATGGTTTTTCTACACTTTGCGGGGCTTCATCTCCTTTGAAAATATTGTTTCCCGACAACTCGGTTAGTTTCTGGTTTGGGATTTTTTTCGCTGTCTTGATCACCGATTCTTCCTGACCAACATGACAAACAAATGATTATGTGATAATCAGTTGTAGACCAGTTTGTAACTGGTTATAAATATTTAGGATAGTAATTGATTATTGACCGGTTATCTTTAACCGATGTATCGGTTAACCGGGGAAAAAACCAAAAAAATGAAAAAAAAAATAAACAAATAACTGGTCAATTAACCGAACTGGCTAGAGTGAATAACCAAACCAGTAAAGTGATAACCGCTTAACGCAAAAAAATTGAAAATAACCGCCTAAACCGGTTAGGGAAATTAACCAATTTGTTCACTTCTAGCCAACATGCAACCGTTCTAACAAATTCAGCCCATTGACACATTCCCATTTTAGCTTACAAAAAAATCCATTTGGTTTTTTGAGGTTAAAAAAACAACCAAATCAACCCATCTATACGTAACACGGTAAAAATCACCACCAACGTATACATCAACATATTAATACAACAATAAATAAATAACTATCAAAACCATATTCACTAACTTTAAAGGTCTCAATAAGATTTTGTTTTTTTATAATATATATTTTTTTATAATTACATAAGGTTATAGTGAGCAAGTGATTAACCAATTTGGTGTCTTGGTTGGAGATGGTTTACACCACTTGTGTAATTGTGTGGTTTCTATGCGCATATATAATCATAATACAAGTAATATATAACCTACTATGACGAAAATATACTTACATTATGTGCAGGTTCACCGATTGTTATAGATTCTCTTAAAGCCAACGCACGGGCAGCCAATGGGCGGGGTTGAATTTCAGGCGGCGCTGCAAAAATATTATGGCCACTAAGTTCCTTGTTCTTTGCATCCGAAATTTGTTTCTTCAACCTTGCTTCCGATTCACTGTCCAATGTGCCACTTAGCTCCCGTTGCTTAGCTTCAGAGATCGGCTTTTTAGGAGACACGCTTCCTTCTTCGCCAAATGAAATGTGACTAATCCCAGCAACCGCTTGCTGAAGAACATATAACTAATATTAGATTAAAAAAAAGTAAAACGTCTCTATTATATATATTATAAATAAGCTATTTTGTCACATCAACCAACTTTGGCACTAACCAACTTTAGCCCCTTAATTTTAATAATGACATGTTTAGCCCCTCAACTTTGATAATGACATGTTTAGCCCCTTAACTAAAACAACTTTAGCGAATCAACTTTAATAATGACATGTTTAGCGCCTTAACTAAAATAAGTTTAGCCCCTCAACTTTAATAATAAATAACTTTAGCCCCTCAATTTTAATAATGACATGTTTAGCCCCTTGAATACATCAAACAACTAACCCTTATGATTTGCTTATTTTTATCTACGTTTTGAACCCGTTGCGTAGCACGGGTGGTAACCCCAATAGTTCATTATCAAATTGATAAAATTTAGTAGCAAAAAATCCAGAAATATCGCATGGGAAACTGATCACCTTAAATCATAGTTATTGAAAGTAAAGTCGCTTAAAATCGATTTTTTAAGGATGTTACCTTTTCGTACTTAAAAACAAGTTTGTTACACGATAAAAACTGTTGGAAGTATGTTACCATTCTATGCAATTTTTACTTTTCATAGTGGCATTTGACAAATACTATTTGTACATAAAATATGGTCAAACTGTCAAATGGTTAACCTGGTACATCCTTATGCTAGTTGGGTTCGATGGGGTGCGGGTTGCAGCATCAGTTTCTTCTGAACCGTTCTCTTCGCCAGCTGCAAATATACCACTTCCTGTTATCTCCTTTAACTTGTACCCCGAAACAGGTTTCCTGAATAAAATCGCACATAGTTATTTATAATAACAACGGTGTCACGCATTCAAAATCACATCATTATCATACCATACTGATATGTTAAAGAAGTTTTACTTCATTAGGTTGGCATTTAAAGTGTTGAAATTTAAAATTCGTCCATAAAGCATCATATATAAGAAAATGAAGTAAAAAATTGTCTCCCTTTCAAAGAATGTGAGACAGAGCAGAAGCAAAAATAATAAAAAAGAATACTCTCAAGCAAAACTAATATTATACTGAATGTCTAACCAAATTTTATATCAAGCTACAGAGTAAGTCTAAATTTGGCAAGTCTAGCAAAATTTTGAAAAAAACTGGCCGCAATATAATCAAATAAACTTCCTAATTAATAATGCAAATTACTCAAATCAAACATTTATATGTTTTTACAAAAAATAGATCAAAACTGCTAAGATTGGGAAAAACCCTTGAGTTCAAGATCGGGGCTCTTGATGATGAAATTCGTGTCTAACAAATCCTGTCCGTTGATGGTGACACGGTTCCATCCATCACTTATGGGGCCGTAATTCAAGATGTAGGTGAGAGTTATGCCCTTTGGCCTTTACCTCTTAAATCAACTCCCAATATATTTTAAATTTCAAAATTTCAAAACCTCAGTACTTACAGGATTTCAAAATTTAAACTGAACTTTTGAATTTTTCAGCTCAATTCAAATTCAAATTTAAATATTTTTATATATCAAACAGTTTCCACTGTTTTTACAGGAAATTTATTACATCAATTTGACTCTCAGATCCAATATCATATGTTTACCAATTTTACTACAACAATAAACAATTAAAAACTAATCACGAATGCAACAATTTACAAACAACAAATCACAAATCAAACATCATCTTCATAATAAACTGAAATCAATCAATAAGATCTCTAACCTCTTATTC
Source organism: Scalesia atractyloides (assembly GCA_947069175.1). Classification (NCBI taxonomy): domain Eukaryota; kingdom Viridiplantae; phylum Streptophyta; class Magnoliopsida; order Asterales; family Asteraceae; genus Scalesia; species Scalesia atractyloides. The sequence goes on along the minus strand of CAMTDV010000017.1, from coordinate 97,277,911 downwards.
AAACTCTGAACTTCTTCATCTGTAACCTGACCTCCAAACACCACCTTACTGATTCCATCCGACGGCTGCAATTCATTTCAATCATTTCATAAACTATAAACACAAATTAACAAAACCTAAACAACAAACACATCTAATTTGCAACTTACAACTGTTTTTAACTGTTTCTACCTGATGAGATCGAGCGGATGATCGAGCAGCAGAGGCGGTGAGCGGTGAATCGGCGTTCGGATTTTCCGGCCAGGTCAACAGATCTGCGGTAGAAGTGTGCGGTTTTCTCGCCGGAGTTTTCTTCTCCATTGTTTCGAGAATGTTCGATCTGATCGGTTAAAACGACACCGTTTTGCTGTTTCAAGTAGCCAGTGAGGTGCTCCGTTTTTTCAAAATATCGTTCCTGTGGAATTGAACTGTGTTTCTGGTATCTATATAATTGAACAGTTACAGTTTTGGTCCCTATAGTATCTTTAGACTGTCATAAGTGGTTTGTAAGTTTGCTATTGTGACAATGTGACGCATTTTGGTTGTACTATTGGGTTACCATACTTTTTGAAGGTGGAAGTGTTTTTTTCTAAGGTTGATGAGGAATTTAAGATTATTATGCTAATTAGAGGTGTGGTGTCTGATGACCTACTCGAGATTGGTTTATTAGAAGTTCAAATTTATTTGAGTTTGAACGAGCTAAAATTTGGCTTGAGTAGTAAATGAACATGAGTCTGAGATTCACTTATTGACCTCGACTTGATCTGAACATGAAGAGTTGATAATTAATATAATTATAATTTAATAATAATATATACTATGTTATATGTAAATACTATATTTATAAAGACTTATAAATATAAACGAATCAAGCACAAGCTTGAAAGATTGTCATGAGCTGAGCTTGAAGTTTAGAAATAGAGTTTGAAACGAGCACAACTCGAGCTCGACCCTCATAAGTAAAAATGTAGCTCATTTACACCCTTAATGTTGTTGTAAACTATAAAAAACTTTTAAAAGAATATCTAAAGTTATAAGTGATTATTCCATAGCTGATAATCTTAATCAAATAGTTAGGTGTAATAAAGATATTGCAAACTAGTAACGAAAAACTTGTTCAACAGCTGGATCACAATATATTTTTCTATAGACGCTTCAATTACTTTACCTTTGGCGATTTAAAAGGTCAAAACCACAAAAACGGCACGTATATCTCTGCCAGTATAAAACTTTGTTGTTCAGATAATTAACAGACCGCATGTGGTTTCGTCGATGTTGCAAACATGTAACCTTTAGATGTGCTTCTACAACTAACAACTAACTTAAAGTTATAAACTTTCATATTTTGTTGTCGAGTTAGAATAATAAACTTTGACTACTTATTTATAAAAAGTGATATGATAACTTGTAGAGCTTGTATATTAAATTATTAATGAATCCTTATATAACTACACTCACTTTGGAGTAGATTTGATATACTAGGATAATAAGAGGTAAATCCAATGTACTTAACAAATTTGTTACATGAAGCCAATGTTTTTAAAAATTTGGTTAAAATGCGTAAGAAGAGGAACTTTACTTTGTATAATATAATACTAGTGTTTCAAAACCTGATTGGATAAATCAAACACAAATAAACCGGTCGGTTTTAAGTGAATTGTAGTCGATTTCTTTCTCCTTTAATTTATTGGCCAGTTAACGATGAACCAAAAGAGCTATCGATCATACTGTAGTTTTGTTTTATAACATAAGTTATAAGATAGTATATTGTTTCATAAAACTCATGTGGCCTAACTTAAGTTATGAGATAGTATATTGTTTGGGACAAAAAACTAATTTAGGTAATATGTATACCTCGATCACCCAATGTAGAGATAGTAGATTACTAAAGGACCTTCATATTCACACACTCCAAATTTTATTTTCACATCTCAAAACACCCTGCTTTGGTCAAAGCAGGGCGCTTTGGTGTAAAGTCAACAGACAAGGCCTGAGCCTGTCAGTCCTTGTCTATTGACCTGGTACCAAAGCGCTCCGTTTTGGCCAAAGCGATGCGTTTTGGTCTAAAAAGTACAAACTGAGATGTGTGGAGGGGTGATATTGTTTGCGGTGATATCGTTACTTTCATTCAATGGTGGAGGCAGAGTTTCAATGAAGGAGATGAAGTGCTTTGTTAAAAAATAAAAAAGGATAAAGTTATATTAATATTATCATTGGAAATGAAAAAGGAGAAGTTGGCGTGTGTCAGAAGTCCACCTTTAGCCAAATCAATTTATATCAAATTATTTATTACTTTGGTTAATTTATTGTAAAATTACTTATTTGTCAGGCATGTCAGAAGTCCACGTTAAGTCAAATTTCAATTTATATCAAATTATTTATTACTTCTCTCATCTCACTTTGTTCTTTTCAGACCTAAACGCCCCGCTTTGGCCAAAGCGGAGCGCTTTAGGGTAAAGTCAACAGACAAGGACTGGTCCTTGTCTGTTGACTTTACCCTAAAACGCCCCGTTTTACCCAAAACGAAGCGTTTTGGGGTGTGTGAATAGACAAAGGGCGTGTGTGAATAGTCTGGGCCTTACTAAATTTTGAATTTTTGTTACGCCTTTTCGGGGATTTTTGAGAAGCATTTACATTTGTTTAAAGAGTAAACTTCCGTTTTGCTCCCTGTGGTTTGGTCGTTTTAACGGTTTTGCCCCAAACCTTTAAAAATAGCCATTTTACTCCCTGATCTATGAAGCTTATCTCTATTTCACTCTCCGCCCATAACGCCATCCAATTCCTTTATTAAAACCTGGTCACATATTTTAGTTTTTTTCCGATCATCACTTGTAAAAAATAACCACTTCTTATTCTATTTCTCACCATTCCCTGTCTTCCTCCTCTACCACCACTCTCTACCTTCTCTCTAGAACCACCACCACCACCACTGGCCATTGACCACCGCCACACCACTACCAGGCGCCACTGCCACTGCTTGCCAACCACCACCAACTACCCCCTTCTCTCTAGAACCACGCTAATGACCTAAATTATATAAGTCAAAATGTAATGTTCTCTGTTTTCTAAGTATACAGCCTCTTCGAGCTTCAGATTCAAATCCTCAAGCAAACAAAAAAACAATAAAATAACATTGCAGTCTAAAATCATTTCACTTGTGATTCCAAAAATATTATTAATTATGGCATTAGCATACTAGATTTAAACTTGTTCCAACGACACAGTACCATCTAAATCCATAAGCTTTGCCATAATCGCTTCCACTTCATCTTTCGTAATCCATTTCTTCACCACAATCGACAATGTCTCCACCAAATCTTTCGCCTCTTTCAACCCGAAATCCGTAAACCCCCTCCCCCACCTCTTTAATAATCTTAATCTTCGTGGCCGCCACCGCACTAGCACCTGCGCCGAAACCGTGCACCGAACTCACACCGGTTACAGATGGGTCGTAAGTTGAGATTAAGGTAGTATGGTAAGTCACATAAGTGCAGAATCAAAAAAAAATATTAGGGTTTTTAAACTCAGATCTTGGTAAACGGATCTCAACAACCGATTATCTACAGCGCCTTCGTATCACACCCCTATAAAGCTTCGTGGATTTTAGATGCTTCATTGGTAAAGGGTTTCAGATGGAGGTGGTCTAGCTGCGATGGAGGTGGTGTGGCGGTGATTTGGGAGCTTTTGACATTCTAGAAAGTAAGGGGTAGTTGGTGGTGGTTGTTGACAAGTGGTGTTAGTGGTGGTGGTTTACAGAGAATTTAGAGATGGGTGGTAGAGAAAGAATAGAGATAGAGAAGGGATGAGAAAAAATGAATAAAAAAGGAAAGTTAACTCTAAATTTTATTTTTCTTATCAATAAAAAATATGTTAAAATTATCTTGGAGGAAAAAGACTAAAATGCCCCTCTTGTGAGGAGCATGTGACCAGAATTTAACAGTTGAATTGGATGACGTTAGGGGCTGGAAGTGAAATAGAGATAAGCTTCATAGATCAGGGAGTAAAATGACTATTTTTTAAAGGATTGTGACAAAACCGTTAAAATGACTAAACCACAGGGAGCAAAACAGAAGTTTACTCTTATTTAAATGTATCCTCATACTTTTTTTCTTTTTCCTAAACTGCCCTTCTTTTCTTTACATTCTAACAAATTGGTCCTCCTAATTTTCTCAATAACAACTAAATTCATTTTTGCAACATTTCACGTTCCACGTTTTTGTTTCACACTTTCACATCATAACGGAGAAATATGTTAAATAGCAACAAAACTTTGTTTATTTTACACTGAGCAATTTTTTTGTATACGTATAAGTCTAAACTGTCGTATAAAAATTTGCAACTACGGTTATCGTATACCTGAAGAATTTTCATGTATACACTTCATATTCACGAGTTCGCGCACACATGACTTATTTATTTATTTATTTATGTATTTTTTATTTTCTAATGATATATGAAACTTGTTATAAAACTGTTTTCAACATAATCATTAACAAATATATCAAAAAATAAATAAAACTGATTGCTGTTTTTATAAACTTGTGTGTAGACTTTAGAAAGTTTAGAAGGCAATTTAAGTTCAAGAATAGAAGGAAGGCTAATTACGTACATTTAAGCTTTGTAATATTAACTTATACGGTACCTAACTTTGTGATAAAGGTTTGTATCACCCCCTGCACCCCATATATAAAGAATAAATTCTATCTTTAGAAAATGTGCATATGGACCTATAGTTTTTTTTTGTTTTTTTTTTAATTTTTTTATATTCAGTATTGAAAATTTAGTTATGGTGGCATGTTAATAAATGGCTTTTATACAAACCTAAAAAAAGGTTTAAAAGAGAAAACTAATAAATGTACGTATATATATAATTTGGGTTAAACTATAGAAAGATAACGTTGGTGGGGTTTACCAACATATGTGTGTACACATGGCTACGTGTAATGGTGATTTGGGCTTGAGAGGGGCGATGCCACAGAAGCACTACGCCGACATAAACCCATGCCGCGAAGCCATGAGTGGGGCGTGGCCCTCCCTCCGCTGAGCCTGGTAACAGGCGTGGGTGGCTGTATAGAGGCGTTGGGCTCGTTGACTAATAGAGAAATTTCTTTTTTCAAAATAACAACCTATAAATACTAATTGTTTAACCATTTGATACATCATCTCCTACACCATTCTCAATACTATATTTTCTTTTTATATAAACTCTACAACCCATTCTATCTAATGAACCCAAATAATCTTTTAATCCTAACAATCCATTCAACCAACAATTTAATCCAAACAACCCATTTGACCCTAGAGTTTGTTACCGCCACCAAATGGAACCAAGCCAACCAATGTACGCTCTCATACAGAACCAAAATCCTCCCAACATAAACCAACATCCACCCAAACTCAATTTTTTTTCTTCCCAAAACACAATTTAAAATCACAAAATGAAAACACGAAAATAAAGCAGCTACAACATCACCAACCAAAGGAACCGTTCGCAAAAGTACGCCATGGACCAACGATGAAGAACTCACATTGGGCCGGCTTGGGTCGACGTGTCCAAGGAGACAAAGATTGGTAGCAATTTTCTTAAAATGTTTATTTTTGTTAATGTTTATCTTTTATAGTTTTTAATTTTGTTATTATTTTTTTATAGAAAATTATCAAACATCCATAGGTTTTTTGGAAACACATTTATCAATTTTCATAACACAATTGGCGAAGGTGAATATCATACCCCCGACATGACATCAACCAAAGGAAGGGAAATTAGGCTAAAGCTTGGTAAGTTTAACGTAGTCTAGAACAAGAATTTTAACAACCAACGAAATAGTACAAGTGATACCAATATTTTTTATGGATTTGTATGATGGGCATCAACAAGAGATTAGTTCGACGTTGTGAGAAATTGTTTAAAGTGGTTGTACGTCCTGATGAGGCAATCATCAAAAGGTTAAAAACATCATTTCCCAATGACTATAGTAGCATGGCTACTTTGGATGCTCGTTGTCAAATTAACCTCAATGACACGAATGATGACTTTGAAGGAACCAACATGCCTGTCCAGGAGGAACAAAGGGAGACGAGAAACATCTTCAATCGGTCCCGACTACAAACAGAGATTGGAAGGTTTAACGACCATGAATATGAAAAGATCGAGATTAAAAGGGTGAAGCGAATGATGGCGGATTTGGAATTCTAAAGAACAAACTTTGATCATTTTACTGAAAAGGGTCGTAAATCCTTAACGCCCTCACCACCCACTAAACCACCTAATTAATTTCCAAACCCAATAAAAAATTACGCATCACCTACTTTTAGAAATTGTTAGTTAATCCACAAAGTGATAATTAAAGGATGAGTTAGTTATTAAGGTATGAAAGAATTAAGGTATAAAGTGTTTGTTTTATATGTAATGTTTTTTTGAACGGCTAAATGGTTTTTTTAATTGGCTCCGTAATATGAAAAACTAAAAACAGTTTCATAAATGTGTGGATTCGATTGGCTTAGTTATACATATATCATCATCATCATACTCACTAAATCCCACCACTAGCAAAACTAAGGTAGGGTTTGAGGAGGGTAAGATGTAGACAATCTTACCTCTACCCCGTAGGAATAGAGATGATGCTTCCAGTGGGACCTCCGGCTCGATTGTTGTTTTGTATCAAGCCTTGGACCTAAAGCACATAACACTCAAACAATCGGGACAAAGACCGACTGGTGCATGCATTCCCTTGTCTTTCAGTTATCAACGCCATCACATAATGCATGATTAACCATCCGCCTCTTTTAACGTTATTTTCACGAAATTAGTAAAATAACATTAAAGCTAGTACCATTTCACTTTTGGCACTCGAATGCCCACATATATACATTATATGTGCACACCGTAAGCAGTCAGTTCACTTAGTTATACATATAAAAAGAATAAAGCTTTATCCCTTCACAGTTGACATATTTTTTGAAAGGCAACAAACTATACATAAATATAGTGCCAAAGCCACAGTTCAGATATTGTCTAAAACTTATCAAGTGTATATTCACATTTGTAAATTTACACTCGTTTAAATATTATTTTATAGCATAAATACATATAGAATAACACAGTTACATTTGAATTAGGGATGAGTTTTTTTTTTCCAAATACATGTACTCGTATTTATATCGTACCCGTACTTGTACCGATTTTAGGTATTTGGTACATGTATCGGTACCCAGTTTTATTGATTTTGGTATTCGGTATTTTTGGTATGGGTACGGGTAAAAACGGGTACTAGTATCGAATTTTATGTAGACCTTCAAAAGTTATTTTTATATTATGTTTTATTTTGTATTATGGTATTTATAGTACTCGTATTGATTTTACCTAGATGGTACTTATTTCGTATTGGTACTCGTACCACTTTTACCTATTTGATACTCGTACTATATTGGTATTTGGTACTCATGTCAATTTTTCCTATTTAGTACTCTTCCAAAAATTGTTGTTGCATCTCTTGCCAAGTGTGGATACTTGCGTAGGGCAAAGATACAAACCAGTCACGTGCCTAATCCTTCAACGAAAACTGAAATAACACCAACTTTACCTAATCCAGCGTGAACCCATGTCCCCCAATCATACTACACACTGCCTCGAACTCTACGATGTGCGCATAAGGCTCCTCGATAGCTTTCCCATGAAAAGTAAGGAGCATGTTCAAAATATGCGGTTTCGCTTCGAACGATCTATCCACATTACCTTGTGCAACCGGCATAACAATGGGTGAAGAGTGTTCCGCAATTTGCGGCCCAAAGTGACTCTCAACTTCTCGAATGTTGGGATCCGGAAATCTGGGATCCCTCTATGGATAACGTGGAGCTACCGGTGCTCGCTTAACTGGTGGTGGGGTGTAATACCCTTCCCCACCTCGAGGCTGTCTCTGCTGAAATAATGGTTGAGCCTGAGTAACTTCCTGATGTTACATACCTCCTTGATAACCCATGTACCCTTCATTTGTGCCTCATACTTCATCCCCATACCCATCTTCCCAAGTTCCAGTTCTTGCTCTATTTTCAACCAGCTCAAACATCACACCCGACCGATTCGGATGTGGAACTACATTTGGCTGATTCACAGCTCGCAACGGGTTTGGCTGTGGTGGTATTCGGCTTTCAAATGAGTAAGTTGCTGCCCCAATAATTTGGAAATCTCTAGTTGGAGCAGCAATTGGTTGGGTGGTGGAACTGGATAGTGGTGCCATGGGGATGTTTGTTGTTGTTGAGTTTGAGTTGGGTACGGGGGAGGTGGCGTTGGTGGCATCTCCATAACTGGCTATTGGTGTGAAGTTTGTTGTTGTGAGGTTGATTGAGTTTCTGGTGGGTCCATATTCTGAATTGTTGCTTTTCCTTTTAAAGCTGATCTGAGGAGCAGATTTTGCCTAGTAGTCTTCTCAATTTCTGGGTCGAAAAGCAGTGGTGAAGACTTTCCTGAAAACCTGGTATGCATGCAACTGAATCACCTGCACACAAGCAAACAAGAAAGATGCGCGTAATACCGAACGAAACAAAAACAAACAAAAGGAAATATTTTTGGATTTTTATGATTTTTAGAGAACAAGAAAAACAACTAATCTAAACTAACACTAAGCACACGAACTCCCGGCAACGGCGCCATTTTGGTGTAGCTGTCGTGGGCTAATCAAAAACCTATTTAAACTACGTAGATAGCGTAAGTAGGGTATCGAATCCACGGGGAATTTGTGGTTAGTGTAAAGAGTTTTGACTAAGAACTAAATTAACTAACTTGGGGGAATTTGATTGATTGTTTAGAAAAACACGAAAACTAAATTAAAGAGTTGTAATCAATATGAGAAAGATAACTTCCACCCGGAATCCCAATTACCCGTTTATCATCAAAACCTGTTTACCAATTCAGAACACCACATAGACATGGCCTCGGAATTAATGAATTTGGTTAATTATTAAGGATAGTTTTTAAGATTCACTATGCTACCTAATAACCCGTTTGTTTGCATCAATTACCCGCCAAGTTTACCAACCCGCTAACGATGCAAGGAAATCGCCAATACGCTTAATAAACGACAAATAATTCAAACACAAGAAACGTTTACCAAGAATCCAACACAAGTGGTCAAGCTGTACCAGTTACAACGAATACGTAAACAAGGTTCAATGAAAACACAGTAACAGTTCATCCGGGCAGAAGTCACGAAGAGCTTAGCCGCTCATGGTCGTCATCACAGCTTCAATAATAGTTTGGAATCGATCTGACATGAGAAACTGGCTTGATTGGGATGAAAACCTCTTCTAAATCGCCTCTAATGACTGCTGAGTTCGGAAAAACGGCTGCTAGGTCACAGAATGGAATCCCAAAAACATAATTTAACCCGACTTAAATATTTCCCGCAATTGACCTCTCCCGCGCGTCGTGAGAGAGTCATCAGCAGCTGGCGCGTGTCGCCTGGACTACACAAACCGACCCCACAATTAACACCTGTCGCGCGTCGCGACAGGTCTCTCGATCTCCCCCGCGTGGCGCGGGAACTACCATCTGAATTTCTTTTTTTCCAACTTCCAGCTCCTTCCAGCACGCGTTTATCCGCTCGTTTTGCACTGTTTAGCCTGAAACGACGCACGCACATTAAATAGTAATACCGAACCGACTAAACACTCATATATACATAAAACTGACTCGAAACACACAAAATAACACTAAATATTAACCACACATCACATCCCCACACTTATCTTTTTTCGTCCCCGAAAAAGTTATTTGCAATGGAATCACAACTAAACACATTAGCACTCAATACCTTTAATTACTTTATTTATCAGCAATCCAACCATATGCTAATCACGATTGCAGGTATCTTGTCCACTTAAACCCAACCTCCAGCTTCCATGTCCTTATCCACGATCCATTTAGGTTCAAGTGATTATAGTTATCTATGGACCCCACTCCTAAGAGACTATAACTCCACCTATTCCCATCTCAAGCCCAAAAGATTAAAAGATTTATAATCTACCGTCTTATATAAAAAACCTTTATATTATTCCGATTAAACTTTATGATGGATAGATGGATGATGTTGTGAGCTTTACATGCTTTTGTATACGATCTGTTTAGCGGACATACCTCGCATGAGTCACCATCCCCGCGATTAATGCCATAAACCTCACACGATTTTTTTAACTCCACCTAGAGGGTGTGTACCGTATTGTCGCCATCCCCGCGACAATACCATAGGCTTTGTTTTCCTTTTTTTAACACGTAGCTCAAATGGATGGATGGAATGATTTTTTTTCGGGCGCCACCTTGTTTCGGATTTGTTTTCACAAAAAGAAACAGATGTGCCAATTTAATCGGAAAAATTTATAAGCTTTTTATTTATAACGTACCTCTTATGCTCCCCATAGTTTCAGTTTCGCCATAGCTCCTAAAGCGGGTACCCACTAGACTCCTACTTTTAAGTATATTATATCGCTTCAAAGAAACCCTTCAACTGGCTAGGCCTACCCACATATCCCGAATTATACGCATGACCGACCATTATTATTTCATATCTATAGTAATCAAATGCTAACATGTCGGTTATACCTATCATCTTCCATTTTTCGCAAACGCTTCACGAGACATTTTCGAATTTTCTATTTTTTTTAAACACAAATACCAATAACACAAGACAGTATAACGACGACTAACACACTAAACTAGACACTAGTTTCCCCTCTCCACACTTAATTCCTACATTGTCCTCAATGGAGCGAGAAACTACCTAATGACCAATAAACGAAGAAAATAATAAAAAAATAAAACTAACAATAAATAAATAAACAAACTGAAACAGATTCCCCTGATTTACTTCTCTGATCTGCACCTGTCTAGTTCCATGCCTCCTCTCCAACATGCTCGCCACTATTTTCACACAACACACTTACGCACCAACCACGCATATTCTATCACATCAGCACAACCATAACAAACATAACATATATAAATACGCCCAACTGGTTAACCCTGTACATTTCCCACATGAGAGTTAGTATCAAATTTAGTACAGACCATAAGTATCCGAATCAAAACAAAAATAAAGGAAAAGTACATCATAACCCAAAATTACCGGCGGCTATCATACCAAGTACCTACTCCTCCTCGTCGTCGCCGCCACCAGCCGGCTCATCTGCCATCTGCACATCATCGCCACCCTGCGGCTCTCCCCATCCTGGCTGCGTAAAATGCTGCGGCGGGAACCAAGCAGGAATGCCTATGTGCTGCTGCTCCATCATGTACCGAAGCATGCTCGTCTGCATCTCACACCCATCAACCATAGTATCATACACATTTTCCAGCGTCAGCAGATCTGGCCTCGGTGGCCTCAACGGATACTATGGTCTCGGTCGCTCAATCCTAGGAACAACAGACTGACGATGTGTGTGAGACCCGGCTTGCATAGCCTCAGCTGCTGGAGTACCTCCTGGTGGTAATGTCTGCGGTCCAACCTTAACCGGCTTCCAACGAAGCGGTTCATCCCACTCAATCACATTCGCCTATTTCAGTGTTTCCACACTGAACGACACCGTCACTTGACCCGGGGTGAGGTGTATCTCAGGATACCGAACAAAAGCATCACAATGCATCGCCAACCTAGTAACATATGGACCCAACTCCAACTGCGTATCAACACCTGACCTCCTAACCTTAAGAAACTGAGATAACAACACTGTAGCCAAGTTGGCTTCCTTCCCCGTCACCAGGCAATAAAGGCAAAACAGATCCGTCATTTTCACCTTATCAGTCCCACTTTTCCTAGTAACCAATGTACACGCCGAAATCCTGTGCACATACCTCAGAAACGGGTCCCTAATCGATAACTCAATAGCATCGTCGACCATACAGTATCAGCAATGGTTCCCCAAAATGTTTTCAACTCAGACTCCATAATCCACTCATGCCTATACTCTCGCTTCTTCGTTGGGCCTCTCCATGCCTGTTGGAACCTCTCATTCGGCCCATAAAACCCAAGGGCCCTAGCAAACTACTCAACACTCCAAACATAACGCTGCTTACCCAAACTGAACGACAAGGAATCCGGCTCAACATACTTATCCGCGTCATGCCTAATGGTAGAGTGAAACTCTACCGTTAGCTCAGCATAATGCGGCTCATCACATCTCAATGCCAACAACCAACAAGGACCAAGAAATTCCTCCATCCTTTGTCTCTGACCCAGCATCTAACATTGCCCAATTAAAAGTACGATGTTTATACAGCTTCATATGACAAAACTTCTCACGCCTTTCATGCTCAGCACTACCAATCTCAAAATCCAATAAAGTGTGATCCCTCAACACCCTTTGTGCCAATGGAATTATGGGTGTTTTTGGCATTGGACGCTCCTCCGGCCCATTATATCTATACTGAACTCGGATCTTCTTCCTCTTCCTCGAACCTGCTTGACTTGATCCTTCACCTGACATTCTAAATCACAACAAAAGCAACACAAAAGAATCAGTAACCTGCTGATGACATTTGTATCCGTATAGCATTTCATTCGCGGATACAAATGCATAGCACAAAAACCATCGAAAATTTCACTTAACACATGCCACTTGATGATCCGGTTAGCCCGTTCGAATGGAGGTTGCGTACGAACAAACCAACCGAAATTCAAAAACTTTCTTTGTTAAGTGTTTAACATGTGTTAGTGAATTGCGAATCATTCCGAAAAAGCATAAGGAAACTTTTTGTAGTTTTTCGGATTTTTTTTATTATTATTAATTTTTTTTAATTCAGAAAACAAACAACTAACTAAAAATACTTAACTAACGAGCTACCCAACATCACCATTGCTATTGTCATCCAACCACACCACAATCCGACCCTATTTCTTCCTTACTTCTACCTCCCAATGGTTTCTTAGCACACAACTTTCACGCCTAACTTCTACTTCCCTTAGACCGTTTCACCTTCTATGTGCTACACAATTACCGCTAAACTTCCGGTTATTACCACTTCTTAAATCCCAAACATGCCCTCTACATTCAATCAACATTTATCTCAACCATTCTAACCATTTTGCCACATTCACTCCTAGCCTACGGCTCCTAAACAACGACTGTCCCACACATTCAACATCTCCCAACTAGTGTCAAACCCTAGTAGTCAGATTTTTCAACACATTCAACCTAGGTCTGGAGCCAAAACATCATCATCCCTACTCGTGACACTTTTAAACAACCCTCTTAACATCAACCAAACCGCCACTAAGAACATGCATCTTAACTCACAATCAAGCATAAACAACCAAATAACATTTAAAAATTAAGGATTTCATACCTGATTCGTGAATAAAACTGGAAAAATATCAAAAACTTTAGAAAAGTTCCAAGCTTGACCGGAGATGGTGACCGGAAGTTACAAATCCGGCGATGGTGGTGGTGGAATCGGGTTGTAGGATGGATATATGGAGGACTTGAGTGAAGATTTGTGGTAAAATCGGGTGAATTTAAGGTGGATTGATGGGTTTTGCGGTTAGGATTCATGTGGGAGAGAGGGGTTTTGGTAAAAAGAGTTTTGACAAAAAGTGGCTGTGTTCGCGATCTAATATGCAGATCAGCAGGTGCCATCTCCTGCGCGTCGCGATAGCTTCCATGACCTCCCTGGCGTGTCGCGGGGAGGGTTATTTTGACTTGTTGACTTGGCCTCCCCGGCGCGTCGCGGGAGGATCCTTGTCCCCTGTCGCGTGGCGCCTGGAAGCCCAATTTCCAGCTGGTTTGCCAAAATTTTGAGGTTTCATGCCTTAGAAAATTTTTTGGTTTTTCAAAATTTTCAACTCCCTTACCCCCCAAACGAAATTTTATGAACTTTTTCCACAAAACACTTACCTGGGGCTCCTTTCTACATGGATTTCTTCTCCGAACCATCTCACGCTCCTGAAACACTCCGAAAACATACCAAAAACAACCGAAAAACATGAAAAATGACCGAAAAACACATTTTCGGGCCTCAAAATCATGATTCTACCCCCCGAACAAATGTGCATTGCCCTCAATTGTACTTAGAACTTAACCAAACCTCTTCAAACTTCCCCACACTTGATTAAAAGCACGGTGAACATCAGTAACTCGAAAGAAATACTATGGAAGAAGAACAAAAAGGAAAATACTACATACCTTAGGCGGCCTCCTAAGAGCGCTAAGTTTTAGATCTTCAGCCAGATCGTACCTGCACGTTATTCGTCGTACGCACGAACGGTGCTCACAAATAGCACCTCCACATTCTTACCCGGGCCATTTATCTCCTTCGCATTGTAATACGGCTTCAGTCTATGCCCATTCACGGTTAGCCGGAGATGATCATCATAGTCCTCTATCTCCACATCTCCATGTGCTCCTACTTTCGTTACACGGTAAGGACCTGCCCACTTACTCTTTAGCTTGCCAGGGAACAACTTCAGCCTGGAGTTGTATAACCACACCATCTGACCAACTTCGAACACTTTTGGCTTTATCTTTGCGTCATGCACCTTTTTCATCTTATCCTTATATGCTGCAGCACAATCATATGCCTCATTCCGAATTTCTTCAAGCTCGCTCAATGTCAACTGTCTCTCCTTACCTGCAGTATCATAGTCAGTATTGACCTATTTAACCGCCCAAAAGGCGCGGTGTGCAATTTCTACCGGTAAGTGACACCCTTTCCCATAGACCAAGCGATACGGTGTTGTTCCAATCGGCGTTTTGTACGCCGTACGATATGCCCACAGAGCGTCATCCAACTTCTTAGACCAATCCTTGCGGTCAGCTCGTACGGTTTTTTTGTAAAATTTCTTTAATTTGCAGGTTAGAGACCTCGACTTGCCCACTCGTCTGAGGATGGTACGGAGTGGCAATTCGATGGTCGACACCATATCTTTTAAGTAGTTTGCCAAAGTTGAAAATTTTGAAATGGGATCCCCCATCACTTATGATCACACGGGGAATACAAAATCTAGAGAAAATGTTCGACTGAACGAACTTGCAAACTACCTTATGGTCATTGGTCTTGGTGGCAATGGCCTCAACCCAATTAGACATATAGTCTACCGCCACCAAGATATACGGATTACCAAACGAATTCGGGAATAGGCCCATAAAGTCAATGCCCCATACGTCAAAAATATCGACAAAAAGGATTGGCTGCATGGGCATCTCATCCCCCTTCGAAATACTGCCCATCTGTTGACATCGCACACAATTTTTAGCATATTCAAAAGAATCACGAAACACCGTAGGCCAATATAGCCTACAAGATAGCACTTTTTGTGCCGTTTTCTGCCCACTGAAATGTCCTCCACATGCGGACTCGTGCACCAAGGACAAAACTTAAGGAATTTCATCATCCTCAACGCACTTGCGGATGATTTGATCAGCACCCACTTTAAACATGTCAGGCTCGTCCCATATGTATTGTTTTGCCTGTGACAAGAAGTGTGCCTTCCTCGGTTTTGACCAATGCTCCGGTATGATATCTGAATTAGCATAGTTAGCAAAATTAGCAAACCAAGGTTGAGTATCAATAGCTAATAAATGATCATCAGGAAAAGTCTCCAGAATGTCATTCTCTGGCCTATCCATCTCATTCACCACTCGCGATAGGTGATCCACCACCACATTCTCACTTCCTTTCTTATCACGGATATCCAAGTCAAATTCCTGTAACAGAAGGATCCATCTTATAAGTCGTAGCTTAGCATGCTGATAGCAGAATGGTCAGAAAACACAATTACTTTACTACCACAAATATAAGAACGAAATTTGTCTAAAGCATAGACAATAGCTAGAAGCTCCTTCTCTGTGGTGGTGTAATTCAACTGAGCATCCGCAAGCATCTTGCTCGCATAGTATATCGCCACCGGTTTCTTGTCCACCCTCTGTCCCAACACTGCACCTACTGCATAGACACTAGCATCACACATTATTTCAAACGGAAGTGACCAATCAGGGGATTGTAATATAGGTGCCTCAACTAACTTTTGTTTCAGTGTTTCAAAAGATTTCTTACAATGTTTATCAAACACGAATGGGACATCTTTTAACAAAAGGTTACATAACGGTTTAGTGATTACTAAAAAGTTTTTGATGAACCGTCTGTAAAAACCGGCGTGTCCAAGAAAGGAAAGAACTCCTTTGACACTCGTGGGCGGTGGTAATGTGGAAATTACTTTAATTTTAGCATGGTCAACTTCAATCCCTTTACTCGAGACAACGTGTCCCAACACGATGCCCTCCTGTACCATGAAATCACTCTTTTCCCAACTGAGTACCAGGTTTGTTTCAACACATTTTTTTAGCACACGGGTCAATTGTTCCAAACATGCCTCAAAAGATGTGTCAAAAATCGAGATATCATCCATGAAAATCTTCAAAGACTCCCCGACCATATCTGAAAAGATACTCATCATACACCTTTGGAAGGTGGTCGGGGCATTACACAATTCGAATGGCATTCGCCTAAATGCAAAAGTACCATACGGACATGTAAATGTGGTCTTTTGTTGATCGTCAGGATGTATCGCTATCTGATTATAACCTGAGTAACCATCTAAAAAACAGTAATCTTTCTAACCTGCTAGCTTTTCCACAATCTGATCAATGAATGGTAACGGAAAATGATCCTTTGAAGTAGCTGCATTCAATTTATAATCAATCCAAATCCTCCACCCGGTTACCGGCCGGGTGGCTACTTCCTTACCATCCTCACCTAACACAATTTGGATGCCTGCCTTTTTGGGTACTGTCTGAGTTGGACTCACCCAAGTGCTGTCTGAGATTGGATAAATGATCCCGACATCCAACCACTTCAAAACTTCCTTCTTCACAACTTCCCGCATGTTCGGGTTCAACCTTCGCTGCTGATCTCGAGCTGGCTTTGCTCCCTCATCCGTAATAATATTGTGCATGACGATGGATGGACTGATCCCCTTTAGATCCGCAATCATCCACCCAATTGCAGCCCGGTTGGCTACCAATACTTCCATTAAAGCTTTTTCCTGTTCAGATGTTAAATTGGAAGCAATAATTACCGGTAATGTGTCGTTGTCACCCATGAAGGCATACTTCAAATGCTTCGGTAACGTCTTCAACTCAACTTGTGGTGGTGATTCAAGAGACGGCTTTAATTGAGTGTCAATCTGATCCGGTAAGCTCTCAACTTGATGTGTCCAATTTGGCTTCACCTCTCTAGCCGCCATCGCCTCCAACTCTTCTTCTGCATACTCCAACTCTAGCTCAACTTTTGCTAACTCCCTGTCACACATAAAACACGTCTCCATAGCGCCATCCCCACTCTCATGAGGGTGACACCCGTCAATAATATCTGCCATGAAGCATTCATCATTGACTGGAGAATTAGATGCACGAGAAAAAGCATTTAAACGAACTTTACGATTACCAAACGTGATGTCAACAGTACCATTCCTACAATCAATTAATGCGTTAGCAGTCGCTAAAAATGGTCTACCAAGTATGACATTAGGTTGTTTAGTGTTTTAAATTTGCACATAATCAAGAACCAAAAAGTCAACCGGGTAATAGAATTCCTCTACCTTAACTATGACATCACGCAAAATCCACCGGGGTAGTTTTAATGTCAAATCGGCCAACACCACAGTGGTGTCGGCTTGCTTCAAAGGGCCAAAATCGTATTGATCGTATAAACTCCCGGAAGAATGCTAACACTAGCTCCCAAATCCAACAGTGCCCGACTCATCTTAAAATCACCCACTTGAATAGGTATTAAAGGGGCACCGGGATCTCTAAGTTTCGGTGGGAGGTCACCCAACAAAACGACACTCACTTTTTCGGTTAAAGCAATTTTCTTTGGAAAGTTATTGTGCCGTTTTTGGGTACACAACTCCTTCAAGTACTTCGCATATGCCGGAACCTGTTTAATGGCATCTAAAAGCGAGAGGTTAATTTTCACTTGTTTAAAAACTTCCCACATCTTATCTTGTTGTGGGCCCCGTTTATTAACCACTTTCTTTTCCGGGTTGATTAAAGCTTTAGGAAACGGGACGGTATTACCCTTCGTACCCTTTTCCTTCATATCAACCGGTTCAGTTCCAACTACCCTATTTTGTTTTTCTTGAAAATTTAATTCCTGATTTTCAATAGGGCCGATAGGTTCCGGTTCTGCATCTGACTCATGATCCTCATCAACTTCCTCCACCAAACCCTCAACAAACGGTGGAGGATTCCCAACCTGATTATCATAAACTTTCCCAGAACGAAGAACACTTACCTGATTAATTCTGGCATTAGATGAGCTCCCTTGATGTTGGGGTTTCTTCGTGGTGTCACTGGGCAACCGGCCCGTATCATTCCTTCCATTTGCCACTTCAGCTGCTAACTGAGCTACTTGCTTCTCCAAAGCTTGATGCGACTTGGCTTGCAACTCTTGATCCTTCTTGATTTGCTTTAAGAGCTCCATAATCTCGCCATTAGATACTTCATTGTTGTTGCTTGCCTTGTTCTGGTCTTGGCCTTGCGAATAATTCCTTTGATTCCCTCGATTGTAACTCCCTTGATTGTAATTTGAGTTGTAATTTGCTTGACGGCACTGATACGGTTGATTTCCTTGATTCGGTACCTGAAAATTAGGATTCAACTGGTTAGTAGTATTACCGTATCTAAAATTCGGGTGATTACGCAAACCTGGATGATATGTGTTAGCATTCATATCATAATTCTTTTGTTCGTCGTAAACCATGTTAACATCCTCCCCGGCCGCAACAAATGTACCCGAGCATTCAGTCGAAGTATGGCCCAAATCATTACAACTACCACAAACCGGAATGGTTTGCGCCGTATGCAATGCATCTCTACCACTGTCTAAACCTTTAAATTTCGCAAGCTGCTTCTCCAACTCCTCTTTTTCCCTTTCCAACTGAGCAACTCTAGTAGAAGAAGTACCCACACTAGTCGACGAAGTAGTTGAATACTTCTTTGTACGATCAGCTTGTGCTTGTCTTTTTGAATCCCCTGCACAAATCTCCAAGTAATCCCAATCCACATCTACGTGATTCCTCAAGAAAGTTCCACCAGTTATGGCCTTTATATCACGTGTATCCTCATTAGACATCCCATCGTGAAAAGCAGTGATTAACTCCCATCTTGGTATGCCACAGTGAGGGCAATTTCGAAGCAACTGGTTAAACCGCTTCCACGACTCATACAACAACTCACCCGGAAGTTGCTGAAATTCTCTAATGGCCACTCTCCCCATCTTGGTTCATTGTGGCGTATAGTAATCTTCCAAAAATTGTTGTTGCATCTCTTGCCAAGTGTGGATACTTGCGTAGGGCAAAGATACAAACCAGTCACGTGCCGAATCCTTCAACAAAAACTGAAATAACACCAACTTTACCTGATCCGACATGAACCCATGTCCCCCAATCATACTACACACTGCCTCGAACTCTGCGATGTGCGCATAAGGCTCCTCGATTGCTTTCCCATGAAAAGTAGGGAGCATGTTCAAAATATGCGGTTTCGCTTCGAACGATCTATCCACATTACCTTGTGCAACCGGCATAACATTCGGTGAAGAGTGTTCCGCAATTTGCGGCCGAAAGTGACTCTCAACTCCTCGAATGTTGGGATCCGGAAATCTGGGATCCCTCTGTGGATAACGTGCAGCTACCGGTGCTCGCTGAACTGGTGGTGGGGTGTAATACCCTTCCCCACCTCGAGGCTGTCTCTGCTGAAATAATGGTTGAGCCTGAGTAACTTCCTGATGTTGCATACCTCCTTGATAACCCATGTACCCTTCATTTGTGCCCCATACTTCATCCCCATACCCATCTTCCCAAGTTCCAGTTCTTCCTCTATTTTCAACCGGCTCAAACATCACACCCGACCGATTCGGATGTGGAACTACATTTGGCTAATTCACAGCTCGCAACGGGTTTGGCTGTGGTGGTATTCGGCTTTCGACCGGGTAAGTTGCTGCCCCAATAATGTGGAAATCTCCAGTTGGAGCAACAGTTGGTTGGGTGGTGGAACTGGATAGTGGTGTCATGGGGGAAGTTTGTTGTTGTTGAGTTTGAGTTGGGTACGGGGGAGGTGGCATTGGTGGCATCTCCGTAACTGGCTCTTGGTGTGAAGTTTGTTGTTGTGGGTTGATTGAGTTTCTGGTGGGTCCATATTCTGAATTGTTGCCTAGCAGTCTTCTCAATTTCTGGATCGAAAAGCAGTGGTGAAGACTTTCCTGAAAACCTGGTATGCATGCAACTGAATCACCTGCACACAAGCAAACAAGAAAGATGCGCGTAATACCGAACGAAACAAAAACAAACAAAAGGAAATATTTTTGGATTTTTATGATTTTTAGAGAACAAGAAAAATAACTAATCTAAACTAACACTAAGCGCACAAACTCCCGGCAACGGCGCCATTTTGATGTAGCTGTCGTGGGCTAATCAAAAACCTATTTAAACTACGTAGATAGCGTAAGTAGGGTATCGAATCCATGGGGAATTTGTGGTTAATGTAAAGACTTTTGACTAAGAACTAAATTAACTAACTTGGGGGAATTTGATTGATTGTTTAGAAAAACACGAAAACTAAATTAAAGAGTTGTAATCAATATGAGAAAGATAACTTCCACCCGGAATCCCAATTACCCGTTTATCATCAAAACCTGTTTACCAATTCAGAACACCACATAGACATGGCCTCGAATTAATGAATTTGGTTAATTATTAAGGATAGTTTTTAAGATTCACTATGCCACCTAATAACCCGTTTGTTTGCATCAATTATCCGCCAGTTTACCAACCCGCTAACGATGCAAGAAAATCGCCAATACGCTTAATAAACGACAAATAACTCAAACACAAGAAACGTTTATCAAGAATCCAGCACAAGTGGTCAAGCTGTACCAGTTACAACGAATACGTAAGCAAGGTTCAATGGAAAACACAATAACAGTCATCCGGGCAGAATTCACGAAGAGCTTAGCCGCTCATGGTCGTCATCACAGCTTCAATAATAGTTTGGAATCGATCTGACATGAGAAACTGGCTTGATTGGGATGAAAACCTCTTCTAAATCGCCTCTAATGACTGCTGAGTTCGGAAAAACGGCTGCTAGGTCACATAATGGAATCCCAAAAACATAATTTAACCCGACTTAAATATTTCCTGCAATTGACCTCTCCCGCGCGTCGTGAGAGAGTCATCAGCAGCTGGCGCGTGTCGCCTGGACTACACAAACCGACCCCACAATTAACACCTGTCGCGCGTCGCGACAGGTCTCTCGATCTCCCCCGCATGGCGCGGGGAACTACCATCTGAATTTCTTTTTTTCCAACTTCCAGCTCCTTCCAGCACGCGTTTATCCGCTCGTTTTGCACTGTTTAGCCTGAAACGACACACGCACATTAAATAGTAATACTGAACCGACTAAACACTCATATATACATAAAACTGACTCGAAACACACAAAATAACACTAAATATTAACCACACATCAATACCTAGCTTTGTTCAAATTCGGTGCCGATACTGGTTTAGGTACATTTACTGTACCAATCCCATCCCTAATTTGAACTTTATATTTTTTAACATGTACATTCACAATTAAATTTACAACGTAAATGTAAATGTGAATTTTCACCATGAAACAATTTTCGAAATCATGTTAACTCACAGTGTACTAATCCATAGAGTAACTTAAATTTGAATTAAATTACTTCACATATGACACAATGTGATTCACACTATGATTCACAACGTAAATCATATGTTAATGCACACATAAGTACCTAACATTTGAACTAATGTTAAGCCATGAGTGACTCCATTGAGAAACAAGAAAATGAATGTTTGGTAATTGTGATTGATTGGATTTCAAAAGTGGTATTACATGAGAGTTTTATACAATGTAGATATTTTTATAATCTTCCCTTTATTTTTACTAATTACAGTGCGTTTAATATTCTCTCGCAAGCTAAAGTGAATTACATGTAGCTTGAAACATGGTATCTTGTTTCACTCTAGGAGTCTGTTACGGTTTAATTCAAAATGATTATATAACAATTTGATTTACAATTCTCAACTAATTAATACTTTATAGTTAGAATAAAGTGACAAATTAAAAAAAATTTAACTTTGTTGGATTGTAGCATTCGGTTACGACTTAAGAGAGGGGGATCTAGTGTACCACTTCAACCACGAAGTAACTGACGTGACCCCTCATCCCTACTTCCTTTTCTCTTCTAGTTGAGTGGTAGTCCCATGGTTTTTCCAAATGGGACGAATTTTGCTCCGAGTTAAGTTATAGGGTTTTCTAAGTTGTGGGTTTTCTCCTAGAAGGGTGAGTCGGGTCATCATGCTCTGTTCTTCTTCGGGTGGAAGGAAGATCCATTTGTCAGGATATTCCGGGTGTCCCGATCTTTGCTATAAAAAAGAAGTATTTTTTTCTTGATTGTTTGTTCATGGTGGAGCCAACATAGATCCCTACCCGATGATGATTATTACTTGGTAGTAAGTAGGATGTCAAAATCATTAACATAATCGAAAAGTGTTTAATGATTCTCAAAATCCAATAAAATGTTCCCATATGCCTGCCGATCACACCTACTACTTACCTGCCGCCATTAAACTTTTAAATTAACAAAAGTGGTCTTTGAGTTTTATCTAATCTTTCTACACTAGCCCAATTGTTTTGTTTTTCACACTTCTCATCCAAAATAAAATTTAAGGTCATACCATATGTTAGTCTAACTAAAAAAAATCTAGTTATATGGTATGACTTGACAATGATATTTAACAAAGTGGAAGAAAACATATATCAAAGAGTTAGGTGTTGTTCCTTCCATATGTTTTGATTAGTTTTGTCTTTTCAGTCCAAATTCTTAAATGCGAGAAGTCTACAGAGTTATGAATGTGGATACCCGCAAAAGTGATGTATTATGACACTCTTCAAATCCTCAATGAATATCCATCATCAAAGAATGTCTCGTTAAAACCTTATACTATTTTAACTTCAATATAAAACGACACGCAATATATTAATTTGGTCTTTCACGACCAACTTAGAACCAACTGATATACTTCTTGGATCACTTATGTTATACCATAAAAACCTTATTAAGAAAACTGTATGAAACAATACTTAAAAGGAAAGGAAATGAGTGCAACACACATAGTATTGCTCATTTAGTGTATACCGTTCAAGCGACATCGACCAGTATATTTGTAAAAGTTGCTCAAAAACGTTTCTAGGCAATAATTATTAGTCTCCCAAACTAACGTTTGATCAAATCAGACAAACATCTACTCAACAATCATTCTTTATTATTAAATGATCAGTAATTAGGGTATTTATAGGATGAAGTTTATTCATATTTAGACGTTTCAACATCTTTTAGAATTTGTTGATTGATAGGCAAAAATTACCATTATATAATTGCTCAATCTATACTTCGTTACTAATACTTTTTTCTTTACCAATATCTTGCATTGCATATGTTTCTTTTGACTTTGAAGTCTTTTCAATCTCTTAAGAACAAAAATGATATTTAAATCATTAACATATATACTACGATTATTGTATAACCCAAGACTATTCTTCTGATCCAAGGTCTGGTCACATCACATTTATATTTTTTTTTATTGAGCAGTGGCGGACCGAGAAAATATTTTAAGGGATGCAAACGAGGGGATTAACCAATTTTTCTAGGGATGTGATCGGATTTTGTCCTATAAAATACAATATTTTTTTTTCAAAGGGTGCGTCCACCCAACTAGGACTCTATCTAGGTCCGTCCCTGTTAATGAGGTATCTATTGAGTCCATTATATAGATCTTGTTAACTTTATAAATATATATTTTATTTTATTTTTTAAATTATGGTTTCAATGTTTCGGACATTTATGATCACTCATAGACTTTCATATAAAAAAAATTTGAAGGGTATAAAGTTGTGACTACATCCAAGAGAAAAATTTGAAGGGTTTTTAATTACTATGAAATTTGCTAAACTAGTATTAAGTACCCCGCGTTGCGGTGGGGGCATAAAATCATGTCCAATAGCATCAATTCGACACAATCGTCAACGACCACCAACGCTGAAGTTGTGGCGTGTCAAAGCGAAGAAATAGACCGGAGCGTAGAACATTTAAAAAACTAACTAAGTCGATCTAGGACTCATGCGTTACGACGAACCTGTCAAATGAGAAAAAAATAGACGTAAAAAATTCAACAACACATGGACGTTGCGCCATGTTAACTCGAAAAATTATGAACGACACATAAAAACGTTGAATTACACACGCACGTTGCGCTATGTGAACTCACAAAATGTAGTACGAAATGTAAAACGAAAATTTGGTAAGGATGAAAAGTGTAGGGCAAAGCTTGAAAGTAAAAAAGTTGTGAGTTTAAATTACAAAAGATAAAAAGTTTTTGGCTAAAAGTATAAAAAATCAATTTTGTTAGGTTAAAATTGCAAGAAACCGAAAGATAGAGCATATAAAAAAATAACAAAGTCAATCAATGACTCACACGTTACGACGAACCTATGAAATTCATAACAATAGACGTAAAATCTTGAGCGAGTATGGACGTTGCGTCGTATTACCCTGCAAAATTATGAACGATGCGTAAAAAACATTGAGCCACACACGTCGGTTGTTCCGTGGTAACTTGTAAAATTTAGTACGAAACAGTGAAAGACGAAAAATATTGGGACCAAAGTTAAATATAAAAAAGTTGAGGTTAAATTATAAAGAATTCAATTTTGTAAAGTTAAATTGTAAGAAATACAAATAATTGGGTTAAAAGTAAAATTTTTAATTTTTTTTAAAACCACCCAAAGCATATGTTACAACACCCTCATACATACATATGTTACTAATTTATAATACGTAAATATTTAAGAATCATAGCATCAACTACACAGGAATCATGTTTCTTTATGCCGATGACCCAGAAACCAATTGGTTTGTGGAGAGGTGGGAAGGTTTTTCCTTCGGGATTCCTGTTCGGGTGACGCCGGTTCGAATCACGGGTTATGCAAATTTATGCAAAGCCTCCGGACGAAGGGTTGAAACAGCCCGCATGCACGTGGATTCAAACTCGGGGGGAGGGGGGCTAGGTCGCTGGCCACGGTCCTAGTCATGTGAGCTATTTGACGTCCAAAAAAAAGGCTTGGTCTATTCGCACACGTTTTTTGTCTTTTTGCACACCCAAAGCGTCGTGCTTTGGCCAAAGAGCAACGCTTTAGGCTTGGTCAACAGACAAGGACTCTGTCAGTCCTTGTCTCCAAGCCCAAAGCGCGACGCTTTGAATGTGCAAAAAGACAAACATCGTGTGCAAATAGACCAAGCCAAAAAAATCATGTTTCTTTATAATCACAACATGGTATTTGTGTAAACCTTTACGCCACAATCTTGCTTTATGCCTCACAAATTTATCATTCCCTTTTACTTTTTCAAGCGAATCTAGTTCACGCATTTTCAAACATCTTTCTATTTGACCAATTGTTTATGAGCATACTAGCTTAGAGCCCGCGTGTATACGTGATTTAACAAATGAAAATTCTTTGAATTTGTTCTGCTTTAAATGAAAATAAATTCAGTATAAATAAAATTTTACATTATATAAAGGAAAAGTTAAATGTATATTATAAGTCATAAAAGCTAAATAATTCATATATTTCTAAACATTTCCTTGTATACAAAATAGAATGTTTTATTTGTAACACTACTATCTCTGTCTAATAGTAGTAATTTTACAACGACTCAATATAATATTGAAAAATGATGATTTGGGTCAAGGGAATCTAAACCCGAATCCATATTGACTTTTTGCCCAGCCACTTTGAACCATCTGATTTGTCATCTCAAATTATGATTAACATTTATAAGAAAATAAAACAATTTTTCAAAGAATCATTAGCAACTTTATTAATATCAAATATTCAACTGAAGTAACCGTAAGTTAACATCAAATATTCAACTAAAGTAACCTTAAAATTTACAGTTGAAGTATTGTAAAAAGTTAATGGAAATAAAAAATATACAACTAATCAATTGATACAAAAGCTAAAACTAAATACCGTATTTATAAGAATTGCCGGTAACAAACTGTGTATCTGACTTACATGAATTCAAGTAATAACATTCTTGAATTATCAGGCTTAAGTTCGAGTGTCCTTCAGTCTTTTCCTCCAGCCAGTCTCTTTGATTAATGTTGCTACGGTATGTACATCTTGTTAATCATCATGTCATGTACATCATTTATAACGGTAAAGATTTAGAAGTAGGAAAAAATAACGATAAAGATTTAGAACAACTACGGATAAAAAATGTTTTAGGTTAACCTAACCCACCTTGTATCAAAATTATACATTTTGACCTGGCTCACCCGTGAACCGCAAATTGTGCTACCTCTAGAGAAAATTGTTTTTTCAGTAAGATATACATGGAAGGAAGATAAGCTCCTTTTAAGTAAAGCTGGAAATTCTCATGTCGACTTCTCTTATTTATGTTTTCAAAAAGTATTGCTTTATATCCATACCAAAACCTACAGCCACTACCTGTTCTGAAATAGAATTCAACAACAGAGATACCGTCATGAGATTCGAGTTTTGAAGTGCAAATATTGTGAGAAGATAGATAGATAGATAAGTAGTTACCTGATTAAAGAGAAGAAAATCCTACAATGAGGATGATCATTGGTGGACTGAACCCAAGTGGTAATACTCTCCACATAAAACTCCTTTTGGTGCTCATTAGTGATGGTATTTGCTCATGTGATCCTAAAATCCACAGATTGTATACAACAAAATCTGAATAATGATAGTATGTAGATTGTTTGTTATAGGCCCCTGCAGCATGTTTTATATTTAATTGTTTTTTTACATGGTGTATTGGTGTGGTGAAAATATGGATCTAGTCGAAGAAAAAAAATGGTTTTATATTTTGTTAGTTTTACGTTTGAAATAAAAAGAGTAAGTTAATTATTTTGTTTGTGTATGCTTATCTATTTGTAACTATTTTTATATCATACATAAGTTTTTAACAAACTATTTTATTTTATCATGATTTCTTTTTCTAACTCATTTTTAACCAACCCGTATTGTGCCTTCTCTACTAAAAAGTTTTGCACCCGTTACACTGGCGAAAAGTAAAGAATTAGAAGACTGTGAGGTGAAAAAGACGAAAGAAATATAGAGAAAAGAACTAACTCCATCTATGAATTGATGAAACTTAGTGTAGTTATAAATTGAAACTTTGAATGTTTTTGTTTGGAAACTTTAAATATTATGTTACTATAGGGTGGATAGGGCTTGTTTTTTTTATCTCGCCCAGAGCTAAAATATTTTTAGCATTTTTAGAGACGGCCCTGGTGAGATAGATTGTTTATCTTTGATCACAATAAAAATATGGACATGTGATGCAAATGTGAATGTCAAATATAATGATTCATGTGCTCATATCATACTTTCTCCATTCGTGGACAAAAATATATCAATAAATTGAAGCAAATCAATTCTTCATTGGATAGTGTTTCACGGTCGATACCACAATCGTGTCGGGTATCGCCATCCAAATGCTCGCCAAAACCATCCTAAGTGAGTTTGGATTAAACACACATTCCATATAAAGAGTTTATTTATAAAAGAAAAGTTGTTGGAAGTTCTTTTCAGTACTTGAAAGATATTGAAGTTGATCAAATATATAAAGGGGTCAAAGTAGGCAATGAAGTATAGAGATCAAGTGCCATACACAATGTTATTCAGTTTCTCTTTGATCCTTTAACAATATTCTCTGAGGAATAAGTATCTCCAATCTGTAGATTTACACAATATAATTAAGATTCTGATTAATGCATAAACAAATTTAAACCAATGCCACCTAACAAATAGATTAATGCCTAATCAAACAAAATTAAACAGGTTGAAGCTAATCTACCAACTCAACTCGTTAAATGGAAAGGAAAAAAACGTTGTTGTATGTCAAAATGGCACAATTTGTATCTAAGATCTAAGATAAATGATATTTAAAAACAAGCATAAAACTTACAAAAGAAGGGGTGGCTTCATCACGAACAATGTCATCATCCCGAGTAGGGAGTAAGGACACCCCCAACGCAGCCATTATGCGCAGCGTGGTGTTCCCCATGTCATCACGTCTTCACATCATGCTCACAAAGCTTGCAAGGTGACCGTACCACATGGCCTAATGATTCTTGATACATAATTAACACATTTTTATTTAACAACTAGCTCAATAATTACACATTAACGGTGTTGAAACATATATTATAAATTCGAAAGTTAAATGTTGATAGTTTTTTTTCAGCTATATTGAACTCACCTCATCTTTCCTAGTTCTAAACTTGCATTTTATTAATAATAATAATAATAATAATAATAATAATAATAATAATAATAATAATAATAATAATAATAATAATAATAATAATAGTAATAATAATAATAATAATTAATGTACTTAATTATACCAATATAATAAAAAAAATTATATTGATGATTTGTATATCACGATTTATGTAATGTGCCACCGACTATTTATTTAATATATTTACCAAAAAAAGGGTTATACGACGAAAAATAAAATACCAATAAGTTATACTCATTTTTTTAAAGATTAGAACGGGGTGGTGTTATTGATCTTGTTTATTTTTCACATGAAACCCGACCAAATCAAACCGGCTAGGTATTTACGCTCTTATACGATTGGTATCGAGGGAAATTATGAGAAGAACAACTAATTATAGTTTTTAGAAAACATCAAACCAAAAACCCAAACTGCCTCGGTTTGCCTGTTTGACACGGTTCACTAATCTTTTCAAAATCATTAGTTTATACAAAAAATATAACAATAATAAGAATTAAATCTAACCGTCAATTTGAATTTTCAAACTATATAGATAACCGTACAGGTACAGTTTATCTGTATAATATAAACTATAGTTTTCCGTTGTTAATATTCAACTTATGTATGATGGAGTAGTTTCTAACCCCACTTTGCCCATTCACTCGAGGTTAAAAATTGTTTGATATTGTGATCGTTAAGCTATGAAAAAAGCCTTGTCAGCGAAATGAGTCCCGTTAACGAAAGTGAACTATTATGCTTCACAGAGCGAAATCTTATATACTTACCACATTGATCTTTCTCATCAGTTTTGCCAACCACCAACTTGATGAAGTAATTTATTGATTGGTACTAGTAGTAAATACTTGATTTCCCCCAACAACATTTTAGAAAGGCCCAAGCCCCACTAGGAAAGGTAATGGGCTTGACACTGATATTTTGGGTTTTTGTTATTGTTGGGTTTCATAAGGTGTGTGTATTTGGGTTTTTTTTGAAACACAGGTTCCAGGTATGGAACCGGGTTCGAGTAGGATCGGGTTTTACAAAATCGGGTATTTTAAAAAACCGGGCCGGGTCCAGGTTTTATACAAAAAATGTATACAATATATATCTGGGTTCGGGTATGCATCGGGTAGGGTTCGGGTATGCATCGGGTTGGGAAAACCCCCACACCGGATATTAAAAAACCCGACCGGGTATTCAATATAAACATGCTAAATTTGTTAAACTTAGATTCAAAACTGTAATACAAACATACTACGTGCAGTCCCCATGCTAAATTTATAAAACCGGGCTTTTATAAACCGGGTATTAATAAAACCCGGTTTCGGGTATTTATAAAACCGGTTCAGGGTATTTTTAAAACCAGATCCTTCGAAAAACCGGGTATAAATCAGGTATAAAAAAACCTGGTTCCGGGTTCGGGTTTTAGATCAGTTAAGCATACCCGGTCCTGGTCGGGTTTGGGTATAAAAAAACCAGGGATTTATAATACCCGGTTTCGGGTTTTTTTTCGGGTTCGGGTCCGTGTTTGTGTTGCACCACTAATTAGAATAAAAACTAGAACGTTTTTTATACGTGTGATTTTTATTTTATTTTATTATTATTATTTTACAAAATGGTTATGCACTTGCAACTTTTAATTAACCTAGCTTCACATATTATGCGGGAAGGTAAGTCCTTAAGTTATCATGAGATGTTTCCAAAATATTAATCAGACAAGACTGTAAAGAGGATTCAATAGTTATAATGGGCAAATTAGATCATCATCATCATCATCTACTAGTATCAACGGGACCCTAACTAATCAAAGTGATGGGACTCTTTAATACCTTGGCGCACGCCTAAGTGAACATATAAGTGAGAAATTTATCAAGTTAGAAAATTTGAGATCAACAAAATCAAATCTTGTGTACGATAATCAAGTTATTAAAGTTTGTTACAACGATGGGGGATTATGTTAATTTACATAAACAAATGTTCAAACAATTTGAATCAGTACAAGTACAGTAGGAGTTCCCTTGATAACATTTGTTAATACTGAAGCAAATGTAAAATTATCAACTTTATAACCCACTTTTTTTTATTCTGTTTATAATGGAAGCGGATTTAAGACTTTAAAACCTTGCCACGGTACAGACCCGGGTTCGATTCCCGGCTGGTGCATGTGAGCTATGACAACAAGCCTTTCATTGATGGTTGGGTCCATCACATAAACCTGCCACGGTGCCGGCCCCTTGAACCGATGAAAAACCACCACTAGCGTTTTGAATTTTTTATCTTTGTAAGGTTGAGTTGGGAAAATAATACCATTTGGATCATAGGTCATTGTATCAAATGCCCCACAATCAAAAAGCCATTTTTCTTTTAAACCTTTGGGTTTTATGTGATACAAGCTATCCCATAATTGGTGTTGTCTAATCTATGAGATTCACCATATTTTGAAATATTTTTCAAGATAAAGGTTGTGAGAAATATCTTATAGAACCTGTTTCTTTTTGTTTACTCCTTCGCTGTAATTGATAGATTGAACTCTTCTTGCAAACCCTGGTTTCTCAAAGTTCTTTCCACCACCGGTCCATTCACTAGCTTGCCCTTTCATCTATCATGGAGCTTCCAAACACTTACAAAATCATCATCATCATACTCAGTAAAAACCCACCAATAGCAATGCTTAGGTAGGGTCTGAGGAGGGTAAGATGTAGACAGCCTTACATCTACCCCATAGGAATAGATGGGCTGCTTCCAGTGAGACCCCTGGCTCGTTAGTAGTTTTGCATCAAGCCTTGGACATAAGAGACATATCACTCAACAATTGGGACAAAAGCCGATTAGCGCATGTACCCCTTGTCTTTCGGCTATCAACGCCACCACATGATGCATGATTAACCGTCCCTCTTTTTTTAACGTTATTTTCATGACATTAGTAAAATAACGTTAAAATTATATGCGTATACCGCAAGCGGGACAAAGAACGCATACAAAATATACCTTTTTTTTAATCATGGAGCTTGATATTTACCAGAAGTGACATTGGTTCGGTTTGGATTTGCGGTTGGGAAGAATTTAACTGTTGAATTTGTTTGATGAGTTGTGAAATATCCAAATTTGTATCTATCTGATATAAAGTTTAACAGTTTGTTTTGTGTGAAAGTCTAAATTATATATAATATATAACAATATAATATATTATTATGAATGCAGCTCCGATCATCAGCACATCACTGGTTTTCTTGGGTATATTACCCCAAGTAGCTAGTTTTAACTTTTAAGCATTATATGCAGCTTTGAGGTCGTTCTGTCCCAACCATCCCTATTACTTAATATTTTGGGGGTGTTAACTCGCATTACTTAATATTTTGCGGTGTTACATTTTAAGCATATCAAACATCTCCACACTTTAACCTTGTTTATCCGCAAGCAAGCTAAAACGAAACAACGCTCCCAATGGCATTAAGGACCAACCGAAAGCTAAATAAATATGCAAAGGTTTAGATGATTTTCAAGAAATACGTAATCAACTATATGAAAACTAAATGAGCACATAGGACCATATTCAGCTCTAATTAAATACGAACATTTGTTTACATAAATGTTTTTGTTTTTTATCTAAGTAACACTTTTAACTGTTTAAATATGTAAATAATAATTATCATTAACTCAATACTAAGCATTGTTATTCTATTTATATACTTTGAAGTATGATTGGTTAGTATTTAAATCGAAATTTTCAGGATTTTTTTTTCCAAAATCAGTTAAAAATGAAAACTTGGATTATGACATTGGGAAAAAAAAATTTGTGCTCCAGCTCAAGAGCCAGAATTTCATTTATCCATATATATTCATGGATCTAAGACTAAGAAAGAATCTGATGAAATAGTTGCACATGTGAACAATTTGTATAAGCAATTCTTAATTCTTTTTTAATCGATTAAAATCACCCATCTTGAAATGGAATATAATGCTTCATTGGTATTTAATTACTGTTTTTATATTAAATTCTAATCTTGAACCTTTTTTATAATTAAATTCTAATATTTTGTTGCATTGTATATATTATCAATTGCAAGTTAACTTGCAATTTGTTTTTTCTTTTTTATCTTTTGTCCTTTCTTGTTTTGTCTTTTGTCTTTTTTTTTTATTTTGTCACTTAACTTTTAGCGTTAACAATTAAAACCTACTTTTAATACTTTTTAATCGAGTTTTACGTGTTTAGTTTTATTTACATTTTGGTATAAATTCAAATTCATTTACGTTTTTTATCTGGTAATAATTGGATCAAATATAATATGTTTTAATGCTTATTATTATATACGTTTTTGGTTGTTTTACGTTCTAACGTGATTTTTTTTCCAGAATTGAGTCAGGTGAAACATAATACGTTTTTTATTAAACGGTATAAATTCGAGTCACTATACGTTTCGACATCATCGCAACGCGTTGTAACTATTTTCTTACGTGCTTATTAATATGCACGTGTCGATATAAAGTCAGGTTGGTTTATGATTCGACGTAAATTTTCTTCGAAAATATGTCAGGTCAAATAAAATCCATTTTCTTGCTTATTTTTATGTACGGTTTCAGTTGGCCTACATTTTGACAGAAAATTACAATTAACAAGTTGTGTGAATAGTGTTTTCATCACATTGCCTTTTATGTTTCTTACTTGATTTTTTTCTGGACTTTATTATATTTAACTTTTTTTAGTTTTCTTTATGTTAAGTGTTTTAGTATTAGATTCCTTTTTCATTAAAGTTATATTTAAGATTACGTTATGTTTATATTTACAATTAATTTAAAATCATGCGTCCGCTGTCTAATTTAAATTTATTTTTATGGTTTTCGTTCGATATAAAACATGTATCAATATTCTTTTTAGCATCTTTCGTTCGATTGCTATACTTAACCAAAATAGATATTAACTGAAACCCCGCAGCATGCGGGTAATCTTTCTAGTTGTTTACAATATACAAAAGGTATTAAATTCTAATCTTTTGTCGCTAGTTATTTTAATACTGTTGACAAAAGGTATATTGTTTAATCAATAAACATAATGATAAATAGTTTGATCTCTTAGTCTATTACTAACTAAGGTTAGACATGTTTTTCAACTAATTAAATAGATATATACACATATAAAAATAACGTGGTCGAGACGAAAAAAAGACCCTTTGGCCTAACACATTTTATAAACTATCATTTTTAAACGTAGGTTAATGTTATAGCATTAAACATAGCAAAAATATAGTACTAGAATAATAAAATACATAGCGTAATAGCTAACCAATAATTCATATAGCTCTCATAGCATTCTTCTTGATAAAAAGTCTTTGATCACCTCTTCGTTCCTTCATCTAGTTTATGAACTAGAATCAATAAAAACCATCAATTCATCAAATCAAGCCTAATTTTATGTCTTAATGATGTTTGGCAAAAGCAAGCATCAAATCAAGAGCAATGGTGATTCGAAAGACGGTTAGGTCTTTTGGAATCGAGCACCAAAGCTCTGATACCACCTAAGAGTTTCTGGGATTCTTAGGATGGATGACAAACATCAAGCACATTACTCTTGATTGAGACTAAAGCATAAATGAGAGATAAACAACATGTAGGAAAACTTTTTATTGATATAATCATCTCAGATTACATAACGAAACAGTACACATCCTACTTCTAAACAATCTAACACAGGGTTTCACAATACATGCACAGAACTAATCTAATCTGAAAGCTTAAACAAATCATAACATCACACACATATATAGACATACTCGTTAAACCCTCTACTTGGTGTTAAGTATGCTAATAATAGTATCCTTAATCCCAAACTCGCTAAAGTCCATAGATATGCTAATAAAAGCATATCTAGACAAAAACTCTAATTTCCATAAACCCACTAAGATTAGTAGGTTTGTTACCTAAACCCGCTAAAAACATACATATGCAAATCCAATAAACCCATAACCAATAGCGTGTTTACCATTTTAAACCTGCTAAGACTTAGTGTTTTCACAGAACTGATAAAGCCCCAGTTAACAGGCAGAATATCACACTTACAAATTCTTTCATAACTCTTGATATCAATTCTGTCTAACACTAATAATCATTAGTCACAAAGTACTGCATTTACATCTATTTTTATGTTTTTTTAGCATAGATGATTGTTTAGGAGGGAAAATCTCTAAAAATCAAATCCAAACTCAAAAGTCCAAACCATTACTCAATTCTATATTGTTATCTAACAATTAACAATTACCCAAATCTAATCTAATAGTTACTCAATTCTATCTTCTAAGTCTAAAAATTAACAAAACACCCAATTTAGAGCTCAACATTCAACAAACACACTCAACTTACGGCTCAACTTCAACAACACACCCGATTTAGGGCTAAACATTCGATAAAACACCCAATTTAAGGAAAATTAACAATTATAAATTAGGGTAAAATTGTGTGAATCAAGAAAGTGAAACAAAAAAAAACATACCTTGAGTGGGTTGTGGTGGTCGTTGGCATCAGTTCCGGTGGTCGCTGGCAATGTTGCGGTGGTCGTTGACGATGCAGTGGTGGAGGACTAGTGGGCATGTCGCTAGAAGCCTGGAAGAAGAACAACGTAGCAACATCGTCGTTATTTTTGTTTTAGATTTTTATTTTTGTTACTTTTTATTATTATTAAATAAGATTAGATGTTTGGACAGTGGATATAGATTAAAATAAGACCATTGGCCCAATATGTTATAAAAATTTTGATATGAATAAAAATAAAATTATTTGCGTCTAATAAGTTGTAAGATTAAATAAAAATTTTTAAACCTTTTTTTTGAAGTTTTACTTTTTTCTATATTAAAATGACTTCTACGTATGTTTATATGCAAAAGCTTCGTAAAATATTTAGTAAAAATTAAAATTTTACAATGAATATGAAAATTTATGAGTTTTTCATGATTATCTAGTTTCACACTTTTTTTCCTTGATAAACTCACCTTTGTTATTTGATTCATTTCATACACTATTAAAATTTTACAATGAATATGAAAATTTTATGAGTTTTTCATGGTTCTCTAGTTTCACACTTTTTTTCGTTGATAAACTCACCTTTGTTATTTGATTCATTTCATTACCACTTAGTTGACTTTTGGATCT
Source organism: Scalesia atractyloides (assembly GCA_947069175.1). Classification (NCBI taxonomy): domain Eukaryota; kingdom Viridiplantae; phylum Streptophyta; class Magnoliopsida; order Asterales; family Asteraceae; genus Scalesia; species Scalesia atractyloides. The sequence goes on along the minus strand of CAMTDV010000017.1, from coordinate 97,242,405 downwards.
ACTTATAAAAATAAAGCATTTAACTATGTCACAAAGAATCTTGCTCCTGATAAACTCACCTTTGTTATTTGATTTATTTCATTACAACTTAGTTGACTTTGGATCTATTTTTAAAATAAAGCATTTAGCTATGTCACAAATGAATCTTATGGATCTAGAGTAATTAAAAACTTGACCAAATCAAAGAGAAAAGATTTGCGTTTAAATAATTAAACTCAAGACTTTTAGTTGATTATAAATATTTATCATATTGATTAAACAATAAATCACAAAACTAAGTGAGAGGAAGGTTGCCTAAGGCCTATCTACTATATATACATATACATATACATATCCAAGTAGCACTTAATATCAACCATAAATCATCATGTCTAATTTTACACAAAGTTTCATTACCTAAACATTCCCTTTATAGACATAGAAACCGCTACCAATGCCTTTGCAGATGAAAACATCATCGGAAAAGGTGGATTTGGAAGCATCTACAGGGGAAAACTCGCATGGGGCGGAAAATTGATTGATATCGTTGCGAGGAGGTTGAATGATATGTATGGGCAAGGAACAAAAGAGTTTCAGACGGAGATTAAGATGCTGAGTAGTCTCAAACATCAAAACCTGGCAACGATCGTTGGGTTTTGTGACGAGAATGATGAGATGATCATCATATACCGGTTTGAGGCCAATGGGAGTCTTGACCAATACCTAAGTGACCCAACGCTCACTTGGACGCAAAGATTGCATATATGTCTTGTTGTTGCACGCGCTTTGAGTTACATCTACTATGACAAGGGACGCATTTTTAGCGTCATACATCGCAATATTAAAAGCTCTAAGATTTTATTAGATGACAAGTGGGAACCAAAACTATCTAGTTTGAGCTTTCAACGAAGCAACCAGCTACTCGAAGACAACGTCTTGTCCTTGACAAACCTATATGGGTCAGGAGTAGTGAGTATGTGGACCCTGCGTATGTAACGTCGGGTGGTGTGTCCCACAAGTCAGATGTGTTCTCTTTTGGTGCGGTTTTATTTGAAGTCATGACTGGGAAAAAAGCATGTCTTATCCGAGAAGGAAAGCGTGTGTCATTAGCCACATTGGCCAAATCCGTTTATGAAAACGGAAATTTCAGTGATATTATTCATCCGGGTCTACCAAACCAAATGGACCCGGAATCATTAAAAAAAGTCGCGGAAGCAACATATTGCTGCTTGAATGAGAAACGAGCACAACGCCCAAATATAGATCAGGTTATCTTTGCACTCAAGAAAGCACTTGATCTTCAACGCGCACATGAAAACTCGGTAAGGATACTTGTTTCCTTTTCTTTCATTTTTCAGTCTTATAACATATATATTTATTTCATTTTCTATTGTTCTGGTTGGTGTTAAAGGAGCAGTCAGTAGTTGCAGTTGAAGATAAATTAATCAACCACTGGAAGGTAATTAAATACTTTTTGTTCACTTATATAGTTTCCATATAAGAATAGAAAATGAGATAGGAAATGGAACAAAATAGTTAAGAATTAAAGTTCATTTTTAGTATGCTATGGTTTACATAAGGTTATGAATATTGCATCATGGTCAACTGTAGTCAACTCATTTTATAAGTCTTAGTATGTTTTGAATAAGTACAACAAGTACATGGGGTATTTTAGATAATACAGAAACTTGGGAGGGGGGGTCAAATGTGGCATTTCTTATGCAAGGTTAGTTGGAGTTTGTTAAACAGGTTAAAAGGGGGGAAATTAGTTAAGGTCGTTAGTTCAGTTGTTTTCTTTTAATCTTGGTAATCAATTTCTGTAATCTTGCAGATAATTGAATTGTGAGTGAATCATTGGAGTTGAGTGTTGATCTTTGATTGTTTAATTCTCGTGTTATTGATTTTTCATTAACATTTAAGTTATTAACATTTTTTTTGTGATTTTAAGTTGCATATAGTATATAAAATATTTTCCGCTTAAATAAACCCACTCTCTCTCTCTCTATATGTATTGTGAAAGTGTAATGTACAATATGCCTTATCGTACGAGCGTACGAGATTTGAAGTTCACATAAGAAAAAATAGTCGCATTGTGTATAATAACAAAATCACATATTTTATATATAAAAAAATAGCATGCTGATGCCCCAAAAATCGCATGTTGTATTAAATAGGAAATCGCATGTTATAAAAAATCTCGCATGTTGTAACTCAATCTCGCACACACCGTGCGTTAACACAAATTGTACGTTAACCGGCCCATCTCTCTCTCTCTCTCTATATATATACATATATATAGGGTAGCCAATGATTTACATCATTAAATGGTAAAATACACTAGTGTATTTTTATCATCAAATCCTGACTATTGATTTACATTTATGTATTGATAATCAAGGGCTAAGATGAGTTCACTAGTGTCCACAATCAAGGGGATTGTTCACAAATGAACCTAACCCTATATATATACTTTCACCCTTTTGTTTTCTTAAAAAATACAACACAAAAGGTCTAGTAAAATAAATCTAATACTAAAAAATATAGCACACAAAATCTAGTACAAAAAAATCCAGCACAAATAAAAAATGTACACAAAATTTAGCACAAAAATTTAGTAAAAAAAATTAAGCACAAAAATGCTATACAACATAATATTTTAGGGTTTTTTAGTTGACATATTTTATATAGCAATGACATATTCAAATTAAAGATAAAAAGAAACTCGATTTAAAAAAAAAAATAATATCATTCAAAAAGTTATGAACGTTTAAAAAATGAGGAGGAAATGTACATGTACCTTGCATATGAAGAGAGAAAGTCAACAAATAGGTTATTCTAAAGATACACTTGCACCTTTTTTTCCCTGCATTTTCATCTTAGCCAAAGATTTTAAAATTGTAAGGTTAAGATCCCTTCTTATCCTACTTAGGAAAAATTAACTTCTTAACTTACCACTATGTAAATATATGTACGCCTATGTGTGCATATATATATATATATGTGTGTGTGTTTATATGTATATATACCCTCTCTGTCTCTCTCAATGTACCTCTATACACCTGCTCTCAGGGTAACCATCTACACCATCGCTCACCAGGCAGACCACCATCGACAATCCCTCCTATCACCATATCTTCATCTCGCACTAGGAAGACCACCACTAAAAGAACACATCGCGTTAGGGTTTCTGGCACAAAATAAAAACACTAGATTTAACCATTACTGTAGCATAGCATTGACAAAAAAAAAATAGATGGGTAATTGAATATTGGGGCCAATCGGAGGGATGTGTGGTGTTTCTTTACTGAAACGAAAAGAGAGTGGTGGTTATCTATTTTTGAGAGAAAAATTAGAGAGAGAGAGAGAGAGACCACATACGTCTGATCACCCACCCCAATCATCATTCTGAGGTCGCTTGAAAAACAAACAATTGCAGGGTTGGGTGAGAACTATTCATAGCGTCTATTGGTGATGATTACAATGTGGTGGCGGTCGTAGGAAGCGACCGAAATCAGTGGAGATGAACAAATTCGTTCTTTTGAAAACAATCACTTTTGTGGAGATGGTGGGGGTGGTTCGTGGTGGTGGCCCGAGTTTTCAATGGGTTGCTAGATCAATTTGTAAGTAAAGAAATATAGGGCGTTGGTGGTGAACGATTGTGGATGATAGACGGTGGGCCAGGAGGATGAAATGATTTCAGGCCGACAGGGTTTTTGGTTGTAAGGCCCCAAACCAAGAACTATACAGTTGAACATCATTGCAATGTTTTAGCTCAAAAACATATTAGTTTTATAAATACGTAGTGGAAAATTGTAATAAAAACGATGTTAATTTGAAATAAACTCACTAACAACCATTATTATTTAAAATATCTTTATTCAAACGAATACCCTGCCACTAACCCGAGAAGCTTCACACACGCACCAAGAGTCCCATATGCTCCCAAAGCTAACCTGCAATAAATCTAACATGCATCTAAAAATCAAGCTTCACACACACACCAAGTGCCCCATGTGCTCCCAATGCTAACCTGTAATAAATCTAACATGCATCTAAAAATCAACTAGCCTTAGTGAGTTCTAACAGTTAAGTTTAAAGAAATACGTTGACTCCAAAACACTTTAATAACGACAAAAGAATTCTGCTTCACAGAGACTCCCAAAACCATAATTGAAATCACGTTATACCAAACCAAACCTAGTACGCAAGAGTTATCACCCTGGTTGACCCACACCCATGTCTAGTTTATCACCTAAACCGACCCACATCCATAACCGAATAAATAGGAAAGTCTACCAAGCCTGACCATTTCCAAAATACTAGGTCTCGCCCCATGTAAACTACATATGAATCCTTGGCCGATGCAACCTACGAAATGTCTAAGACCAAGTCATAATAACTATATGTCACTCTAACATGACACACAGTTTGACACCAACTAACCACATTAATAAATACATAATAGTCCCATTAGTTTGTCTATATGAATGCAAATAAGCACATAAGGTAGGAACCTAACACACAATTCAACCACATCACGAGGACATGCTTAACGCGCCTTTGCCATCAAAAGACAACGAGCTCATATGTAAACAAATTTTCGTCTCAACATAATAATTGTCTACCTCTTTAGATGCAATACCACCTCGACACATCACCCGTCTTCGGAGACGAGTGCTTGACCATTCAAACTGAGTGCTCGACTACCCTAGGCACATCGTCACCTGTACACGACTATCGCCTAATTTAAAGACTAGTCCACACCCTACATATGAACTACCACTCACATACACAACTATCAAGATGCACAATAGTCTAGAAACCCATTTACATTCCATTATCCTGGAAAACCAACAAATACTCTAAACGTTTACACACATGTCCCCTTACCAAGAGGAACATACCCAGTCTCCACACACATACGCACATGTCAAGGTACTAACATACCCAAACCCCCTCTCATGATTCACTTTAATCCTCTCCTACACGCATGATACTATGCCTAACACACAAGCATCAACTTCTAGAAACATTACAACAACATGATTTGAATAATTAAGATTCTACAACTCGGTGCTACCTAAAGGACGACACTCATCATATCTAAGTGATACGACCAATAGTCAAGCAACAAAACCCATCACATTCTACAATATAAACACTAATTTACAAAATCCTTGAAGGTATGACTCATCGTAAAAGTTTCTCAGAATTTACTTTTGTAATAATTGCAAATGCGCTTGCATGAAAGCCAGGAATGTAAAGAAGGATGACATATAACTCACTGATAGTGAGGCTTTGAATCCACAGAACTATCCATCTTGCAAAGCGTCCTCAAACAAAATAGTAATCAAATAACCATGGTTACTACCATCAATGATATACATAAGCTTATACAAGACCCACAATCAACTCATGAGGTACTTAGGGTTATCGTTCATGTATCACAAGTACCCATACACGTGTATGCCTAACTCACGTGAACTACTCCACACCTGAACCCGGTTACACATCAAATCCATCTTTAATGAAACTCCAAATCCATGAACCTACCAAACAGACTCTTTTGAAGCCCACTTGGACCAGTAAACCTAAACCGAGCCCCTTATGCACGCCCACAACCATCCCCAGGAAAACCTTAACAACGATCACGATCACTATCGCCCACCGTGATCATCACCATTGTCTAACGCCCATTCCATTGCCACTTCTGCCTCCCAACACCACCACCTTCACTGCCACCATCACCCAACATCACCACCATGGTCACCATCCTTTGTCATTAGCACCACCGTGGCCGCTACCCATCACTAACAGCACCATCCTGTTTGCCATAACCATCTCGTCACCATCATCTCCACGCTACCTATCACTGACGACACCAACGGACCTGACGACTAACCCCGAACCCATAAACAAACTCCCAAGCGATGCATGACCCATAATTCATGAATAAATAAACATAGGAGTGATTACCTGGAAATTGCTTGGAAGGATGAAAGACCACCTATTGCTCAATCCCTCTCTCCCTCGTCGAATCTTATTGTCGTCGAAACACCTAAGGGCGGATTATGGCCCTAGGGTTTTCCTTTTTGTGGTTTTAAACCCACATATTACATCCGGGTTCCCACATTATGACTTTTTGGATCAATCTCTAAAATCCTTGCTAATAAACATTGACAAATACCAACCACACCCCCTCCAATTCCATTACATCCAACCATCGCGCCTGAAACTCGTTTACCAATTTGTTCGACAAAAGTCTACTAGACCCATTTGTCTAATTTCGTTAAAGGGTGACATTCTAGGATGTTACACTAGTAGGGATGCTCATAAATCGAGCCAAACCGAGTAACCATTGCTCGTGCTTGGGCCGTTTACAAACTGAGCCAAGCCAATTTGCCGGTTTAAATCGAGTCAAAAATCGAAAATCGAACGAGTCTTTTCCAAGAATTAAATTTTTGAGTGACTGATGGGTGACTTGGATAACTTACTGTCTAGTGTGTCATATAGTTTTAATTTGCAGAGAAGGACTGTGACAATGTTGGGTTTTAAGTTTTTATGCCTTAAAATCAACCACATTTCAAAGCATATATTTTTACGAGTGAAAATGTTGTGGCCTATGATAAGCATGATGCTATGGCCGTTGAGTATATGAGTAGAGTGTAGAGAATGATAGTGGTGAGAGCAAGAGAAGGTCGAGTTAGGGTGACACCGAGAGACAATATAGGGTGACAATGGGAGACAATTAGGCGATGAACAAACTGTCCGGGTTAAAGATTGTTGTTTAGCTGCTTAGGGTTTTACTTTTAGATTTAGTGTTCACATTTCTATTGGGCTAGTATGTATAAATATAATTGTGTGTTTTTATATAGTGGGCCAAATCCAATAGAGTGGTATGTATAAAGTGATAAATATAATTTATATTTGTATATATACATGTGTGTGTATACGAGAGGAGTGCCTATGGAATCTGGCAGTGAACACATACACTATTAATAGCGTAACATATTAATTTCAATACAAGCGTTTTATTCACTTTGACTTGAGTATGGTATTCCTATAGTTTTTTTATATTTATAATAAAATTAACATGTTACGTGATTATTTCGCGTCACATCGCACAAGCACCCCTCTACTGTGTGTATAAGTTAATAAATAATTCGAGGTGATCGTTTATGACCGAGCTAAAAATCGAATGAACATTTTCCGAACAAGCGGTGAGCGGTTTGGATAGCCCTAGTTCTGGCCCACAAAATGTTGTGGGATTCTTTCGGTCGTATTTCACCATATTATGCGGTGCATGGCATCATGGGTATCGTTCTTCCCACTCGAACGTCTCTTATTCGCAATAAGACTCTGAAAGAGACTTGACGAAGTACCATGGTGGTTGCCATTCGATTCTTATGATCAGTGGCAGACCCAATATTTTTTTCCTATGGGGTCCATTTTTTCGGTATTCAAATTTTCATGACAAAACGTTAAAATTTTCAGGTCGGTCCTCGGGTCAGGTCGGGTAAGAGCGAGGAACATATAACAAAATATATAATTATTACTCATAAGAACCACACACAATAAAATACGATATCATTCTAATTTCTAAACTTAATATTCATAGTAACAAATCCTTAAACAAACAGAGAAATAACAAAATTCAAGTTATAAAACTAATAAAAATCAATAAGTTAAAAAAAAATACAAAACAAACTATACAATAATATCACATTCAATATAGTTTCTTAAATTGGGTTTGGAGTTATGATATAAACAATAAAATTGTCAGTTTGCGATTAACGAATTTCAAAGATAATAATAGGTAAAACTGGATTTTGAGTGAAATAAGAATGCGATGACGTATTATAAATTTTAAGTGAATTACAAAGATAATAATAGGTAAGATACGGAACCTTAAATAATTAGAATGCTCCGAAAATGATGTTAAACTGGTTTATGAACCTGTATATTAATTAACCTACACAATTTATTACAAGATTATGAAAGTGTGACTTGCATATTGAATATTAAATAATTGATAGACATTACTAGAACACCCTACCAAATGGGCTCACAGGCGCAATACCTGAAACCCTAATTTGAAATACATTTTAATACTTCCCTGTAATCTGAGATGAAGGAAACTGAAAGCTCAGGATGGAAATTAATGAAAAGCATAAAAACAATAATCTAAAGGTAAACGGGCTTCGATCTTAGTCCACGACTCGGAATTCCAAACTCCTACCAACACATCCATAGTGTGGTTAGTTTTGTCATCCATAGTCTTGAATGTTAGTAATCCCATAATCCTATAAGAGGCATGCAATATGGCAATGGGTGAGCGGCGTGGTGGTGTACCATAGTCCTCCTGCCGGCATATAAGATGTTCGTAGTCCAATGAGTGGAGGTGACAATGAGTGGAAAGGAGCGACATTACAATGAATGGGACATGGCAACAGTGATAGAGGTGACAGCACGACCCCTGTCTAGGGTTTGAACCAGGTAGCGACAGTTAGGGTTTGTCGTTTGCGTGTGGCGTGATGGGGAAGTGTTAGAGAGATCAGAGCCCTACTTGGAGAATCAAATCCGAAAGCCATGCTATAGGCACACATAGAAAATCCAGATTTAAGTAGCGAGTTCAGTTGACCTTCGTTTGTAATCTAAAACCTGTTAACTTGGTTACAAATAAACGAATTTGCGATTTATAACCCGTATAAATCACTTCGAAGAAAATCCTAACAAGTTTCCAAATCCTAACAAGTTTCCAGGTTCTTCCCATAGGTAGTTCACATGTTTTTCCAACCAAAGAATTAGCATATCTGTTACCGGGTAAGTTTCAAGCCTTAAGTTACCTATCGATGTATAACCTAAAAATAGATAAAACCAACTCTAACTAGCATACCTCATTGAAATATCGATTCAATCCACACAAATCGATTCAAGCTTGATATATCCCATGCAACCGGATACATCACAAGTTCCAAATAACAAACTACAAGAAATCGTACATTCATAATTAATCTATTGAAAACAAACCAATCAACGAAGATTCATCATGTCTAACCGGCTGTAAAGCTGTTAGCCGGCCATGTTAGGATACAAATCAACATAAGAACTTGAAAACACAATTCAAGGTTCAAAAACTAGAACTATCAAACCCGATTAGCAATGATTCGAAGCCAACTACATGTTCAATCTTTGATCTCTCCCTTCCTTTCCTTGAATCATTTGTTTCGGTTAGTATTTCAGTTTGTTTGTTTGTTTCAAGTCATTCAAGTTATGGTGTGAAGTTTGTGATGAATATCGTGAGGCATGTTATGACCCCTCTTCCCCTTGTTCATGGTCCTCGGAGAATCAAGACTCTGATACCAACAGTTATTTACCTGTTACTAGTAATAATACTTTCAATTTGATGATATACACAACTATTTGTATCTTTTAAGTATATCACATCCTAGTTACCTTTAGTAACTCTTAAAATATTTATTTAAAAGTATATACATTTATCATATATTTTTTTTAGTAATTCATAAAATCCTTTTATAATGTTGTAAAAACAGTTTTTTATTCATTAGAAGTATTAATGTTGCAGGGAAAAGATTTGGAACAAATGATGATTGGACTTGGCGCTATAAAGGTGGCCACCGAGAATTTTTCTGAGGAGTATCTCATTGGGTCAGGTGGGTATGGTTGGGTGTACAAAGCCGAACTTGAACATTTTGATTCATCTATGATGAAAGGCAATGAAGAATCAAAACTATGTAAAAGATGAAGCACCGTAGCTATAAAATACATGAAAAATAGAGAAGACACACAAGGCGAACACGGATTCATTACAGAAATTGAAACACTTAGTACTTGTAAGCATCCCAATATCGTGTCTCTTCTTGGATTCTGTTATGAACGTCCGAATATGATCCTTGTCTATGAGCATGTCTCTAATGGAAGCCTTGATGATCATTTGGGTAGCCAAGGAAAGATGACTAATCTTACTTGGGTGCAGCGTCTAAAAATATGTATTAACATTGCATGTGCATTAGATTACATCCATACCACCACGGAAAATAAACAAGGGATAATTCATCGCGACGTAAAAAGTGCCAATATTCTATTGACGGAGAACTGGGAGGGGAAGATTGCTGACTTTGGACTTTCCAAATTCCACCAAAGTTGCACTATCAATGCAACCGAAGTTGCAGGTACACAAGTGTACTTGGATCCAGAATACGAGATGACAGGGAAGTTGAATAAAAAATCAGATGTTTACTCTTTTGGGGTAGTATTATTTGAGATCCTCACTGGGACATTGGCTTATGATTCCGATTACATCAAAGTAAATGAAAGAGGTCTTGCACCCATTGTGCGACAACACTTTGAGAATGGAACATTAATAAAGGAAATCGAGATCCTATGTTAAAGGAAGAAAATATGTTTACACTAATCCAAGGACCCAACCAAGATTCCTTGCGTACATTTTCAGAAGTCGGATATCAATGTTTGGAAGAGAAGCAAGCTCAACGTCCGACAATGAAAGTTGTCATCACGGAACTTAAAAAAGCATTGAAGTTTCAGGTGAGTCTTAGTCCTAACAATGTAAACAAATTTCAAGATACTAATTTTGAATAACCCTCAAATTAATTGTCTCATGATTAACAGGAAATGCACAAGGACAGCCTCCAAATATCATTTAAAAACATAAAATTGGCCACACAAAACTTCAAGAATCAGATTGGAAGTGGAGGATTTGGGAGGATTTATAAAGGAGAAATTCAACGCCCTGATGGACCTACCTCCATTGCTGTAAAGTGGCATGATGAGAAGGGTGGCCAAGGAGAAAAAGAACTTTTGACAGAAGTTGAAATTCTTTTGGAGTATAAGCACTTGAATATTGTTGGTCTTATAGGATACTGTAACGAAAATAATGAGAAAATCCTAGTATACGAGTTTGCATCTAATGGAAGTCTGGATAGGCATTTGAAAGATGCTAGTCTTACATGGACCGAAAGAGTTAAGATTGGCATTGATGTTGCAATGGGATTGGAATTCCTTCATGGAGGTGGTTCAACACAAGCTCCTGTGATACATAGCGATATAAAATCCTCCGACATTCTACTAGATGGTGATTGGAAGGCAAAAATTACAGACTTCGGGATGTCTGTGATAACTCCATTAGAAACGAAATTGACTTTGTGTCCGATAATGCTTGGAGTACACCTGGCAATGTCGACCCACAGTACTTCCAGTTGAAAGAATTAACGAGGAAATCTGATATATATTCACTAGGAGTGGTTTTATGTGAGTTGTTATGTGGAAGAATGTCCATTTCACAAGAGGATAAACCTGAGTATCTTGTTTGTTTTTTTGAACTTATATATGAACAAGACAAAGTTGATGAGTTGGTGTTTGAGGGTATAATGAATAAAATCGTGCCAGAATCGTTATACTCTTTCGCAAAGATCACATACGAGTGCTTGCTTGATGATAGGGACAAACGCCCGACGGCAAGTGAGGTAGTACTACAACTAAAGAGAGCATTGGAATTCCAAGTAAGTTTTCCTTTAACATACTTGACTGTTTTTTCCTCATTCACTAAAGAAATAATAGTTATTCAACTAAAAAATATTACCCACAAAGGTCACTTGGTCTAATGATATCAAGATGTTAAAATATGCCCTTTTTTATTTGTGTGGGTTCAAGTCATTTATTGTTGGGTGTTTTTAGTAATTATAATGGAAATTTCCTCCATTGCATACCGAAATGAAAATGAATTTATTATTATTCAAAGATGTAGATTTTTACATATTTCCCTTAGCTAAAGTCTTTTATTACATATTTCTCCAACTTAAAAAATCTATTACATAATTCCCTCTATACCAAAAGGGACATGAAAAAAAATCAATTACATATTTCTCTTTTGGAGGGAGAAATATGGGGAAATATGTAATAAATGACCTTAGCAGGAGAAAATATGTAAAAGAAACTTTTTAGAAAAAATTACACCTGAATATCACCAACCTTTTGCTGGTAAAGATTTGAACTGACATCAGGCAAGCACTATACCAGTAGTTCATGGGTGAAAATGAATATATTTAACTTGATAATAGGAGGATGTTGAAATATGGGAGCCTAAACTGCCCAAAGACTACAAACAAATAATCCAAATGTCAAAAACCCCGGAGATCAGGTACTCTGCTGTAAGCAACAAGGTTCTCTACAACATGTTCTCCAAAGGAATTTCCCTTCATGATGGCAAAGTGGTAATTAATCCATCATTCTAGCCTCTCAGTAAAAAAAAACATAAAAACAAATTAATGAAGGTTGCATTTCATTTGTTTGGTTTGTGTAATAGTACATGTCAGTGAACAGTAATGGAGAAAGCAGTGAAATGGTGTCCGCCACAACCTTTTCATATGAAAACCACACATTACATAAGCGGAGATCTATTCAAAAATCAAGGTATCAAAATACTATCTGTTATATTTTTAAGATTATATAAAATATATTAACGTACTCTTTCAATTGAGGTAGAAGGGTGTGGGACTAGTTTCATGTAGGTAGGGGTCACCTAATTATAACGGATACACCAAATCAACCAAGTTAAACACACATTTGAATTTCAAATCACTAATAAATGTATAGTCAATAAGGGTTGTATCTCTTTTAGTTTAGTTCCTAAGATCTCCCATGTAGTTATTAACCTTCCTATTGTATTCTTGGCTATATAATGCCATGTACAGTCTATGAAACATATATTAAAACCTCTATCAACCCTGATTCACTTTATGGAAGGTATCGGAGCAAGCGCAAACAAGTGGAATCAACGCTCATCGGTCTTGATCTCGATGGCTTCATCAACACCAACAGCAATCATCCTTTAATAGTGATTGTCGACAAAGAGTAGGCAACTCCCAATCTGGCATTCATGTCCGCCAAGACCAGATTGTGTTTATTGTCATTCTCGGAAGTTGTCTGATGCTATTAAATCCATCATCACCTCCTCGTCCTACGCATGGGATCGACTAAACACGAGCTATGCAAGCACGTCTCTATCCCACATCATCTCCCTTAGGTAGTGTTCGTTTCACATAATAGAATGTAATCTTAATGGAATTGGAATGTTGATTTCACTCCTTATTTTGTTGGTTTCAACAAGAAAATGAATTGGAATTAAACAACAACATAAAGAAGGGAATCTACATTTCAATTCCATCCAAATTTTATTCCATTTTAAAAAACAAACACACCTGAATTACAAATCAAATTTCAATTTTGTGCGAATTCCCATTCCAATTATATCACAATCCATGAAACGTACACTACCTAAAGGAAACCTTCTGACGTCTAATTTCTGAATGACATGAGGTCGATTGCTGATGACCTAGTACTAGCCCCCATTGACAAAGAGATCTCTTGATGCACATTCTCAACAAACTAGAGGATAGTTACATCACCATCGTTTTGCTATTAAAGCGTATGAGCACCCGATCTCTTATTCAGAGCTATTTGACAAACTAGTGGACCATGAACAGTCACCCAAGGAGGCGACACCTACTCTGATTATTACTACCGTGAATCACACATAGAGACAACATATCCACTTCTCATCATAACATGTCCATGATTCTCGGGTCCGCAAATGGTGCATCTCGCCACACGGAAGCTCCAAAATGGTCATTGTGGGTCACGCAATTACCCATACTACCAGTTCTGCAACATAACAGGACATCACACCAAGGATTGAAGGAAACTCACCCATTCTTTGAAAGAAAACAACATCTCTCGTTCACTACATCTCTATTCTCACATAGGCCACTCAAACATTCCAACTCACTCACGCCTTCAACATTAAATAATGTATTTCATGTTCCGCACTTATGTAATGAACTCAATTCAGCTATAAAACTCTGTAAATCTAACCATGCGTCTATTTTTTTTTCATATCACTTCTTGGTTAATGATCTTCACATGAGGGTGCATCTCATGTGGGGAATGAACTCCAATGATGTCTACTATGTAGTGGCACGCTCTCTCCAAGCTCTCCCACAACTCATCTCAATTGCTACCAACTCTCTTCACTTGTGGTGCCACAAACTTGGACACCCGTCAATCAAAGTCTTCAAGTCAATCTTAAAAACATTAGGCTAAGTCGTCAATTTTTCCTTTTCACTATGATTCATGTTAATAAAATGCCTTTTGGCCCTACCTCATTTCACGAAACCGAGCTCTTACAACTCGTCTACTCAGATGTATGGTGACCGGTTCAAAAATCATACGATGGTTATGCTTACTATGGTATTTTTGTTGACTTTTATTCAAAATTTATTTGGTTATATCCAATGAAAAGAAAATTGGACATTGCAATCTTAAACCCACAATTTTAAACTGTTAATTGAAAATTTCCTCTAAACCCCACCATATCTTTGTTTACAGAAATGGAGGCGACCACGTGGGCCTAACATCATACCTCAAATCACAAGGGGTATCCTATTTCACAACACTTCCACGCATCCCAAAACAAAACAAAACAGTCGTCACGTCGTTGAAATCGAACTTTTTCTCCTTTACTATTTCCAACTTACCAATCCATTTTTGGTCTCATGTTTTCCAAATTGCGGTGGCTGTTTACCTTATCAGTCGTCTTCCCACATCCATCATTAACTCTAAGTCACCTTTTAAGCATTTGTACGCCAACACCTACTTACTCCAAACTCAAACCTTTTGGTTGCTTATGCTCTACAACACTTCCAAACATCAACCATGCTCCACTCATTGTTTTTCCCGGGTATTCCTCTTTGAAATCATCTTACAAATGCTATGATCCATCTATTCGTCGCCCTTGTCATTCTCGACACGTAGAGTTTATTGAAGGGAAGTTTCCCTTCAAAGATTTTGTGACCAACCCATCACCCATACCTAATGTGTTGACTCATAACTTAAAACCATCCCTCCACTCGAATCGCCCACATCAACCTATTGTTCCCTCATTGTCAACCAACATCTTGTCTCCTGTCCCATGCCATCTTCTTCTATTCCCAACTTCATGCAAAACTTCACAACCTCCACCCTTAACAACTCATCACCTACTCATGACCCTCTCACACCCAGTTCCCCTCTCTCTCCTCACCACCTACTCTTCACCTTCACCTTCGACTTCCCTTCATCAACTCCCCCACCAATCAACACTATGCTCCCGACCCTCCTATACCCCTTTGTTCCCGCAAACCCATCCTCAGTACTACAATAACAAATTCACCAACCAAACCACTCTTCACCCTCTCCCTCCAACCATTGAACCCAACACACACACACCCAAGCTTACAAAGATGCCATTGACATGGAATTTAATGCTTTCCTTCAAAACCGAACATGGGAACTCGTACCTTGTACCTCCTACACATCTATTGGTTGCAAATAGGTTTCTGGGTCAAACGAAATCCGGATGGTTACATTGATAAATGAAAGCTCATCTTGTGGCTAAAGGCTTTCACCAACAATTATTGGAGAAGTGCCATGGACATGTTATTATGAAACCTTTATCTTGGTTATCAAACTTGTAACCATTTGGACCATCCTCTCCATTGCATTGTCCAAAAGTTGGCCCTTACACCAATTAGACGTTACTAGTGCATTTCTACATGGTACACTCAGTGAAGAGATTTTCATGCAACAACCTCTTAGTTACGTTAACCCACAATTTCTAATGCATATTTGCAAACTTTGGAAATCCCTCTATGGGCTTAAACAAGACCACATGCTTGGTACCTTGAGTTAACCAACTTATTTATCAAATTCGGGTTTCGAAAATCATTCACCAACACATTACTCTTTATCTACAAAATCATGGTGTCACATAGTACTTTATGGTCTACATTGACGATAATGTTTTTACATCTAACAATTCAACCTTCCTTGACCGATTTTTTGAAACCTTGAGGACCAGGTTTTCAGCCAAGGATTATGGGCCATTACATCGTTTTCTTGGCATCAAAGTCACCCCCCCCCCCGAGTCTATTCCTCTCCCAAACACTGTCGTATCTAACACATTCTCACTCAATTCCATATAGTTGGAGCCAAGGATGTCATCACTCCTCTCAGCTCCTCACACCCTTTCTGTCACAGTACTAATCCTTCTCGATTAGTTGACGCCACTTCATATCGTCAACTGGTTGGTTCGTTGCAATATCTTGACTTCACCCGTCCAGACATCTCCATTGTTATTAACAAGCTCTCCTAGTTTATGCATTCACCATGAAAAGCTCAATTGCAAGCCCTCAAGCGTGTCCTCTAATACCACAAATGTACCATCCACCGTGGCATCTTTCTCCATCACTACTCTCCTCTCACCCTTTCACCCTTTTCAGATTCTGATCTGGTGGTGTTAATGTCTTGAGTCGCTCCATAACCGCTTACTTACTAAATCTTGGTTTGAGTACACTTTCATGGCGGTCAACTAGGCCCAAAGTGGTATCCTGCTCATCGACCAAAGTTGAGTACAAAGCACTAGCAAACGTTGCAACATAGCTCTTGTTGGTGAAAATTCTATCAAATTAGTTGGGACCCCCCTAACAAACTCCAATACTATTTTATGAGAATACGGGATCCACGTAACTTTATGTGAACCCAAACTATCACTCACGCATGAAGCACGTGCCATGTACCACTTTGTTCGAGAGCAGGTCTCTGCAGGCTTGTTACGAGTTCGACACAATAGCACCAAGGATCAACTAGTCGACATGTTAACTAAGTCGTTACCGAGGACACGTTTTCTACACTTCCGTTGCAAGATTTGAGTCTATGACAGAGCCTCTATCTTGCGGGGGCGTATTAGTGATACACCAAATCAACCTAGTCAAATACACATTTGAATTTCAAATCACTAATTCATGTATAGTCAATGTAGTTTTACCATCTCTCCTGCAGTTATTTACCTTCCTATTGTAACTGTTGTATATAGAGTTTGGTTTCTTTTATTTTGGGATAACGATTATAAAATAAAAAAATTGGATGTGTCTATAGATGTGACATGGGAATAGTTGGTGTATATTTACTCGAAATGTTACATGTGCAGATTCCCAAGAGTTGTGAAGATGATGAATCTTTCAAATTTGAAGATTTAAATCAAGATAAAAACTCAGTTTTTATCCCCAAAAGTGATTTATGGTGCTCACCTTGTCTTCAAATTTTGTGATCCAAGAAATTTTTCAAGTAAACTAATATACGTCGACCTAAAGTACCAAATGGGGAGTAAAAGCCGACATGCATATTTTGCAATATGTGGAGACGATGAGTGGATGATGATAGAGTTGTTCCGGTTCATACCTTACAAGAAAGATGTTGATTTTGAGGTTCAACTTGAGAGCTTGTCACGATACTATTGTGGAAGTGGTGCGATCTATGTTGAAGGCATCCATTTTCAAGCCATTAGTGACGTAACTTTGAAGGTACTATATCTTCCTTTAGCTTGATCTTTTCTCATTATATTTAACAAAACAGAATTAAAAGAGTATCACTTTGTTTCACATTATAAATTAAATATACATAACGCAGGTTCAATACAAAACCATATAAATATTATGAGAGTTCTTTTTCAAAAAAAAAAAACAAAGAAAGAAAACAATATTATCATATCGCAAAATTTATATATTTGTGTATTTATTTAAGATTAAAAATACATCATTGTTATATAAATATATTTGAATTGATACCATGCATATAAAAATACCTACACATATATATTATAATATAAATATATTTGAATTGATACCATGCATATAAAAATACCTACACATATATATTATAAATAGAAATTGTTCTGTCATAATCCCTGGCAGACGTTATTGGCCATTCGAACTCCCACTTGTAAATATCCTCGCTAGTTCAACCTTTCACCTATTTTTCCTTCACCGATCCTCCATTAAAAAAACTTATGTAATACAAATGAATGTTTTGGGGCTTTTGATTAGAACGACGATACGAGTTCATTTATGTAAAACTTACCTCGAGATGGTGCTCCAAACAACCCTAATAGATTTACTTTTACCAAAACAACCCTCAACTAACTTTTTTTTAACGGCGTACGATTGGGGTTTATGAAATACAAATGGATGTTTTAGGGCTTTTGATCAGAACGACGATAGAACTTCATTTATGTAAAACATACCTCGAAACGATGCTCCAAACATTACTTTTACCAAAACAACCCTCAACTAATTTTTTTTGAACGACGTACGATTAGGATGTCGCTATGGGGGCTAGTAGTTAGTATGTTAGTATTAAATCTCCCTTGCCTGGATTTGAACCCAGGACCACGGGTGGACGCAAGTGAGCCCCTGGGCGGGCGGGTGCACCCTTAAACAAATTTAGTGTATTTTATAGGCTAAAATCACACTTGCAATTCACCCCTTGAGTTTTGGTTAAACCCCCTATTCGCACCCCTTAAAAAAATTCATGGGTCCGACACTACTCAGGACCTCCTAGAGAAGTAAAGCTTCTCACCTCCCCTTGACGACTAGGCGAAGAAACACAGTAGAAGCTTAAATTGATATGTTTAATTAAAATGCATGGATGTTTTACTTTTATATTATGGAACTGAGATAAAAAACTGGCTTGGGGGGACATTTTCATATTTTTCAATGCAAGTTAATAGCGTGATATTACATGTTTTTAACACAGGAGAAACATGCATATGAGGCACTAAAAGTACGAAGAGCCTATAAAGAGCCAGTCGATTATGCCGAGATAACTCAACTAGACGACGGTGAAAAGGTTTTATATTTTGAAAACAAAACTATATATATAGTATACGAGAAATATAATATGGTCATGTACTCATGTAGTGATGTACCTGTTACCTTTTTTTATCACAAACAGTTCCTCTCACCAAGCAAATCACTTAGTGGAATGAAATGCCACATGCTTCCGGCAAAGATGGTTTTATACGAGTCTTCTTCTGATGTGATGTCTTTCAAATGGAAATCTATTGATGAATCCAGGCAATTTGTATGTTCGTCATTTGTGTAGTATATCTATATATATATATATATATAGTGAAACTGTAACATACATTATTTTTAACGTACGAGCATACGTTGTGAACTTGTGCACGTTGTAAAACTCAAAACCATAATCACGCATGTTGAAAAACCATAATCACGCATGTTATACTTATGTAATGAAGCATGTTATGTTTTCAACATGTGTGATTATGACTTTTCAACATGCGTGATTGTGGTTTTTCAACATGCGTGATTAGGGTTTTGACTTTTACAACGTGCGTAATTTCACAGCGTATGCTCGTACGTTAAGGAATATTGTACGTTAACCTGCACACACATATATATATAGGGAAAGGATATATAGAAAACCCACTTGTGGTGAGAAAATTTAGGAAACTCAAAGCTCCCGACAATTTTTTTTTGAAAAAATTACATATTTAATATACATGTTTTTAAGGGTTTTGAGCAAAAAAAAAACAAAAAAGCGCCTACCAGATTTTAAAAAAAAAATAAACAAGTTTTACATTCATGTGTAACATATGTTACATTCATATGTAATATATGTTACAGTCGCGTTGCTGAAAACTTGATTATTTTTTTAAAAAATATCCACTTGGCGCTTTTTTTATTTTTTTGCTCAAAACCCTTAAAAACATGTATATTACATGTGTGATTTTTTTCAAAATAAAAAAATGTCGGGAGCTTTGAGTTTTCTAAGTTTTCTCAATAACAAGGGTTTTCTCCATACACTTACATTATATAACAGATAGTTTGAACTCATTCAAAGAAGTTTACGCTAACTTAATTTTATAATAAAGCATGACGGATGAATCTACGGGAAATGGAAGCTTTTTTCACAATGCTTATGAATGGATTTTTAACGTTCTTTGGAAAAAAAGAAGTTTACTTTGAAGAGGTGGCGGAGTTTTTCTCACACCAAGTATTCCGGATCAAATGCAAGATCGAAACACCAAAGTTGTCGTCGGATACACATTACGCATGTTACCTTGTATTCAAGCTATCACAAAAATGTCATGGTCTGCATTGTCCAGTGAGAGTGCAGGATGTACTCCTTAGAAGAAACAAAGAGTATAATTTTATTTATTTCAGATCTCCAAGAGTAGTAAATTTACATAGTAATGGAAGGGTTCCCAAGCTTAGAGAAGATGGATTGATGGAAGTTATTGTTTGGGAATTCAACTCGGGTAACAACTTAAGCGATGGTTATCTTCCTATGAGTTTGAAATTAAGATGTTATGACGGAACTATGTCTGGTCTTGTTGTATATGGCGTCGAATTTCAGCCCATATGAAGCTTTGGTATATACTAAAGCTTTGATCCTTCATAATTCTTTGTAATGTGGATTTTAGAGAATGTTGTAGATGGACTTTTCACTTTATTTCAGTGTTTCTTTGTAACTTTAATTACCATGGCTTACTCCTTGCTAATACTTTGTAACTATGGACTTGATAATTCAACGCTGCTGACCGAGCTATGACCCGTAAGAGGTTACACCTTGGGCAACGAACATTAAATCCTCTTAACTTGGTTAACAGGTTATCACGAACTATTAACTAGAATGAAATATATATTTATCTAAAATAAATTATATATTCACGAGAAAGGGGATTTATTATTTATACCGGCTATAAATAATTTATAGTTTAATTACTTATTTAATTAAACTTTGTTTTTTCGGGTTTCGAAGTTGCTACATCACTCGAGCATCCTCACATTTTAAAAGAACAGGTTCTATCTGAACATGAAGCTCGTAGGATTTTTAAACAAGTTAATACATTAAATGCACGATTCAACAACATTGGTAGATATTCTTAATTTCTTAACAACATTATGATTATTGTGATGTTAATTTGCAGATCATCTCTACACTAGAATATTGCCACTCGAAATCCATAGCCCATGGGGATCTTAGCCTTGAAAATATTATGTTAGATTCCGGACGCAATGTTAAGGTTGCTAAGTATATTTGACACATAGTTATAATAATTTTCGATATAAAAATTGCTTATTTCGATGTTGATATTTTTGTGAATCATAAAACTGCCCCATAATTTGATTTAAAGATATGCATTGAGTTGTGAATTGATGATGATTTATCTTTAACAAGTGTTAAAACATGCAATCTGGAGATGATTATTAAATAAAATCAAAATTCTGGTTATATTCTGATTGATTTGGGGAATTTCATAGGGGTCAAAGGAAGTCAAGTGTTTACCGTGTAAGCGGGTTCCCGCGGTTATCAAAAAAAAACCTAATCAGAAAGGTCAAAGGGATGGTCAAATGTTATTTGGCAGAATGTGTGTTATGGGGTTTTTAGGATGTCAAATAGAGTCAGCGGTTTTTAACGAACAACTAAATCACCGGATAAGTATCATGTAATGTCCCCAATCAAGCAAATGCATCTCCTCCTCCATAACAGAGGAGTTGGATGCATACCCAAGCCAACAGTTCGGGGGAAAACCCGCCCGCCCAAAGGCCCACTGCGGTAAAACCCGGTTCGGCTCGGTTTCAAACTGCGACCTCTAGAGAGGCCTAGTTCTAAACTTCATTACCATCACCAATGTCCTTCAAAGTGATACTAGTAGGAGTTGAACTTGGGATCTCACGGAGAGAAACCAAGTAAGTAACCACCAGACTAACTCGTCAGAATAATTCATGTAAAAATCTAATTTGCATAAAAAATTGTTTAATTTTTACAAACATAATGACAGAGGCCTTGAAAGCTTCTTCAGGCCCAATAAATTCTTTTTATACTGGATCACAAAGGCCTGCTAAGCGGTATAAATAACATGGGTTAAATGCCTAAATCTAATCGAAAACAAACTATAAATATGATATTTAATTCTTTTTATCAAACTTTTAATATGATACATTTGTTTTATCAGAATTACGTTGTTAATTTCTATTTATTAACTTTTATAATTATTTATTATCATAGTTACAATTCCGTTATCCGTTGACATCTCATTCATTCTAAAAACTTCATGTGAAACATGTTTGTGTTTTTTAATAAACTTAGTATCAGTAACAAATATGTAGTAAAGGAGATTTTGATTTATATAACCTACTTAATATAATTCTTTTATTTAATATTGTCAAAACGTTTCATCAATAACAAATATTACATGTCTATCGGAATTAAGTGTAGAAGGATGGCTAATTAGCATTAGCATAAGAGAATATTTAAAAACATTTTTTATAAATAAAAACGTCATATAAAACGTCACATTCTTTGAATTATGGACCTCATGAATCACGTATCTAGCAAAAAAAAACATTTCAATAAAAAAGAATGGTTTTGGATTTCTTGTGCTTTAAACTACATATCCAGTATTGTTAACAAGTATGTTGAAAGTGGATTCTACAAACCGATTCGTGTTGGAACTGATTTTGATGATCGATTTAGAATCATTTCTTATTTGGGTCAACAAACGTCGAAACTGTTTATTGCTGAGTTCGAATTGAAACGCGGTTCTGGTTCCTGTTCTGGTTCCGGTTCCGAACAAACTTCTTTTGTGCACCTATCTCATGATTCTCATCATTACATATTCTTTCTTTTTTTTTTTTTTTTTTTTTTTTTTGAAAGGCCCTCATGATTACATATTCTTGTTACATTGTTGTGAATGTTCTGGATTTAAATGGAAAATTGTAGGTGTGAAGGGGGCTAGTTGTAATAAGTTTAGAAGCTTGGGGTCTTAATTTCAAATTGCCAGCAATTTTGCAAGTGGGTGGGTCCACAATAAATTCCACGTGGCGAGCTCTCCTTAACCAACGGATATTGTTGCGTGATCCCTTTCTCTAGATACTATCAAATCTTGTGCTAACGTCATTGCTACGACATAATACTTCGGCATTTTACCCAAACAACTAAAACAAAAACCAAGGTTGAAAATCAAGTTATCGAGAAACTAATGTCTACGTAACAAAAGTAGTAAATTTTTCGGCGAGCGGATCTAAATATAAAGTAACTCAAATTTGTATATTAAGGCCTGAATTGTTTTTTATGCAAATTTACGTTAAGGCGTAGATAACTTGAAATGTACATAATTATAAGCACGGAAACATATTATATATGGCCCGACTTATGCGCGGAAAAAATTGACGTCAAATACTAATCTGAACTTATAACGACACGTACATAAAAATAAATAATTATGTTTTTTAAGTTAAAAATGGTACCGTTCGTTGCGATGTCGCCGAAACGTAAAGTAAGTCAAATTTATAAAGTCTAATGAAAATATATTATATTTGACCCGACTTGTTATAAACAAAATTTATGCCAAAATGTAGATCAACTGAAAACATACAAAAAAAGCATACTATATCTGAGTCTGTTCAATTCAAAGAAATATAATTAACTTACATTCATATCAACACGTACATAAATATATTCACGTAAAAAACGATTATAAAGTTTAAAAAATATTAAAAGGGTTGTAAATGGCATTACTAAATGTTGAAGGAAAAATGCTAAAATAAACAGAAAGTTATTAAAAAGGTTAAAAAATGTTGACCAATGGGCAATTGACATGCGGTAGCATGATAGTGCTCATCTAACTTGTATTTGTAGCTATATAGAGTTTTTTTTAGTGTTATGTTAAACTAAACGTATATCTTGCAAACTTAGGATAAGGTCTACCATTAGTAGATAATTTTCCTCTCACATCAAGAGATTGATTTGTAAAGGAGGGTGTACGTTTCGACACACCATTTTTATTGTCACAAAGTATCGACAATACACAAATACGTTATGCAAGAAAACAAATATATCAAGCAAAAGGTTTATGAATGTTGATTAGTCGATGAAATGGAACAGTTAGATTCGAGTAGGCTTTACTCTAGGTCGGTGGAATCCGACACAAGCCGATGTTTGTATTCATAATTATCTTGACTACTCTCCCGTTGTAGGGAATGACTCGAGTTAAACGAATGTATACTTACAATTTTTAGATTCAGTGTGCACACTCGAGAAAAAAAATGTGTTTATATGAGATAATTCTACTCATGTGTCACAATAATTGTCAATTGCACCCGGTGTGAAAACTATCTAGTTAAATCTTCACTACCTATTGGTATATTATAGAAAACACTTAAAAGATGAAGAGAATAACTTATCTAAAAATCATTTCTAAAATTGTAAAAAATATTATTTTGACAATTTTAAATCATAGGAAACTGCTCAAACATTAAAGTGAATTTTCTTTTAATATTTCTTTTTTACCATCAGTGGGAAACAAGATCAAGGTAATATTTTCTAGCACTTTGGTGTCCTTTTTTTTTCCTCAAACATAAATACAATTAAAATGATGAAGAAGAGTAACGATTGAGGGGAAGGAGGGGCACAAGTGGGGTCTTTGAGATCATGTTGGTGCCTCAAAGGTAGACAAATACTTTGCCCTTTTTTTTCTTTTTTGCTTTGGAAAAATTATTTAACTTCACACAAAAAAAGGAAAACTAAAAAGTACTTAAACTTTGTCTATAATTATTATTTTATTATAAATATATATTTAAAAACGAGGGACATGATGAAATGACAGTAAATTCACTATACACACATATGTGTTGCGAATACCCGACAATCGCGTAACTTTACCATAGACACACACCCAGGAATCGCGTAAATATATTTGTTACTCAGTGTGTCGTCAATAATATGTTTAGAAAATATAACTAAAAGTTATGCTTGTTTAAACAAAGAGTTATGTTCTCTATACATCAAAACACATATACATAGTAAGAATGAGATGCAAGGATGTTCTTACAAGATGGACAAGGTTAAAGGATAACTCTGAGTTTTAGCAAAATTATAAGGATGATGATGGAGAACCAGGATGTAAACGCTCTAACGTTATCTAATTTTGAAACAGCTGTTTTACTTATATCTCACTTATAACTTCTTAAGTATTTTAAAGACTTTCAACATGACCCATAAGTTGCCAAATCGATACTTCAATCATGGATTGTCTCGCTTCACAATGTAACATCAAGATTTGCAACTATGTAGGGGCAACAATTTTAGCCTTTAAATATATTCGCTATTAATAGCAAGAAAATCAGTGTGTAGAAAATGATACATCAAGCTTTTGTTTGCTAGAACTCAAGCTTTTGTTGAGGCATGCGTTGGGTTTTCTAGGCTTGATTTTGGTTTCCGTTTGGGCCCGATTACTTGAAGACGTGTTTTATTAGGTTAATGAAGACCGAAGACATAGGAGGTCTTGGATCGGCCCTAGAACTATTTATTAGGGCACGTTTATGTTTTCTTGTTGAATAAGCCCCTAATAAACAATCCATATATAATCATGTTTGTACATTCTAATTCCTTACAAGTTAGGCAGAAAGCAATAATAAATGTATCTTGGTTACTGCCCATAGACGTAGGTCTCTGCCGACTGAACCATGTAAATCTTGTGTGTTCATCTTTATTTAGATTTTCTCTTGCATTACGTTCATGTTTGTGTGTGTTGTTTGATTTAACGAATCCATAGTTCACCGCATATTCCTCATCATTTTTGTGATCGAACCTGTCGATGTCTATCTTACAAGATTTATCAACATAAAATAAATATGACAACACTATGAGATTTTATGGGTGTTGCGTCACAAGAATCGATAGGGTAACCCATTAGTGATCTTAGTTTAAACCGCATATATCTTAGTTTATAGTACACGCGAAAATACTCATATATCGTATCATTTTTAAACATGGTTCCAAACTTGATCTTTCTACAATATCATCATCACCTCATTATAATTGTTTTAAAAGAAAATGCAAGAAAGGTTTATTTTTATGCCTTTTTTATATTTTAGTACAACTAGAAATAAGTATCTACCCTTTTAATTTCAGTTTTTAATAACTTTAATTATTTGTGTAGAAATGGAAGTGTTGATAATTTAAGTAGTTCACATTTTATATTAAACGATATGAATTACATTAAAAAATAAGCATTAAAGTCCGTTACACATAGCGATAGTTTTAGTAAAATCTATTACATTTGATGAAGTAAACTTAATCAAGCATTGGATACCATCTGATCATAGTCACATTTAGGTTTAAAGTCAGGGGTGGATATAGTGTGTTATTAAAATGTATCATGTTAAGAGTATTAAAATGTAACTAGTTATCCTATTAGTTGTTTAGTAACCGGTACTTCATTAGATTATTGTTTTATCAATTAATATAGTGTGTTATTTTGTAGTGGATAATTTGCCATATAAATCTATAAAATTGAATTCAAGTATCAAAATGTTTGATGTTTAATTTGTAGAATTTAAGTTCACTTAAGAGGATGTCAAAAATCAAAATAATTTAATTAGAAAAGGAGAAAAGGTGATTGGTCATTATATTTTAGAATCATATTATTATCAAATATGATAAGTTTTTTTTGGTTCCATGAATCAAGGCTACATTTTAAAGCAAAAGTAAGTAATGAAAAAGAATAGAGACAATAAATGTATCATTATTTCACGATCATGGTAGATAGAAACAAGATTATTCTCAAATAAGGCCCCCACTTAACACCATTTATTTCCAATAAGAATCTCACATGCCTTCACTTCTCAATCACTCATATTTATTCCTTGCAATTTATTTGTTTTTACAAATTAAAAAAAGACTAATTTGTCTTTTAAATCACTGTTTTTAGTTATGCATAAACTATCATTTTGAATGCTACTTATTCATTACAATTTTACATTTTACATATCTAACTACACCTTTTAGATGATAAATGTTGGATGCTGCTAACTGAAGATTCTTCAGGGACTATTTTGTAAATTCAGATGAAACATTGTTGTAGAGTCCGAATTTGCTAGCCTTTCTTAGTCGGTACTTATTTTGTAAGAGTTTATGGAGTAAGAGTTTATAATAGTAAGAGTTTATGGTGTAAGAGTTTGATAGTAAAAGTTTATGGAGTAAGCGTTTATTTGTAAGGACTTAGGAGTCCAAACTTTTGGTCTTGTATTTATAATTAGTGTGATGAATGTAAGAAAGAACTTTTTGAGAATTATCTTTTTGTGCAAACTTTCTGTGTGTGAAAGAAAAACCCTGTTCTACTGTGCGGTCACTGTGTGTGTGGATAATCTGTGAAGACTAAGTGGATTCACAGATTGTCATTCATCATCTATCCTTCTCTACTCCTTCTACGTCGCGTCCTCACAGCGGTTAGTGTCACGTGGTGGATTCCGCACACCGTGTGACTTGGTGTTTCGGTTGTTCGAGATCCGTAGGTGGGCTTACAACATACAAAATAATAAAATGTTTTTGTATTTTTTTATTAATTTTCTACACTTAGAAGTTCACATTTTCTTTTTTACTTACTTAAAGTTATGATGGATTTTGTGCTTATATGTATAATGAAGATTATTATTGTTACACTCATGCATTATCATGAAGAAATTATAATGACGAAAACGACATGTAGAGTTACACATACTAAAATTATAGTTTTATACGGTATTAACAAATTGATGGTGTAAGCTTATACTTTAAACCATACGTGTAACTATAGTATTAATCAAGCAATTCCAATTCCAAGTATCTCTTATCACCTATAAAAGATTCAAAAAAAAAACACATGTGATACATAAACCATAAAGAAAGATAAAATCTATTTGACAAATTTATCAATGAATTTCATATACGATTACGAAGGGAAAAAGATTTAAGTTTTCCTACATTTCTCTCATCTTCCTTTAGAAAAACTCTGGAAGACGAGTTTTGCTTAAATCTTTCAAAATCCTTTTATTTTCTTCATTAAATGAAACTCGAGAACATAACGTACAAGTGAATCTAACAAATAAAATATTTTAATTTAAATCAATCTAAAAAGTATAATATTTTAATTCAAGATAATTCAAAGTCATGACATTTCTAATTAAACAAGATAGTTCAATGCAAGTTAATCCATAAAATGCATTAAAAAATCAAGTTGTTCAAAGGGAAGCAATGTTTCATTTTGAGTAAGTTATATTTTTATTGTACCTTCTTTTATTTTGGGGAATATCTTTGTCTTTTAACTAATATTTTTTTAGTCACAGTTTATAACTTTGATTTTAACATATATAATTTTGAGTAAATTGCCAAAATCATCCATTTGTTTGAACATGTTTGTCATTTTCATACAAAACAATTTTTTTTCAATATAGTCCTTCTCTTTTAGGATTTTTTGCTATTTTCATCCAAAATCTAATTTGCTTTATTTTTTCTATCAAAGATTTGGATGTAAATGGCAAAAAATCCCAAATCTCAGGGACGATTTTGGCAACAAAAAAAATCAGACGTCTGGATGAAAGTAGCAGAAAATTCCCGAAATTGAAGGACTATATGGTACAAAAAGTTATTTTGGATGAAAATAACAAAAATATCCAAACCTCAGGGACGATTTTGACAATTTACTCTATAATTTTACTATAGCATATTCTAGTAAAATTCATTTCAGTTATTTATTGATAAGACTATACTTTATTTCATTGTGGATAAGACTATACTTTCTTTCATTGTGTATCAAAACGAATGTTTCTCTTTATAGTTTGAAGAGTTAAATGTTTGGTTGGTCCCTGTGATTTACAAAAATTACAGACTTGGTCCTAGTGGTTCACTAATTACACACTTGGTCCTGGTGGTTGTCATTTTTGCACTCGGGTGATCCTTATCACTAACATCTGTTAAGTTTTCCAGTTAAGTCCATGTTAAATGACCAAAATACCCTTGCTTAATCCAAGTTATATATATCTTCATAGGTCTCTTCTCAAACAAGCAGCACAACCACCACCATATCACCTCCGCCGCCATCTCACCTCCACCCCCGAACACCCACCGCCACCGTCTCACCTCCGCCACTTCTCACCTCCACCCCGGAACACCAAAACACCCACCAACACTGAAACCCACCACCACCAACGAACACCTCCACCACCGGGCAGGCTATCACCACCGCCGATAACCACCAAACCAGCTCGTTGCCCCTGCTGCTTCACACCGCCACAACTACTTCTTCCCCAAATCACCGCCACACACATATGCATCAATTACACATAACACACGTCAATTTTTAAATAGCACAAACAATCAGGAACAAAATTACACAAAAACAAATCATCAGAAACTAAACACGATGCAGTGAAGTCGAAGGGGCGACAGAGGAGCCGGCGATGTCGGTTCCGATGATGCACATATCGGTGGTGGAAGATGAGTTGCAGGTTCATTTTTCCGGTAGTAGGTTCCGGCAGTTCGATGTGCATCATCAGCTGGGAGGTAGAGAGAGAGGTTGAAGGGTGTACGGTGGAGGTTGAAGGAGGTGGTGATGGCGATGGCAGGTAGGTTTTGTGGTGATGGGCGGTGGTTTACGATGACGGCAGCAGTAGCGGCGGCTGGTGTGGTGTTCCGACGACCCATGTCATTTTTCCGGAGGGTTAGGTAGTTGAGGGCAGTGAGGGTGGTGGTCGTTGGTTGTTATTGGGTGGTAGGTTTTTTTAGGAGATAAGATGATGACGAAGAGGCCCCCTGTTTTAAGTTTAGGAAAATAGTGAGATTAATTACCTGAAACAGTGAATGGGAGGAGAAGGTAGGAGACGGCGGTGGAGGTGAAAGACGGTGGTCTTGTGGTTTTAGAGAGAGAAAAGGAAAGTGAGAGAGAGAGACCAGGGTGAGGAAGAAGAAGATGTTTATTTATTTTTGTTTTTTAATAATCAGGGTAGTTTGCTAATTTTACATAGACTTAACTAAGAAAGTTAACATGGGTTAGTCATAAGGACCACCCGAGTGCAAAAATTGCAACCACTAGGACCAAGTTTGTAATTAATGAACCATTTGGACCAAATCTGTAATTTTCGCAAACCACAGGAACAACCAAGCATTTAACTCTAGTTTGAATATTATTACATCAATAAAGCCAAAAAGGAAATGGTAATCACTCAAATTGATATCATATCCGTAGACTTGTCATGTCTCTAGCTAATGCATCTATTTTTTAAATTATTGGTGGTAATTATGTAAGATTAGGCGGATCTAACAACCTATCACTATTTCATTATCCAATTAATTTATAATCAAATTCTATAAGATTGGGACATACTTAATATTTGTTTTCTAATCTATACTTTACGATTCCTACTTGTTTATCATGTCTCCTTTTCTGTTTGTTACTTTGACGAACTTTAAATTCCTTCAAACACACTTGATTCGTGACAATTAACTGGTAATGTCCCTTTTAATAACCAATAACCTTTTTTTGTAGATTCGTCACGTCACAAGCAAACACACTTCTCTTAAGAGGAAACAAATCATCATTAAGAGTGGGCGGCATGGGAGTGGGAGTAGGTGGGTCGAGAGTGGTTTCAACTGAGACTGAAGGGAGTGAGGCGTCTCCCCTCCACAAGACGCCTGGAACACCGCCCCCCATAGCGACGTGGGTGGCGTTTTGGGCTTCCGCGTCGTGATCTCGTCGCCAGCAATTTCACACAAAAAAAAAAAATGATCGTTTCCTATAGGAAAATAATGTGTTTTTTTTGTTGATTGTTTTTTTTTTGGTTGATGTATTTTTTTTTTGTTGAAGTGCTTACTTTTTTTTTGTTGAAGTGTTTTCTTTTTTGTTGAAGTGTTTTAATGAATTAGTTTTAATTTACTTTGATCAATACTTTTATAAAAAAATATGACACTTTTATAATTTTTACATAAAAAAGACAAAATAAATGGGTGCCACGTGTCGCAAGACGCCCTAGCCAGCAAAGTTGCTCCACTCCCCCTTTTTTGCTCAACATCCTCTAATCTGACGTTACGCCATATGTCATAAGACGTCCTCTCAAAAAAAGCCTCACTCCCTTTAGTCTGATGTGGCAAGGTAGTAGTGCACGGAGACCCCGCTCCATGGCTCTAGAGGCACAAGTGGGAAGTGCATTCATGATTTGAATAGAAAACAAAGAAGAAAAGGGATTAGGGGGAGCAGAAAGCAGGAAAAGAGAGAGAGAGAGAGAGAGAGAGGAAGAATACCCCTCCAAATCGGTACTGAAGGCGAGATGGGACGGGAGGGCGAGGCTGCAAAATTCATACCATGTGTCCTAGCCCCTAAGTTATTTATAGTCGAAACATTCTTCTTGTGGTAAGTCAAGATCGTCTGCATGATATCTAGTCTTAATAAGTTACTCGCCTATTTTAACACCAACGCTGTCTTTTCACAAAGTATCTACGCTAACTTTTACTAAGATTTATTTTCGTATTTGTGTTACATGAGGGTGGATCGAGACTTATGTACGTCGACCACACGTTACGGCAGATAGACGAACTTAGAATAGAGTTTACACAAAAATTAAAAAAATAACTACAAAGAGGCATAATTTATTACTCACACTTTAATCAGATTTGGTATATATAGCTAGGGTAGGAATACCCATCCCACATAATGCCAAAGTGATGGCTAAAAGTTGATACAACAACTTGAATATTATTAATATTTTTATATATTTCTTTTATCATAAGCATAGTTGTAAAAGTCGTTACGCGCTCCCTAGTCGGTTGACTGGGGAGTTGAGAATACTCGGTCTACGTGGAGAGTACTCGGAGAGTACCCGGACATGTCAAATTATAAAGAAATGACTTTTTAGAGATTAAGTGTATGTCAAATAACATAAATTTACTAATAATTATAACAAAATACGTGAAAATGATATTTATTCTTTAACATGTAGGCATAGAAATTATGTGATATTATTATTTAAGTAAAACTAGGTCCGAGTTGATCTACTAGATCCGATTCTGGCCAAGGTTGACCGCGTTTGACCGAGTCCAAGTAACTAGTCGGAGTCGAAGAAAATCGTCTCAGCAGCCTACCTTGTAGATACTACTCGGGGAGTACTCGGTCTTGGAAACCTTGTTTTACAACCATAATCATAAGTAGATTACAAAACTTATATACTACATATATTTAGTTATTTATATATAGATGATTAAATATTGAAAATAAAGAACATGCATGGATATCATATTTTCTTCATGCATAAATTACCAACATTTCCAATTTACATCCCCAATTACCAAATGTACAACTACTTCATGTACTAAACAAAATTACAACAATTCTACAAATTTACAAAAATGATTTTTACTAAGAAAACCTTATTCTCAAATAATAATAATAATAATAATAATAATAATAATAATAATAATAAAACTCAAAACGACCACGTATCCTCATTACCTGCAAGCTGATGCTGCTCACCATCAATTGAAGAAACGACGACGTTCTGAGCATTCCCATTCACCCCCTCATAGTTCAACAGATTCTCACTTTCACCCCTCCATCTTTTCAAATTCGTCGATGAAGAACCCACAAACCCACTCAAAGGCTCCAATCTCTGATTATTATTATTGTCAAATTGCTGAGAAACAGATTGAAACGGAAACATCTGATTTTGCAAATTCTGTAAACTCAGGGGCTGTTTTGTAAACATATGACTTTCAGAAGGGGGCAAATGAAAATTACTACCACTTGCAGTAACAGAATTAAAGTACGGTTGTAACTGAACAATCTTGTGAGCCGATGGCCGTACTACAGGCTGCATCGGTATGGCAATCGGCTCAGCCGAGCCGGCGTAAAGATCACGCCGGCTCGAATAAGCCGATGATGATGAAAACGGCGCGGCTGGAATTCCGGTAAACTCCTGTACCATTTGCCGGAAATTAGCTGTGTCGGTTGTCATCACGGTCGTCGGAGCTCGCCGCGAAGCTCGCGTACGCTTTTTCGGGTTTTTCGTCGTTACACCTAACTTTTCGGATCCAAAATTCGGGTTCGGATCATCATTATCCACCGGATTCGGGTCGTGTACCAAATTTGAGTAATTGAGAGTGTAGATTGAATTAGGGTTAGGGTTTGAGGGGTGTGAAAACGACGACGGATTGAAGAGATTAGACGGCGGCGGTTGGAGAATCGGTATGTGGGTGAAGTGTGCATCCCCGGCGGTGGCGCTGCCGTCGCCGCCGCTGCTACTGTTGCCGGAATCCATGTGGGAAAAGTGGAAAGTGGAAAGAGGGTTTTATGGGATTGTGTTTTGGTTTTATTTGTATATGAGAGAGGTTGTGTTGTTTTGCTTTTACCAGAGCTGAAGTTGCTTGAGCCAGAAGAGTATACAAGTTTGCTGTGCAGTTGTACAAGTAGTGTCAAAGGAGTTGGTGTGGATTTAAGAAAAGGTTGTGTGTGAAAGTGGGTTAGTGAAGGGGGCCCTTTCATGGTGTTTGTTGGATTTATGGGATCTAGGAACATATGTCCGTCCAAAGGTGAAACCATGACTTTTTGAGCACATTGTATTTGTTTTCCAAAAGATATAAGTATAAGAAACCGATTAAAACAAACACTTTAACTGTTTATATGGTTTAATGGACTGATTTTTCCGTTGTATGTTTTAGTAACTCTTACAATCATAGATAGGTTTGTTTACGAGTCAAGCCGAGTTAGGGTAAAATCGGGCTCGGTTCAGTTCAGTTCATCTTGGATTTGAAACAAGAGACAAAACGAAGCTTGAGCTCGGCTTGGTTTTTAACTGAGCTGGCTCGGCTCGGATTGGTTTGACTCGATTTAAAAAACAAAAACTAACACATAACTTTCAAAACTATATAGTCTACAGTATTATTAAATGTTTCAAAAGAACATATTCAAAATCAGTTCAACCTGATACATTAAAAACTAAACTTAAGTTCAACCTAACACAAAATAAGTTTCCAATATAACGAAATAAAATGTAAATTCATTAGCAGATGCGGTCATGAAGATTCAGGTGCCTCGGCCAAGCTAGAAAAAAACATGCCCCTTACCCTTAGGCCTTAACAAATTAAATAATGTAAATTATAATTTTTTAAACGACCATTAAAGTTATAGAAATTAACGATTATAACGAGAATTTTTTTAAAACAAATTGTGCCTCCAGAAAAACCATGCCCTGGTCGGGCGCCCACATTGCCCCTCCTTAGAGCCTCCCCTGTTCATTAGCATGATAATCAACCCCAAATATGCGATAAATATCCAATTGCATTCTAAATACATGCAAATAACAATCAGTTTTTTTGCTATATTTTATGTATATAAATATAAAATATATTAAAAATAAAATAACCTGAGCTAAAGCGAAGCGAGCTAACGAGCGAGCCAATCAGCCTCGTTACGAGCTAAGCCGAGCTAGGCTCGCTTTCTAACTGAGTCGAGCTATCGGGCTTAGTTTCAAACCAACCCATATCGAACAAGCTTTTTAGGTAAATCTAAGCAAGCTTTGAATGAGTTTCGAACCTAATGCTTTTTAGATAGTCCTAGCTACAAGGTTGAAGCTAGATGTTTAGATGAAACCTACCCATCTACTTTTATCTATGAATGGTTTTTATATCAAATCGTTTGGTAGGTCTACAATATAGACCATGTCTCATGTTTGATGCTTGTGAGTTTTCTCTTTCCATGTCGCATTGTGTTTAAATTTGAATAAGAAATAAATAATACAAGTTAATGTGCATTTATTTAATTCCTGGCCAGAAAAACCTATCGTTCCTTCCTACTCATTGTAGTTGATAAAATGTAATCAATATCAACTTGTTTGTTTAACAACTATGAACTTGGTTTTTTAAGAAATTTATCGACTATATGTTTATGTTTAAACATCATCATCATACTCAGTAAATCTCATCAATAACAAAACTAAGGTATGGTTTGAAGAGGGTAAGATATAGACGACATTACCTCTATCCCGTAGAATAAAGAGACTGCTTCCAATGAGTCTTTCGGCTTGATAATAGCTTTGTATTAAATCTTGGACATAAAGCACATGACACTAAACAACATTGGCATAAGGCATATGTTTACCAACTCTAACTAACATTTTCTTATTAATTAAAGGATATGACAAGATGATAACAATTTATGTCGAGCATGTTAAAGTTAAAAGAAATATAAAGGTCACTGTATATTATTATTTTTAAATCGTATAAAGACAAAGGTAACAGAAAAATAAAAACGTTTGAAGATAAAATATGATAGAAATAAAAATTTATTATTAAATAATCTAAGATATACATTTTAATATTTATAATTGAACGTGTCAAAATACATATATTGAGGCTAACAGGGTACTGACTAGGGATCAGTAAATGATACCGGACATTGGTATAGAATTTCTTGAATCGAAATATTTTCAGTATCGATTTTTGACATTTTCGGTATCGGTTTGATATCGGTCAGGTACGGTACCGGTATTTGCCGGTTTTTAACCTCAAATACCCGTAGTGTAGTATATTCGGTACCGGTACCTATTTTTAGGGATTTTGGGTACCGGTATTTTCGGTACCAATACCAATTGATACCGAACTCGTCTCTAGTACTAAGTGAGAGCTACATGACATTAGTAATTAGTAATTAGTAAATTACTACAAAGTTCAATTTTAGAACATCTAGAAACACATATTCGGATTTAAATTACTTTATTATTTGAAATAGGTCAAAGTAACTAAAATTAAATTAGTCTAATCGAGCCATCTAAATAGAATTAGGTCAATCAGTTTGATTAGTTTGAAATCCAAATGGTTCGATTTAGGGTTTAAGAGTTCTAATGGTTTAGAGTGATTCGAAACTTGAAACCAGATGTGTAAACCGAATTGACATTTTAACATTTATTATTTATACATATATATTTTTTTCATTTATTGAAATATGTAGTTATGTGAATGTGTTACAAGATGATCCATCCTTATCATCCTATAAATTTTTATTACAATCTTTTGATTTGGATAAAAGGGCAATTCAAACCGCTAAATCACACAACCAATCATACCAACCAGTCTAACTAACCATTAACCAACCCAACCTGACTGACATGGTTTGTCATTTCTTAAAATCGTAGTGAACCCTTCGAATCAAAATTTACTCAAAACTGACCAAACCGAATCGTAAACATCCATCTTCTAACAACAAATTAAAGGTAACCAATTACTTATCTACCCTATGTGACAACTCATTTATTCCGGGCTATACAAAATCCACATAAAATGGCAATAATTCACTTTTATTTGTTGTTATATGAAGAACTATATGAGAGTAAATTAAAATAGATAACATATTTAATTTTGTAGAGTCAAAGTAGAATGAAACGAAAGAATATGACCCGTTGGTAGAAACGGGTCAAACATGAACATATGAACGGGGATTACGGGTGCCAAGTTTTCATGCCCATGTGCTTTCAAATAATTTATGTTTGACCAATAAATAAAGGTCAATAATAAACTATAGTATAATATAATCTTTCTTTTGTTAATTTACAAAAAAAAATAATAATAATAAAATTACATATATCCTTTTTAAAATATCAAACACCTTTAACTTAACAGATTAAAACAAGTAATGTTAGTTTCATTTAAATAAAAATTTAAGTTTTAACTTCAAAAAAAATTAAAAAAAAGTAGGCAGTCGAGTGATTAATCATGAACGGTTGACCGTTGATGTCGTCATTGTGTTAGCAACCATTGAATTTTTTTTATTTTGTCGGACAAATGAACATTGTTTTTAAAATGACTATACAAAACGAGTGCGCAACTAATGAAAACATGTAAATCACTGTTTTTAATAGGTTGGATGATTTTTAGATACATTTCTAAGTTGGAGGTTTTTAAATCTTAAGCGTTTTTATTTTACTTCGTAAATCGCCGTTAAAAAGAACTAATAAAAATCCACGAGACAGAATGGTTGAATTGATGAGCCTTCTAGCTATCCATAGACTTTTAGACCATAATTATAAATGTTTTATAATTTATTAACATATTAGTTTAACCTTAAAATTATGCCAAAACACACATAGGTTTGTGGATAACAAACAACTACAACTAAGTGCTACAAACCAAAACGTTATATATGGATTTTAGTTAGGATCTACAAACCAAATTTAGTTAATTTAGGAAATAATAATTTAGAAAGGTTTAGGGTGGATTGCATAGGGCAGATGGTAATGAGCTTGAATTAGTCTCATCCATTAATTTTTATAGATTAATTGAAAAAGGAGAGAAACGGTTATAGTGTCACACCTCAACCGATGGCGGAATCATCGGGGCAGTGGCACTAGGCGAATCAGATTGATCAAGAGATTTCCATAACAGCCATTTCAAAGATAATATTCAACATTCAATATCCCATACTATCCAACTCATAAACCTTCAAAATAACCATTACATTTCAACAAAATCTCTTAACATAAATCCAATTCGATCTCCCTAGATTTTATTACAACCATTCTAAACAACTAACAAAACACACTAAACTACGCATGCAACATCCAAGGCATCCAACCTAAATCCTCGACCTGTTACATACGTTAAAATACAAGTCAATACAATTAAGTAAAGGTGAGCATACGAGTTTGAATAATACTAGCATAGTCGAGAAAGCGTTTGCGAAACCATCTAATTACATATCATGATACACCAAAACACTTAACATAACATAGGCTCATTTCTCATGCTAACTACCGTGAGAAGGCTTGCGCGACCATCCTAACTAGACCCCGTCGGGTGTTAGCCAAACTATAGTACCATACTAGCTAAGGATGCAAGTTAACGAAAATAAGTCCTAGTCACATGTTTCTAGTATCACGTATCGAGCATATACAATCAGATTATTCGCGTGTGATAAACAGTTTTGATTTGTGAAGTGTTTTTGATATAGGAACGTATTTAACACCCAAAAAGTGCATTAAAGCGAAAATGGGTCAAGTATACTCACTGTGGATGCGTTTTGGTAAGACTTAAGATTCTGAGGAGAGTTGCGGAGTATGCCGGGTCAGCCTGTAAACGACCAGAAGTGCATCAGTCTTCCGAAAAGCCGAAAAGGTGATGTTTTGGTTGGGCAGTAGACAAGTTCGGCCAAACTTGTATGTAAACATACAAGTTCGAGCGAACTTGTATAAGTCTGCTGAGTGGCGAGTCAAGTTCGGGCGAACTTGTAAGTTTCTCAAGGAAACTTGGCAAGTTCGGTCGAACTTGTAGGGTTTGGATAGATGGATTGACAAGTTCGGCCGAACTTGTGAAGTTTCCTGAGAAACTTTACAAGTTCGAGCGAACTTGAGGACTTTCTGCTGAAGAATTGGCCATTTATCACCCAAGTTCGGCCGAACTTGGCCTTTTGAGGGAAAGTTCGAGCGAACTTGGCTAGGCTGCTGCACAAAATCAGTTGAATCTCGAGCGAACTTGATGATTTCGGGTCCAAAATCTTTCGTTTTCGCATCGTTTGCTGAGGAAATCGAGTGTTAATCCCTCCAACCCTGTGCTACTGAGCAAACTTAGGTCAGAGAGGTCTTTTAGAGCGGTTTTAGCCATTTTACAAAAGCGTGGGCTAATCAGGACGAACTCGGGGTTCGTTCGGGTTAGTCCGGCTTGTGTAAACCAACATAAACGTCCTTGTGCTTCCAGATCTGGGATCTTGAATGATAAATGCTTCGTTTCATATCAGAAAATGAACAAAACATCATCAAAAGTCCGTATTTTGTGTCAAAATCAATGTTTAAAAGGTTTTGCTCAGATCTAAGCATAGATCTGAGTGAAAAACAGAAGTTTTATGGAAAAAGATGAAGATTTTCATAAATAGAAGAGTTTGGATGAAAACAAAGGCTATGCCTTGTGCCAAAATCGTTGTAAACCTTTGTAAAACGTGATAAACGTTGTTGTAGTTGAAATCGGGTTGATTCTTACTTAGAAATTAGAGGGTTTTGGGTTTCGGGAGCTCAGAGCAAAGTTGTAGCAAGTTCAAATGAGAGGAATGAGCTGAGTATTTATAGGAGAAGGCAAAAAGTGAGGCTGGTGGGGTCAAGTTCGGCCGAACTTGCATGAAACTCATGCAAGTTCGCGCGAACTTGTGAGATAATTGAAGGAGAAGTGCCAAGTTCGACCGAACTTGACCTTCCTGAAGTCATGTTCGAGCGAACTTTAGGTCTCTGATGGATTTCAATTGGCCAGTCAAGTTCGGCCGAACTTGGTATCACCAAGTTCGAGCAAACTTGACCCAATTATTGGGTTTTCTTCGTTTATTTCGCGTTAAAAGTTCGTTTGGCGATTCGGTTCGTATTAGTTAGTTATATTAAACGTTATAATTGATGTAATAGTGCGATTTAGCGATTCGAGTGTGCGAGAGCGATGCGATAGCGAGCGTAATCATAACCACAAACATGCATAACACATAAATAATATAAAAATCATGTAATTAACTGCGAGCTGTGATGTGACGAGATTAGCGATGCGGTTTCATAAGCGATTAGATGCGATACAACATACATTAACTTAATTAGCATCAACTTTTCTTATAATTCGAATCTCGGATTTACAAGGAATAGATACAATCGATGACAAAGAAAAGATAACAACGAATTTCCGAGTTGTCACAGTCTCCCCTACTTTAGGGAATTTCGTCCTGAAATTAAGCAGTGGCCGTAACAAAGAGATGTGGATATTTCGTTTTCATATCACTTTCGAGTTCCCAAGTGAACTCGGCGCCGCGTTTGCCTTCCCATCGGACCTTCACGATAGGTATGCGAGAGCGTCGAAGTTTCTTGGTCTCCCGATCCATGATTTCAACGGGTTTTTCCACGAAATGGAGCGTTTCATTAATTTGCAGATCTTCGAGAAGGACATGCAGATTTTCTTCAGCTAGGCACTTTTTGAGATTAGACACGTGAAAAGTCGGATGTACATTATTAACTTCCTCCGGTAATTCGAGACGATAGACTACTTTACCGATCCTTTCCAGAATCCTAAAGGAACCAACGTATCGAGGCGCTAACTTTCCTTTCTTGCCGAAGCGGACCACTCCCTTCCAAGGTGCAACCTTTAGGAGAACGTGATCTCCCACTTCGAACTGCAGGGGCTTGCGGCGTTTATCGGCGTAACTCTTTTGACGACTCCGAGCTTTCAAGAGATTGTCTCTGATTTGGAGGATCTTGTCGGTTGTTTCTTGAATTAGCTCGGGACCGGTGATTTATGCTTTTCCGATCTCGTGCCATGCAATAGGCGATCGACATTTTCTTCCATACAGTGCCTCAAAAGGAGCCATTTGAATGCTGGTATGATAACTATTATTGTACGAGAATTCGATTAAAGGTAAATGCGTATCCCAGTTACCACCAAAATCTATGATGCACGCACGAAGCATGTCTTCGAGGGTGCGGATCGTGCGCTCAGTCTGACCGTCGGTTTGAGGGTGAAAAGCGGTACTTAGATTAAGCGTAGTACCGAGAGCGGATTGAAAGGTCTCCTAGAGACACGAGGTAAAACGGCCGTCGCGGTCAGAAATGATGTCACGAGGCGTCCCGTGTCGACAAATGACTTCGTCGGTATAGATTCGGGCTAACCGTTCTGTCACACCCCGACCCGCAGCGGAAAAGGTGATCGGGGCATGATTGGGTTATCATCAAAGCTCATGACATTTATTATAATGTTTCATATTTATTATTTCAATTTAATAGAAGTCATACAATCATATCAAACAATTACAACATGTTCAATTCATCCTTCTAAACTTCATTATTTTTCTTCTAAGGCAATTTCCTATGTTTTCCTTGCTTGATCCTGTTCACCAGTATC
Organism: Scalesia atractyloides; assembly: GCA_947069175.1. Lineage (NCBI taxonomy): Eukaryota > Viridiplantae > Streptophyta > Magnoliopsida > Asterales > Asteraceae > Scalesia > Scalesia atractyloides. Next base: position 97,201,833 of record CAMTDV010000017.1, on the reverse strand, counting down.
ATATGTAAAAATGGTTTTTGGATCAACAAAAAGTTGGCGAGTGAACCTTGTTAGAAAACAGTTATTCTTTATTTCTGGTTGTATTTAATATGAAAAAAATCGTGCAATATTCATATATGAACAAATGTAAATAAACATACAATAACATCAATTGGCATACAACAACAAACCATTAGCATACGATATCCAACCACAACAAACAATAACATACATTAACAAACCAACAGCATACAATAAAACAATTAATAACATACATTAACAAATCAACAGCATACAATAACATATCAACAGGCATAAATAAATAACATAAATAAACTGTGCGATCAAGGCTCAATCAAACGGAGCCGATCGTATTGCATGTACTGAAAATGAAAAATGTCTGTGCGATCAAGGCTCAATCAAACGGAGCCGATCGTATTGCATGTACTGAAAATGAAAAATGTCTGTGCGATCAAGGCTCAATCAAACGGAGCCGATCGTGTGTTGGCACGCCAGGTTCACGCTCATAATGTAAGGGGGAACATGCTCAACGCTCATAATGTAATGGGGAGCGGCGGCCTATGAAATTGCATGTACTTGAAAATAATAAATTTAATCTAAACCATAATCACACAAACAGTTTATACAAACTGAATACACATTTATTCATGATATGATGTATGCACAAAAAGTTGGCGAGTGAACCTTGTTAGAAAACAGTTATTCTTTATTTCTGGTTGTATTTAATATGAAAAAAATCGTGCAATATTCATATATGAACAAATGTAAATAAACATACAATAACATCAATTGGCATACAACAACAAACCATTAGCATACGATATCCAACCACAACAAACAATAACATACATTAACAAACCAACAGCATACAATAACAACAATTAATAACATACATTAACAAATCAACAGCATACAATAACATATCAACAGGCATAAATAAATAACATAAATAAACTGTGCGATCAAGGCTCAATCAAACGGAGCCGATCGTATTGCATGTACTGAAAATGAAAAATGTCTGTGCGATCAAGGCTCAATCAAACGGAGCCGATCGTATTGCATGTACTGAAAATGAAAAATGTCTGTGCGATCAAGGCTCAATCAAACGGAGCCGATCGTGTGTTGGCACGCCAGGTTCACGCTCATAATGTAAGGGGGAACATGCTCAACGCTCATAATGTAATGGGGAGCGGCGGCCTATGAAATTGCATGTACTTGAAAATAATAAATTTAATCTAAACCATAATCACACAAACAGTTTATACAAACTGAATACACATTTATTCATGATATGATGTATGCACAATGATTTAAATATAGTAAATAGTAAGAAACATGATACACCCCAAAAACGTGATTTAAACGGGGAATTTGTAGAGATTCACTCACAGTGGGTGCGTTCGGTGAGTGATGATGAATGCGCACGAGTTTAGAGGATTGATCGTCGAGGAATAATTAACCTAATTAATAAAGGAAGTAAGGTAAATAAATGGATTTTATTAACAATTTTAATAGGATTTTTGGATATATTTTTGTGAGTTTTAGGCTATTTTCTAGCTTTAAAAATGTTATTTTTAAGTATTTTTAATTGATTTTTGAATAAAATAAATAAATAAAAATAATAAAAATTGTTGACTTTTTGACCGTTGACTCGTTGACCGTGGACTTGTTGACCGGTTTTATTGTGTATGTGTTTGCGCCGGGTGAGGCTCGAACCCGAGACCTCCCGTACGCGTGCACGCAGCTCTACCAACTGAGCTACGTGTCTAACCCGAAATATTTCTGTTTTTAATTATATTTATATACTAATTAGATTAATCCGAAAATCATTTATTTTTAAAAAGATTTTAACATAACGACTCAGTGCGCCCCACATGTCTCGAACCCGGGACCTGTGGTTTAGTTTGGCACACAGTCCACCGCTGGACTGTGTGTCTATCTTGGTAAATATCCTAGTTTTTATTATACTTAACATATAGCGGAGTTAACCCGGTTCAGTTTTAAACAAAAAGGCATTTGATTACTGCAAAGGTGTGTATCAAGAATCGAACTCGGGACGTGTATGTTTTTTATTTGCACACAGTTCACCGCTGGACTGTGTGTCTAACCCGTTTATAATTCCGATTTTAATTAATCTTATGTCATATTTGAACTCGTCTTCTTCGTTCAAAACACAGACATCAGTCAAAGCAACTGATACTTGATTAATTCGGTTAATGAACAAGATGAACAATTGGAAAGTATTGAATCGAAGAGTTTGGGGAAAGAAAATACCGAACAGATCGTCTTCTTCAGAAAATCCGGCGAAGCTCGTCGGCTCTGTTTTGGAACCTTCGGCTGTTAGAATCAATTAACAGGTTGGAGGGATTAGATGTGAAATTGAACTAACGAGTAGTGATTATCAGTATGTTTGAATGAGCATACCGATCAACAGCGAGTTTCTGACAAATCCAGGAGTTTTCCGGTGAAAACAGAAAGTCCAGCAATGTCGTCTGTGGTTGATTATGAGCGATGGGTTAATGTTAGTAAGGTTCTAACAATTGATTGAAACAGTAAAGTCGAGGTATTTTACCGGTTTGAGTTGAGTCTCGGTTTTCCGGCGACTTGCAGAGAATTCCGGCGATGATCAGAAAGCACTTCCGACGACCAGAAAATAGAATAAACACAAAATTAGAAGCTTTGGGAATGAAATTGAATCGCGAGATGAGTGTTTTATTGAAGTAATTTCAGAATGAAAGTTTTCGGTTATAAAAACCAAACAACACCTGAATTTAAGTTCATTAACGTCGAATTGATTTAAGATATCGGTTTTATCGGTTATGATCAAGATTCCGCGAGAGATCAAACGTCTTGATCGGTTTGAAAGCCGATATCGGTTTCAGTTGGTGTAACAGGTTGACTCTCAGTTGCACATATGACTTAATTGTTCCCCAGAACTTCACAAAATGATCAAGTGGCGGAGCGGTTGTAGAGATGTGTGTTAATGCTTTGTGTAACCTTTGGCTGACCCGGGTTCGAAAACCTTTGGTAAATCCGGTTTTTGGCGGATGTTACACGTTCGACCTTAAAGTCTTCTCGTATAGCATTAAAGTGCGCGGATTTAGTAAGACAATCAACGATAACCCAAATGCTGTCGTGACCGGATGAAGTGCGGGGAAGTTTGGTAACGAAGTCCATAGCTATACTCTCCCACTTCCACATCAAGATTTCGGGTTGTTCGAGTAAACCAGAGGGCCTTTGATGTTCGGCCTTAACTTTCGAACAAGTTAAGCACTTTGAGACGTACAAGGCGATATCCCTTTTCATGCTCGGCCACCAATACTTAGGACGAAGGTCCTGGTACATCTTGTCGGCTCTGGGGTGAATGGAATATCGGGATTTATGAGCTTCGGTCATTAGCAAGTTACGAAGTTTATCGCGGGTAGGGATCCAAATACGATCGAGATAGTAATAAATACCATTAGGCTTAGATACGAGCTGAGTTTCGGCACCACATTTCATTTCTTCCTCCAAAGTATTCTCGTTAAAACAAGCAAACTGAGCGGAGCGAATCATGATTTCGAGATCATTCAAAGCTTGAGAGTCACGAACACTATACACATAGCTTCGTCGTCTTAGAGCATCAGCGACGACGTTTGCTTTGGCGGGATGGTAGCGTATCTCGCAATCGTAATCGTTGAGGAATTCAACCAATCTGCGTTGGCGCATATTCAGTTCCTTTTGATTGAAGATATATTGTAAGCTCTTATGGTCGGTGAAGACCGTACACTTGGTACCGTAAAGGTAGTGTCACCATATCTTCAATGCAAAAACAACTGCATCGAGTTCGAGATCATGGGTTGTGTAGTTCTTCTCATGGATCTTGAGTTGACGAGACGCATACGCGATAACCTTGTCTCGTTGCATGAGAACACAACCAAGACCAAGGTTTGAGGCATCGCAGTAAACAACGAAATCATCGTTTCCGTTGGGTAAAGCGAGAATGGGAGCGTTGCATAGCATACACTTGAGAGTCTGAAAAGCTTCTGCTTGTTTAGAATCCCAAACAAAAGGTTTGTCTTTATGAGTTAAAGCGGTAAGCGGAACGACGATTTTCGAGAAGTCAGCGATGAATCGACGGCAATAACCCGCCAATCCAAGAAATGAACGGATTTCAGAAGCATTCTTCAGTGTAATCCAACTCTTGATGGCTTCAATCTTTGCAGGGTCGACGTGAATTCCTTGACTATTAACGATGTGGCCGAGAAATTGGACTTCTTCGAGCCAGAATTCACATTTAGAGAACTTAGCATAAAGGCGATTTCCTTGAAGAAGTTCGAGGACTAAACGGAGATGGCGTGCGTATTCGTCTCTCGACTTCGAATAGATAAGGATATCATCGATGAAAACAATGACGAAACAATCTAAGAAAGCTTTACATACACGGTTCATCAAATCCATGAACACCGCGGGTGCATTGGTTAGACCAAAAGGCATGACCACGAATTTAAATGGCCATAGCGAGTACGAAAGGCGGTTTTCAGAATGTCTTCTTCCAACACGAATAACTGATGATAGCCGGAACGAAGATCGATCTTAGAAAAACAAGTAGCACCTTGAAGCTGATTAAATAAGTCGTCGATACGAGGAATAGGGTAGCAGTTCTTTATCGTAAGTTTGTTAAGTTCACGATAATCAATGCACATTCGGAACGATCCATCCTTCTTTTTCACGAAGAGGACAGGTGCGCCCCATGGCGAAGTGCTCGGGCGTATGAAACCTTTATCAAGAAGCTCTTGAAGTTGGCTTGATACCTCGCGCATTTCGGATGGTGCGAGGCGATAAGGAGCTTTAGCAACGGGAGTAGCACCTGGAATCAAATCGATACGGAATTCAACATCTCGAGTAGGGGTAAACCGGGTAAATCATCAAGAAAGACTTTAGGAAACTCACAAACAACGGGAACATTTCTATAAGTCTTCTTTTCTTTCTCCGGGTTCACGATATGAGCGAGGAAAACAACACATCGCTTTTGCAAGCATTTGTGTGCTCGAGTACATGACAAAAACATCAACTTCTTTGAGGGCGTTTCACCATACACATGAAGTTGATCACCGTTTGGAAGAGAGAAACGAATCATTTTATCGAAGCATACAACTTCAGCATGATTCTCACGAAGAAAATCCATGCCTACTATGATGTCGAAACTACCTAACTGCATAGGTATGAGATAGATCGAGAAGACATGGTTGTTGAGATCGAGATTACAACCACGTAAGATGGAATCAACGGTAACGGATTTTCCGGTGGCGACTTCCACATTGAAAGTCTTTGGGAGTTTAGCGCGCTTACAATTTAAAACCTTTTTGAATTCTATCGATACAAAACAGTTAACGGTACTAGTATCAAATAAACATGAAGCATAAATACCATTTAAGAGAAACGTACCATTGACAACATTGTTGTCATTCTGAGCCTGGCGGTGGTTGAGGTTGAAGGCTCTGCCACGCGCAGCTTGTGGTTGCTGCAGCTGCTGCTGCGGCTGAGGCTGTTGCTGAGGCTGCGGTGCTGGCTGCTCTTGCTTGACAGGACGATTCAGGCAGACATTGGCGAAATGATTCGGATCACCACACACATAGCACACACATGCTTTTGGAGCTTGCTGCTGATTGGCTTGAGGAGGAGCGGGTAAATCTGGAGCTGCTGGAGCCTCAGGAGCTGGCTGGCGAGGACCTGATCGGCAACTCACAGTAAAGTGGCCGTAGATATTGCAGTTCGTGCAAAAACAGCTGTTGCCACCAACGGCATGATGATAAGTGCACTTAGGGCAGCTGGGGGTGCATTCGGAGCGGCTGACTGAAGCGGCTGAGGGTTTGCGGGAGCGGGGAGAGCATAGTTCTTACTCGGGTTTCCTCTTTTGCGTCCCTGACGCTTTCCCTTTGGTTCATTTGATGATTCGGTAGCAGCGGTTGGTTCGAAGACGGCTTGATTGGCGACTTTAGCAGAGTTCTTGAAATAACCATCCTGAACTCGCTGATCGTTGATCTCAGCGGCGAGCATGTAGGTTTCCTCGATGGTTGTAGTATGGGCAACTTGCATGAAACTCATGCAAGTTCGCGCGAACTTGTGAGATAAATGAAGGAGAAGTGCCAAGTTTGACCGAACTTGACCTTCCTGAGGTCATGTTCGAGCGAACTTGAGGTCTCTGATGGATTTCAATTGGCAAGTCAAGTTCGAGCGAACTTGACCAAATTATTGGGTTTTCTTCTTTTATTTCGCGTTAAAAGTTTGTTTGGCGCTTAGGTTCGTATTAGTTAGTTATATTAAACGTTATAATTGATGTAATAGTGCGATTTAGCGATTCGAGTGTGCGAGAGCGATGCGATAGCGAGCGTAATCATAACCACAAACATACATAACACATAAATAATATATAAAAATCATGTAATTAACTGTGAGCTGCGATGTGATGAGATTAGCGATGCGGTTTGATAAGCGATTAGATGCGATACAACATACATAAACTTAATTTAATTAACATCAACTTTTCTTATAATTCGAATCTCAGATTTACAAGGAATAGATACAATCGATGACAAAGAAAAAGATAACAACGAATTTCCGAGTTGTTACACTATCCCCTACTTTAGGGAATTTCGTTCTGAATTTAAGGAGTGGTTGTAACAAAGAGATGTGGATATTTCATTTTCATATCACTTTCGAGTTTCCAAGTGAACTCGGCGCCGCGTTTGCCTTCCCATCGGACCTTCTCGATAGGTATGCGAGAGCGTCGAAGTTTCTTGGTCTCCTGATCCATGATCTCAACAGGGTTTTCCACGAAATGGAGCGTTTCATTAATTTGCAGATCTTCGAGAGGGACATGCAGATTTTCTTCGGCTAGGCATTTTTTGAGATTCGACACGTGGAAAGTCGGATGTACATTATTAAGTTCCTCCGGTAATTCGAGACGATAGGCTACTTTACCGATCCTTTCCAGAATCTTAAAGGGACCAACGTATCGAGGCACTAACTTCCCTTTCTTGCCGAAGTGGACCATTCCCTTCCAAGGTGCAACCTTTAGGAGAACGTTATCTCCCACTTCGAACTGCAGGGGCTTGCGGCGTTTATCGGCGTTGTCACACCCCGACCCGCAGCGGATAAGGTGATCGGGGCATGATTGGGTTATCATCAAAGCTCATGACATTTATTAAACGTTTCATATTCATTAATACAAATTAAATGAAAATTTACAATGATTGCTACAACATGATCTAACTAACAATCTAACTTCTTTGTTCTCTTCTAAGGCATATCCTATGTTTTCCTTGCTTCAACCTGTTCACCTGTATCATGTGTAAAAAGGTTTTTGGATCAACATAATGTTGGCGAGTGAATCCTATGGAAAACATTTGAACAATTTATTTAAATTGATTATGAAATATGTGCACAACCAAACATGAATAAAATTAGATGTAACTTGATCAACAATTATAATATGTTAAATGAAACACTCATGAATAATAATGGAACAATTAAAGGCACGCGATGCTCAACTCGTCTCTCACGAGGAACTGAGGGGCCTGATGAATGAATTGCATAAACATGATAATATGAATAACACAACTACAAACTATATAAACTCAATGAAAACACACATGAACAATAATGAATTTGAATTGAAGCACGCGATGTTCTACTCGTTTCCCACGAGGAAGTGATGGGCTTAATGTATGAGTTTCATGTAATTTGACAAACGGAATATAAATAAATCACAACAATAAATCAATCTAAGTTTAAGTCATGATGTGGTATGGCACAAGTTTAAATAAATAAATTAATTAATTCATAACACATGACACACCCCAAAACGTGTAATTTAAAAGGGGGAATTGTAAGATTCACTCACAGTGGGTGCGTTCGGTTGATGACGTTGAATGCACGCGAAGTGGTTTTAACCACAAGTGAGATTTAACCTAGATAAATCGCATTATGGTTTGGTAAGTAAACGGATTTTATTAAACTATTTTAGTAGGATTGTTGGGTGCATTTTTGTGAGTTTAAGGCTATTTTCTAATCTTAAAAATGTTATTTTTAAGTATTTATAATTGATTTTTAATTAAAATAATTAAATAAAAATAATAAAAATATTTTTTTTTTTTTTTTGCTACAGTGACATTGACCTGTTGACTTTGACTGGTCGTTGACCGGTTTTGAGGCATATTGTTGTGCGCTCGGTGAGGCTCGAACCCGAGACCTCCCGTACGCGTGCACGCAGCTCTACCAACTGAGCTACGTGTCTAACCCGTTATATATCCAATTTTAATTTCATATATACATTAATTAGAATTAACAGAAAATCATTTTATTTTAAAAATAGTTTAAGCGGACCGGTTTTGCACTCCACAGGTCTCGAACTCGGGACCTGTGGTTTAATCTAACACACAGTCCACCGCTGGACTGTGTGTTCAACATGTTATAACATTCGATTTTTATTATACTTAAATACTAATTATTTATTTCCTTTTCTGCCTTAATTAAAAAGAGAAGATAATTGTCCGAGTCGGTGTTGAAGACCGGACTCGAACTCGTGACCTGTGATATAAACAAACACACAGTCCACCGCTGGACTGTGTGTCTAACTTGGTTATTTTACCGGTTAACAATATATTTAACATATATCTGTGGCGATCCGGTTCAGTAAACAAAAAAAATGGATTTTATTAAGGCAGCGTGTGTGAGACGGGATTCGAACTCGAGACCTTTGCATAATTAACGTCTTATGTGCACACAGTCCACCGCTGGACTGTGTGTCTAACCCGAGTAAAATCCTGATTTATAATATACTTATATGATATGGAAGTGCGTCGTCTTCTTCGTCAAAGTTGAACCAGAAATCGGGTCTGACTGGTTCGAGTTTTTATTCAAGTTTCAATAGTGTTTTAGGTTAATTACTGGTAAGATAGAAGTGAAAAGGAAAAGAAACTGAGCGGAGAATATACCGACTGAACTCTCTGTTTTCCGGCAGAAACTCCGGCGACTGAATTCAACTCCGGCGACGTGTTCCTTGTAGCAGCTAGTCTCCGAAAAGTTTGGAAAAGGTAAGGGTATCACCGGTATAAGCTTCAGAGGTTCAGAAAAGCTCGGCAATGGGGAAACCGGTTTTCCGGCGACGAACAGGTTTATTCCGGCGAGTGAAATTTCGCCGTGAAAAGATGTGATTTTTAGCGAAAAGGTTTGCAGACGATTGTGGTTGAATTTATAGGGAATAATCGAAATGTATTTGGTCTGATTTTTGACTGTGTTCGTCAATTCAAGTTTTCCGGCGGTTTTGAAAAGTGTCGCGGACTTCAAACATCGGTTATAACCGATGTCTGATTAAAGGTTTACGTTATAACGTAAATTGGTGTTAAAACTCGCGAATATTCCGGGATTCCGACGACTGAATCGTTGGGCGCCGGTTTTGAATTTGTAAAGTCACTATATCAATTAAATGATTCTATTATTCATCAAACATAACAAGCGGCGCAGTGGTTTGAGTTTGTGAGATAAAACACTGAATGACTCGGTACAGACCCGGGTTCGAAACCCGGCAGAAACATTTCCTTTTTATTTTGCGATTTTTGACAGTTTTTCAAAAACTAAATATATATTCCCGTATAATAATTGATTACGGATCGTTTAAAATTATTTTGGGCATTTAATTCGAAACGAAAATTTTGACTGACTGTTCGGTTGATAAACGGAGCGGGTTTGGTAAATCCGTTTTTGACGGATGTTACAGTATCCCCTGCTTTTTAGAAATTTCGTCCCGAAATTTAAATAATGATATATTTTGACTATAAGAATGATGATGTTTTGTTTGACAGTTGTATGCTTAGCAAAAAAATGAGGGTTTAAGTTTTTTGTTCGAGGCGGTAACGTTCCTTGTAAAGGTTAAGTACCCTATTCAGGAATCGCTTTTTGTTGCCTACTGTATGAATATTGATAAACAGGAATGATTCGCTAAAAATGATATCATGCATAAGAGTTTAGATACGTTTGGGAAAAATATGGTTATATCCTAAGGCAAAACTTCTAACACTACAATCTACATGGAACATAAATAAAAACACAACAGCTGACATCCAAACATGAATGAACACATCAGCAAATATTTGAACATGAATAAACATAACAGCAAATATTCGAACATGAATGAACACATCAGCAAATATTTGAACATGAATAAACACAACAGCAAAGATTTGAACATGAATAGACACATCAGCGAATATTTGAACATGAATAAACACAACAGCAAATATTTGAATTCACATTCTGATAACATATATGTTTGAATGATGGAAGTTCCTCTCTCGTTTGTTATGATGGAGAGGTTAATTTATGTAGAAATGGAACACAATCCAATCTCTTTAAATAACATGATGATATAAATGTATCACAAATTCCAACCAAGGCAATAATAAATCCTACATGGAACTTCTCATAACCGCCTGATAATGCCTCTGATCCTTTGGCAAGAATACTTATATATAGGAAGTACCAGCGGCGTATCCACCATATTCTTGCCAAATTTTCATTAGTTTTATCCACAAGTTATGATTGGTTACCAAGAAACTAATAAATCCTACATAGAACTTCTCATAACCGTCCGATAAGGCCTCTGATCCTTTGACAAGAATACTTATATATAGGAAGTACCAGCGGCGTATCCACCATATTCTTGTCAAATTTTCATTGGTTTTATCAGTGAATTATGATTAGTCCTATATCTCTACAATCAATACAACAAACATAAAATACTGAAATGAAATATATCTGTGCGATCAAGGCTCAATCGAACGGAGCCGATCGTTTTGCATGTACTGAAAATGAAATTGTGTGCTCAAGGCTCAATCAAACGGAGCCGAACATATTGAATGTACTGAAATTGAAATTGTGTGCTCAAGGCTCAATCAAACGGAGCCGAACATATTGAATGTACTGAATATGAATAACTTAACCACACAAACAGCCTATGCATGGAACCTCTCATAACCGCCTGATAATGCCTCCGATTATTTGACAAGAATACTTATATATAGGAAGTACCATCGGCGTATCCACCATATCCTTGTCAAATTTTCATTGACTTTATCCGCAAGTTATGGTTAGTTCGATGCGACTCTACTACAAACACCACAACCACATGATACTGATAATGAAATTGTCTGTGCGCTCAAGGCTCAATCAAACGGAGCCGAACGTATTGAATGAAATTGTATGTGCGCTCAAGGCTCAATCAAACGGAGCCGAACGTATTGAATGTACTGAAATTGAACAACTTAATTTAAACAACCATCACACAATCAGCCTATGCATGGAACCTCTCATAACCGCCTGATAATGCCTCCGATCATTTGACAAGAATACTTATATATAGGAAGTACCATCGGCGTATCCACCATACCCTTGTCAAATTTTCGTTGACTTTATCCGAAAGTTATGGTTAGTTCGATGCGACTCTACTACAAACACCACAACCACAAGATACTGATAATGAAATTGTATGTGCGCTCAAGGCTCAATCAAACGGAGCCGAACGTATTGCATGAACTGGAAATGTGAATAAATCTTTGCACTCAAGGCTCAATCAAACGGAGCCGAGCGTATTGCATGTATTGAAATGTAAAATTACGTAACCGATCAAGGCTCAAACAAACGGAGCCGATCGTGCGGGCACGCCAAGATCAACCACATAATAAAATGGGGATCCAACTCAACCTCGATGGATGGGGAGCCACGGCCTCGGCAAAAGCATATACCGAAAACAATATATAATATATAATATCCAATAATTTCTCTAACAGTCTACACATGTGATAAAGAAAAACATAAGACTAAACAATAGAAGTTGAATCTGGATCTTCGGCGAAAAGGACTAGCTGAGTATCTTCATCAGGGCCGTCATTATCTTCGACAGGGTTGGCGTTGATATTGAAGACTCTTCCTCTTGCTGGTGGCATAGTGGTTGGGTTTTCTTGGTTTACTTGGTTAACTGGGTTTGATTGGGCTTGAGTGTTGATAACATTAACCAATTGAGGGCATGTGTTTCTAAGGTGGGTAGGGTCGCCACAATTGAAGCAAGCTCGAGCATATGGGAACATGGGGTGTTGGGGTTGATGATAAGTTTGGGCCATGTTTTGTGTAGGGGAAAAGGTTTGGTCTTGAAAGGTGCGACAAACATTGCTCAAATGACCATAACGTCCACAAGTTGTACATAGCCGGCAAGGTAAAGTAAGGGGATGGTGATAAAAACAGTTGTTGCATCGAGGGTGAGGTCCGAGATATGGTTTCTTATTTGGGTAAGCTGAGTTGGGTGCCACTTGGGTGATTGGGACAGCTCGGAGGGGTATAGCGTGAAAAACGGGTTGATTTCGTTGGGTAGCAGCGAAAAGTCGCCCGACTCTTCTTCTCTTAGGGTTGGGTTGAGAAGGGGATTCGGTTTGGGTGGAGTCGGAGGTTTCAGTCGATTCTTTACCCTTCTTCTTCTCCTCCTTGAAGTCTTTGTTTCGAATTCGGTTCTCGGTGAGCTCTGTTGCTAGCTCCATTGCTGCTTCCAAAGTTGCAGGCTTGGTACTTATCACAGGGTCTTGAATCTTTGACGGAAGACCACGAATGTAGTGCTCGATCAAACGGTAGAGAGGAGTAAACATGTTGGGAACCATTTGATGTAATTCGAGGAATCTTTTGTTGTAGGTGGTGTGGTCTCCTTCCACTTGCTTCAATGAGTAAAATTCATCTTCTAGCTTCTTGATTTCGCTCCTTGGGCAAAATCGTCTGGTCATGATTTCCTTCAATTCGTTCCAAGTTAAGGACATAGCATCTTCCACACCTCGTTTGGCCTTCTCTGTGTTCCACCAAGTAAGTGCTATCCCATATAGTCGACCGGTAGCATAACGCACTTTGCGATCATCAGGGCAATCGCAATTTAGAAAAGTATTCTCCATTTCTTCAAACCAATGGAGGAGTGCGGTGACACCTTCAGTCCCTTTATATTTCGGAGGGTCGCATGATTTGAAATGCTTGTAGGTGCATTTAGTGGTGTTTGGGGAAGAGTTGAAAATGTTTTGGTTTGCTTGATTGACAGGATTATTGGTAAGTGCTTGTTGAACTTGGATTACAATGTTGGGTATTACGGCAGCCATTTGTTGAGCGATTAAGGCAGCCATGCGATCGCGGGCTTTTCTTGCTCTCGTCTTCCTACGGGCGAGGTTAGAAGACATCTACAATGAATACATGACAAGAGTATGAGTTGGATGCTTTTGGGATCATGGGTCGCATTCAAGAATGATCATTTATAAAATAATTATACAAAAATACTACATCCATAGGATGTCTTGGGCTTTGCTCGCTGTTAGGCCCGTCATGCCGCCATACTTTACCTTATGTAATCATGTGGGCCCCCATGAATACCGGTTTTTCATATGGTTCGCACGGTTTCTGCCTGGTTGCGTACACAAAAACCCGGGAAAATCGAGAAATATGTATACAACGTGTGATGTTCGGAATGTGTCCAGGTGTAGACACGATGACACCTCAAAGTGGGTTAGTTCGAACGACGTTTGGTGTGGCATGCTTTGGCCTAATAGGTCCTTCGTACTCTCATCGTTGGTCCCCAGGTAGGCAAACTGGTCCGTTATATTGGATTTATACGAATGCCAGCCTAGACAGGACGTTCCGACTACCGGTACTTGTACCCTTCCAGTTACTACATGCCCGTCGCAGAACTTACTTTGATGAGAATTGAAAATTGCATAAAATCTTTGGATAATGAGAATATGAAAATAAATTGAATACATGAACATCGATATATGTATAATGAATATGTATATATGTATAATGAACATGTATATGAGCATGTATGTTTGACTGAAATGTAAACAAATATGAAACAAATAAATATCACAAGTTTGTATGTAACCACCTAATCAATTTAAAATTTAGGCAGACTATAGTATAGGCTCTAAGGGTCTAATAACCTATCCTATATCCCTATAGTCATGGCTCTGATACCAATCTGTCACACCCCGACCCGCAGCGGATAAGGTGATCGGGGCATGATTGGGTTATCATCAAAGCTCATGACATTTATTAAACGTTTCATATTCATTAATACAAATTAAATGAAAATTTACAATGATTGCTACAACATGATCTAACTAACAATCTAACTTCTTTGTTCTCTTCTAAGGCATATCCTATGTTTTCCTTGCTTCAACCTGTTCACCTGTATCATGTGTAAAAAGGTTTTTGGATCAACATAATGTTGGCGAGTGAATCCTATGGAAAACATTTGAACAATTTATTTAAATTGATTATGAAATATGTGCACAACCAAACATGAATAAAATTAGATGTAACTTGATCAACAATCATAATATGTTAAATGAAACACTCATGAATAATAATGGAACAATTAAAGGCACGCGATGCTCAACTCGTCTCTCACGAGGAACTGAGGGGCCTGATGAATGAATTGCATAAACATGATAATATGAATAACACAACTACAAACTATATAAACTCAATGAAAACACACATGAACAATAATGAATTTGAATTGAAGCACGCGATGTTCTACTCGTTTCCCACGAGGAACTGATGGGCTTAATGTATGAGTTTCATGTAATTTGACAAACGGAATATAAATAAATCACAACAATAAATCAATCTAAGTTTAAGTCATGATGTGGTATGGCACAAGTTTAAATAAATAAATTAATTAATTCATAACACATGACACACCCCAAAACGTGTAATTTAAAAGGGGGAATTGTAAGATTCACTCACAGTGGGTGCGTTCGGTTGATGACGTTGAATGCACGCGAAGTGGTTTTAACCACAAGTGAGATTTAACCTAGATAAATCGCATTATGGTTTGGTAAGTAAACGGATTTTATTAAACTATTTTAGTAGGATTGTTGGGTGCATTTTTGTGAGTTTAAGGCTATTTTCTAATCTTAAAAATGTTATTTTTAAGTATTTATAATTGATTTTTAATTAAAATAATTAAATAAAAATAATAAAAATATTTTTTTTTTTTTTGCTACAGTGACATTGACCTGTTGACTTTGACTGGTCGTTGACCGGTTTTGAGGCATATTGTTGTGCGCTCGGTGAGGCTCGAACCCGAGACCTCCCGTACGCGTGCACGCAGCTCTACCAACTGAGCTACGTGTCTAACCCGTTATATATCCAATTTTAATTTCATATATACATTAATTAGAATTAACAGAAAATCATTTTATTTTAAAAATAGTTTAAGCGGACCGGTTTTGCACTCCACAGGTCTCGAACTCGGGACCTGTGGTTTAATCTAACACACAGTCCACCGCTGGACTGTGTGTTCAACATGTTATAACATTCGATTTTTATTATACTTAAATACTAATTATTTATTTCCTTTTCTGCCTTAATTAAAAAGAGAAGATAATTGTCCGAGTCGGTGTTGAAGACCGGACTCGAACTCGTGACCTGTGATATAAACAAACACACAGTCCACCGCTGGACTGTGTGTCTAACTTGGTTATTTTACCGGTTAACAATATATTTAACATATATCTGTGGCGATCCGGTTCAGTAAACAAAAAAAATGGATTTTATTAAGGCAGCGTGTGTGAGACGGGATTCGAACTCGAGACCTTTGCATAATTAACGTCTTATGTGCACACAGTCCACCGCTGGACTGTGTGTCTAACCCGAGTAAAATCCTGATTTATAATATACTTATATGATATGGAAGTGCGTCGTCTTCTTCGTCAAAGTTGAACCAGAAATCGGGTCTGACTGGTTCGAGTTTTTATTTAAGTTTCAATAGTGTTTTAGGTTAATTACTGGTAAGATAGAAGTGAAAAGGAAAAGAAACTGAGCGGAGAATATACCGACTGAACTCTCTGTTTTCCGGCAGAAACTCCGGCGACTGAATTCAACTCCGGCGACGTGTTCCTTGTAGCAGCTAGTCTCCGAAAAGTTTGGAAAAGGTAAGGGTATCACCGGTATAAGCTTCAGAGGTTCAGAAAAGCTCGGCAATGGGGAAACCGGTTTTCCGGCGACGAACAGGTTTATTCCGGCGAGTGAAATTTCGCCGTGAAAAGATGTGATTTTTAGCGAAAAGGTTTGCAGACGATTGTGGTTGAATTTATAGGGAATAATCGAAATGTATTTGGTCTGATTTTTGACTGTGTTCGTCAATTCAAGTTTTCCGGCGGTTTTGAAAAGTGTCGCGGACTTCAAACATCGGTTATAACCGATGTCTGATTAAAGGTTTACGTTATAACGTAAATTGGTGTTAAAACTCGCGAATATTCCGGGATTCCGACGACTGAATCGTTGGGCGCCGGTTTTGAATTTGTAAAGTCACTATATCAATTAAATGATTCTATTATTCATCAAACATAACAAGCGGCGCAGTGGTTTGAGTTTGTGAGATAAAACACTGAATGACTCGGTACAGACCCGGGTTCGAAACCCGGCAGAAACATTTCCTTTTTATTTTGCGATTTTTGACAGTTTTTCAAAAACTAAATATATATTCCCGTATAATAATTGATTACGGATCGTTTAAAATTATTTTGGGCATTTAATTCGAAACGAAAATTTTGACTGACTGTTCGGTTGATAAACGGAGCGGGTTTGGTAAATCCGTTTTTGACGGATGTTACAGGCGTAACTCTTTTGACGATCCGAGCTTTCAAGAGATTGTCTCTGATTTGGAGGATCTTGTTGGTTGTTCTTGAATTAGCTCGGGACCGGTGATTTATGCTTCTCCGATCTCGTGCCATGCAATTGGCGATCGACATTTTCTTCCATACAGTGCCTGAAAAGGAGCCATTTAAATGCTAGTATGATAACTATTATTGTACGAGAATTCGATTAAAGGTAAATGCGTATCCCAGTTACCATCGAAATCTATGATGCACGCACGAAGCATGTCTTCGAGGGTGCGGATCGTGCGCTCAATCTGACCGTCAGTTTGTGGGTGAAAAGCGATACTTAGATTAAGCATAGTACCGAGAGCGGATTGAAAGGTTCCCAGAGACGCGAGGTAAAACGACCGTCGCGGTCAGAAATGATGTCACGAGGCGTCCCGTGTCGACAAATGACTTCGTCAGTATAGATTCGGGCTAACCGTTCGACCTTAAAGTCTTCTCGTACAGCAATAAAGTGCGCGGATTTAGTAAGACGATCAACGATAACCCAAATGCTATCGTGACCGGATGAAGTGCAGGGAAGTTTGGTAACAAAGTCCACAGCTATACTCTCCCACTTCCACATCAGGATTTCGGGTTATTCGAGTAAACCAGAGGGCCTTTGATGTTCGGCCTTTACTTTCGAACAAGTTAAGCACTTTGAGACATACAAGGGGATATCCCTTTTCATGCCCGGCCACCAATACTTAGGACGAAGGTCCTGGTACATCTTGTCGGCTTCGGGGTGAATGGAATATCGAGATTTATGAGCTTCGGTCATTAGCAAGTTACGAAGGTTATCGCGGGTAGGGATCCAAATACGATCGAGATAGTAATAAATACCATTAGGCTTAGATACGAGCTGAGTTTCGGCACCACATTTCATTTCTTCCTCCAAAGTATTCTCGTTAAAACAAGCAAACTGAGCGGAGCGAATCATGATTTCGAGATCATTCAAAGCTTGAGAGTCACGAACACTATACACATAGCTTCGTCGTCTTAGAGCATCGGCGACGACGTTTGCTTTGACGGGATGGTAGCGTATCTCACAATCGTAATCGTTGAGAACTTCAACCCATCTGCGTTGGCGCATATTCAGTTCCTTTTGATTGAAGATATGTTGTAAGCTCTTATGGTCGATGAAGACCGTACACTTGGTACCGTAAAGGTAGTGTCGCCATATCTTCAATGCAAAAAAAATTTAACCGAGTTCAAGATCGTGGGTTGCGTAGTTCTTCTCGTGGATCTTGAGTTGACGAGACGCATACGCGATAACCTTGTCTCGTTGCATGAGAACACAACCAAGACCAAGGTTTGAGGCATCGCAGTAAACAACGAAATCGTCGTTTTCGTCGGGTAAAGCGAGAATGGGAGCGTTGCATAGCATACGCTTGAGAGTTTGAAAAGCTTCCTCTTGTTTAGAATCCCAAACAAAAGGTTTGTCTTTATGAGTTAAAGCGGTAAGCGGAACGGCGATTTTCGAGAAGTCAACGATGAATCGACGGTAGTAACCTGCCAATCCAAGAAATAACGGATTTCGGAAGCATTCTTAGTTATAATCCAACTCTTGACGGCTTCAATCTTTGCAGGGTCGACGTGAATTCCTTGACTATTAACGATGTGGCCGAGAAATTGGACTTCTTCGAGCCAGAATTCACATTTAGAGAACTTAGCATAAAGGCGATTTCCTTGAAGAAGTTCGAGGACTAACGGAGATGGCGCGCGTGTTCGTCTCTCGACTTCGAATAGATAAGGATATCATTGATTAAAACAATGACGAAACGATCTAAGAAAGCTTTACACACACGGTTCATCAAGTCCATGAACACCGAGGGTGCATTGGTTAGACCAAAGGCATGACCACGAATTCGAAATGGCCATAGCAAGTACGAAAGACGGTTTTCGGAATGTCTTCTTCCAACACGCGTAACTGATGATAGCCGGAATGAAGATCGATCTTAGAAAAACAAGTAGCACCTTGAAGCTGATCAAATAAGTCGTCGATACAAGGAAGAGGGTAGCGGTTCTTTATCGTAAGTTTGTTAAGTTGACGATAATCAATGCACATTCGGAACGATCCATCCTTCTTTTTCACGAAGAGGACAGGTGCGCCCCATGGCGAAGTGCTCGGGCGTATGAAACCTTTATCAAGAAGCTCTTGAAGTTGGCTTAATAACTCGCGCATTTCGGATGGTGCGAGGCGATAAGGAGCTTTAGCAACGGGAGTAGCACCTGGTTCACAATATGAGCGAGGAAAGTCACACATCGCTTTTGCAAGCATTTGTGTGCTCGGTACATGACAAAAGCATAAACTTCTTTGAGGGCGTTTCACCATACACATGAAGTTGATCACCGTTTGGAAGAGGGAAACGAATCATTTTATCGAAGCATACAACTTCAGCATGATTCTCACGAAGAAAATCCATGCCTACTATGATGTCGAAACTACCTAACTGCATAGGTATGAGATTGATCGAGAAGACATGGTTGTTGAGATCGAGATTACAACCACGTAAGACGGAATCAACGGTAACGGATTTTCCGGTGGAGACTTCCACATCGAAAGTCTTTGGGAGTTTAGCGCGCTTACAATTTAAAACCTTTTCGAATTCTATCGATACAAAACAGTTATCGGCACTGGTATCAAATAAACATGAAGCATAAATACCATTTACGAGAAACGTACCATTGACAACATTGTTGTCATTCTGAGCCTAGCGGTGGTTGAGGTTGAAGGCTCTGCCACGCGCAGCTTGTGGTTGCTGCAGCTGCTGCTGCGGCTGAGGCTGCTGCTGAGGCTGCAGTGCTGGCTGCTCTTGCTTGACAGGACGATTCAGACAAACATTGGCAAAATGATTCGGATCACCACACACATAGTACACACGTGCTTTTGGAGCTTGCTGCTGATTGGCTTGAGGAGGAGCGGGTAAAGCTGGAGCTGCAGGAGCCTGAGGAGCTGGCTGGCGAGGACCTGATCGGCAACTCACAGTAAAGTGGCCTTAGATATTGCAGTTTATGCCAAAACGGTAGTTGCCACCAACGGTATGATGATAAGTGCACTTGGGGCACAGAGGGTGAGGTCCGGTATATACACGCTTAGCTGGGGGTGCGTTCGGAGCGGCTGAGGGTTTGCGGGAGCGGCGAGAGCATAGTTCTTACTCGGGTTTCCTCTTTTGCGTCCCTGACGCTTTCCCTTTGGTTCATTTGATGATTCGGTAGCGGCGGTTGGTTTGACGACGGCTTGATTGGCGACTTTAGCAGAGTTCTTGAAATAACCATCCTGAACTCGCTGATCGTTGATCTCAGCGGCGAGCATGTAGGTTTCCTCGATGGTTGTAGTAGAGCAACTTTCATGAAACTTGCAACACACTCGGGTAAATCACGGATGTATTTGTTGATAGCTTTCTCCGTCGTATCAACCTGGCTGGGACAGATGATGCTCAAAATCTTAAACCGAGCAGTAAAACAGCATTGTCGGGACCATCCTGCTTGATACCCCAAAACTCATTCTCGAGCTTTTGCATATCATGCGGAGGACAGAACTCCTTCATCATTACTTCCTTGAGTCCCTCCCAAGATAGATTGTAGGCTTCATCATTTCCACGCTTGTTTCTTTCAGCTGTGCACCAGTCGAGAGCACAGGACTGGAAGACTCCGGTAGCGTTCACGGTGCGGAGGTCATCGGGGCATCCACTTTGCCTAAAAGTGACCTCAATAGCATCGAACCAGTGAAACATAGAAGTCGGTCCGTCATTGCCCGTGAAGGCGAGAGGTGCACAAGCCTTGAAGTTTTTGAAGCTGAATCGCGGCTTGGGATTCTTAGTTTTTGAGTCGACTGATGAGTTACTGCTCACGGCATGAACATCTGAGACGATTTTCGGGATGAATTTTGCCACTTCCTTGGCGACTAGTGAAGCGATGCGCTTGTTGTCGCTGTGGCGTTGAGCAGTACGGTGAGTATGAGATCCGAGTGACGACATCTACACAAAGATTTGGATTAGACGAGATTCGATTATAATAGAGTTATGTTTAAAATATTTATTATAATTATTCATACAAGGCACAAAATCACATAAGCACGTAGACACGTAAACATGTAGGCACATAAGCACGTAAGCACATAAGCACGTAAACACAAAAGCACATAAGCAGATATTTGCACGTATTCACCTTCTAATAGTAACAATGCGTAGCGCGATACGAGATGCGAGATATAAGCGATATATAAGCAAGATAATACCACGTATGAATCCATACGTATAAGAGAGATGAGCGTTTTAGTTTGGTTGGTGTATTAATTTAGCGTTTTAGATTACGAGAGCTGTGCGAGTAGTGCATGCGTTTAGGGAGCGTAAAGCGATAAAGCGAGAAATAAATAAAGCGAGGAATCGAATAAAGCGAACATTCTCAAATTTAAACACATAAATTGTAATAAACTCGATGATGCGTAAATCGACGATATAGGCTTAAATCAATTGGGAGTGTCCGGGGTTTTGAGATGTTGACTACCAAAAGTGATTCGACTACCCTTTGCATTTGGACCCTCGCTTTGGCCTAATAGATAAACGTTCTCACCGCAAGCGGCTAACGACGTTTACCCTTCTAGTTAATACGTGTTCCAAACCATCGGCATAACCGAGACTTTGGTGAGATTGAAAATCGAAGCACAGAATTAATTATTAAGATGCGGGTTTCACCCCTAACTTAACAACATCATTCCTAGTTGTGGCCACGCTCACCGATCACATCGGGCGTTCCACTAGATAGAAAAGGAAGATGTTTGTCGAGGTTTTGGATGTCACTCCTAACTCAACGAAGATATCTCGTCCGAGAGAATGCGCGGAGTGAATGATCTCATCGAGAGTTCTCGGTTTTACACATATTCTCGACTTGATCACTCTTTGGTGAGATACGAGCGTTTCCAAGCGTGTGTTATTGTATTAGCCTTAGGAAAGGCACATTTAAGCATTTATGGCAAGTAGTTTAACATTTAAGTCAAAGATAGGTCAATCGGGTACTTAAACATGCTACTAGGTCGAATCATGGCAATTCTACCTATTATCCTAAAGTTATGGCGCTCTAATACCAATCTGTCACACCCCAACCGATGGCGGAATCATCGGGGTAGTGGCACTACGCGAATCAGATTGATCAAGAGATTTCCATAACAGCCATTTCAAAGATAATATTCAACATTCAATATCCCACACTATCAAACTCATAAACCTACAAAATAACCATTACATTTCAAAAAAATCTCTTAACATAAATCCAATTCGATCTCCCCTAGATTTTATTACAACCATTCTAAACAACTAACAAAACGAACTAAACTACGCATGCAACATCCAAGGCATCCAACCTAATCCTCAACCTGTTACATACGTTAAAATGCAAGTCAATACAATTAAGTAAAGGTGAATATACGAGTTTGAATAATACTAGCATAGTCGAGAAAGCGTTTGCGAAACCATCTAATTACATATCATGATACACCAAAACACTTAACATAACATAGGCTCATTTCTCACGCTAACTACCGTGAGAAGGCTTGCACGACCATCCTAACTAGACACCGTCGGGTGTTAGTCAAACTATAGTACCATACTAGCTAAGGAAGCAAGTTAACGAAAATAAGTCCTAGTCACATGTTTCTAGTATCACGTATCGAACATATACAATCAGATTATTCGCGTGTGATAAACAGTTTTGATTTGTGAAGTGTTTTTGATATAGGAACGTATGTAACACCCAAAAAGTGCATTAAAGCGAAAATGGGTCAAGTATACTCACTGTGGGTGTGTTTTGGTAAGACTTAAGATTCTGAGGAGAGTTGCGGAGTACGCCGGATCAGCCTGTTAACGAACAGAAGTGCATCAGTCTTCCGAAAAGCCGAAACAGCGAAGTTTTGGTTGGGCAGTAGACAAGTTCGGGCGAACTTGTATGTAAACATACAAGTTCGCGCGAACTTGTATAAGTCTGCTGAGTGGTGAGTCAAGTTCAGGCGAACTTGTAAGTTTCTTAAGGAAACTTGACAAGTTCGGTCGAACTTGTGGGGTTTGGATAGATGGATTGACAAGTTCGGCCGAACTTGTGAAGTTTCCTGAGAAACTTTACAAGTTCGAGCGAACTTGAGGACTTTCTGCTGAAGAATTGGCCATTTATCACCCAAGTTCGGCCGAACTTGGCCTTTTGAGGGCAAGTTCGAGCGAACTTGGCTAGGCTGCTGCACAAAATCAGTTGAATCTCGAGCGAACTTGATGATTTCGGGTCCAAAATCTTGCGTTTTTGCATTGTTTGCTGAGGAAATCGAGTGTTCATCCCTCCAACCCTGTGCTACTGAGCAAACTTAGGTCGGAGAGGTCTTTTAGAGCGGTTTTAGCCGTTTTACAAAAGCGTGGGCTAATCCGGACGAACTCGGGGTTCGTTCGAGTTAGTCCGGCTTGTGTAAACCAACGTAAACGTTCTTGTGCTTCTAGATCTGGGATCTTGAATGATAAATGCTTCGTTTCATATTAGAAAATGAACAAAATCATCAAAAGTCCGTATTTTGTGTCAAAATCAATGTTTAAAAGGTTTGCTCAGATCTAAGCATAGATCTGAGTGAAAAACAGAAGGTTTATGGAAAAAGATGAAGATTTTCATAAATATAAGAGTTTGGATGAAAACGAAGGCTATGCCTTGTGCCAAAATCGTTGTAAACCTTTGTAAAACGTTGATAAACGTTGTTGTAGTTGAAATCAGGTTGATTCTTACTTAGAAATTAGAGGGTTTCGGGTTTTGGGAGCTCAGAGCGAAGTTGCAGCAAGTTCAAATGAGAGGAATGAGCTGAGTATTTATAGGAGAAGGCAAAAAGTGAGGCTGGTGGGGTCAAGTTCGGCCGAACTTGCATTAAACTCATGCAAGTTCGCGCGAACTTGTGAGATAATTGAAGGAGAAGTGCCAAGTTCGACCGAACTTGACCTTCCTGAGGTCATGTTCGAGCGAACTTGAGGTCTCTGATGGATTTCAATTGGCCAGTCAAGTTCGGCCGAACTTGGTATCAACAAGTTCGAGCGAACTTGACCCAATTATTGGCTTTTCTTCATTTATTTCACGTTAAAAATTCGTTTGGCGATTCGGTTCGTATTAGTTAGTTATATTAAACGTTATAATTGATGTAATAGTGCGATTTAGCGATTCGAGTGTACGAGAGCGATGCGATAGCGAGCGTAATCATAACCACAAACATACATAACACATAAATAATATAAAAATCATGTAATTAACTGCGAGCTGCGATGTGATGAGATTAGCGATGCGGTTTGATAAGCGACTAGATGCGATACAACATACATAAACTTAATTTAATTAACATCAACCTTTTCTTATAATTCGAATCTCGGATTTACAAGGAATAGATACAATCGATGACAAAGAAAAAGATAACAACGAATTTCCGAGTTGTTACATATAGCGTATTTGAGATGAGTGCGGTAAAAGTGAGGTGATAACACGAATGGTGAAATGCAGGGTATATGAGAGGAGCACCCATCCCACCCTAAGTATGGTGAGATTGTGACACCTCACAAGACTATAGATTATAGAGAATTTAAGTAGACATCGAGTTTGTCATGACACGAGGTCAAATCTGTGTTAATCATGTGGATTGACAACCAAAAATGCGTCATGAGATTGTCAAACGTTACAAGATATTGCAAAAATATATGGAAGTTGATTGTGTCTTTTATATCCACAAAACAAATCAAACTATACTGTTTTTCTAGTCGAATTCTATTACTATAATCATACCTTTGCCTTAAAAGAAAAGTGTACTTGCACTTCCACCTAGAGGCGAAGCTAGTGTATTAGAAGGGGTTGCATGAGCTACCCCTCAACCCCGTCTCCGTACCGCTTTTGTAGTGTAAAGAAAATTAAAAAATTCCGGTTTTATACAAAGGATACCCCTGATCCCCTCCCCAAAAAAAAAATAATAATAATTGGGATGCCATTGAATTTTTAGGCTAGCTCCGCCACTGCTTCCACCCCTTAAAATTAGTGCATGATCCTTCTCAATTGCATGTCAATAGAAGCGCAAAGTTTCATTGATCACTTACGCAATTATAATTTGGGTATACTCCATCTCCCGTGATGGTAGACGTACCGTTGACCTACATATCAACTAAAGCTTCGTGGTATTGACAAGTTTTTGTCATCTAATATGTCACTCGGTATCAAGTTTGGCTTAATTTTATTTTCTTAAATATGTTTAAATATGTTGTATGATTATGATTTATTATTTGTTTATTATACTTACGAAACGAGACTTTAAGGTTGAGCAGTGGTTATGGAAGTTTGTAAAAATACATTCAACTCATTCACTGTGGGCTCGAATAATGCACCGCTTGTATGGCACTAATTGTAAATGGGCCTAATGAGGCTATTTAATACCAAACCCATCTCTTAAAAATTTGAAATTTATGTATTTGGGCCTAATGAACTTACTTAAGACCAAACCCAACCCTTTTAAGCTTTTGAAACTCGTTGTAGGCTTGTTTGTAACACCAATGCACCAATCCATCAAACTACCTTATAAAAAAAACATTCACACACCACCAAACCCTACTCCTTGGGCGCCGATCGGGAGTCGGTACTACTAACTGTCAATGCCGGTGACGAGCACTGCCACATGTAGCACGATGTTGGCGATCAAGCATGTCGAGCCAAATGACCACGTCACCGTTTCAAAAGCTTAAACGACCATTACTTAGCACCATATACAATATGTTAGTCCTCTTTCAGGAACAAAACAGCTGAAATAATAGTTGCAGATAAGAAAAGATAAAATTGTAATAAACGCTTTTGAAAAAAATTAAAGCTTCATGTTGTTTAGTGCAAAACTTAGTTATGCAAGATTGTAATTTTTTGGTTCAACTTTGTCTTCAGGTCGTTTCTAGGCCACTAAGACTATGGGGGTGTGTGGCTTTTGGGCGTTGATGGCCCTTCAACGCTAGCTGATTCACCCGGGTTGACGTTGGGCATGGCGTTACCCCTTTGGTGTAGGGATTGAGTCTGGCGTGGGGGGGTGGGGGGGGGCAGGTAGTGTTAGTTTCACTTAATTAAAAATTTAAGTTCTAGCTTAAAAAAATTCTAAAAAGATATAAATCATGACAGTTAAGGTCATTAATGTGTTACCAACATCGAAAAAATATATCTATTGGTGGACAAATGAAGAATAGTTGTTTTTAAAAGGATCATACAAAACCAGTGCGCAACTAATGAAAACATGTAAATCACTTTTTATAATAGGTTGGATGATTTTTAGATACATTTCTAAGTTGGAGGTTTTCAAATCATAAACGTTTTGATTTTACTTCGTAAATCGCCGTTAAAAAGGACTAATGAAAACCCACGAGACAGAATGGTTGAATCGATGAGCCTTCTAGCTATCCATAGACTTTTAGACCATAATTATAAATGTTTATAATTTATTAACATATTGTAGTTTAACCTTAAATTAGGCCGAAACACACATAGGTTTGTGGATAACAAACAACTACAACTAAGTGCTACAAACCAAAACGTTATACATGGATTTTAGTTAGGGTCTACAAACCAAATTTAGTTAATTTAGGAATTTCTTTTTATTTTTATTTTTAATGAACTAAGGAAATAATAATTAAAAAAATGTATAGGATGGATTGCATAGGCAGACGGTAATAGGCTTGAGTCAGTCAACCACCTGTCATCTATGGTGGCGGTTAGAGGTGTGTACGGTTTGGTTTGGTTTTTGGGTAAAATCGAAACCGTAACTGAAAGTTTGGTTTTAGGGTTTTTAAAACCGTTTGGTTTCGGTTTTTTTTGGTTATTTCGGTTTTAGCAGCGGCTCGGTTCGGTTTTTCATTAATATCGTTCACATAAACGTAACCTTCTAATCTATTTTAATGTTTCTTCAAACCTTTTATTAGACGTTTGCTTTTATAATACTTTTAAAATTATTTAATTTTATGTTAAATTTTGTTATTTCTTGTGAAAAATGGATAACTCATTTAAATAATAAATAAACATGTTAATATTCTTATTATATATACTTAACAATCAAGAATAAAATTAATAATTCCTAGTAGCATGGGTTAAATACTTAAAAAGCTTAAACTTAAAACATAAAACAAATATATGAATTTGGCCTATATAATAATGTCTCGGTTCGGTTATTGAAAATCGTTATCCAAAAAACCAACCGAAACTTTCGGTTATTAAAAATCCAAAAATGGACCGTCGGTTTTTGTTTCGGTTCGGTTATTTCAGTTCGGTTTTGTTGGTTATTTCGGTTTTCTGCTCACCCCTAGAGTGGCGGCAATGGACCCATATGTTTTGTTCTTTCTTTTTTATTTATATTTCTGTTATGTATCAGATATACAAAATACACCTCCTTGTGACAGTTATATTTTTATCCATACGTACATATACTCTTGTATTGCAAAGAAACCTAAAATATTCAATACAATTTTCATTGTTTTCTTCTATCAACAACTTTGCCTCTACACTGAGGCCATCTGCAACAAATCATACCGCTTTTGGATTACATCCATATTATTTTTATTATTACCGTATAGATTTGAAACAAAAGAATTATGTATGTTTTCGGATCTAGAACAAAATAGGATTATTTTCTTAAGGTTTGTACTTCCAACAACAAATTTAAGAATCAATTTCTGACAATTGAACAGAAACTCACAACATCGCATAAAAATATTAAATTAAATTAATAATAATACATTAAATTAAATTCTAACCCCAAAACAATTTCTAAATAAATAAATGAATAGTAAATAAATAAATGAATATCTCTTCAAGATATCTTATCTTGTTCGACTACATATATGATATATATATTATATTAAATTCAATAAAATAATAAAATACTTTAAATAAGATGTGCATCCAAGGCCCTCTTTTAGGGTGCAGGATGGGCGACGGCACAAGGCTCAAACCCTTCGAGTGCCAAATGTTTTTAATTTTGTATAGAATTTACATTGTATGAGCTAGAATATATATGTGTTTAATCGAAAGATAAACAAACAAGCTCTTGTCGGGGGTGGTTATTGTCTTGCTTAAACAAGGAGACGCTGGTTCTAATCCCGACATCTCTAAGTTCTCTATTTTAGCAGCATATGACATTTAATTTTATCAAGTACATCTTTCCCTTTAATTAATAAATTACTAACTAAACTTAGCTAAAAATAACTATTTAAATTACTTTCACAAAAATTTTAGTGATTAAATAATTGATGAGTTTATAATACATGGAAAATTTGCGAATAGGACCGAAAATCTTTATCTCGCACCGGGCCAATTTTTTTTTTTTTGTAATTTTTGGAGACGGCCCCGAGTGGATTGCACCAACTGGTGTGGACATTCACTATGGGCTCGAGTTGTATGGCACTAATTGTAAATGGGACTAATGAGGCTATTTAATACCAAACCCATTTGGGCCTAATGAACTTATTTAGGACCAAACCCAACCCTTAAACTTTTGAAACTCATTGTCGGTAGAGACAAATCGGGTTTTTATAATACCCGGGTTCAGGTATATACTCGGGTACGGGTTTGACCGGGTTTTGACTTTTTGGGTATTGGCCATACCCAGGTCGGGTTCGGGTCCGAGTATTGGCCAGAATATTTATACCCCGTGTACCGAGTTCGGGTTCGGATTTCAATACCCGGGTATTAGAATACCCTATTTCCGGGGCCGGGTAGGGTTCTGGTATTGGTCGGGTAGGGTTCAGGTATTGATCGGGTATGATTCGGGATCGGGTATAAATCGAGTTTTTCGATTCATTTTTTTTTTGGCATAAAACATAGAAATATAATGGGAACCTTTATTTATACATATTGTATGCTTTGAAATTTGTCCAAAAAAGCCTCACACAAGCTCTAAACGTTCAAAAAAGTTGTTGTATACAACGGGTCGGGTATTACGAACCCCTTTGGGCTCTGGTGCCGCAGCCAAGCCAAGCTTCCTGGTTAGTACTTGATCCTTTTGATTTCTGGTTTGATAAACGTTACCTAATCAGATTAGATGTTTCTTCGGTTTCCAACTGGTAATTCATAAGAATTATTTTAGTAATCAGAACATTATCATTAGGTTGTATGTGAATGCGAGATGGAATGAATGAATGGTGGCAACTGCACTTCCCTTGGTGATTGCTCATCCTGACCAACAACAACTACAAACTCCCCCTCTGTACAAATGGCGGTCGCTTTTATCTTACGAACGGCACTCGATTTTCTGGTTGGTAATTTCATATCATTTTTAGCCCTTTTGTTTGACTGTATATCGAGTAAATTTTTTTCCGGTGGGTTTCTATATAATTTCTCACTAGAAATGAGTGGGTTCCGGGGGGAAGGATGTTAGAACTGAAACTTTTATTTTTGGTGTTCTGGTTTAGGTTGGCAGTATCAGCCGTCAACGCCAACCTTACAGGGCCCTTGGAACAAGCCTTAACTCGAGTTACAAAACTAGAACGTAAGGACCTCTGTGTAGTTGGTGCTAGTCGGACCGACACTGGAGTTCATGCCCTTGGTCAGGTCTGTATTGTATTGTATTGTATTGTATTGTCTTCTTCAATCATACCCCTATTGTTAGTAATTCTGATTTAGCTTTCTTTACAGGTGGCACACTTTGTTACACCTTTCAATCATACGGAACTTCAGGATATACACGCAGCGATAAATGGTCTTCTTCCTCCCGACATTCGAGTTAGAGAAATCAGCCCTGCACTGCCTGAATTTCATGCTCGGTTTTCAGTCACGGGGAAGATTTATCGCTACATGATTTATAACGATATCGTCTATATGCATATCATAATCTTTCCAAGTTCAACACTTGCGTCATGAAGGAAGTTACCAAGTATTTTGTAGGGAGACATGATTTTTCTGCTTTTCCAATACACAACGTAATGATCGGGTACTTAGCCCAGTGAAGAATATGTTTCGAATGGATATAATTGAAAAGGTAATTTCTAGTGAATTATTTTTAATTATTCAAATCCGAATCGAATTCTGAGCACTCTTAATTGGGGACATGCTTGTTCGGTGCAGGGACCCATTTTGCATGTTGAAGTTGAAGGATCTGGGTTTATGTATAGGCAAGTCCGAAACATGGTAGACCGACCAACATCATTTCTATGTGAATCTACCATTGATTAGTATATAGGTAATAGCATAGTTGTCAATAGCAAGCGTAGCGATCGCTATAGCGCGCAACGTAGCATATAGGTCTAGGCTCGCTATTAGGGTTGTAGCGATAGATAGTGATAATAGCGACAATTTATTTTATTTTTTTTGTTTTTTTCAATATAAATAGCAAATTAAATATAGCTATAAAATAGCTGGATTTTAGGTTTTTGTTAAATATACATGTATAATAG
This sequence comes from Scalesia atractyloides, assembly GCA_947069175.1. Taxonomy (NCBI): domain Eukaryota; kingdom Viridiplantae; phylum Streptophyta; class Magnoliopsida; order Asterales; family Asteraceae; genus Scalesia; species Scalesia atractyloides. The sequence goes on along the minus strand of CAMTDV010000017.1, from coordinate 97,171,712 downwards.
CATATATACCAGTGTATTTTGATATAATATACATATAAATTTTTTTACCTAGTGTATCGCTATTTATAAAATAGCGGCGGCTGTTTATCGTTATTCGCTATGTAGCATATATGTACCTTATCATTATTTGTCGCTATTCGCCATTAACAACTATGGGTAATGTCACACCGCAACCGATGGCGGAATCATCGGGATAGTGGCACTAAGCGAATCAGATTGATCAAGAGATTTCCATAACAGCCATTTCAAAGATAACATTCAACATTCAATATCCCATACTATCAAACTCATAAACCTTCAAAATAACCATTACATTTAAATAAAATCTCTTAACATAAATCCAATTCGATCTCCCTAGATTTTATTACAACCGTTCTAAACTAGATAGACAAAATACTAAATAAAAACTACTCCAAAGCAATCCAAGCTAAATCCTCGACCTGTTACATACGTTAAAATACAAGTCAATACAATTAAGTAAAGGTGAGCATACGAGTTTGAATAATACTAGCATAGTCGAGAAAGTGTTTGCGAAACAATCTATTACATATCATGGTACACCAAAACACTTAACATAACATAGGCTCGTTTCTCATGCTAACTACCGTGAAAAGGCTTGCGCGACCATCCTAACTAGACCCGTCGGGTGTTAGCCAAACTATAGTACCATACTAGCTAAGGAGGCAAGTTAACGAAAATAAGTCCTAGTCACATGTTTCTAGTATCACGTATCGAGCATATATAGTCAGATTATTTGCGTGTGATAAACAATTTTGATTTATGAAGTGATTTTGATATAGGAACGTATGTAACACCCAAAAAGTGTATTAAAGCGAAAATGGGTCAAGTATACTCACCGAGGGTGCGTTTTGGTAACACTTAAGATTCTGAGGAGAGTTGCAAAGTGTGCCGGATCAGCCTGTAAACGAACAGAAATGCATCGGTCTTCCGAAAAGCATAAAACAGTGAAGTTTGAGTTGAGCAATAGCCAAGTTCGGGCGAACTTGTAAGGTTTAGCTGAGTTGTGAATCAAGTTCGGGCGAACTTGCCTAATATCCAAGGAAATTATGCAAGTTCGGGCGAACTTGCAAGAAGTATTGCCTGAGGAGAGTTAAGATTCTGAGGAGAGTTGCGGAGTGTGCCGGATCATCCTGTAAACGAACAGAAGTGCATCAGTCTTCAAAAAATCCGAAACGGTGAAAGTTTGAGTTGAGCAGTAGCCAAGTTCGGGCGAACTTATGTGTAAACACACAAGTTCGAGCGAACTTGTAAGGTTTTGCTTAGTTGTGAATCAAGTTCGGGCGAACTTGCAAGAAGTATTGCACTGAAAGGTCAAGTACGGACGAACTTGTATAGTTTCTTAAGAAACTATGCAAGTTCGGTCGAACTTGTAAGGATTCTGGTGGGAATAGACCTAAGTTCGGTCGAACTTGGCCCAATATGGGTACAAGTTCGGTCGAACTTGACCTGGTGATTCTTGAGCGAACTTGATGTTTTTGGGTCCGAAATCTTGCGTTTTCGCGTCGTTTGCTGAGTAAATCGAGTGCCCATCCCTCCAACCTTAAGCCACTGAGTAAAGCTTAGGCCGGAGAGGTCTTTTGGAGCGAACGTAGCCATTTTATAGAAAATTGGGCTAATCCGGGCGAACTTGAAGGTTCGTACGGGTTAGTCCAGCTTGTGTAAAGTGACGATTTCGTCCTTGTGCTTCCGGATCTTAGATTTAGCTTCGACAACGCCTCGTTCCACTCAAAAGTGAACGAAACATACGTCATTAGTCTGAATATAGTGTAAAAATCAATACTTTAAAGGTTTTGCTCGGATCTAAGTATAGATCTGAGTGAAAAACAGAAGTTTTATGGAACAAAAAGATGAAGATTTTCGTAAACAGAGAAGATTTGATGAAAACAAAGGCTATGCCTTGTGCCAACCATTGTAAAACGTGGATAAACGTTGTTGTAGTTGAAATTGGGTTGATTCTTACTTAGAACACGAAGGTTTCGGGTTTTGAGAGCTCTGGGCGAACTTACAGCAAGTTCAAATGAGCTGAATATTTATAGGTGAAGGCAAAATGGTGAGCTGGTGGAGTCAAGTTTGGCCGAACTTGCATGTTTTCATTCAAGTTCGCGCGAATTGGGTGATATTTGGAGGAGTTGAGTCAAGTTCGGCCGAACTTACCCTTGAAGGGCAAATTCGAGCGAACTTGAGCAAAGTTGAGTGATCCCGGTTAACCAGTCAAGTTCGGCCGAACTTGGGGTTACCAAGTTCGAGCGAACTTGACCCAATTGTTGGGTTTTCTTCGTTTAATTCGCGTTAAGAGTTCGTTTGGCGATGCGGTTAATATTAATTAGTTATGTTAAGCGTTATAATTGATATAATAGCGTGATTTAGCGATTCGAGAGTGCGAGAGCGATGCGATAGCGAGCGTGATCGCAACTACAAACGTACGTAACACATAAATAATATAAAACCACATAAATAATTGCGATTTGCGATGCGATGAGATTAGCGATGCGATTTAGTAAGCGATTAGATGCGATATAACATACACAAGCATAATTTAGTTAACATAACCTCATTAATAAGCAAATCTCGGATTTACAAAGGATAGGTACAATCGATAACAAAGAAAAAGATAACAACGAATTTTCGAGTTGTTACAGTCTCCCCTACTTTAGGGAATTTCGTCCCGAAATTAAGCAGTGGCCGTAACAAAGAGCTGTGGATATTTCGTTTTCATATCACTTTCGAGTTCCCAAGTAAACTCGGCGCCGCGTTTGCCTTCCCATCGGACCTTCACGATAGGTATGCGAGAGCGTCGAAGTTTCTTGGTCTCATGATCCATGATTTCAACGAGTTTTTCCACGAAATGGAACGTCTCGTTGATTTGCAGATCTTCAAGTGGGACGTGCAGATTTTCTTCGGCTAGGCACTTTTTGAGATTAGACACGTGGAAAGTCGGACGTACATTACTAAGTTCCTCCGGCAGTTCGAGTCGGTAAGCCACTTTTGTAACATTTGGGGTCGGGGTGTGACAACTTTACCGATCCTTTACAGAATCTTAAAGAGTCCTACGTATCGTGGCGCTAGCTTTCCTTTCTTTCTGAAGCGAACCACTCCCTTCCAAGGTGCAACCTTTAGGATTACGTGATCTCCCACTTCGAATTGCAGGGGCTTGCGTCGTTTGTCGGCGTAACTCTTTTGGCGACTCCGAGCATTCAAGAGATTGTCTCTGATTTGGAGGATTTTGTCTGTCGTTTCTTGAATTAGCTCGGGACGGTGATTTGTGCTTCTCTGATCTCGTGCCATGCAATAGGCGATCGACATTTTCTTCCACACAGTGCCTCAAAATGAGCCATTTGAATGCTGGTATGATAACTATTATTGTACGAGAGTTCGATTAAAGGTAAATGTGTATCCCAGTTATTACCAAAATCTATGATGCACGCACGAAGCATGTCTTCGAGGGTGCGGATCGTGCGCTTAGTCTGACCGTCGGTTTGAGGGTGAAAAGCGGTACTTAGATTAAGCGTAGTACCGAGAGCGGATTGAAAGGTCTCCCAGAGACGCGGGGTAAAACGACCGTCGCGGTCAGAAATGATGTCACGAGGCGTCCCGTGTCAACAAATGACTTCGCCGGTATAGATTCGGGCTAACCGTTCGACCTTAAAGTCTTCTCGTATAGCAATAAAGTGCGCGGATTTAGTAAGACGATCAACGATAATCCAAATGTTGTCGTGACCGGATGAAGTGCGGGGAAGTTTGGTAACGAAGTCCATAGCTATACTTTCCCACTTCCACATCAGGATTTCGGGTTGTTCGAGTAAACCAGAGGGCCTTTGATGTTCGGCTTTAACTTTCGAACAAGCTAAGCATTTTGAGACGTACAAGGCGATATCCGTTTTCATGCCCGGCCACCAATACTTAGGACGAAGGTCCTGGTACATCTTGTCGGCTCCGGGGTGAATGGAATATCGGGATTTATGAGCTTCGGTCATTAGCAATTCACGGAAATTATCACGAGTAGGAATCCAAATACGATCGAGATAGTAATAAATGCCATTAGGCTTAGATACGAGCTGAGTTTCGGCACCACATTTCATTTCTTCCTCCAAAGTATTCTCGTTAAAACAAGCGAATTGGGCGGAGCGAATCATGATTTCGAGATCATTCAAAGCTTGAGAGTCACGAACACTATATACATAGCTTCGTCGACTTAGAGCATCGGCGACGACGTTTGCTTTGCCGGGATGGAAGCGTATCTCGCAATCGTAGTCGTTAAGAAGTTCAACCCATCAGTGTTGGCGCATATTCAGTTCCTTTTGGTTGAAGATATGTTGTAAGCTCTTATGGTCGGTGAAGACCGTACACATAGTACCGTAAAGGTAGTGTCGTCATATCTTCAATGAAAAAACAACTGCACCGAGTTCGAGATCGTGGGTTGTGTAGTTATTCTCGTGGATCTTGAGTTGGCGAGACGCATACGCGATAACCTTGTCTCGTTGCATAAGCAGACAACCAAGACCAAGGTTAGAGGCATCACAATAAACAACGAAATCGTTGTTTCCGTCGGGTAAAGCGAGGACGGGAGCGTTGCATAGCATACGCTTGAGAGTTTGAAAAGCTTCCTCTTGTTTAGAATCCCAAACAAAAGGTTGGTCCTTATGAGTCAAAGCGGTAAGCGGAACGACGATTTTAGAAAAGTCGGCGATGAATCGACGGTAATAACCCGCCAATCCAAGAAATGAACGGATTTCGGAAGCATTCTTCGGTGTAATCCAACTCTTGACGGCTTCAATCTTTGCAGGGTCGACGTGAATTCCTTGACTATTAACGATGTGGCCGAGAAATTGGACTTCTTCGAGCCAGAATTCACATTTATAGAACTTAGCATAAAGGCGATTTCCTTGAAGAAGTTCGAGGACTAAACGAAGATGACGCGCGTGTACGTCTCTCGACTTCGAATAGATAAGGATATCATCGATGAAAACAATGACGAAACGATCTAAGAAAGCTTTACACACACGGTTCATCAAATCCATGAAGACCACGGGTGCATTTGTAAGACCAAAAGGCATGACCACGAACTCAAAATGGCCGTAGCGAGTGCGAAAGGCGGTTTTCGGAATGTCTTCTTCTAACAAGCGTAACTGATGATAACTGGAACGAAGGTCGATCTTAGAAAAACAAGGAGCACCTTGAAGCTGATCAAATAAGTCATCGATAGGAGGAAGAGGGTAACGGTTCTTTATCGTGAGTTTGTTAAGTTCACGATAATCGATGCACATTCGAAACGATCCATCCTTCTTTTTCACAAAAAGGACGGGTGCGCCCCAAGGCGAAGTGCTCGGGCGTATAAAACCTTTATCAAGAAGTTCTTGAAGTTGGCTTGATAGCGCGCGCATTTCGGATAGTGCGAGACGATAGGGAGCTTTAGCAACGGGAGTAGCTCCAGGAACTAAATCGACACGGAATTCGACATCGCGAGTAGGGCGTAGACCGGGTAAATTGTCGGGAAAGACTTTAGGAAATTCACAAACAACGGAAACATCTTTATAAGTCTTCTTTTCTTTCTCCGGGTTCACGATATGAGCGAGGAAAGCAATACATCGCTTTTGCAAGCATTTGTGTGCTCGAGTACATGACAAAAGCATCAACTTCTTTGAGGGAGTTTCACCGTATACATGAAGTTTATCACCGTTTGGAATAGGGAATCGGATCATTTTATCGAAGCAAACAACTTCAGCATGATTCTCACGAAGAAAATCCATGCCTACTATGATATGGAAGCTACCTAACTGCATAGGTATGAGATTGATCGAGAAGACATGGTTGTTGAGATCGAGATTACAACTACGTAAGACGGAATTAACGGTAACGGTTCTTCCGGTGGCGACTTCCACATCGAAAGTCTTTGGGAGTTTAGCGCGCTTACATTTTAAAAACCTTTTCGAATTCTAACAATACAAAACAATTATCGGCACCAGTATCAAATAAACATGAAGCATAAATACCATTAACGAGAAACGTACCATTGACAACATTGTTGTCATTCTGAGCCTGGCGATGGTTGAGATTGAAGGCTCTGCCACGCGCAACTTGTGGTTGTTGCTGCTGCTGCGGCGGCTGAGGCTGCTGCTGAGGCTGCGGTGCTGGCTGCTCTTGCTTGACAGGACGATTCGGACAGACATTGGCGAAATGATTTGGATCACCACAAACATAGCGCACACGTGCTTTTGGAGCTTGTTGCTGATTGGATTGAGGAGGAGCGGATAAAGCTGGAGCTATTGGAGCCTGAGGAGCTGGCGGACGAGGACCTGATCGGCAACTCACAATAAAATGGCCGTAGATATTATAGTTTGTGCAAAAACGGCATTTGTCACCAACGGCATGATGATAAGCGCACTTAGGGCAAATAGGGAGAGGTCCGGTATACGCAGGCTTAGCTGGAGGTGCGTTTGGAGTGGCTGACTGAAGCGACTGAGGGTTTGCTGGAGCTGCGAGAGCATAGTTCTTGCTCGGGTTTCCTCTCTTGCGTCCCTGACGCTTTCCCTTCAGATCACTGGGTGGTTCGGTAGCAGCGGTTGGTTCGACGATAGCTTGATTGGCGACTTTAGCAGAGTTCTTGAAATAACCATCCTGAACTCGCTGATCGTTGATCTCAGCGGCGAGCAGGTAGGTTTCCTCGATGGTTGTAGTACAAGCAACTTTCATGAAACTTGCAACACACTCGGGTAACCACAGATGTACTTGTTGATAGCTTTCTCCGTCGTATCAACCTGGCTGGGACAGATGATGATCAAAATCTTAAACCGAGCAGTAAAACCAGCATTGTCGGGACCATCCTGCTTGATACCCCAAAACTCATTCTCGAGCTTTTGCATATCATGCGGAGGACAGAACTCCTTCATCATTACTTCCTTGAGTCCCTCCCAAGATAGATTGTAGGCTTCATCATTTCCACGCTTGTTTCTTTCAGCTGTGTACCAGTCGAGAGCACGGGACTGGAAGACTCCGGTAGCGTTCACGGTGCGGAGGTCATCGGGGCATCCACTTTGCCTAAAAGTGACCTCAATAGCATCGAACCAGTGAAACATAGAAGTCGGTCCGTCATTGCCCGTGAAGGCGAGAGGTGCACAAGCCTTGAAGTTCTTGAAGCTGAATCGCGGCTTGGATTCTCAGTTTTCGAGTCGACTGATGAGTTGCTGCTCACACATGAATTTCCGAGACGATTTGCGGGATGACTTTTGCCACTTCCTTGGCGACTAGTGAAGCGATGCATTAGTTGTCGCTGTGGCGTTGAGCAGTACGGCGAGTATGAGATCCGAGTGGCGACATCTACACAAAGATTTGGATTAGACGAGATTCAATTATAATAGAGTTATGTTTAAAATATTTATTATAATTATTCATACAAGGCACAAAAACACATAAGCACTATCCACATAAGCACCTAATCACGTAAGCACATAAGCACGTAAGCACAAAAGCACATAAGCACATATTTGCACGTATTCACCTTCTAATAGTAACAATGCGTAGCGCGATACGAGATGCGATATATATAAGCGAGATATAAGCGAGAGATAATACCACGTATGATCCCATACGTATAAGAGAGATGAGCGTTTTAGTTTGGTTGGTGTATTAATTAACATTTTAGATTGCGAGAGCTGTGCGAGTAGTGCATGCGCTTAGGGAGCGAAAATCGATAAAGCGAGATATCGATAATGCGAGGAATAAATAAGCGAGAAATCGAATAAAGCGAAAATTCTCAAAATTTTAAACACATACTAACAATAACCTCGATGATGCGTAAATCGACGATATAGGCTTAAATCAATTGGGAATGTCCGGGGTTTTGAGACTTTGACTATCCAAAGTAATTCGACTACCCTTTACATTTGGATCCACGCTTTGGCCTAATAGATAAACGTTCTTCACCGCAAGCGGCTAACGACGTTTACCCTTCCAGTTAATACGTGTTCCAAACCATCGGCATAACCGAGACTTTGGTGAGATTGAAAATCGAAGTACGGAATTAGTTATTAAGATGCGGGTTTCACCCCTAACTTAACAACATCATTCCTAGTTGTGGCTACGCTCACCGATCACATCGGCCGTTCCACTAGATAGAAAGGGAGATGTTCGTCGAGGTTTGGATGTCACTCCTAACTCAACGAAGATATCTCGTGATGAGTATTACGCGGAATGAGCGATCTTATTGAGAGTTCTTGGTTATCACACCTAATCTCAACTTGATCCTCGTTTGTGGGATACGAGCGTTTCATAATCGTGTATATTGTATTAGCCTTATGAAAGGCACATTTAAGCATTTATGGCAATTAGTTTAACATTTAAGTCAAAGATAGTTCAATCGGGTACTTAAACATGCTACTACGTCGAACATGACAATTCTACCTATTATCCTATGGTTATGGCGCTCTGATACCAATCTGTCATACCTCAACCGACGGCGGATCATCGGGGTAGTGGCACTAGGCGAATTAGATTGATCAAGAGATTTCCATAACAGCCATTTCAAAGATAACATTCAACATTCAATATCCCATACTATCAAACTCATAAACCTTCAAAATAACCATTACATTTCAACAAAATCTCTTAACATAAATCCAATTCGATCTCCCCTATATTTTATTACAACCGTTCTAAACAAGATAAACAAAATACTAAATAAAAACTACTCCAAAAGAAATCCAAGCTAAATCCTCGACCTGTTACATACGTTAAAATACAAGTCAATACAATTAAGTAAAGGTGAGCATACGAGTTTGAATAATACTAGCATAGTCGAGAAAGTGTTTGCGAAACAATCTAATTACATATCATGATACACCAAAACACTTAACATAACATATGCTCATTTCTCATGCTAACTACCGTGAAAAGGCTTGCGCGACCATCCTAACTAGACCCGTCGGGTGTTAGCCAAACTATAGTACCATACTAGCTAAGGAGGCAAGTTAACGAAAATAAGTCCTAGTCACATGTTTCTAGTATCACGTATCGAGCATATATAGTCAGATTATTCGGGTGTGATAAACAGTTTTGATTTGTGAAGTGATTTTGATATAGGAACGTATGTAACACCCAAAAAGTGTATTAAAGCGAAAATGGGTCAAGTATACTCAAGTGGGTGCGTTTTGGTAAGACTTAAGATTCTGAGGAGAGTTGCGGAGTGTGTCGGATCATCCTGTAAACGAACAGAAGTGCATCAGTCTTCCAAAAATCCGAAACGGTGAAAGTTTGAGTTGAGAAGTAGCCAAGTTCGAGCGAACTTGTAAGGTTTTGCTGAGTTGTGAATCAAGTTTGGGCGAACTTGCCTAATTTCCAAGGAAATTATGCAAGTTCGGGCGAACTTGCAAGAAGTATTGCCTGAAAGGTCAAGTACGGGCGAACTTGTATAGTTTCTTAAGAAACTATGCAAGTTCAGTCGAACTTGTAAGGATTCTGGTGGGAATAGACCTAAGTTCGGTCGAAATTGGCCCAATATGGGTACAAGTTCGGTCGAACTTGACCTGGTGAGCTGGTGATTCTTGAGCGAACTTGATGTTTTCGGGTCCAAAATCTTGCGTTTTTGCGTCGTTTGCTAAGTAAATCGAGTGGCCATCCCTCCAATCTTAAACCACTGAGTAAAGCTTAGGCCGGAGAGGTCTTTTGGAGCGAACTTAGCCATTTTACAGAAACTCGGGCTAATCCGGGCGAACTTGAAGGTTCGTACGGGTTAGTCCAGCTTGTGTAAAGTGACAATTTCGTCCTTGTGCTTTCGGATCTGAGATTTAGCTTCGACAACGCCTCGTTCCACTCAAAAGTGAACAAAACATACGTCATTAGTCTGAATATTGTGTAAAAATCAATACTTTAAAGATTTTGCTCGGATCTAGGTATAGATCGGAGTGAAAAACAGAAGTTTTATGGAAAAAAAAGATGAAGATTTTCGTAAACAGAGAAGATTTGATGAAAACGAAGGCTATGCCTTGTGCCAAAATCGTTGTAAACCTTTGTAAAACGTGGATAAACGTTGTTGTAGTTGAAATCGGATTGATTCTTACTTAGAACACGAAGGTTTCGGGTTTTGAGAGCTCTGAGCGAACTTACAGCAAGTTCAAATGAGAGGAATGAGCTGAGTATTATAGGTGAAGGCAAAATGGTGAGCTGGTGGAATCAAGTTCGGCCGAACTTGCATGTTTTCATGCAAGTTCGCGCGAACTTGGGTGATATTTGGAGGAGTTGAGTCAAGTTCGGCCGAACTTGACCCTTGAGGGCAAGTTTGAGCGAACTTGAGCAAAGTTGAGTGATCGTGGTTAACCAGTCAAGTTCGGCCGAACTTAGGGTTACCAAGTTCGACCGAACTTGACCCAATCGTTGGGTTTTCTTCGTTTAATTCGCGTTAAGAGTTCGTTTGGCGATGCGGTTAATATTAATTAGTTATATTAAGCGTTATAATTGATATAAAAGCGTGATTTAGCGATTCGAGAGTGCGAGAGCGATGCGATAGCGAGCGTAATAGCAACAACAAACACACGTAACACATAAATAATATAAAACCACATAAATAATTGCGATTTGCGATGCAATGAGATTAGTGATGCGATTTAGTAAGCGATTAGATGCGATATAACATACACAATCATAATTTAGTTAACATAACTCCCTTAATAAGCGAATCTTAGATTTACAAAAGATAGGTACAATCGATAACAAAGAAAAGATAACAACGAATTTCCGAGTTGTTACAGGTAGTAGTCTATGTTGTATTATAGGTGGCTTTATTGCTCCAAATCGGGAAGGAGGCAATACCGCCAAAAATTGTTCTAAAAATTCTAGCGACTTGTAATCGCAAGGAACTTGCAAAGGTTGCTCTTGTAGCTCCGCCTCATGGTCTTTGTCTTGTCGAGGTCAAGTATAAAGAGGAACATCTCCAGCAACCTCAGGATGGACCCGCAACTGGTTTTGGTAGGCATCATAGTATAAGCAAGTGTAAGCTGCATTATTACTGAAGTCTTCATATTCTTTTTTACCAACACTAAAAAGTAATTTTGTATGTGGAGATTTTTTTTTATTGAAATGAGAAAAACGATATTAGGTATAGGGTATAACTAGGTTCAGGTCTAGGGTATTAATATTTAGGATATAAAGTGGGTATGAGTATCTGGCTCAAAATTTATGCTCTATCCAGGGGCGGACCTAGCATTAAACGAGCCGTAGTTACATCACCGGAAAATTTTTCAGCCAAAAAACAACTGGGATGATGTTTCTGTGTTAACCAGGGGCGGATTTATGTATATAGGATACCCCTGAGCAAATACTTGGAGATCCCTAAGCAAACACCATATGAAGAAAAGATGAAAATTGCGTCGCCGAAGATTTCTCGATAAACAAGTTTAACTTTCAGCAACCAGAAGAAGAAGACAATGCAGCTTTGTAATAAATGATGAAAGGATATAGATAATAAATGAAGGCTATTATTACATCTGAATCACTAATACTTTATTTTATTTTTTAATTATTTTACCTATATACTATTTCCAAGAAAAGTTACTCCATTACCTTTTATTTTCATTCAAATTAATTAATAGGTTGGTTTATGTTTAAAACGTGTAACTAAAATTAGTTATTTATTGTTTATATTGATTGATTCTGAAGTTCATTATATATTACTTCGTTTATTTATTATTTTAGTAAATTATCAAAATCGTCTCAAGGGTTTAGGCGTGTTTGTCAGTTTTATTCAAAACAAATTTTGAATAGCATATTGCCTTTACTTTTGGGATTTTTGTCATTTTTCATTCAAATGTCTAATTTGGTTTATTTTTTCTTGCACATCTCAGAGACGATTTTGGCAAAAAAAAAAAAGTTAGACGTTTGAATGAAAATGGTAAATTAGCCCAAACACGATTTTGACAATTTACTCTTATTATTTTTTACATATAGTTTATTAAATTTATATAATAACAATTTTCATATTTTAAAATACATATCAAAAGACATATTTCATTACAAGAACGTTTTTTTAATATGCGTTATATAAACAACTCAGATCTTTTTTTAAAGTGTTGAAAATGAAATAATTTATAATAGTTTTAAGATACGAGGACCTAAAGATTATAATTTTTGGTTGATATATGGATTACTAAAAGAAGTAATTGATCTACATGGTCAAATGAAAATAACATTAAAAGAATCTAGTCATTTTTTTTTGTGTTTAGACCGTAGAGTATGGTGGGGTAGGGTTTGGGGCATGGGTTGACACGTGAGCTAGGAGGGCTACACTGGCAAGACCAAAAAAATTCAAGGTATGGTGGGGCTTGGGTTTGGGGCGTGGCTTGGCTAATTTTTTTTTTATTTTTTCTCTTTTTTTAAATTAATGGATAATATAGGGTAGGGTGCACCCAATATCCACACGCCAGCTCAGATGGGTAGCTCCGCCCAACGCCCGGGCTGAAACCCCCGCCCAAAGGGCCACGCCCAAACCTAAGCCCACCCGGGGTGGTCACATGGGCGTTTCCCCCCAACCCACGCCCAAACCCCGCCCTATACCCCATAGTCTTACAGTACATTGATTGTTAAAATAAGTAGTCGACACACGATTGTAATTATAAAAACAAAACATAAGTTGATTCACCCACTTAAAATATTTTGCATCCGTCACTGCCTGAACGTATGAAAAAAATATTTGTTTTATAAATGCAGGTATTTTTTTAGGATACCTCTGAATTTTTCTTTTAGTTCCGCCACTGGCCCTATCTATACCTTACGGCTATGATCGGGTTTGGTTTATGGGGTATAATATACCCGGATACAAAAATAGTTGGTTCCGGGTTTTTTTCTCGGGTCCAATACCAGGTACTGGTTGAATGTAATATGTTAGCTTCGGTATGCATGTATACGTGGGCTTGTGTGGATGGGCTTGGATTGTTTTCCATCAATTTGTATTATGCATTGGCATGGATAACTATTCATTTGGACTCCTTGGTCCACTCTATTTGTTTTCTTGGATTTTTGAGATTACGATTCAACTGGCCGTCTTGACGTGTTCTCCCGGGTGGATTGAAGGTTCAGGGTGGGTGGGCACAGGCTACCATCCGGCCCACACTAGAAGGGTTAATTAGAGGTGCATAAACCGGGTATTTTAATCATGGTTCCGGTTATGGAACCGATTTCGGTTTCTCGTTTTAAGGGTTGGAACTAGTTATTGCTATAACCGGTTCGGTTCCGGTTATTTGACCAAAAAACCATACCCTATGTGCCCGGTTCCGGGTAGGTTTCGGTTCTGGTTCTTAAGAAACCGGGTATTAAAATACCATATTTTTGGGTTTTTATACCCTATTTCCTAAGAAACCGGGTATTAAAATACCATATTTTTGGGTTTTTATACCCTATTTCCGAGTTTTTTAGTTATATATTTCATATTTTTAATACTCTATTGCGATTTTATTACCCTATTTTCTTGTAGTTTTTGTTTTATTATTATTATTATTATTATTATTATTATTATTTATATTATATTATATTATTATTAAATATGCATTGTATAAAGTAAGAAAATTAACATAAATGCACTAACATAAATTTAAAAGAAGATATTTGAATCATGTATCGGGTATTGAAGAAACCCTAGATCAATTAGACCAGAGTCACAGTAGATCTATGGAATGGGCTCTGCATAAAAGGGTTAACCATCCGTTTGGTTTCACAATGGATGATGAATAGAACAATACTCCGGCTGATCCTGCAAAACAGAACACCGTTAGCTCGCCAAGGGGAGAAGGGGGTTCTCTCCGTGACCACCCTCCGGCGTGAGAATAAGTGCAGGTAGTTGGAAGTAAGTATTGTAAGTGAGAGAGTAGTTGAGTGTGAATACCTTTCCTTGAACTCCAAGTTACTTATTTATGCCAGTGTTTGGCGCCAAAAAAAAGAGAGATTGTTAACGTTAACGGAATCTTTTGTTATTCCGTTAACGTTTGTTGGCAATCTGTTAGTGACACGCATCGTGAGCTCATCAGCGGTTAGGGAGGCGCCATGTGTCAACATGAGATCACTACATCTTATAATGTGAGCATGCCATCACCGTGATCTTCCTCAGCCGTCCAGATGCTGCCATGTGGCAATTAGTTATAACCGAAAAGATGCTTGCACGATTGGGTGTTAATGGCTTCTAGAAGGTTTCACAGCTGTTACCCATCTATTATTCGTCACGTGTACATTCTGTTATAACAGAAAAGATTCCCTTTGCTTTTGCACCAAGGATTTTGCTAAGGGAAAGTTTCTTAGGATTTACTGTTTCCTTGCGCGGGAAGCGTAAGTTAGTTAACTGATCTTCCTTCTTCTCCTTGCTGCTTAGCGCAACGTTTGTGGATGCTTGCTTTGATATAAATATCTGTGCAAGGTTTGTGCATGGAGCATTATCAAACAAGAATGTTCAAGGTTAACTTTAAACCTTGCGCGAGCCCGCGCAAGGTAGTTAAATGAAGCATTATCAGACAAGAATGTTCAAGATTAACTTTGAACCTTGCGCGAGCCCGCACAAGATAGTTTAATGAAGCATTATCAGACAAGAATGTTCAAGATTAACTTTGAACCTTGCGGCTGCCGGTGACCCATTTCTTGCTGGAAATTCTTGGTTTTTACAAGATTCACATTTCTTAGTTGAACCCGATGGGAATGGTGAGGATCCGACATTTTGAGTTCGTTTGCCGATCGATGCAGATCTTGCCGTCGGTCGAGAAGTTTAGAGTTTTCTACCAGCTGCACTGCTCGTTGGGTTTTTATTCATTCCAACAGCGCGTGCAAGCCAAACGTTTGCTGTTGGTGCCGCCGAAGTTCTACCATGACTGGAAGCAGAAGTTTTTCTTTATCAAGGCGGCGGTGATCCGATGAAGATGACATTCCGGGGTAGTGATGAGATTGAGCTGGAGACCCTTCCCATACCTGCCAACGAGGTATGGTATCAAGATATTAAAGATGTGCCCAATATTGTTTTACCGGAGAGGGCCCTCATCGCTGCCGGGATGAGTATTTTCTGGAAGAAGGAACGCCGAGAAAAACCGGTGTATACAGAAGATGGGACTGGTATGTAACCCTTTAACTTCCTAGCAATATCTTTCAATAGATGTGTACTGATGCAAAAATGTTTGCTATGTAGCTGCGCCTCTCTACTTGGTCTCTTTCAAGAGAGAGAAGGGAAAAATGGCCGCCGTGCCTATTGCTGATGGTGAGGACACTTGATTCTCACAAATCTTGGGGAACTTTGAGTTGCCCAAGCAGGAGGATCTTGAGGCGCAACCATGTTCGAAGACTGGTAAATAAGTCCATACAAAGCCTAAGTTGATATTGCAATATAACTTAATGGTGCAACCTTTACTCAATATGATTGATTATGTAGGTGATTTGCTGAACTTGGGCGTAGGCCCTGATTCGAAGAAGAAAGAAGAAGAAACCAACTGCTGCTGTAGCTTATGCGCCTCCCCCTTCCAACCCAGAGAAAAAACCAAGCCATCAGCTGTTGCGAAAGCTGAGGGCAAGAAAGGTACATTTCCCGTATCTGACTCTTGGTGCAATTATGTGGTGGTGTCGTACTCACTGGAGGGTCTTGCGCCTGTAGGTTTGAAGAAATCGAAGCCAGAACCCGTTGACACCTCCTCTCTTCCTTCTGCGAACCCAGATGATCCTTTGGAATTACCTTCAAGCCCGAAAGAGGCGTTGAAGCGTACTAAGAAGAGGAAGGAGGTGAAGACTAAAACTCCTGCGCCAACCAAAGTTGCGCGCCCGCGCATTGGTAAGAAGGGCAATCTGGATGCCTTTGCAAAGAAGTTCTCACCTGGTACGTTTAGTTTGTTGCGCATTTCTGTCATAAAAGTTGCACAGAATCTGATACTTGGTATTTGTTGATATGCTTTGCAGAGAAAATGGTGAAGGCTGCGCCGGCCACCTCATCTGCTATACCATCGCAGGCTTGAGAATGTTGAGGGAAATGCGGGGCAAGAAACTCCTGTTCCTGAAGCCGACCCCATCGTCCCGGAACATATTGAGAAGGTGGCTCCAGAATAAGAGCCCAAAAATTTTGATACTGAGAATCCTGCTGGCGAGCAGGTTAAAGATACGGCTACAGATGTTGGGGAACCGTCAAGGTTGATATCTAAGGGAGCCAGACCTTCAACACAAGGTGAAGGCTTTGTGTTTGTTGAGGATTCAGAGGGGGAATCGCCCATTCGCCCAGAGGAGACGCCTGGGGATTATTATTATCGCTCTTATTCCGAGAGGCGGGCCTCTGCGATTCATCAGCCCGTGTGGAAGGTTAAGCAGGGCGATGTTTTTACCGATTGGCACTCCTGTAGGGAGTGGTATAAGGGCATCTTCCCGCCGGCGAAGGTGAAGCGCCAGGAGGAAAAAGACCATGAAGCTACTTACGAGTCATATCTGCAAGAGTCTGCCCTTGCCTCGTCCACCATAAATAGAATTGTGCGCGAATGGCGCAGTATGAACAAGGAGTGGGACGAGGTTGAGCTTGAGAAGGCGAGGGCCAAGCTTGAGAAGGAGAAGACGCTGAAGATGCTTGTTGATTTTGAGGCGGAAAAGGCCCAATTTGAGAAGGAGAAGAAGACTGAAGAATGGGCTGCGCTGTCTTGGAAGCGCAAGTGTGAGGCGTCTGTTGCGCAATATGCGGACGAGCGCAAGCGCTTTGTGGAGGCTTGCGAGCGTGATAATAAAGAAAAAATTTCTCTGCCCAACGAGATTGAGAAACTAAAAAAAAAGAGAAAGCTGATGCAAAGAAGAAGCGCGCTCACACAGAGAAAGAAGCGAGCAAAATGAGGTATCAACCAAAATGACTCTCCTTCTTAAGAATAAAGAAATTGATGATCTAACTGCTATGCTTTTTGACCAGGAGCGGTTGCAAGCTGAGGTTGACAGTTTGAAAAAAGATGTCAACCTGCACCAAACAGAGAAAGCCGAGTTGATCCGCCGTTTGACTGAAGGCGAACAAAAACTTAATGACACGGAGGTCGCTCGCGCTACTGCAGAAAGCTTGACCAAATCCCTCATGAACCAGCTTACCTGGTTGCGGGAGTACGGGATTGTGGAGGTAATATTCACTTTTCTTTACACATCTGGTTTGATTGTCGCAACATATACTGATTGTATTTGTGTATAGATCGCAAATGTCATCCTTAACTCTACGGAGTTGGATGAGAGAGTGGCAGAATTAATGGTGGTGGCGCGCAATGATGGGCATGCTGAGGGCTATAGAGAATGTACTTTGCACGTGGCCCATGCGCTGAAGACTGAATGGGATACCAGCCATGCTGCCACGCATGGGCTAAATACTGCCGCCATTTATTATGCTGCCAAGGAAAAATATGATCAATTGGAAATTCCGATTATGGACCTTGTGGATGCCGCACTGCAGCAAGACGACTTTGTTGACAAGCTAAAGGAGATCTTTTCTTCAGCAGAGAAGCAGGCGGGAACCAAGTCCATAGGAAATTTGTAATTTTTACTGTATGATAATTTGTAACGTTGCGCTTCTGCGCAAGTATTGTGAATATAATATATTTCAGTTTTACAATGTTTGCATGGAACCAATTACTTGTGTAGGATAGACAAATGAACAATTTCTTTTCTCATGTGTGAGAGTAAGTATTAAATTAGCTTGTGGCTCATGAGTTTGTGTTTTTGTTTATCCAAAGGAATTGCATGCTTTTGTAAATGAATATATATAAGACTGTAAGTAGTGGCAAAGTATTTTATTCATACTGACAAAGCGCAAGGCGATGGCTGCCACTAAGATTACATAACAAAATAAAGTAAGCAGTCTCGTTACACAACGCTTCAGAAGTTGCTTAAGGAGACTGAGATTACATATAACATCGGCGCAGTTGCTGGGCGTTCCAGGTTCGAGGAACGCTGGATCCGTCCATACGCTTCAGAGTGTACGCGCCTTTTCCCAATACTTCATTTATCACGTATGGACCTTCCCATCGCGGGGCTAACTTCCCCGGTTTTTTGGCATTCGGTGCTTCGTTATCGTGAAGGACAAAGTCACCAGGCAAAAAGGAACAGACGCGCACCCTTTTGTTGTAATAATTTTCAAGCTGGGACTTGTATTTAGCTTCGCGAATCGCTGCATTTTCTCGGTGCTCTTCCAATAAGTCTAGGTCGGTGCGCCGTTGTTCTTCGTTATCTTGTTTTCCAAAGCTAGCATTCTTGGAGATGGTAACCCAATTTCGGCAGGAATCACAGCTTTCGTGCCATATACAAGGCTAAAAGGAGTTTCTCCAGTGCTAGTCTTGGGCATAGTTCATGTCCTCACAAGATGCTAGGCAATTCGTCAACCCACCCCCGTCGTGCCGTTCTAAGTCGGGCCTTGATACCGTCGACCAACTATTTGTTTAGGCTTTCAACTTGACCATTTTCTTGCGGGTGCGCAACAGAAGCGAAAACATGCTGGATTCCCATTTCGGTCATCCATGTTTGCAGCTCTTGAGCCGTTAAAGACCGTTGTCTGTAATAATGCGCATGGGCAGACCAAAACGGCAAATAATATACTCCCAGATGAATTTGCGAATTACCATCGCTGTAGTAGAAGCTAAAGGTTTGGCTTCAACCCATTTAGTGAAGTAATCGACCGCAACAATGATAAACTTTACTG
Organism: Scalesia atractyloides; assembly: GCA_947069175.1. Lineage (NCBI taxonomy): Eukaryota > Viridiplantae > Streptophyta > Magnoliopsida > Asterales > Asteraceae > Scalesia > Scalesia atractyloides. The sequence goes on along the minus strand of CAMTDV010000017.1, from coordinate 97,153,042 downwards.
CGTCGGGCGCATCTGGAAATGGTCCCACTAAATCAATGGCCCATTGTTGAAATGGCCAAGCTGTTGTGACGGGTACCAAAGGATTCTTTGGGCGCAATGTTTTAGGGCATGCCTTTGGCAGGACATGCACTTGCGCAAGATCTCTACCGCGTCAACGTACATTCCGGGCCAATAATACCCTGCGCTTTTTATTTTGGCTACGACCATGCGCGGCCCAGAATGTATGCCACATAGTCCTTCATGGATCTCCCTGATCAGGTATTGCGCGTCATGCTTGTCAACACAGTGGAGCGAAGGACCCATGTAAGAGCGTCGGTATAGAATACCGTCAGTCATTTCATAATTGAGGGCTTTGCATTGTAATTTTCGTGCTTGTGCTCTATCTTCTGGTAAAGAACCATGCAACATATACATCATTATTGGAGACATCCATGATGGATCTCCTACTTCGACCATTGTCACTTGCCTGAGAAGGACAGATGGATTCCTTAAAACCTCAATGCGAACTTCTTTTGCCAAATGCTTGAAACTAGTTGCAGCAAGTTTACTTATAGCGTCAGCATGTTTGTTTTCGCTTCGCTTGACGTGTATGATTTTAAATTGTTGGAACTGTGCTATAAGAGCCTTGGCTTGCGCCAAGTATAAAGCCATGATATCTCCCTTTGCATCGTATGTTCCAACTACTTGCTCGGCAACTAATAATGAATAACATGGGCTTCTAAATTTGTTGTGCCCATTTTGATAGCGAGGCGTAAGCCTGCCAGTAAAGCTTCATATTCGGCCTCGTTGTTGGTGCTTTTAAAATCCAACCGAATTGCATATGTGAATTCTGCTCCATCTAGACTCATTAATCAAAGACCTGCTCCAGCCCCATCACTGTTTGATGCGCCATCTGTAAACAATGTCCTGGCTCTATTGTCGATGACTGGGACTGGGTTTTGGATTGCTTGGCATTCTTCAAGCTTATCAGCAGGAATTTCAGCGATGAAATCTGCCAAAACTTGGCCTTTGATAGATGGTCTAGGTTTATAACAGATGTTATAACCTCCCAATTCTATTGCCCATTTCGCAAATCGTCCAGAAACGTCTGGTTTGGCCAGGACTTGGCCTATGTGAAAGTTTGTTAAAACTGTAATAACATGTCCAGAAAAGTATCTTCGCAGCCTGCGCGAAGCATGGATCAATGCTAAAACTAATTTTTCCATGATTGAATACCTTGTCTCTGGATCGTTCAACATCTTGCTGATATAATAAATTGGAGACTGGACCTATCCGCGTTCTACCAGCAAGACAACACCTACTGCTACCTCAGATGCAGCAAGATATAAGACCATGGGTTCTTTTTCTCGAGGAGCCGTGAGTGTGGAAAGTTGAACTAAACAATCTTTCATCTGCTGAGTCCATGCGAACTCTTTGCTCTTTGTACAATTCCGCAAGGTTCGAATGAATGGATAAGATTTTGCAGCATGATTGGCGAGGAAGCGGTTTAGCGCAGCTAACCTTCCAGCCAAACGTTGCATCTCTTTGATGGTAGTAGGAGAAGACATTTTTTGTATTGCATCAACCTTTTCGGGATTAACTTTGAAACCGTCTTTGATGACGATGAAACCCAAAAATTTGCCCTCCTCCATGCCGAAGGAGCATTTGCTGGGATTTAACTTTAGGTTTACCTCGCAGAGAATCAAAAGTTCTTTGGATGTTGTCTAGCATAGTGTCTTCTGAATTACTCATAATGACCAAATCATCCATGTAGACTTCCACAGTTTTCCCAATGTCATCTCCAAGCACTGTATCCATCAATCTTTGATACGTAGCTCCCGCATTGCGGAGACCAAAAGGCATCTTGGTATAAAAAAATGCCCTTCTCCGTGCGGAAAGCGGTTTTATCTTCGTCTTCTTTTTTCATTAAGACTTGATGATAACCTTTATAACAATCAAGAAAACATTTCCAGTGAAAGGAAGCTAATGAGTCAACCTTTTTGTCAATCTCAGGAAGAGAATAACAATCTTTTGGACACGCCTTGTTTAGATCTTTAAAATCTACGCACATCCGACATTATGTTTCTTAACCATGACTGGGTTTGCCACCCAGGTCTGGTATTTTACTTCGCGCAGAATACCAGCATTTAATAACTCGGTGACTTGTTCATTCATTGCCGTTGTCTTTTCTGACCCGAGGCTGCGCTTTTTCTGCACAACTGGCTCTGCTGATGGAAATACATTCAGGCAATGTTCCGCAACGTCGCGCGGGACACCAACCATGTCGGCAGGTGTCCAGGCGAAAATGTCTTTGTTACGAAACAACAGTAATTTAAGCTTTGCGTGGATTTCAGTACTGACTGCAGGTCCTAATAGGATTGTCTGCTCAGGGTACTTATTGTTGAGTACCCACTTTTCTGGTTCATTGCTTGGCAGTGTCTTGCCAGCCTTCATAACTGGTTCCTCAATTGACATAATTTCTTTCCGTGCATAAAGTATAGCTACGCCATTTGGTGTCGGAAAACCACAAGCAGCATGCGGAGCGGAGGTTATCATACTAAAATCACGTTGCGCGCGGTGTCCCAATATTACATCGTGACGGGAATTTGCCGGCATCACCATGAAGTTGACGTTACTCGTTCGAGAGCATCTCCCATCAGATAAAGTAACAGGAAAGAGGATTTGTCCTAGAGGAAAGACAGCCTCATTGCAGAACCCAGTTAATGGAAAATCAACTGGTTCCAAGCGTGCCTTATCCTCAGGATCTAGTTGCTTGAAACAATGCTCATATATGATATCCATGGAACTACCCGGATCTATAAACATATAGTCTGTTTGGTAGTGCCCAAAGATACCGGTGATAACTACTGGCCGGTCTTCTTGAGGACCTCTTGGAACGATAGGAAAAATGACTTGCTGTTCGCGCCAAGAGTTGTTTTGAAAATGTTGAAGGCTACACTTGCGCGATGATCCACCTTGAATCATGGAAACGTGCTGTTTCATTTTCTTGTTGCTAGGCCCTTCGTTGTCGCGCGTAATCTGCTTAATCTCTTTGCGCACGTTCTGGACTAGATGTGTAAGCTTCGCACTCTTTAACGCTTTCTCAATCTCCGTGCACAGACTGATGCAGTTATCTGTTGTGTGCCGGTGTCTCTATGATAGTCACAGAACAAATTTGGGTCTTGCCCTTTTTATTTTTTCATTGGTTGCGGCTGTTTAAACTGATAATTCTCAGTACTGAGAACCTCAGCCGGCGACTTCGTTAAGGGAGTCCACTGACGTTCCCTATTCTCTTGTTTAATCGCTTTTTGGGTTGTTATCTTGTTGATTGTTGCTCGCGCATCAATTGGTGAATACGGAGAATACGAATTCTGACTTGACTCTTTCCAGTTTCTCTTATACTTGCGGCTACCTCTACTCAGGTCTTGCGGACGGTTCTGAGGTAGAGGTGGCCGGTTAGAACTTAAGTTGCGCTCAGTCTGGGCATAAACCTTGGCTGCCGCCATGAGTTTATCCCAGTTTTTTGGAAGGCCAGTTGTACCGGACAACACTTTAATCATTTCGTCGCACCTTACCGCATACTTGAACTGTGCGCGTATAAGGTCTTCATGGACATCTCCAATCTCCAACACCTCTTTATTGTAACGCGTTATGAAATCTTCGAGGCTTTCGTCGTCCCCCCGCCAGATGTTCATTACATCTGAGGAGTCGCGCACGTATCGCCGTTGCTGACTAAAGTGTGTAAGAAAATTTTCTTTTAAGTCATTCCAAGGAGGAAAGTTTACCTGCCGACAAATTATCAAACCAAAGGCGCGCAGCGCCAGTAAGGGTTTGCACAAATACGTGACACCACATTGGCAGTGTCCAGCACCCAAGTAACCATGCACCGGTAAAGAGACGCATGTGATCATCGGGATCAGTCAAACCGTTAAACTTTCCAACGTTGGATGGTAATTTCGCTCGCTCCAACGGAGCCAGTGCTATCTCTCTGGTAAACTTTGATTGTTCAGCTGCTTCGGTTGGGCGATACACCAAATTGTAATTATGCTCAGCTTCTGGATTGTATACTGCGCGTACTTTTGGCCTGTAACTAACATGATCTGCAGATATTCGATTAAAAATACCTGCACTATCCCCTTCCTCATAGGTTCTATCGAACTCATCGTGTTGGGTGTCCCGTTTCTGCGAAGATCGCGGGCCCAAACGAGAGTGGACAGATGCGCGACGCTGAACGTTGTCTTCTTGCCTTCTATTACCAGAATGAACAGGATCATTCCTGGTTTTAGAATGCATTTCCGTTCCATTTTCAGGCATGCGCGAAGGGGAACGAGCATGACCTTGAGTATCATAACTCAAAACTCGAGGTGCCGACGAAGCACGGACCTGAGGAGCGCTAACCGGAGCTTGAAAAGTTGGAGTTCCGGTTTGGGCACATAACTGAGCATACATAGCGTTTAGAGTTGCTTGAGATTTGATTAACCACGATAATGGAGTCTCTCCAGGTGGTAAAATCGACGTAACATCAACCTGAGGAGCCGCCGGCGTTACAGGAATACTCGCATGATTAGGATCATACTGAGCATTAGCTTCGTCGGAAGAATCCTCAACTATTTGTCCGTCGACCTGAGGTCCGACAACAACGCGTCGAATCTCTGATCGAGGACCTTGAAAAGATGATCCGTCAGCCATGACGCTACAGATCTAAGTGAAAACGAAACGAAGGTGAAAGAATCGAAATCGGTGGGCGCCAATGAAGAAACCCTAGATCAATTAGACCAGAGTCAAAGTAGATCTATGGAATGGGCTCTGCATAAAAGGTTAACCCTCTGTTTGGTTTCACAATGGATGATGAATAGAACAATACTCCGGCTGATCCTGCAAAACAGAACACCGTTAGCTCGCCACGGGGAGAAGGGGAGTTCTCTCCGTGACCACCTCCGGCGTGATAATAAGTACAGGTAGTCGGAAGTAAGTATTGTAAGTGAGAGTGTAGTTGAGTGTGAATACCTTTCCTTGAACTCCAAGTTACTTATTTGTTTGGAGCAAAAAAAAAGAGAGATTGTTAACGTTAACGGAATCTTTTGTTATTCTGTTAATGTTTGTTGGCAATCTGTTAGTGCACACGGATCGTGAGCTCATCAGCGGTTAGGGAGGCGCCACGTGTCAACATGAGATCACTACATCTTATAAATGTGAGCATGCCATCACCGTGATCTTCCTCAGCCGTCCAGATGCTGCCATGTGGCAATTGGTTATAACCGAAAAGATGCTTGCACGATTGGGTGTTAATGGCTTCTAGAAGGTTTCACAGCTGTTACCCATCTATTATTCGCCACGTGTACATTCTGTTATAACAGAAAAGATTCCCTTTGCTTTTGCACCAAGGATTTTGCTAAGGGAAAGTTTCTCAGGATTTACTGTTTCCTTGCGCGGGAAGCGCAAGTTAGTTAACTGATCTTCCTTCTTCTCCTTGCTGCTTAGCGCAACGTTTGGTGGACGCTTGCTTTGATATAAATATCTGCGCAAGGTTTGTGCATGGAGCATTATCAAACAAGAATGTTCAAGGTTAACTTTGAACCTTGTGCGAGCCCGCAAGGTAGTTAAATGAAGCATTATCAGACAAGAATGTTCAAGATTAACTTTGAACCTTGCGCGAGCCCGCGCAAGATAGTTAAATGAAGCATTATCAGACAAGAATGTTCAAGATTAACTTTAAACCTTGCGCGAGCCCGCGCAAGGTAGTTAAATGATGCATTATCAGACAAGAATGCTCAAGATTAACTTTGAACCTTGCGCGAGCCCGCGCAAGATAGTTAAATGAAGCATTATCAGACAAGAATGTTCAAGATTAACTTTAAACCTTGCGCGAGCCCGCGCAAGGTAGTTAAATGAAGCATTATCAGACAAGAATGCTCAAGATTAACTTTGAACCTTGCGCGAGCCCGCGCAAGGTAGTTAAATGAAGCATTTATCTAAAGAGTGTGTTCAAGGTTAACTTTGAACCTTGCGCGAGCCCGCGCAAGGTAGTTAAATGAAGCTTTCCTCTCTTGGATACTTGGCGTAAAGTTCTAATAAATCTTATTTTGGCAAAGAAGTCTGCGCGTAGTTTCCTTAGAAGTTATTAATGGGTATGGTTTCCTTGATTGGCGCAAGGTTTTTGGGACCAAACCCCTTCAGGTATGGTCGGGTATAATCGGTTCCGGTTTTGGGTATTAATCGGGTATGATTGGTTCCAGTTCCGGTTCCAAGTATTAAGATCAAAATGCATACCCTATCTATGCCCTAATGGTAGCGTCGGTTTCGGTTTCGGGTATAGAATCCCGGGGACCAGGATATTAAAAAAACCGATTACGGGTTTTTTTACCAGATCCGATTCCAGATACGGTTTTTTTGTGCACCTGTAGGATTAATTACCCATTGATGTGGAACAGGCCCTTAACAATAAAAAAAAAAACAGCAGCCCAGCTTTACTAAGAATAAGGCCTTTAACAATAAAGAAGCCAGCAACCCACCTTTACTTACCAATAAACTCAGCAAACAGCCCACCCCAATTCTCCAACCTATAGGTGCACAAATCGGGTTTTTGTTAATACTCGGTTACGGGTATGGAACGGTTCTGGGTATGATCGGATATTGGTAAACTGGGTATTAAGAAAAAGCGGGTAGGGTTCGGGTACGAGTATTGAAGAGAAAAGTCCTGCCCTGTGTACCTGGGTAGAGTATAATCGGGTTCGGGTATAACCGGGTATTGGAACCGGGTATTAATACCTGATTTTAAAAAAACTAGTGGGTTACACCCGCGCACTACGACGGGGCGACCCAACTTTTAATGAAAACGTAGACGCAATAGTAAAAATAACGTTAATGGCAGGAATTTGTTTGATATTAGTTCGATTCAATAAGATACCGACATTTACCAAAAGTGAAACAAAAAAAAGTCATGATACGACCAAAAAATACTATGATATGTTTACATCGATCGAAACAATAAAAATGACTATCAATTTCGGTACTGGCGTTGTTCAGTCAGTATTAGACCTTTCATTTTGTTACATGTACAACAACATTTTCGATTGAATCTTACAAAAGAAAAAGAAAAACCAAGAAATAGAAAAGAAAAAAGGAAAGGCGGAAAAAAACTCACAAAAGACAAAAATCACAAAAATAACAAAAATTACTGTAGCTAAGAAGTTAATAAATTATATATATAATAATAATATGTTTTTTATATTTTATATAAAAATAAATGCGTTTAGAAATGAAATTTGGTTTGTAATTTGTAAAAGTAATTAAAAACAAATTACAATAACATAAATTCACTGAACTACAAATTCTTTGTTTTATAATATGCGTTTTTAAAAAAACTTAAATATAAAAGTTGCAAAGTAAACATAAAAATATACCTTAAAAATTCGAGTATTCTATCAGATTTTAAAAAACCGGCATCAGGTATAGGGTATGATCGGTTCCGGGTATTTTCGGTATAAATCGGGTACGGTTTTGGTTACAGGTATTGAGCTCAAAATGTATACCCTATCCATACCCTACGGGTAGGGTTGGGTTCTGTTACGGGTATACAAGACCCGAGTACAAAAATAACCGATTTCAGGTTTTTTTGTCGGGTCCGATTCTAAGTACGGATTTTTTGTGCCCCTCTAATTGTCGGCTTGTATTACCATTGCACCAATCCATCAAACCACCTCATCAAAAAATATTCACACCACCAAACCCTACTCATTTGTCGCCGGTAAGTAGTAGGTACTACCAACTCTGCCAAATGTAGCACGATGCTGGCGATCAAGCATGTCGAGTTAAACCGTGACTGATATAGGATTTTTTCCCAGGGGTTCCCTTTTGGTAGATATTCACTAATTCTCACTATTTTTTCCAAATCATACAAAGTTTCCACAAAAATTTTTTCCAAACCAAAAGGATTCATAGGAACCGCCAAAAACCCCCGGATCCGCCCCCAGAGTCAAATGACCACATCACCGTTTCAAAAGCTTAAATGACCATTAACTTAGCACCATATACAATATGTTAGCCTCATACAAACGTGCAAATGAAGGACGATGTTGTGATTTAAGATTTTAACTAGTGGGATTCCCTTGTGCGATACAACAGGAATTTGGTCTCGATCGACATCAGTTCAGTTCATCAATATCGACACTCAATATTGACCAAAAAAAGTTTTGATACAAAGATATTGACACGTGTTTATAAAGGTGAACCCAATCAAAATCCGTTTGAGCTTGTTCCTCTCTGGTTCCCCAATGAACCCATCTATATAACCATCACCGTTATAACTCCAAGCCCATCAACAAGCACAACTCGGTTCCAGAATCCAGACGCATACGTAAGCCCCAACTGACCTAGATCTCTTAATCTCCAAGCCCAACATATAAAACAATTAAAACACAAAACAATTAATCTCAGACTACCAATAATAATAACATCGATCTATAATAAATGTTTGATATTGAATTGAAAATACACATATATTTCAACAAAACTTGAGCTGAGATCATTTAGTACTCTACGTTTAAAGATTCAATATATTTGTAATATTTATAATTTTAATTTAATGCGATAACACTATATGAATTTATTTTTCATCATCAATATGTTAACTATGTAAGTACGTTGTATAGAGTTCAATTTTTGGGCCTAGACACGTCATATACTTTAATTTGTATTGGGTCGACAAACAACCTTCATGGCTTCATCATATCATCGTTCTATTTTGAAAGAGAGAGAGAGAGAGAGTTGAAAAAACGACAAACCAAATCAATTGGGTTAACCAATTTAAGTGACCTGCTTGTAGTATAGCGGTACTGATGTGTGTAGTAAAGGCATTCGTTCTCAAGTGGTTGATGATTTTATATTATAATGAATACTGATGTAAATTTAAGAAAACGTTTATAGAGATGGTGTGTGAGTTAGCAGTTAAAAACTTCAGTTTTAGTGGGTTAAGGCTTCAATATATGTTAAAGATGATAACATATACATATAACCACATCTTTCAACCCCACCCCCAAAAAAAAAATATATAAAAATATAAAATAAATAAAAAAATAAAGGCTAAACGGCAGTGGTTAAAAGTTAAACTGTGTGCGTATCAAATTGCCAGGACCAGACGACTTGCTTCGATTTATACGATTCATTTAGTTTCAGATTGTTAATGAAAACCCAGTTTCATACCACTGGGACTTCACATTTAAAATCACTGTTCTAACGTTGTTATAAGGATTTAGCATAGTCAGTTTTAAACTATACATATATGTATATCACGAAAAGCTTAGAAAAAATGTGGGGTCCAGAATGCTTCTCAAGTTTCTCAATTAGCCTAGGACTATTTTCGTGAGAAGTGTGTGAAGGCATAGAAATTAACATGTATGCATCATGTTTTGAACTTAGCCATGATGTTTTGGGTTGTTTTGACAAGAAAAACACTAAACATAACAATTTAAAACACAATGCAATGTATTATAGGCGTGCAATTTAAAAAAACACTATTTAACACTTAAAACACACTACTTAACGTTCTTGGCATGGTGTTTTAAGTTTTAAGCCTAGAATTCATTGCGTTGTGTCTTAAATTGGTATGTTTGATGTTTTTCTTGCCAAAACAAGCCAAAACATCATGCCTAAGTCCAAAACATGATGCCTACATGTCAATTCATATGCCTTTTTACACTTCTCACGAAAAATGTCCTTTTTACAGAATCCTAAACCTATATATATATTATTTTTCTAGCATATTGTTAAACAAATTTTGAATCAGGGTTGTGTATTGGTTAAACACTTTACAAATCAATATTTATAGAAGATATAAAAGTGTTAACTTGAGAAGCTAACCCAAACCCGACCCAATCTGAATCTACATGTAATTGATTGGTTTGCATAATGAAAGCTAGCCAGCTAATACATGGTAAGATTCTCTCACCAGTAATCCACAGTTTGCTCATCAGACAAAATAATACAATAATAAATTATAAAGAACTTAACATTTAAGATAATCTCAAGAGATATTATATTAAATAACCCAACTTTCATCAATTGTTTGATAACATTCTCAATTTTCAGTTTATTTTCCGATATCACTTCCAAACTAATTGAATCCGAACACAGTTAGTTTTTTTTGCTGATGTGGCACTTGTGTGGTGACATGACATCGGATTTGGGCTTTTGATGACTTTGCAGATGACATGGTTTTTTATGACGTGGCAGCTGATGTGGCACTGGTTTGGTAATGTGGCATCTGACGTCAGCAAACTAAGTTAGTGTTGAATTGGTTGGGAGTGATATCGGAAATATGTTGAAAGTTGGGAGTAGTGTCGTACCAATCGAAATTTCGGAGTGCTATCGGCCAATTGGTGAAAGTTGAGGTTATTTAAATCTGATATCCCTAATTTTAACGTAGCTTAGCAATTTACTTACGTAAACTGTTGTTATAGTCGTTACATTTTTTTATGCTAGATCGTTATGCTTTTTCAGCTTTGATATAACGATAAGAACTTTATCCCTAGTTATTTAAGGGCAAAAACGGTTTGAAATTGCGTATTCAAACAGTTTTCGGATTATTTACAAGTGAAATAAGCTGTTTATATATACAAATAAAATTAGTTACTTTAATAAATATAGTTTTCTATAATGTGAAAAAGAAAACAAGTGAAATGAATGGTAGGCAACAAAACACAACATAAGCACCAAAGATACATATAAATACAAAAGCTATGGGTATATAATTATATACTCTTCATCAACTACACAACTAACACTATGGTGGCTACATCAACTCACCCAATTTGCATCTACCCCCTAGTAGCAAAACTTGTATTTCCTTTGGATTCTTCAACACAATCTTAAACCCCAACACCCCACCCCACAACCCCCTAACCTACCCCATACCACCCCCACCCATCAAGAATCTCTAACTTTATAGGTAAAGTCCATTCACAACAAGCTCAATTGCTAGCTTGCATTGACATTGATGGTGATTGTTACATACTTTATGTATATATATCTACAATATGCACAAAACTTCGGCTGTCGACATAGTGACAACGACACGAAGATGTATTTATTCGGGCAACTCATTGCCGACTACTACTTCATCAACTAAACGTTCTATCTTATCCTATATTACGTTAGCTTAATATAGGTTCGGTATTTATTATATCGACACGAACATGTGACAATGTTAGGATGTTTAGTATCTTTCTTGAAGTTAGCTTTTAAAGACCTAGGCACAAGTCTTCACCCGTCTACCAAACCCATATCCCATAATGCATGTGTTTTAGATTCATTATTAAAACTGTTTATTAGTTCATTGTACATTTGTACTTTGAGGATTATCAACAAAAGTATTTTGTTTATCTGATTATATTTCCTAACGGCAGGTAAATGTGACCTTTGATTAACGAGCATGTTATTGTATTAAAATTAAATGATTAATCAGAATAAACATATAATAAAAAATCCGATACAATTATAAATTAATTAGCCAACCCGTTTACAACTAGGAATGTAAACGAGACGAGCCACCCATGAACTACTCAAGATTGGCTAGCTAAAAGTTCGAATCGAGCCAAGTTTAAACGAGTCTGAGTTTATATTGAAGCTCTCTTATTAGTTATTACTCAAGGTTGAGCTTAAGCTTCACATATCGAGTTTGACTAGGCTCATGAGTTTAAATAAGCTTATTATTTATACAATTCTTATTTAATATATTAATCATATATTTACATAATAACTATCATTTTATATACATTCATTTTAATAAAGAGAAGTTAAACCATATTAACTTATATATAAATTGATAATAACAAACATACATAAATAATTATAAGCGCATATGAATATACTAATAATATATTAAACAAGCCAAACTTAGATTTGAAAAACTATTCCCGTGTCAAGCTCAAACTTTGAAAATAAAGTTCTAAATTCTAACCGATCTGAGGTCGAGCTATTTTAAATTAAATGGGCTAAGCCCAGAATCGCCTAAACTTAGCTTGCTTCAACTTGTTTACAGCACTTTTCACAACCTATTTATCATGTTTAGATAAATGTGTCACACGGGTTGTATCTAGTTTACGTTATTTTAACTATATCTGAGTTAACTGATGCATTTTACACGAGTAATTATACACTAATTATATAGGTTGTGTTTGGGTTCATCACTTTCAACATCATTCAATTCAAATTATTGATTTACAACATAAGAAAACCAAAAACCATTCACGTTATACAACAAACAATACCAACAAATTAGCTAGAACGAATTCATTTCCAGAAGATAACTCCTTCGTTTGATCAGTTTCACCACTGCCTCGCCATACACCCCGTCGAACCCTCCACCCGCGGCCACCAATCCTTCGTCGTCCCATCGTTCCTCCTCGTCCCATTCCACACCAACCGCATTCGCGGTTGGTCTAACCACCACCAAAGTTGCACCTTCCATAACTACACCATTTGACAACTCTAACTTCGCCTCGTGTCGCATTCTCATCCTAACCGTGGGCACTCTAGTTCGACTATTCCTCCACCACATGCGATCAATCTCATCGTTTTCCACTTCTCCTTCCTCCTCATTTTCGCCTTTATCGCATCTATACTCTTTTATACCAAACTCATTCATAACCACACTTCCCTCATTTTCCCTATCACTCACTTTCAATTTCTTCAAATGCATATTCTCTTTAACAATTTCTTTCACCAAATAATGCCTCGTGGACGCTGCAATCAACGCGCTTATCGTCCACACAACTCGCGTCTTCAATCCACCACCACCCCCTAAATCCGACTCGCTAACACCACCACACCGGTACCCAAGGATCACACAACTTTTCAACGTCTTACCGAATTCCGCGGTCCATTTAACCGCGGCTCGCTTCTCTAACCATAAATCTCCGGTAGGTAACTCGATATCCAGCTCTCGAATTCTCTCGAATCCTCGAAGAATCGTCGCTGGTGAATAACCACTACTACTGCTACTGCTGTTACTGCTACTACTGCTTTGAGGCGGGGATATGAAGTCATGAAAAGACTTCACAATGGATTTGAAAAAACCGATGATCACGGATACGTGATCATTGTCGTTCTCCGAGTCGACCGAGATGACACATTCAACTCGGAGGACGAGTGACTCGGATTGAGGTACAAGTGAGTTGAACCGGCGTGACACGGTTCGGCACCGGGTTAGTGTTTTGATGTCGGCTATGTTGTTCAGGATTGTGAGGATGATAACGTCCGGCAGCCGGTCGAAGCCGTCGGAAGGATATTCCGGTGGTGGTCCGGTGGATGGATCAACGGTGGATATTGAGGAAGTCATAGGTTTGACCGTTGACTTTTTTTTTTAGTTGGAGAGAGAGGGAGTTATTCTAATTGGTAATGCCGGCTTTCAATATTTATTGGGAATTATTCCGTACTATTAACTTTGAATAAATAATTGTAAATACTTATTTTTTTTATATTTTAATTTGTTTAATTATAAATTATTAAATTTTGAAACATATATTTGATCCATGGATGAATGCTCCAAAAATGATGATAATACCATGGTTGAGTGCTCCAAATTTATACACGGTTTGGAATACAAATCGGACCGGTTGAACCAGAAATTGGCTATTTTATCGCTTTATGCATTCGTTGTTTCGCTTGGGGTTGAAAGACGAACTATGACTTGATTTTTGAACCCAATAACAGTTGAACCAAGATCATAATATGATTGCTTTTTTCGATTAATGTTAAGCAAAAGAATGAATTAAATGCCATACCGGATATACTTCGTATTCAAGTATTACAGATGTCTTTATTTAAAAAAAATAAATGGATTATTAATTGTTTATGTGTATGTAATATAGAAAAAAAATACTATAAAAATGTTCAGTTGTCTACTTGATCCAATAGAAAAAAAAATACTATTAAAATGTTCAGTTGTCTACTTGATCCATTTTGTCCCACGTTACAAGAACACTTATATTTATTAACATATGTTTTGACATGTTAGACATTCTATCCAAACTTTCTATTTTGTCACCTCAAATGTGTTATATAATGAAATATATTTTCTTCTCTCTAGCGTTCCTAAGATCCATTTAATTTACTACATAGATCATAAGATCATTTTCCGTTCATTTATAGTATAAAACTAAAGTTGGTCACTTATATTATATAACTTAAGTTTAATGATCACAACAAATCGTGTATCGTTAATTCCAGTTTCTATACCCGGTTATAAAACAATAACCCATACGCCTCAATATACCCATTAGTCATTACGGGTTGGGTTCGTCGGTGTAGCCACATGTATCAAATGTACTTATTAACCGTTGAGATGCCCAATAGCTTAAAGCCTTAAACCTAGTCTTAAAAACACCCAAACAATATTGAATAATCGAATACAATTTTATAACTTTCATAATCTAAATTTCCTTATAAATTTAATATATTATATTTATTATATGTTTAAGAAAATACAATATATTAATATTATTATTTTCAATAAGGATAAACGAGTTCAGGTAATCGAACAATATTCCTTAATACCATACTCATTCCAAATCGGTTTTATTCCAATACCCGTTCCGAATATTTTAGGTTTCAAGTTTTCTTGTACGGTTTAAATTCTTTTGTCATCTTCACTCCTAATCATTGTTTGTTGCAATAAACCAAAGTGGGTCAGATTGCCTTAGGTAATACATAGCCTAATTCAGAAGAAAAAGACTTTTGCCCATAGATTACCGAGGGATCACTAATGCCGCTAAGTCCAAATTTCGGCGTTGTCAGTGGAACAAAAAGTTTCTGACAAACAGTCCCTTGGTAATCCCTCATTAATACTAAAGATAAGATTTCAGATAATATTTTTGATGGTATAGACATGTGAATTGCCAACAAATTCCATGTTACTCTATCGACGATGGTCCCATCACCAATCCCTCTGTAAAATCCCTCTGTAACGTGTTGGTAAATTCTTTACTCACACCATGTTTTCTAATGTTGTATGACTAATGGATTATTGACAGATTACCAATTCAACAAAAAACTTCTCGTAGATAAACTCCCTCTATTTTATACCGAATACACAAACCACCAAGGACTTTTTGCTATGAATGTTTTTCATGGTCCATCCGTCCACATGTCACACATGGATCCCACAAGTGCATAAAAACAATAGATTCAAAATAATTTATAAATGCAACCCACAATCATATCAACAATTAAATTGCAAAATGCATAGAATGCTTTCATCCATAAAAAAACAATGATATTTAAAAACAAACATTACTATTCTTTTGCCCCTAATCCTAACACATTTTAAGTCAAAACCAACCCTTTCCACCACAATAATCATCATTATCATACGTTCACTAGCATATATATACCTAGATTAATTAAACTAGCTAGTCGAATAATCACAATCTTGAGTCAAAATTCTTGCCCGTTTGGTCAACCTTTTAACCTTAACATTGCATGCTATCGACAACATTTTGCTCTTAACCGAAAACACCCCAACCTTAAAACTCAACGGAACGTTAAACCCTAATAACAGTTTAATAGCTGTGTGAGAGGTACCATTCATGCTCTTCTGTATCACCTTAGGCAATGTCTTCTCCGAACCACTTACGAGCTTCAAACGCTCGAATTTTAAACTGTCGGTGTCTTGTTTAAACGTCGGAAATGGACCTTTGGCTAGCGACCTCGTGTCTCTATAAGATAATGAAGCCTTACCACCTTTTCCAAACAATATAACCGCGTGACCGTTGGTGTTTTTGGATCTTAACGTGAAGTCGAACTCGTGTTGCTTGTCTTTGCCCTTGCCCTTTGTGGTGACATGGACGCGATGAACGCGAAAAGTGGGGTCCTTTTTATCGGTCAAGGATAAACATAATCCCGTGATAAGACCTATGACTAGGAGCAAGATTACAATTGACAACAACATGCATTTTGCTGAAAACATTGAATTTGTTGCGGGGACCGCAACACGTTTTTGTTCAGCAAATATGGCATTTTCGGGGGGTGGGACCCGATAGATTTGGTCTTTTGGGACTTGGATCACATATGTTTCGCCGGGATTGGTGTCTAGGAGATCCTCGTACTCCTCGTCATCGTCGGAGTTTGGTTTGATGTGGTGGTTGGGATGGACATTGCCCGTGGAGGTATATTCCCGCCCCTCCATGTTGGACCGAGGAGCGGAATACGAAGGTTGCAAGATGGCGGGTTGAGACGATGGTGGTGGTGGCGGTGGTGGATGGAAATGGTGTTTTCCGATGAGGGAGGAGCATATGATCGGTTTAACATTTGGAAATTGTGAGGGTGAGAACAAAGTGAGGGATTTGTGGTGGTGAAAACTATTATCTAAACATCAATCATTTTGGTCCAATATTAGAAGTGGTTTACATCCTCAAACAATATTCAAACCAACAAATATTGATCATCAAGCGTTACACTTTAGTATTTTTTTTTCTTCCTATCATTTTCCTTTATTCTAAAGTATCTTTAAATTTTTTTTTGTTACTTAAACTAAAAAACTAAACTTTTTCCTCTTTATTTGAGACTAATTATGTTATATTGTTTTAATTGATATCCATGAATAATATCATGAGAGATGGATAAAAAAATTTGTTGCTAAGAGCATTCACAACCTGGGAATCAAAATCTGTGTGTGGGATTTTTAAAATATAAAGAGTATAAAAAGTGGTTGTGAGTGGAGGAGAGAGAAAATGTTAATGTCCATCTGTATATTTGGAGGACATTGTTTACCCCCTATACTTTTTTAATATATATTGAAAGTGATTGTGAATGAAGGAGAGAGAAAATGTAACAATTAAAAGTATAAAAATATTATTTAATTGAAAAGGAGAGAGAAAAAGTATTTGTTTTTAGTGGAAATATATTGATATAAGAGTTGTTAATTTTGTACTGGTCCCAAGTAGAACCTCTATAATTTAATGCCTGATAAATTAATAAACTCGATAAATTAATAATTTGTCAGGTCCCAACTTGGGACCAGTACAAAATTGGACCCCAATCGATAAAGTAATAAGATAATATTTTTTTTGAAATCCCGATGTAAATATATTGGTCCCAGCGAAACTATAAATTAATAATTACTAAAATATTCCAAAATTATAGGATTGTCTAGTAAAAAATGAATCTATACTCACTTGTTTTTTTTTTTTTTTTTTTTTTTGGAACTTCAGATTTATTAACATTGAACTTGACAAGTTCATTAATGTGTGAATGTAAATGGTAATTTTGAAGGTCTTTGTTTCTGTTTTATTCAAACTGGTAAAGTGAATGGAAATGGAAATTTTGAAGGCCGATGTATTAATTTGATAGTTGCTCACGAATGTAAGCCAACTCTTTAAATAAATAATTTACTAATTTATCGATATAATAATATCTCGCTAAATTAATAATATATCCCGATCCCAACATTATTAATTAATAGAGGTTTTATTATAATTGGTATATATAGTAGGCCCGAAAAAAAAACTAAAAACAAGAATTTTATATATGTGTACCCTGTCGAAGTAAAGGATGACGTATATGTTTAAAGAGAGTTGAATAAACAATAACTCATTGAATAGTTCTATACATATGTCCTTTCTCAATGCATTTCTTTAGACAAAGACATTGTTTTTTTCTTTTCCGATGGTAAGTGTTTCTCAGAACATGAAGAGCGAATAAAACCAAGTTTCAAGTGAAATTTAATGATATATACAAGGTCCTCCCTTTGCCTCGTCGGCAAACAGAACACGTCGAACATTTCTCATGGAACTAACGGTTAACGAAACGTATGAGCCCACACCATTTCTCATTTTTATCGCACGTTGATGAAGTTGAAGTAGTCGATCATCATAGTCAAATGTTTGTAGTCCAACCAAAAATATGTTTTGTTTGGTTGAGTAATTGGGTTGGGTTGGGTTGCTTATGGGCATAGTAAGTTGAGTTGGGCTTTTTGGTTACAGTTTTGCAACTTACAGTCTTACAAGACCCAAATAAATAAATTTTATTTTTATTCACAAACCATTAAAATGGTATGACGGTGGCATTTTTTATTATAATATCTTATTATTATAATTACTTTTGTAATTCACTTATAGTTATTAAGATACGATATTTTATAAAATGAGTATACCGTTGTGACATCCTTATTTTTATCTATGTCTACACATAAATTTTACTCAAAATCGAGTTGTGAATAATAACGTATAAATGATTAAAGCAAAAGGATACATTCATAAAAGCTACTTCACAATTTAGTTGATTCTTTTGTTTTATTCCATGAGAAATGAAATGATACCGTTTGAAGAACATCAGAACCGGTATCGTATTCGTTTTTTATGGTTTTCTACACGTGTATTTTAGTAACATAGTATTACATATTACAATTTTTGAATATACCGTTGTGGCGTGCGTATTTTTTTATCTACGATTCAAAATACAGTTGATTTTAAATTCTTTACCGTGAAAACCGAACATATATTGCCCAAACAACACCGATACCTTATTCGTTTATCAGCCAAACAACATTGCTGTCGGTATTGGTATTTGTATTTATAGTTTTCGAAAGATGTAAACCTCGTGTCAATATCCTATCGGGTATATCTCTTTTAGTTGTTATAGCAAGTGTTAGTATCGTATCGGTATTGTAACAATTTGAACTAATACCGTAGCAAACCAAATCAATACCAACTGAAATATTGTCGCAGAGAGCAGGGAATCCCACTATTTGTTATCAAGTACCAAAAACACCTTAATACCTACAATTAGAGATGGGCATAAAAACCGGTTCCGAACCCGAACCGATAGAACCGAACTGGAACCGGTTTCAGTTCCTACCCGACATTAAGTAGAACCGGTTCCGGGTTCAAAATACCCGTTGGTTCCAACCCGGTTCCACAATTTTACCATTTGAATCGGGTCGTACCCGGTTCCTACCCGTACCCGGTTCCTACCAGTACCCGGTTCCTATCCGTACCCGGTTCCTACCAGTACCCGGAAATTCAGTTCTAGAAGGAACCGGTTATACCCGTTAAAATGTTACCGTTGGAACCGGTTATACCCGTTAAAATGTTACCGTTGGAACCGGTTATACCCGTTATAATGTTACCGTTGGAACCGGTTATAGCCGTTAAAATGTTACCGTTGGAACCGGTTATAGCCGTTAAAATGTTACCATTGGAACCGGTTCCTGACCGTTGGAACCGATTCTATATATATTGTTTAGCACACAATTTCTCATATCTATTCTTCTTGTTACATTTCTTTCTTGTTCTTTTTCACATTCTAATCAACAAATGGCCTCAAAGAGTTCAAAAAACGCAAATTCCCAATCCGTTAACAATATTCCTCAAGATCAATCGGTTCCATATGTGGTTGGAACATTGTCTCATAATCGCAGTAAGAAAGTTTGGAGCAATTGGGAGTTGGTCGAGATGAGTGACGGCTCGCAAAAAGCTTAATGTAAACATTGTGGATCGTTATTAGCCAAGGAATCAAACTCAACGTTAACGAAGCATATTAATAAGTATTGCAAAGCTTTAAAGGAAATGACATCCGGTCAAGTTCCACTATCCAAAGATGGTACCATTTTTCTTTATGAGCAAAAATTAGCTCGCGATCGGATGGCGAAGTTGGTGATACAAAAAGCGTTGCCGTTTGGACACTTCGACGACCCCGATCTTACAAATCTTATTCGGGAGACGCTACAACCTCGCTATAAAGATGTAAGTCGTTGCACTTTAAAACGTCTTTGTTTAAGTTTATGGGAAAATGCAAAAAAAGATTTAATTGTTTTTTTTTAAGAATTTAAAAACTAGTGTAAACCTAACTAGTGATGTGTGGTCGGCTCCACATGGTTTACCGGAATCGTACATATGTGTCACCGCTCATTGGGTTGATCCCGATACATGGCAAATGATGAAGCGTACGATTGCGTTTGACGAGTTTCCTTCTCCTCATACGGGAGAAAATATTTATAAAATTATAAATGGCACAATAATTAAATATGGTTTAGAAGATAATTTTTTTTCAATATCCTTTGATAACGCTTCAAACAACACAACGGCGATTGAAAAATTAAAGTTGAAGTACAAACCAATACTTGATGGTGTTTTTTTTTTCACACACGATGTGTTGCACATATTATTAACTTAGTAGTGCAAACCGGTTTAAAAGATCAATTTGTATCGGATTTTATTATAGCATTTAGAGCTATGCTCCAAGATGTTTTCAAAAGTGGAAAAGAAAGATATCAAGAATATAAAAAACTTTGTAAAGATGTCAACCAAAAAATTATTGGACCGAATTGGGATATACCGACTCGTTGGAATTCAACTTGTCATATGTTTGAAATGGCTATAAAGCAAATGGGCACTTTAAAATCTTTTCATACAACTTTAAGTGATGAGTACCTTGTCGTCCCCTTTCCCGACACGGCTTGGGAAAATATTAATAACCTAAGTACTTTTTACAAGTTTTTAAAACTACAACGACTTTGATTTCCGGTGTTTTTTATCCTACTAGTTCTAAAGTTGTGGACCAACTGTATTTGATAACAACTAATTTTAAAAAGTTTGAAAATTCTAGTGACATGTTAAGGAATATGACGAGACCAATGATTCAAAAATTTTAAAAATATTTTTTAGAATTACCACCCGTTTTTCTATGTGCCGCTGCTTTAAATCCAGCTTTAAACGTACCGGGTGTTGAAGCTTTATTTGATGAAATTTATGACAAGTTGGATATGCATGAGGAGGATCCAACTTTAAAAGCAAAAACAAAAAAAATATTCAACGAGTGTATGGCCAAACTTTATGATCATTATTTTAAAAAATATGGTGAAAAAAATCATACAAATTTGTTTGAGTCTCGGTCCACGGCCTCTAACGATGAAACAAGCGGGGATCCACTTATAACCATGTTGAATGTCGTTAGAGACGAGACCGCTAGACAACAAAGGGGTAGTGAACCAACAAGTGAACTTGGGAGATATAAAAAAAAATCAGTATTCGCTTACTATGACCACCGAGGAGTATAGGAAATTTGATGTTTTGGCATGGTGGAAATCGAAAGAATCCGAATACCCGATTCTAGCCACCATGGCTCGTGATATACTAACGGTCCAAGCTTCCACGGTAGCTTCGGAAAGTGTGTTTTCTCTTAGTGGCAGGGTTTTGTCAATTAGAAGAACAAGACTAACTCCGGAATCGCTAGAGATGGCAATATGCTTAAAGGACCATTTGGATGCCGTTGATCGTGCTCAACATAAAACTAGTCTAGAAGATGAAGTTGAGTTAGAGCATAAAATTGTTGACGAAGGGGAGGACGAAGAAGTGGAGACTAACGATTCGGACGACGATTGTACCGAGGTACCCGCACCTAAGAGAAACTCATCGGAAAGTGTTGCACCTGCCGCTAGTAAACGATCAAAGACATAAAATCTTACTGGAACCGGTTCTGAGTAATTTTTTTTTTTGTAACCGGTTAATTTTTTTATATATTGTAACCGATTAATTTGTTTTTCAATTTTAACCGATTATTGTTACTATTTTTATTTATCAATGTAACTAATAATAAAAATCAAACATAACAAACACAATAGAAAGAAATATTACACAAACTTTATTAAAACACCAACGGTAACATTTATCAGGAACCGGTAAGTAGGAAGGGGTTTATATACAAAAAAAAAAGATTTTTTAATCAGGAACCGGTTCCAACGGTAACATTTTATCAGGAACCGGTTCTGAACAGTAAAAGTCAGGTTTTGACTGTCAGGAACCGGTTCCCAACACTATCAGAAACCGGTTCCGCACCATACCCGGTTCCATAATACCCGTACCCGGTTCTACACGGTTCCATATTCTTGGGTGTGAACCCGGGTAGGAACTGGACCCGGTTCCACACCATACCCGGTTCCAATGACATCCAAGCAGAACCGGGTCTGGGTTGGAACCGGTTCCGGGTAATAATAAAACCCGATTATGCCCATCTCTACCTACAATATACAAAAGCATCTGACCGGATGGGCCGTTTCTATTTTGCAGTCCCTTTTAGTGGCCCATATGAGAAGTTTGGACCAAATGTCCAGCAATTAAAAAATACATTGGACTTTGGTTTAAATTGTTATAAATAGAATATAAGAAACTATGGCAGTTGATTTAGGATCGCCAATGAAGTGTCACATGAAAATGTAAATGTTTTTGTGAAAATATGGATTTTCTTTCTATCTGTCGATAGCAAATGGAATTATTAATGTAGAGTGAGTCTCAATACAGAAAAATAATGGTTGTGTGAAATAGGATAAACTAAATAGTTTAGTTTTTCATCAATGATTAATACTTATAAAATTTTATACTTCTTACACATACATGTGTAGACTATGTATATAATGAAATTATAAAACTATTTGTTCATGTTTTTATATATAATTGTATTGTTTACCTACACATGTGTATAATATACCTACACATGGCCTATACATATATAGGCACATAAACAAACAATTAAACTAATTTCTTCATTTTTTTTAATTTTAGTAGAAATGAGTGATAAGCAATAAACATTAACATTTTTTTAAGATTGAAAAAATGAATGGTTTATTTTGTTATGTGTTATATATACACACTGTTATGTATAGATCCATCACATATAAAGGTATTGTTTGAAACTAATATGTGTTAATGTGATTTTTAACAAATAAAATTGTGTTGGTTAAATCCATTTTGTAGAAGATCCTAAATACATATCAATCAAGTTACATGTATGACATAAACCCAGAATCTAGTGATTTAGTGGTACGGTGCTTGGTCTCACAAAAGTTGTATATAGTTAAATCATTGTAAGTGCAAGTTTTAATGATATGTATATGTAAAAAATTGTTGTTAAAAACATGTGACAATGCTTTTTTTTTCATATGTTGTTTTTGTTGTTTAAGTTTTAAATATTTACCGATGAATGTATGCTAATATGCTATTTCCTTAAACATGTGAATCAACTAATGCAAACATTGATCTATAAATATCAATAATTACTCTTAATCGATTCTAAAAAGGACATTGTTTCTAATGAAATATGATCAAGTAGCTATTTTCTATAAAGGACCTTTTTAGTCTTTGTTTTAAGGTCCTAATAATCACATATTTTTTTTTATTATATGACTTTGAATAACTCATTAACAGAATAATGGCAAACTTACCTAACAATCCATAATCTTAACAGCCTATCCTAACTGATTAGTGATTGTAATACTTAGATAGTACACTTCATTACTTGTAAGACAAAAGAATTCAAGTGGTTTTCAAGTAACGTTACATTGTTTTTGTTTTAAACGTACTTTTAAAAAAACCTACCACGGTAAACTTACAAAGCCAATATCACTTAATTCATTTTTTTAATGGCTAACTGCTTTCCACGTGTAAACCTACCCTTTCGGAGCTATGTCCAAAGGCCGACTACTCGACCACCGCTAGAAGCGTAGCACACCCCTGATGCGCAGAAACCCCGTGTAATAGGTAAAACTGCGCCCCCCCTGGACTTGAACCTGGGTAAAACCCCAGGCTAAGCTTTCACCAAGATGAGAACAACCACTGCGCTGCAGTGGAGGACCCATCACTTAATTCATTTAATTAATTAGCTTGTGCATGCGTGTATATATCCGTGCACACGTACTTCTTATAGACTGTTTATCTGTATATTATTCATTTTTATTAACTTTGTAGTTTACTAAGGAATCAATTATTATTATATTTAAAAATGAGTTAAAGTTAAACCATAAACAAGTTAAAGTTAAACCAAAATACAGTTGAAATATAAAAAATATCTAACTTTAGAAATGATAAATAATATCAACATTCCATTAAAAAAAATAAAAATTTATCAACATTCCATAATTTAATAAGTATAAGTTGCATGTGCCCGCTTTTAAGAGTCAAATTCATAACTTTTGGTGAGTAAAGGTTATTGTGCCTTGTCGAGACATAGTTGGTTACACTATACACCACTTTACACGATACTAATTTTGTGTATATGTTTTCATGGGTTGTTTTGCACAAAATCACGTGTTTTGAATACTCCCATGCCACACGAACCACCTCTCGAGAATTTCTAGGTAACCTAACCTAACCTAAACTACCCACTTGCTTGGACATATCTCATTCATCAATAATACTTGCAACTTCAATCTCAAATCCCCACATCAATGTACAACTTACAACTACACCCTTTGTTGTTTTCGCTTGTACCTTTACTTGTTTGTGACGCGTCTTTCAGGGATCTTGCCATGTGTAGGTAACCAGTTCAGTCACATGAAAATTTAGATTCTGCGTGCCGATAATAAGTGGAATCTTTAGGTGTTTTGTGTAAGTGACATGTGTTACTAGATTTTGAAAGAATAACAACAACGTGTATGTGTTTGGAGAGACTTTCGAGAAATTTAGATTCATTTTCATTAGAAGATCCACCTTCGATATTGATTTATTAGGTTACATGTATAATGTATTGCTTCATTTTCATTTGTTTCCTTGTGTTAGCCTTGAATATTTAGTCCTTGTGTTTATATTAGATGTGTTAACTTGAGAAATGTTCTTACACAAATCGTTAGCCACATGAGCATTTCTTGGATTGCAACATATAAAGGATTTACATTGTCGCTATCATGTCAATGAGCTATAACTCAATTGGCTCCAATAGCTATAACTCAATTGGCATTGGAGAGGAAGTGAAATTTGATTTTGAGGCCAGAGGTCTCAAGTTCAAATCCGATCCCTAACCGAGTTTTACCGCAGTGAGCCTTCGTGTGGCAGGTTTTTTCCGGATTTGGTTATGGTGGGCTTGTGCGGCGGGTTTTACCACAGTGTTGTCTGCAATTGCGAGGATAAGGTCTTTTGTCATTGAGTTACCCTGCGTAGACGAACTTTTTTTTTTATTAGCCAATTAAAAAATATTCTCTCACATCTACATGTGGTCTACATATAATTAAAATTCCCTTCCTAATAAAATGCAAGTGTACTAATAAAAAGATAAGTTATATTCAATATTTATTATCACATGAGTGTGAAACATTGTCATTTCAATTACATTCATGAGTTTTTGGACGGTTAAAAAAGTTTAATTCATCATAGTTACTCATAATAGTTTTTTATTAATTCTTAAAGAAGAAGATTAAAAATATGTTCACTTTTTAACGATAAATTTGGATGACTTACGGATCACTGGAGTATCATCGTGTCACTAGCGGAACCACCCGATCATATCCATCTCCATAAAAAAAATATATCCATTTGTTATGCAAATTTAAATGTTTGTAGTTATGCCAGACAATTTTGCCTATATATATAGCCATGGAATTTATGAGACATCTTTTAATTCTATACTTATTTTCACGATGTATCATATTTTTCATTACAAAATTCAATATATATAACCAACTTTTTCATGCATGTGGAATTTATTTTGAGATTCTAAAATGATATAAAAGTAACAAAAGAGTGAGCATACAGAAAATTACACATATACAACCATGTAATCACAATTGTTGAATGGACCAAACTCTTTACTTTAGACATCAAGAACATCATTCCAAGTGTCAAATCTAACAAAATATCAAAACCATATCCACCACAAAAAATAATTCGAAACGTCCATTTGATTAACCAACGGGTGGTCCACTGGCCTCACTCCACCGGCAACCATCACTAACAATCCCACAACCCCACGTAAACCATCTTTCACACCACTTCCTAGTACCGATTAGCAATAATCCTTATATAGTAATTTGCTAAAACTTGAAACCATTTAAACAAATTGTAACCCAATCAACACCTTGACATGAAAACCCAAACATAAATTGACCTATAACATCTGAGAGAGAATATCAAGTTTTTTCTAGCGCTCGACATGATTATCGACTACTAAGATTACCAAAATAGATTAAGGTTGTAACATTACTCAAACAAAATATGTAGTTAATCATGTTAGTAACTATCATTTACACACTTAAAATTAATAGGAAAACCTATTACACGTAGTATTATCTTTATCTATACTGTATTAGAATACGACAAAAAGATAATTTTAAAATAGGATAATTTTTTCATACATTAATATATATATTTTTTAAATTACATTATAAAAACAAGCATTTATTTTCTTTCATTTAGTATGCTCTATGTATAGTTTTTTTAAGAAAATAACATGTTACATGATTACTAGTATATGTGTTCCCTGTCGCACTAACATGTTACGTAATTATCAATGTTTGTGTTTCCCGTTGAATCTAACAAGTTAGGTAATTACCACTTATATGTTCATCGCCGCATCGCACAGACACTAGACACCCCCTATAATTATATATAAGTTAAAATATATTGTATATAATGTGAGCATTATATTGTATATGACTTTAAATATATATAATGAGCATCCTATAAATAAAGATGGATATCCACATCCCAAGTTGAAAAGACCGAAAGATGGTGGGTTTTGAGCAATAATTGACGAGTTTGAAAGGAGTTAATTATGAGTTTTTGATGCACCAATGATGGGCGTGGAAAGCCTCCTTTACACGCCTAAAAAGCTTCTAGTTTTTTTGGTTTCTTGTTTTATTGACACCAACTCACATCCCACACATAATTTGATGGTATCTAGCCCAATAAATATCATGTATCAACTAATGCATAAAATAATTGTTTGGCCCTTCACCCGTATACAAAATAAAATTTTGCCATTGCATTATAAAATCTTATGTATTATATCATTACAATTTGCACTTCAAGAGTTATTTGAATAAGGCACGATTTTATACTCGACAAGTTTTGTAAGCCTAAACTCGAGTGTTATAAGCCTAAAACTCGACTAAAAGTGAGCGGAACCCAGATTCTAATTTGTCTTTTCTTCTAAATGGTTATATTATTGTTTATAATGTTAATCAAAAACTTCAATTTTAACTTTAAACTTAAAAGATATTGTGGTTAAAGATAATATGTTTGGCGTCTATGATAATTTTTTAAGAGAATTACCAAGAAAAAGTCTCCAACAGATTTATAATTTTATAATTGTCCAAATTCGCAAAACAAGGGAAAACCCCGTCAGCCACCAGGAAGTGGCGTCGCCAACGCCCCCTAGAAATTGCAGTTTTCTGCCGACGGCTTAACATGTCGTCTACGCGAATCCCATCGACGCAGGGGGCGTCGCCGACGGCCCTGGTGGCGTCGGCGATGCTAGATGCAATGTGTCATTTCCTGTTTTGTTTATTTCGCGTCTCCGGTTGATCCCGTTCGCTCCCGATGCCCCGAGTAGCTCCTTAAACTTCGTTAAACCTACAAACACAATTCTAATCAAAAGTAGGCCATTCGAAACTAAAAGTTATGTAAAAACATAACCTTAAACACAATAAGACACCGGTTTTCAACCACGTATCACATCCCCACATTTGTCTTTTGCTTGCCCTCAAGCAAATCTGTTTTTCACTTTCACGTGAGTCGAATAAAAGACACACTTCTCATTATCAAAGCTCAAGTTAAGATTTAATGTCATACCCGGTTCATAATTTACAATTTTCAAAGTATTTAGTGGTAAAGCGATTAACACATAAGAAATGGTTACCCAAGATTAACCCGCCCTTGAAACTAACATATCATACATATCCCTCACAATGTTCTCTACACTCTGTTTAAAATTTGGCTAATAATAATACATTAGCAAGTTTCAAGTACTCACTCAAAACCGATTAGAACACGTACCCGCATAGGCTTGCAACTCAATCATTCTCCACCACTGAACACAAATACTAAGAACAAGTCAAAACGTCCTTAAGGGATGTAATGGGGCTAGGCTAAGTGTGTGGAATAAGATATTTTAAAAGTGACTAAGGTGATGAAAACTCGATTTTTACTACAAAAACTATCAAACAAACTAACTACAAACAACAAACTACAAGGCAACTATTTTCGCATTTTATTAAACAAACGACAAACACATATTTTTGTGCTTTTTCACAATGATTTTCTATTCTTTTAAACCACACTATACAAAACAAGCTACTCCTAAAATCGAATTTTCATCATATGGTTAAAAATAAAAAGGTTTAATGGTTAAATGGCTAGTGGGTTGGTCAAACGAAAGATTTAGGCTCAAAGTTGGCTACTACGGGATTGATTTTGGGTAAGGATAAGATAAATGGTGTAAAAAGAAAATGTTTACCTAATGCCTTAATCATTCTTGGGCTCGTATTCGTTCTATGGTCTCAAACGCATCAAAAATTGCAAGTTCTACAATACGTGACTAATGGCACATTCAAACAAAAATTCTCAAAACAAGGGAAAACCCCATCAACCACCAGGAAGTGGCGTCACTGACGCTCCCTAGAAATTGTAGTTTACTGCCGACGGTTTTAGCATGATGTCTACGCAAATCCCATCGACGTCAGGGGCGTCGCCGACGAGCCTGGTGGCATAGGCGACACTATGTGTCATTTCCTGTTTTGTGTATTTCGCGTCCCCGGTTGATCCCGTTCGCTCCTGATTCCCTGAATAACTCCCAAATAGCTCCTTAAACTCGTTAGACCTGCAAAAACAATTCTAATCAAAAGTAGGCCATACGAAACTGAAGGTTATGTAAAAACATAAACTTAAACACAATAAGACACCGGTTTTCAACCACGTATCAGTACACACTTATGCCTACTGATTTTAACTGATTAGTTACCGATATTATCTCTATTAATATGGTGAAAATGATAATTGGCTGGATTAATGAGGTAACTTGTGATTTTAACGTGTCTATGATAATTTTCTTCTTTACAAACACATCAATGATGAACTCCAATCCATTAATATCAGAAAAACAACAGTACACATGATCATAAACAGCAACGATCGAGCTTATTTTAAATCAAACACATAAACTTGGATAAAAGTAAAATCGAACAAGTCAAAACACGTGAATTAGTTCATCTAACCTATGTGGCTACGGAAAGTTAGCTTCTAAACTTGATTATAGGAGTAAAACCAAGTTAAAACTTGAAACCAAAGCCTTACGGGTTGTTGTCTTCAATACGCGTCTACGAGTTTCGAACTCAAAATTTTTCTACAATTCCCCTACTCTAATGTTCCTAGGAATCGCCTTTTAAAATTTGGTGCAGAATGGTTTTACATTTCTCTAGAAAATGATACTTAAATAATACCACAACTCCTATTCTAATAAAAATTCTAATCCACAAAAGGAAAAACTAGCAAGTCAACCGAAATCAAACTCAGTGAACGTGGCAAACAATCCGCATCATTAACAAAATCATTGATATTTACAAAAAACGCCACCGCTTCAATTTAGTTCGTAGATTGTTTTGATCCAACAGCTGTGAAACGTCATCACCATTTTCACACTTTGGGGTGTTTTCCCTAAATCCTGACCCAATATGTATATATTCACACACATCAAACATGTTCGGAAAACATCTTCGGAAGGTCTTGTTCCTTAAGCTTCCGTTGATAATAAACCAACCTTAGATAAATTCTTGAGAACCAGCTTGCTCTTTGCAGTTGGTCAACAAATCGTTAATCCTAAGCATGTGCAAAAGTCGCTATACGCTCCCTAATGGTCGACTGAGGAGTTGAGAGTACTCGGCCTAGGCGGAGAGTACTTGGTGAGTACTTAAACAAGTTAAATCATAAAGAAATTAGTTTTCTGGGAATTATATATGTGTCATATATCATAAATTTACTAATATTTATACCAAATACGTGAATATCAACATAAAAAATACATGTTCAACTAATAAAGTATTTCAAAATTGATATTCATTCATTTAAAAATGATAGACATAAGAATTATGTTTTATTTTTTTAAAGTCAAACTCGGCCCGAGTTCACCTACTAGATCCAATTATGGTCGAGGTTGACCGCATTTGATCCATTCCGAGTAATTAGGCGGAGTTGAAGAAAGTAGTCGCGGTAGCCTACATTGTAGCGATTACTTGGGGAGTACTCAGTAGGGGTGTTCATCGAATCGAATATCGAATTTTCGAATTATTTGAATAATTTTTATTTTCCCTTGAATTCGTATTCGATTCGAATTCGATTAAAACTTACCGAATTTAATTCGAATTCGTATTCGAATAAAAAACCCAATTCGTATTCGATTAAAAATTCGAATTCGAACCGAATTCGAATAAATTCGTTTTAATTCAGATTCTTTAAAAACATGTAAAAATATCAAAATGAAATATTAATTTTAAAACAGTTATAAAACACGATATCACATTAAAAAGTTTCAAATAAAGTACCATAAGTCTAAATTCAAAACGAGAAGTCAGGAATAACCACTCCACATTACAAGTTAATATTTTTGGGTAAGAAATCTATTGATAGATTTGTTACTTACGTTTTAGTTATGGGCCATGTAGTGGGTTTGATAATGGGTAATTTTAATACTTGGAAAAATTTTGAAAATAATTTATAGTATATCTTAATAAAAGTTATATATGTATTATATATAAAATTAATAAATAAAAATGTATAATTTTTATTCGAATTTCCAATCGAATTGAATTTGAAATTATAAATTTGTATTCGATATGTATTCGATTTACTTGACTCGAATTGAATCGAATTCGAATTCTTGGTAACTGAATCGAATTTAAACGAATTTTGAATTTTTCGAATTCGAAACGAATTCTGAACACCCCTATGTAAGACCCTAACACGTTTAAACCGAAAATACGCAGCGGAAATACGTACCATAAAATTTCTTTCATTAAAATTACTCCATCATGATTAAAAGTACTTTCTATAGTAAGTCTTAATCGATATTTACATTTTTCGTTTCGTTTAATACATGAACATATCATATGTTTAAATATCGCAAGACCCCACATTCCCGTACAATCCTTATTATAACTCGATCCTCAATCGTTTGCATCTCTAGATGATTATGACCCATAAATCTGCACAACCTGCATTCACCACTGTAACAACCCGTACTTCCCGTTGTTCCTGTTTTCGTGTATTTATTTTGATTTTCAGTTTTGTACTCCGAGATTCATTAATAGAAATATACATATTAAATTAAATATGTATTGTCATTACATCGCATTATTACATCACAGCTAAACGCTTATTTAACGCAACGCTTCGCATATCTCATCGCTATCCCATCGCAATCGCAACGCAATTACTTAATTTGGTATATTGGAATTATGTGGTAATATTAGTTTACGTGTTGTGTGTTATACGTGTTTATGTGTATATGTGGATTGGAATTATCATGGTTTAATCGCTCGCAAACTCACGAAACTCGCTCTCACGCGTTGACTCGCTATTACAACGCTTAAATCATCGCTTAACTTTACCTTATAACCCGAATACATCGCCGAACAATCGATAAACGATTAATTCTTGAGTTTTTAGGCAAGTTCGCTCGAACTTGGGTGATGCCAAGTTCGGCCGAACTTGACTAACCACTCAGAATCCCAAAACACTTCAAGTTCACGCGAACTTGCATGTAACCATGCAAGTTCGATTGAACTTAGCTCCAGATCCTCCATTTTCTCACAAGTTCGCGCGAACTTGCAGGATTTCATGCAAGTTCGCGCGAACTTGCAGGATTTCATGCAAGTTCGGCCGAACTTGACTCCCCAGCTCCCTCATTTTGCCTTCACCTATAAATACTCAGCCTCATTCTCTCATTTGAACTTGCTGCAACTCCGTCCAGAGCTCTCAAAACCCGAAACCCTCTGTTTTCTAAGTAAGAATCGACCCGATTTCTACCACAATGATGTTCAACAACGTTTTACAATGGTTTACAACGATTTTGGCACAAGGCATTGCCTTCGTTTTCATCAAATCTCTTCTGTTTATGAAAATTTTCATCTTTTTCCATCAAAACTTCTGTTTTCACTCAGATCTATACTAGATCTGAGCAAAACCTTTTAAAACCTTGATTCTTACACCATTTCGGACTAATGACGTATGTTTCGTTCACTTTTGAGTGGAACGAGGCGTTATCAAAGCTAGATCTCAGATCCGGAAGCACAAGGACGAAATCGTCACTTTACACAAGCTGGACTAACCCGTACGAACCATCAAGTTCGCCTGGATTAGCCCGAGTTTCTGTAAAATGGCTAAGTTCGCTCCAAAAGACCTCTCCGACCTAAGTTTTACTCAGTGGCTTAAGGTTGGAGGGATGGGCACTCGATTTCCTCAGCAAACGACGCGAAAACGCAAGATTCTAGACCCGAAAACATCAAGTTCGCTCGAGATTGCACTGATTTTTGACAACATAGTAGCTAACTTCGCTCGAACTTGCCCTCAAAGGGTCCAGTTCGGCCGAACTTGAGTGAAAATGGCCAACATTCAACAGGAAACCCTCAAGTTCGCTCGAACTTGCAAAGTTTCTCAGGAAACCTCACAAGTTCGGCCGAACTTGTCATCCACTCAATGAATTCCCACAAGTTCGCCCGAACTTGTCATGTTTCCTAGAAAACTTACAAGTTCGCCCGAACTTGTCAAGTTTCCTAGAAAACTTACAACTTCACCGTTTCAGCAATTCGGAAGACTGATGCACTTCTGTTCGTTTATCTGGCGCTCTTCCCGACTCTCCTCCCTCGTCTCACCTAAACGCACCCACAGTGAGTATACTTGACTCGTTTTCGCTTTAATATTTGGGTGTTACATACGTTCCTATATCAAAATCACCTCACAAATCAAACTTTTTATCACACGCGAATAATCTTATTATATATGCGTGATACTAGAAACATGTGACTAGGACTTATTTTCGCTAAATTGCCTCCTTAGCTAGTATGGTACTATAGTGTGGCTAATACCCGACGGGGTCTAGTTAGGATGGACGCGCAAGCCTTCTCACGGTAATTAGCATGAGAAATAAGCCTATGTTTATCTGTATGATGTGTTTTGGTGTATCATGATATGTAATTGGACTATTTCGCGAACGGTTTTCTCTATTATGCTAGTATTACTAAACCTGTATGCTCACCTTTACTTAATTGTATTGACTTGTATTTTAACGTATGTAACAGGTTGAGGATTTTAGCTTGGATGCATTGGATTATGCTTAGTTTAGTCGTTTAGTTGTTTATGTTTTGGAACTCTTGTAATAAAAATCTAGGGGATATCGAACCTTTTTGTTTTGTGGGAAAAACAAGTTTCTGTAATGATTATTTTGAAATATTGTGTTTAATGGTATGGGACGTTAAATGTTAAATGATGTTGATAGATAATTGTTATGGAATTCTCATGAGACAATCTGGTCGCCTAGTGCCACTACCCCGATGTTTTCGCCATCGGTTGGGGTGTGACAGATTGATATCAGAGCCCATAATTGTAGGAAATTAGGTAGAACTGCCATGTTCAGCCTAAGTCTATGGTTAGGATACTGATTTTTACTGTTACGCATCGACTACGCGCCCGAAATGCAGAAAACAAACAAGTTCGCCCGAACTTGAGGGCAAGTTCGCTGGAAATTGATCAAGTTCGCTCAAACTTGATCAAGTTCGCTCGAACTTGACCCAAGTTCGACCGAACTTGCCTCAATCTCCTCAAAGTCAGAAGTTCAACAACAAGCATATCAAGTTCGCTCGAACTTGACCCATTGGGTGCAAGTTCGGCCGAACTTGATGTCCCACCTGTTTGAACTAGTGATTTCAACCCGAAAACTTTACGAACTGACCCGATCGTGCGAACAAGTCCTTTCCTACGAAGTGTTACTCCTCAAAGCGAGAAGTTCCATTTGGTACGAACCGACAACTCCGCACGAAACGGCCAACCTACTTAGCTTTTCCTAAAGCTACCACAACACACGATTATGAAACGCTCGTATCTCACAAACGAGGATCAAGTCGAGATTAGGTGTGATAACCAAGAACGAAAAGATCGCTCATTCCGCGTATTACTCATCACGAGATATATTCGTTGAGTTAGGAGTGATATCCAAACCTCGATGAAAGTCTCCATTTCTATCTAGTGGTACTCCCGATGTGATCGGCGAGCACAACCATAATTTGGAAGTAGTCGTTAAGTCAGGGGTGAAACTCGTACCTTAATGATGAACTCCATTCTTCGATTTTCAATCTCACCAAAGTCTCGGTTATACCGATGGTTTGGAACACGTATTAACTGGAAGGGTAAACGTCGCTAGCCGCTCGTGGTGAGAGCGTTTATCTATTAGGCCAAAGCGTGGGTCCAAATGCAAAGGGTAGTCGAATCACTTTGGCGTGTCAAATGTCTCAAAACCCCGGACACTCCCAATTGATTTAAGCCTATACGTCGATTTACGCATCATCGAGTTTATTTATTATTTTTGTGTTGGAATTATGGATTTATGATTTTTATGCTTTATCGATTTCGATTTATCGCATTTACGCTCCATAGAATGTATGCACAACTCGCATAGCCATCTCAATCTAAAACATTAATAAACAAACGCAGATAATCCAACTTAACGCTCCACTTACAACGCGCTACTTCTCTCAGTTATCTCACGCTAAGCTACGATGTATTGGTGCCTCTCTACGCTATCTCTTGAAACACATTTCGCATTGTTACTATTAGAAGGTGAATACGTGCAAAATATGTGCTTATGTGCTTATATGCTTACGTGCTTACGTGCTTATGTGCTTATGTGGTTATGTGCCTAAGTGCTTATGTGATAACGTGTCTTACTTGTAATAATAATAACAAAGGTTTTGAACATAGCTCTATTAATCGAATCTCATCCTATCGGATACTTTCATTGTAGATGTGTCACTCGGATCTCATACTCGCCGTACTGCTCAGCGCCATAGCGACAACAAGTGCATCGCTTCACTAGTCGCCAAACAAGTGGAAAAGGTCATCCCGCAAATCGTCCCGGAAATTCATGCTGTGAGCAGTAACTCCTCAGCCGACTTGAAAACCGAAAACCCCAAGCCACGATTCAGCTTCAAAAATTTCAAGGCTTGTGCACCTCTCGCCTTCACGGGCAATGATGGACCGACTTCTATGTTCCATTGGTTTGACGCCATTGAGGTCACCTTTAGGCAAAGTGGATGCCCTGATGACCTTCGCACGGTGAACGCTACAGGAGTCTTCCAGCCGTGCTCTCGATTGGTGGACCACCGAAAGGAATAGGCGTGGTAATGATGAAGCCTATAATCTGTCTTGGGAGGAACTTAAGGAAGTGATGATGAAGGAGTTATGTCCTCCGCATGAGAGGCAAAAGCTCGAGAATGAATTTTGAGGTATCAAACAAGATGGTCCCGACAATGCTGGATTACCGCTCAACTCAAGATTTTGAGCATTATGTGTCCCAGGCAAGTTGATACTACTGAGAAAGCTATCAACAAGTACATCCGAGGTTTACCTGAATGTGTTGCAAATTTCATGAAAGTTGCTCGTACTAAAACCATCAAGGATACCTATATGCTCGCCGCTGAGATCAATGATCAGTGAGTTCAAGATGGTTATTTCAAGAACCATGCGAAAGTTCCAATCAAGCTGTCACCGAACCAACTGCTGCTACCGAACCAACCAGTGATTCTAAGGGAAAGCGTCAGGGACGCAAAAGAGGAAACCCGAGCAAGAACTATGCGCTCGCAGCTCCAGCAAACCCTCAGCCGCTTCAGTCAACCGCTCCGAACGCACCTCCAGCTAAGCATGCGTTATACCGGCCCTCACCCACTGTACCCTAAGTGCACTTATCATCATGTGGTGGGTGGAAACTGACGTTTTTGCACTAACTGTCACATCTATGGCCACTTTACTGTGAGTTGCCGTACTGGTCCTCGTCAGCTAGCTCTTCAAGCTCCTCCAGCTCCAGCACTGCCAGCTCCTCAGCGTGCTCCGCAGAACAACCAACAATAAGCAGCTCCAAAAGCACGTGTGTGTTACGTGTGTGGTGATCCGAACCACCTTGCCAATGTCTACCCAAACCGTACCGTCAAGCAAGAGCCTCAGCAGCAGCAGCACAGCCACAGCCACAGCCTCAGCAGCAACAACCTCAGGCTGCGCATTGAAGTGCTTTCAACCTCAACCATCGCCAAGCTCAAAATGACAACAATGTTGTCAATGGTACGTTTCTTGTAAATGGTGTTTATGCTTCGTGTTTATTTTATACTGGTGCCGATAACTGTTTTGTATCGTTAGAATTCGAAAAGGCTTTAAAATGTAAGCGCGCTAAACTCCAAAAGACTTTCGATGTGGAAGTCGCCACCGGAAAATACATCACCGTTACCTCCGTCCTACGTGGTCTCTCGATCTCAACAACTATTTCTTCTCGATCAATCTCATACCTATGCAGTTAGGTAGCTTCGATATCATAGTAGGTATGGATTTTCTTCATGAAAATCATGTTGAAGTTGTTTGCTACGATAAAATGATTCGCTTCCATCTCCCCAACGGTGATCAACTTCATATCTATGGTGAACTCCCTCAAAGAAGTTGATGCTTCTGTCATGTACTCGAGCACACAAATGCTTGCAAAAGCGATGTTGCTTTCCTCGCTCATATTGTGAACCCGGAGAAAGAAAAGAAGACTTTTAAAGATGTTCCCGTTGTTCGTGAATTTCCCAAAGTCTTTCTCGACGACTTACCCGGTTTACCCCCTACTCGATTTAGTTCCCGACGCTACCCCCGTTGCTAAAGCTCCTTATTGTCTCGCACCATCCGAAATGCGCGAGCTATCGAGCCAACTTCAAGAGCTTCATGATAAAGGTTTCATACGCCGAGCACTTCGCCTTGGGGCGCACCAGTCCTTTTCGTGAAAAAGAAGGATGGGTCGTTCCGAATGTGCATCGATTATCGTGAACTTAACAAACTCATGATAAAGAACCGCTATCCTCTTCCTCGTTTCGATGACTTATTTGATCAGCTTCAAGGTGCTACTTGCTTTTCTAAGATCGATTTACGTTCAGGCTACCATCAGCTACGCGTGTTGGAAGAAGATATTCCGAAAACCGCCTTTCGTACTCGCTATGGCCATTTCGAATTCGTGGTCATGCCTTTTGGTCTTACCAATGCACCCGCGGTCTTCATGGACTTGATGAACCGTGTGTGTAAAGCTTTCTTAGATCGTTTCATCATTGTTTTAATCGATGATATTCTTATCTATTCAAAATCGAGAGACGAACACGCGCGCCATCTCTGTTTAGTCCTCGAACTTCTTCAAGGTAACCGCCTTTATGCTAAGTTCTCTAAGTGTGAATTCTGGCTCGAAGAAGTCCAATTTCTCGGCCACATCGTTAATAGTCAAGGAATTCACATCGACCCTGCAAAGATTGAAGCCTTCAAGAGTTGGATTACGCCGAATAAGGCTTCCGAAATCCGTTCATTTCTGGATTGGCGGGTTACTATCTTCTCGACTCTCCTCAGATCCTCGTCTCACCTAAACGCACCCACAGTGAGTATACTTGACCCGTTTTCGCTTTAATGCACTATTTGGGTGTTACATACGTTCCTATATCAAAATCACCTCACAAATCAAACTTTTTATCACATGCGAATAATCTAATTATATATGCGTGATACTAGAAGCATGTGACTAGGACTTATTTTCGTTAACTTGCCTCCTTAGCTAGTATGGTACTATGGTGTGGCTAACACCCGACGGGGTCTAGTTAGGATGGATGCGCAAGCCTTCTCACGGTAGTTAGCATGAGAAATAAGCCTATGTTTATCTGTATGATGTGTTTGGTGTATCATGATATGTAATTGGACTATTTCACGAACGGTTTTCTCTATTATGCTAGTATTACTAAACCTGTATGCTCACCTTTACTTAATTGTATTGACTTGTATTTTAACGTATGTAATAGGTTGAGGATTTTAGCTTGGATGCATTGGATTATGCTTAGTTTAGTCGTTTAGTTGTTTATGTTTTGGAACTCTTGTAATAAAAATCTAGGGGATATCGAACCTTTTTGTTTTGTGGGAAAAACAAGTTTCTGTAATGATTATTTTGAAATATTGTGTTTAATGGTATGGGACGTTAAATGTTAAATGATGTTGATAGATAATTGTTATGGAATTCTCATGAGACAATCTGGTCGGCTAGTGCCACTACCCGATGTTTCCGCCATCGGTTGGGGTGTGACAACCACATACATTCACATTAGCAGTACTTGAAACAATATACGATCTAAGTATATAACTAAAAGATCACGTCGTGTTTTATCCTCCTGTAGATTCCCTTTGGATATCTTTCTGAATTCGAACATTCCTTTCTGAAGTTTATCCCTTGATAAGTGTACGATAATATACCTGCACTTCATTTCATTCTCAACAGTTCGGTTAACATTATAAATCCTTATATATTAACACCATGAACGTCTTCGTACGAGTCTCATGCTTTGGAAACGTATAAAATAATAACGCATGTACAAACCATCTAATCCAACTCTATAAAAGACCTTCTACGAACTTATACACCTCCCTACCAAATCTATTACATAAGTTCTATATGCTTACTTAACCATTAAGTGCATCATAAACACATCATCATGTATATATAATAAGACTCTTACTTATAAGACTTAGCCAAATCGTGTAACCACATTTACATATCTAGTTTACATATCGCGTGTTCGTACACGTTCCATAGGCTTCCGTTCTTACCCGAACTCTATAAAAACTTTAAGATAGGCTTGGGGTACCTTTGGGGAAGCTAAATGGGCCTTGGAATCAAGCAAAAGTGCGAAAAATGCGAAAAACGAGTTTCCGGCATCAAACCCGCATAGACAGCAACATAGTGCGTCGGCAGCAAAAGGAGCGTGCATTTCCGACTCACCCCGTGCGTCGGCGGCGCCCTCTAGAAATGCCATTTTTCTACTGTGTTGATTTCATCGTTCGTACGCACTAAAACTCGCATAACTTTTAAACCGTTTACCCGTTTAACCTCACGTTTCTTCCTACATGATCGTAATTTGGTCCTCTATCATATGGACCCAAAATCTAACATCCCGACTAAGGACATTCTTGACTTATACGTTTTTGGCTTAATATTCATTTACGAATTATTCGACCCATTTACGCTTTTATCAAACAACTTATTTGTTTGAACTCAAAACATGAACATTATAACTATAAAAGTTTTACATCCTAAGGAGTTTTTACTTAGGAATTTAAGCACCCGATACTCGGTATGCATTAAACTTATTCATTTCATTCAATTTTACTTAATCGAACTTCATAGTACAATTTTCATGCTCTAGTTGTTTTATCATCTATTTCTACCTCACAATCGAGTCTTTTGGCTACTAACTCACCTGTCCATTTCTCGGTTAGCGTGCTTATATGCAATCATACCCATTACCCGGTTATATTACCGTAGTCATTACTTAGACAATCATTCCGATATAGGAATAAAACATCATTTTGACATGTTCGCTCTACTAGCGAAAATCATCGTTTTCATACAACCAAACCCTATTTGACTTCAATGATCATGCTTAAATAACTAGTATGTAACTTTACTTAAACAAATACGAAGTGATTCCGGAAATCACTTACCTCGAATGTCCGTTTCGTACATGCTTCCTCATATCCTTTCCATTAGCCTCCCATGCTTTCCCCCATCTTGACATGATCCTATACTTTCATGTCATTATGGTTACCACTTTGCTAGTATAAACACACAATCTAATATTGCATTCATTTCACATTCATATCCTACATTGAACTTTACTCGTCGAATTCCAACAACACGATGTATAAGCTAGAAGTCGTATCTTTTCATTCCACAACTAACGACTTCATTCGAGATAAACTAAATTAACATTATCTTTACTAGTAATTATACATGTCATGTAATGGCACCACTTTCGCCTCTTGATCCCTACCACAAGATCAATTAGACGCATAAGGTGTACCACCTCTTCAAGCATAGAGTACAAGCTCCTAATGCACACTTCTACCACATCATACCAACCATTCAAATTTCCACATGAACTTCATCTAAAAGACACTTTAGTTTGCTAATAATCACATCATTATCACATTCTATACATATTTACCCATAACTTGCATACAATTCTACATATAATTGTCACTTAAGCATTTTATCAAACACTTGGTGTGCACACAACTTTCTAAGCATAATGTACAAGTGGTTTAAGCATGTTCTTCCAAATTCATCTCATGAATCATTACATTCAAACAAAATCACATTGTCATTAATTCTACATCTTGTCTAACTATCAAAACCTATCATATAACACCTTATGCATCACAAGATCACAATATAACATCTACATGTTCATCATGATCATCATCTTCACACTCATGCAATGGGTTTCATTCTAAATCATCAAATTACTCAAAATCCTTCATAAACAATGTTTTATATGGTGATTCTAACACATATACATGATCAATTTCATTCTATTTCGTGCATTAAATATAAACCCACTTCATATAAGATCACCAATCTAAGTTTTAAGACATACCTCATGATCCCCTCGCGTTGGTGATCATTAATTCATGTTCATGCATGAATTAGAGCTTCGATTCACCCTTCAATTTCATGATTTTGGTTGAGTTAGGATTTTGGCTCCCTTGGAGCTCCTGCTTGTTCCAGAACACACACACGAAGTGTGTGTTTTGTGTGTTGATATTTTCATATAATAACTCAACTTTCATCCTATCCCACTTTAGTCCCTAGTGTTTACCACTAAAACATAATTGGCACAACTTTCCTCCTTTAATAGTTTTCACCATACACTTAACTAAGTTAGATACCCTAGTTATTTATTTCGTGATGTATCATATAAGAACATATAGCAAATATAAGCATTCGAGTTTTGGGGTGTTACACCCTAGTACTCAGCCTTGAAGACCTTGTGTTTACAACATTGATCCTAAGTAGCGGGTACTTGTTACTCATCATGTCAATGGACGGTTGTCTTTAGATCCAAAGTTGTTTCTCGTCAAGATCCTAACTCTTAAGTTAAAATGCATCAAAACATTTGTATAACATCATTACATACATAAACCAACGTTAGCATGGTAACTTTGACGTGATACTTTCTTGTTTTAACAAAACCTTTATCCAGGCTTAAAATCTTCGAATATAGGTTAACACCAACTTCTGTACACTCCTTTATTACTTGTGAATAATGCAAGATCATACACAAGTTGTTTTGCTTCAAAAGCGTACGAGTGAGAGATGATATTCTGCACCTCTCTCGTTCCTTCTCTTCTCTCTCCTCGAACTTTGAAGGTGTAGGTTGCAAATGAGAAGGGTTGATCACGCACCATCCTATAATAGGGGCTTTCTCATGCTATTTACTAATTTGCCATTTTGGGCCTTGCAACTTCCTTTTCAATTTGGGCTTTAAAACCACAATCCAATTTTCAAGCCCGTCCATTTATAATTACTAAAAATAAAATATGAGGTTGTTGAGTTTATGAAGTCTTGCTTATTGGGCTTTTTTTGGATGATTATAAGAGTTAGAAGGATAGCTAATTTGGTCAATTTAGTTTTCTTGTTCGCCAAGCTGAAAAACGTAATTGTTTTCTATATATACCCAGTGTTGGAAAAATCGGGATTCGCCGATTAATCGCTAGTCGGCCGACCACTGATTAATTTTTAGGTAACCGGTGAATTAATCGCTAGTCGGCCCTAGTCGAATCTAATCGGCTTTAGTCGATCGGACATCAACCCTAGTCGGTTGGAAATTGGCGATTCCGGGGAAATTCCGACCAAATTCCAGCCAAAACCTGTAAATTTCGGCAAATAATCTTGTATACTTAAGCAGATGGGTAGGAATGGGTTAGAACTTATCTACTTAAAAAGTTACATATAAAAATGTGTGTGTATATTAAAAATGTGTATATATATGTATAAAAATAGCAATCACATATAAAAATCACAACCCGATTAATCACGATTAATCCTGATTAATAGCTAGTCGGTACCCTACCGCCCGACTAGCTATGACTAGCGTTTCTTACAACCATGTATATACCTATTCATGTATTGTTGTAGTCTTTGTGTGCATTGAGCTTAATAAAATAACCTAGTTGCTGCCCGTGAACGTAGGTCCCCCACTGGCAATGCACCATGTAAAATTCTTGTGTATTTTTTATTATTTTTTGTATTGCGTGATTATATCGTTTTTGTATGTGTGTTAGTTCTGCTATGCCGTTGTATACTTAAAAGAATTGTTACACCAAACACAACTAAAACATCAATATTGCAAAATTGTCATAAAAACTTTAATCTACAAGTAACACTTAGCATAAATGGGATAAAAAAAGGTAATCAAGCAATATGATTTAGTATATACATTTTTATGTAAAATCCTATAATTGGTCACATATATATATATATATTATTATAATATATATATTATATAATATATATTATATATATATATTTTGGTAACTTTGGTGCTTTAATAATTAGAAAAGGTTATCGAAGAAAATAAAAGCTATGCTCTTTGCCTTACACCCCACCTTGCACACATAATTTGTCTTTTGAATATGTTCTCTTATTTTGACAAGTTTCTTCCATGGTAAGAAAAAAATATTATTTTAAGCAATTTAAAGTAACAACTTTTAAATAAATTTGCAGATAATAAGCAAATTTGTGTATATACTTTAAAAGAAATACATAAATTTAACAAGAGATTAGGTGAGTTAGAAAGAATGGCATCAAATTATCGCGGTTACGGATTTCTTTTTTTTAAATAAGAAAACTAATTTATTTTTGTTATTGGCGAGCGTGGAATGACAACTTTCATCATCCCACGATAAAACGTTCAATTTGATGACAAATCTGATTATGTAAAGATTGGCTTTTAATGAATATATACGTCTCAAACATGTATAAATTCAAATAATGTTACAGTGTAGTGTCATTTTAATCATATAAGATAATACAAACTTTTTGTAAATGCTAATCATATATAATAATGTTCAAACATTATTGTATTGTAATTGTAAATTATTAATAAAGGATCATCGTCATCGTACTCAGTAAATCTCATTAATAGCAAGACTAATGTAGAGTTT
Organism: Scalesia atractyloides; assembly: GCA_947069175.1. Taxonomy (NCBI): domain Eukaryota; kingdom Viridiplantae; phylum Streptophyta; class Magnoliopsida; order Asterales; family Asteraceae; genus Scalesia; species Scalesia atractyloides. The sequence continues at coordinate 97,110,047 of CAMTDV010000017.1, read as the reverse complement.
GAGGAGGGTAAGATGTAGGAACAGAGATGCTGCTTCCAACAAGACTAATGTGAGACAAGTATGCATACTCATTATTCATCATAGGCTAAGAGTTGGCTACAAAGTCCAAATTTTCTAAAAAGTGTAAAAAGTCATATAACACATAATGTCAACCATAAAAGACACAAAAAAAACCCACAAATAACATAAGAAGATTACTAAAACATCATATATGTAGGTTTTGTGTTGCGCTTTGAATGATAAGACTCCGATTATGGAATGACAAACATTATTGTGTTTCTGTTGATTAGTATGTTGTGTTTTATATCCATAGTTCTACAATGATAGTGTTTGAATTTTTTATGGACTATTAAGATTTGAATATGGTGTTTTAGAAATCATCCTATGTTATTTGTAGGTTTTAAATGTGTTTTATTGCTGAAATTATAGTGTTTTATGACTTTTTACACTTTTTAGGAAATTTAGACTTTGTAGCCGAACCTCACCCATTCATCATATACTATGATGGCATACTAGAGTTCATGGTTGTTAGCATGCCAACGAAGAAGTGAAGAACCATAGATTGACAATGGTTTATTCTCTACTTGTATTTGCATTTTGTTTTTTTTAGGGTTTTAGAATACTAGCATCCAAAAATGCTTATCTTTTATCTTATCCCACCCATACTTTCACATCAAAATGAGACCATGAAGGAAAAGTTTTCCCATTCTATATGCTCCATAAATAGAAGAATAAAAAGTTAAAAAGATAAAAGAAGATAAAGAAACCCTAGCTAGCTAGTTTGAAACATTATTGAGTTCTCTTTAGCACACTTAGACGTATTTGAGGAAATTAAAACTTAGGGGCCCCTTGAAACTGTTGAAAATAATTTAATTAAATGAAAATTAGTATTAATTTTATTAATTACCAAGTTGTTGGCCAAACCAGTTTATTCCAACGTGAACAAACTGATTGAAGAAAGGTAGGAGACTGTCCCGTTATCGGACGAATTTAAATAACACGCAAAATTAAAACCAACCTGGTGATTATGAAACGAGATCCCTTTAACTGCACGGATGATTCCTGTCTTCAAGGATTTTATGCGCTCGTATTGCTGTGAGCTACAGTGTAAACTCTCAGGATTTAATGCAGAACTGATCTGGTATTCCAACAGCAATGGAAACCAGAAAACACAGAAGCTGGAGAAGAAACAGGAACACAGGTAGAGAGCTGCGAAAATTGCAAGTTAAGAATGGGTAACAGGAGTCTTTTATTTATAGGTTCAGATTATAACCAAGAATGAGAAAAAGGGGAATGGGATAACCACTATCAACAAATTCGAATTGCTAGATATATATATCTAAATTCGAATTCCTGGATTAATCCCATGCGAATTCGAACTGGTAGGGATAACCCCCACTGTTTTGAATTCATCTCTATCCCAAACTTATCTCAGCTCTATCACACCTGAACCGGACCCCAGCTAAAAATAAAAGCTCACAGCTCCTAGCGACGATGCGTAGTGCAAAGTGCGCCTCAAACGCGCCCATTCGCGCCTCAAATGCGCTCATTCGCGAGCTTTCGGCTCGGCGCGCGTGTGGGCTTCACCCACTTCTCAACCCACTTAACACTTTGATGGCCCATAAGGGACAGTCCCTTATTAAGGCACCCAAAATTTCACTACCCCCACCAATGTGGGATGGAGGAAACATACCAACTTGTATGTTCCTCATTAATATTTCTAACAATCCCCCATCAAGTTGGAATATTTCCTCTCACTTAGACAGACGATGTCACTAGGTGTCACGAAGATTAAACCCAGTTTATGTTGATAAACAAGAAGAGACAGATTCGATGGTGTCCTATGGAATTAAACAATTAACCTGATAGCCCCCTTCGGTTTACCCCACACATCACCGGCCGACTTTGCGTTCTCACTGAGCGCGAATATGGCCGTGCGCTATAAATCCTTTTCATGACCCTTTAGAAGACAAACCACTTATCTTCACTCGAGGCGGCACCACCCCTAGATCGTATAGGCAAAGTTTTACATCATCCACGTTGCTTGGATGCCTCCAAAACTTTGTTAATAGCATAAGCTCACCTTTGTTCTCGGCAGTGACGTACTATCATACCTCATATGGATCTATCAAAATTTGATAGTACCTTTTATCGTTAAGTGACTTCGTTTTTACCCATTAAACTTGAAAATAGGAGCACTAAGTTCAAGTTGGGTTTCCATCACTAACGATTCTATTGTGGTTTTAGACCCATGTCTCTCGCGGTATTCACAACCAAATCTCTCGTCAGAGGTTTAGTAAACGGATTAGCCAAGTTCCTACTCGTCTTGACATAGACAACCTTGATGGTACCACTTTCAAGAAGTTGTCTCACATATTGTGCCGTAGACCTATGTGTCTTGACCTCCCATTATACACAGCGTTGTATACTTTAGATAGTGTGACCTCACTATCACAATACATGGGAATGGACGGCATTGGAACATCCCACAAACGGATGTCCGTAAGTAGATCTCTAATCCACTCTGCTTCCTTACCAGCCGCAGCTAGTACTATGAACTCAGCTTCCATAGTTGAGTGGGCAATATACGTCTGTTTCTTGCTCGCCCAAGAAATTGCTCCTCCTGCTAGAGTGTAAATCCACCTACTTGTAGATTTTGAATCACTGGTGTGATCAATCCAGCTCGCATCAGAATAACCTTCGAGTATTCTGGAAGAAGACGTGTATGTCAGTTCTAAGTTACTGGTCCTTTTCAGGTATCCAAGTACTCTACCCACTGCTTTCCAGTGTTCTGTCCCTGGATTAACAGTATACTGACTCAGTTTGCTTACAGCAAAAGCAATATCAGGACGAGTGCAATGCGTTGCATACATCATATTTCCAATAGCACTCGCATACTCTAGTTGAGCCATTGCTCTCCTAGAGTTCACTTTAAGTTTCACACTTGGATCAAATGGGGTATTAAACTCTTTAATGTTCAAGTGTTGAAACTTAGTAAGAATTTTCTCAATGTAATGAGATTGACTTAGAGAAATCTGACGTTCAGTTCGTTTCACCTTGATCCAAGAATGGTATCAACTTCTCCTAGATCTTTCATGTTAAAGTTCGAGGACAGATATTTCTTAGTTTCAGAAATACCTTCAAGGTGAGTGCCAATGATCAACATATCATCAACATAGAGACAAATCACGATTGTATCACTGGGTTCGTATTTAATATAAATACATCTATCAGCACTATTGTGTCGAAACCCGAAAGCAGTCATAGTGGTATCAAATCTCTCATGCCACTGTTTAGGAGTTTGCTTCAAACCATAAAGAGATATAATAAGTCTACACACTTTGTTCTCTTGTCCAGGCATCACAAACCCTTCTGGTTGCTCCAAATAAATCTCCTCATTTAGATACCCATTTAGAAATGCAGTCTTTACATCCATTTAATGGATGTACAACCCTTTCAAAGCAGACACCGCTATAAGAGTTCTAATAGAACTAATTCTAGCCACAGGTGCATAGGTATCAAAATAGTCGATTCCTTCTCTCTACCTTTTTAGCAACTAATCTTGCTTTATATGCAGAGATGGATCCATCAGGATGATACTTCCTTTTGAAAATCCATTTGGATCCAATAGGTTTCTTTCCCTTGGGTAGATCAGCTAACTCCCAAGTTCCATTTCCCATAATGGAATCCATTTCATCATTGACTGCTTCCTTCCACAAAGGAGCATCTCTTGATGACATTGCTTCGCTAAAAGTCTTAGGATCATCATCCAAATTTACAGTGAAAATGACCTCTCTCGTCACTTTCTTTTGAGTTCCCTCAACCAGGTAAGAAAAGAAATCATCTCCATAACTTTTCTCTTTTCTAACTCTAGTACTTTTTCTCGGTTCTTCAACCATTGGTGAAGGTTCGACTCTTTTTCCAGAAGTACTAGAAGATGTGGTGTAATTTGAGTTTTCATCATCTCTAGAAAACTTGTTCTCAAAGAATTCCACATCTCTGGATTCTACAACTGTACCTGATTCGTCATCCAACAACCGGTAAGACTTACTATGCGGAGCATATCCAATGAATACACTCTTATAAGATCGTTCTCCCAGTTTGAGTGTCTTTGGATCAGGTACTCGATAATAGGCAAGACACCCCCAAACCCTCAAATACTCTAGGTTTGGTTTTCTTCCTTTCCAGAACTCATATGGACTCGTAGGTATCACAGGACTAGGGATCCTATTATGAACATGACAAGCGGTTAACACAGCTTCCCCCCACATATTACGAGGTAGACCCGATTGATTTAACATACAGTTAGCCATCTCTACCAAGGTTCGGTTCTTCCTCTTAGCCAAACCATTTTGTTGGGGAGTATATGGTGCAGTTCTCTCATATATGACGCCTTCCTCTTCGCAGAATGCATCAAATTTTTGGTTAAAGTATTCTCCGCCTCTGTCCGAGCGAAGAATTTTAATGCGTTTCTCCTTTTGTTTTTCAACTTCAGCCTTATATATTTTAAATGCCTCAAAAGCTTCGTCTTTTGAATGCAATAAATAAACATATAAGTATCGGCTGAAGTCATCGCAGAAAGTGATAAAGTATCTCTTACCCCCACGAGTAAGGACTCCATTCAATTCACAAATATCTGAATGAATTAGTTCTAGTAGTGATGTATTACGTTTATAGACACTTGGAAAAGGTTTCTTTGTGAATTTTGATTTCACACAAGTTTCGCATTTTTCAAATTCTTTATCTTTTAATTTCAATAAACCTTTAGTATTGCATTTTATCAATGTTTTTAATATTTGTATGAGCTAAACGTTTATGCCATAAAGAAATTGAACAAGCGATATAATCAGAAGAATAATTTCATTCAAATCAAAACCAATTGCATTACATTGATAAAAACTATCACTACCACTATCACCACTATCACTATCACTTTCATTCCCAAAACCATCAATCACAGAAACGCCACCTTCATCCGAGTCTTCTTCTTCATCAATTCCATCTTTAGCTAAGTCAAGGCGATACATTCCACTCGTGTTCTTAGCTTGACCCACATAGATGTCATTAAGAGAAAACTTCACACGAAGATTCTTGATAACCAGCTTGTAACCATTTCGATCAAACTTCTCAGCAGAAACAAGACCCTTGGTGATACCAGGAACATGCAAGACATCCTGAGAGGTAACCATTTGACCATCTCTAAATGTTAGTCGCACCGTGCCTTTACCACGAACTTCTACACGATGTCCATTAGCACATACCACCACTGTTCCTTGAGGAACAGAATCATAAGTAAGAAACGAGCCACGATTCCCACAAACATGAACAGTGGCTCCCGAATCCAAGAACCATCCTCTACATGCCACAACACGTGTATATTGAGAAAGCATGTTAACGTCTCCAAGACCCACATTGGTCACTAGATTGGTGACTTTCTTAATATCAACAGCACTTGATGAACCAACTGTAAAACCAGATTTCCTTTGTGAGCACTCTCGTGCATAATGCCCGGTTTCTCCACAAACATGACATTTACCCGATCTATTTGGTTGATGGTTGGTCGTTTGATGTGACTTCTTGAATTCCTTTTTCTTTGATGATGTAAACTTTTTACTCTTTGATGCCCCTTTCCCTTTTGCCCAGATCCTCCAACAATATGATTCACACTCGATCCAACTTTACCTCTTTTGTCCCTGTTGCACGTTTCCTCCTCAATTCGAAGGTGCTTCAACAGTTCATCCAAAGAGTAGTCTTCAGATTTGTGCATCATTCTCTTTGAGAAATCTTTCCAAGTAGGAGGTAGTTTTGCAATAATGACCCCTACTTGAAAGATTTCTGGCAGCGGAATAGAAAGCGCGGTCAATTTGTTGACAAGAACTTGGAGTTCATGCACTTGCTCCAAGATTGACTTGTCATCAACCATTTGAAAGTATAAGTACTTGGAAATAAGGTATTTGTTAGTACCTTCTTCATGAGCCTTATATTATCTTCCAAAGCTTTCCAAAATTCTCTAGCACTTGTTACCGGCGCGTACAAGTCATAGAGACGATCCGAAAGAGAATTTTTGATATGGCCAAGGCAAAGATCTTCAGCTTCCTTACGGACAAGTCTTTGCTTTGCCAAGTTTTGATCCGGGACCTCTCCAGCCTCAAGAGGAGGGTCTTCAGGGATTTCGGACAAGTTAAGATCAAGGATATAGTAGAGTTTCAGCACAACTAGCATGAACTTCACCTTGTCCGCCCAACGAGTATAGTTCTGGCCATCGAATCTGTCCAAGTTGACAAACTCTTGATTCATGAATCTTAGATTAGCTGTTGGTAATTCAGAGTCCATTAGTTCTGTTGATTATATCCTTTAAGATTGTTGAAAATAATTTATAAACAGAAAATTAGTATTAATTTTATTAATTACCAAGTTGTTGGCCAAACCAGTTTATTCCAACGTGAACAAACTGATTGAAGAAAGGTAGATGGAGACTGTCTCGTTATCGGGCGAATTTAAATAACACGCAAAATTAAAACCAACCTGGTGATTATGAAACGAGATCCCTTTAACTGCACGGATGATTCCTGTCCTTAAAGGATTTTACACGTTCGTATTGCTGTGAGCTGCAGCGTAAACTCCCAGGATTTAATGCAGAATTGATCTGGTATTCCAACAGCAATGGAAACCAGAAAACGCAGAAGCTGGAGAAGAAACATGAACACAGGTAGAGAGCTGCGAAAATTGTAAGTTAAGATTGGTAACATGAGGCTTTTATTTATAGGTTCAGATTATAACCAAGAATGAGAAAAACGGGGAATGGGATAACCACTATCAACAAATTCGAATTGCTAGATATATCTATCTCAAATTCGAATTCCTGGATTAATCTCATACGAATTCGAACTGGTAGGGATAACCCCCACTGTTTCGAATTCATCTCTATCTCAAACTTATCTCAGCTCTGACCCCAGCTAAAAATAAAAGCTCCTCAGCTCCTAGCGACGATGCGTAGTGCAAAGTGCGCCCATTCGCGCCCATTCGCGAGCTCGCGGCTCGGCGCGCATGCGGGCTTCACCCACTTCTCAACCCACTTAACACTTTGATAGCCCATAAGGGGCAATCCCTTATAAGGCACTCAAATTTCACTACCCCCACCAATATAGGATGGAGGAAACATACCAACTTGTATGTTCCTCATTAATATTCCCAACATAAACTTATTCCAAATTTCATCTGTTTAATCGGTATATCTAGTCCACCGGCAAAGGAAGTAGACAAGATAGGCATCGTATCCAATTTTGTTTTTTGTGCAATTTAAATCAATCAAATTATATGTGCTTTGTTCACTAGTTAGTAAGTAGTTCTCACTTTAACATGTTGAATCACTTGATTGAAACTGGCTTTCAAAATACTGAAATTGAGAAGATTAAAAAAAAAATACAAATAATGCTTCAGGATCATGATGAAATACAAAAGTGTTTGTGTAGCTACACATGTTTTAAATACTAAAAAAGTTGTTCATAGGAACATAACATTAAGCCCACTTACCCTCATGAAAAAAAGCTAAAAAATAATAAGAAAACATTTAAATTGATTTAAAACTTTTAACTCTGAGTAGTCTTATTATAACTTCTTGTCTATAAGACTACTCAGATTTACAAATTTCAAATCAATATTAACGTTTTCTTGAAGTTAAATTGCTTTTATGTGCATTTAACCGGTATTAACTCGGACTTAAGCTCACAAGAATACAAGTCAAGTAGGCTCGACTTTTATTCTCAAATCTTAACTGAAAAAAAGTTGAGCTCGTATTCAACTAGAGTGGTGAGTTAGTTCATTTTTAAAAATTTTTTGAGGATGTTATGCATGTGTTTATACAAAATATCTTACAATAAGTTTTGATAATATGAATTTATACAAATCTCATTTAACATTATGTCAAACTATCACTGTATAAAAATAATGATGGTAATTTGTTCCGGTAAGTCAGTTAGTGAGCGATGCACCTTTCAACTCGAACTTGAATCGATCGAATATTAACCCAAGAAAAAAAATTTGGATCACTGACGAACCACTGGAGTATCATGTGCCACTAGCGGAACCACCCGATCATATTCATCTTGACTAGGCATAATGCCTATACTCAACAAATATGGAAAACTCCCTTGTGGAGATTGAACCCAGAACCTATTGATCCTAAAGCCTTATCTCACCACAAGATGTCACTAGACTATGAGTTGTTCACTTTCTTGATGTAATTCACCCCAATTATAGGAATAAAAAAACAAGATTAGTCACATTTAAGTATCTTTAATGCAAGTTCTTGGTTTTGATGCTCTTTACAACCACTAAGATGCCTTTAATTATTGATCCTCACATTTACTTTAATTCTATTTTAATGGAAGATGTGGTTGCAAGGTTGCTGGGGGCAGTCTTCAAAGATCTACCTACATTAATGTGTGTAAAGAAGTCAAAATCTGCCTAAAAAAAGTTTGAAAGCTTTTGTATGTGAACGTGTAGGCATGCATGAGGAAGCATGTGTTCAAAGGGTGTATTGATTTCTATTTGTTAATTTTAATTTTAAAAACCTAAAGAATATACATTCAAACAATTTATTATATGTTGATTGATGTTTTGCTCGTAGTTCAAGGGATACTGCCCACAAATGCATGTGATTCTAACTTAAAAAGTAAACTATTCTAAACAAACAAATTGAATACTTTGTAGTTCAGGTTTACCAAGATGGGTCTATGTATACCTCTTTTAGTTTACAAAGGGGATTGCGGTTTAGTTTTGATTGGTTTTGATGTTTTTAGGTCTAGCTGTTAGTAACGTTGAATTTTAGTCTCAGTAAACAAAAAATCAGTTTGATGAAAATTTGAAACCGCACAAAACCAAACGATTACTATGGTTTGGGCTTATTAACTTTTTTTCAACAGATACCATATTTTTTTGTAAAATTTGTGTTGTTATAAAAATTCTAAAATTATGTAACTTTATAACAAATATTTGACATGCATTCATTTTTTTAAGAGAAAATACAAGTTTATGTGTGTATGTTTTCATTTTGACCATTGAAAACACCTATATATTTGGATTACATTTCATGCAGCAATTTTTTTCTTATGACAATTCATGGATCTCTAAAGATTTGTTCATCTATGTAATCTAGTATACTTTATATTATATTAATGTTTACTTTAGTCATAAAAGAGATGTTGAATAAGTCAACATAACTCTTCTTGGATCGCTTACCAATGAAGTGAAAAACATCTTTTAAATAATATGTTATGAATTCTAGTTTTGTGCAAGAAAGCAAACAAATACTTAAAACTGAAAATCTTGTCTTCTATGTTGACTGACTTGTTATTTGTGTATTGATGACGAACTCGATTCTTGTCGGTAATATTGAAATATTAGACGTATGGTTTTGTTGTATTTCTTTTATTACAATTTACTTTTTAGATTTTGTCATGTGTTATCGATCATCTCTTTATTAGTAGTATCGTGTTAGAAAAATAAATACACCCATGTATATATGTTTGTTAGTGAATGAACAAATATAAAACATGCTGAATGGGTTAGACATATCGAATATTAAGTAACTCAAACTCATTTATAATTAATTCTAGGAAATTTTGTTTTATAGAAATTAGAGTAAACTGCTAAAATCGTCTCTAGGATTTGGTCAATTTTGCCAGATCCATCCAAAAAGTTTTTTTTTTCTCATCAGACCACTAAGGTTTACAAATTGTTGCCAAATCCATCCAAATTTCTAAGTTGTTAAAATTTAACGTTATATGAGGGATATTTTTGTAGTTCTATTTATCTACTTAGTATTTCTATCTTTTTAAACTGGTTTTGTAGTTCTGTTTATCTATTTAGTATTTCTAACATATTTTTATATAAAGTTCAAGGATATTAAAAGAAATATGGATACTATTATTTTTTACTAGTAGATATTGATATATGATTTGAATTTTGCTGTAATTTCCTCATCCATGAAATGAATTCAACTCCATTAAATAAAAGAAAATCATATTTCATTACTATTAAATTTATTAATATTCATATATAATTATAAAAATATTGTTTTGTTTTAGTGAAAGGGTCAAACCTTAAAACACTGATTTTATTCAAGAATAAAAATACGACCATAAAGAAACCCTAAACATAGATTAATCTTAGCAATTAAGGATTAATTGACAACCTAAACATGGATTAATCTTAGCAATTAAGGATTAAGACAACAACACAAAAATAGACAATAAAATGGATTCGAATATCAACTAAATATAATAATGGGTCAAAACAAGAAAAGCGATGGTGCTCATTTCAAATTGCAAAGTGATGATTCTTGATTATTGATCCGATTTTAAGTGATCTAGTGAATTTCAACTCATTACGACAGTTCATAATCAACTACAAAATGAGACAATGAGTCACTTCATATGTTTAAAAGTACATAATATTTTCATTCCATTAAACTTTTACATTAGTTCAACAATAAAAAAACAAGAAACATGTGGGAAATTTTCTCACACGTGATTTAATATCGTAATCTCGTCTTGATCATATAATCACATAGTGATATTATTTACAAGATTGTCGTTTTCTATATATACCTAGTAATTCAAATACGATAACCACAACATAAACATCATCCCACGCTTCTTGAAAACTTCTTGGTGGGAAGTGATTGTTTATACATTTCAATTCAGCATCGATACTTGCTAATGGTTGCGTAGAATCGATCGTTTCCATGTCACTAAACGTTGAAGAAAGTGCATAACCTATAAAATGAAATGAATATTATAATTATAAGTAAAATTATTTAAGAATTGGCTAGTTAAATGATTTGTTAAGCAAAGAGCGATCGATTAAGGTAAACATACCTCGAATGGTTCTTGTAGAGAATAAACCGCTTCGGTTTCTTTAGGTGTTTTAGACACAAGAATACCAAATCCTTGCCCTCGTTTTCGTAGCACCTATTCAAAAGTCATAGTCAAATCTTTTTCTAGTTAGAATGGGTAAAACTTTGACTTCCTATTAATATTAAGGTGTTTCTAAAGTAATATAAAAAAATACCCTAAATGCATCTTCATCTGTACGATCATCTCCAATATAAATAGGCAATACATCTTTAGAGTTTGCATAACCTGTGTTAATTGCAAAACAAATAACAATTTGTATGTTAATATACATATTCGATGAACGTCTTTTTTGCATGATCACGACGTAAAGCCAACATTTGGGTACCTAATGATTCCAACAAGAACTCAATAGCTTTGCCTTTGTCCCACTTGATAGTTGGTCGAATCTCGAGAACCATTCGTCCTTGAGTCAACTTAAGCTTAGGGTAGTCTTTAAGAACTGACTTAACTCGATCGGCTAAATCGTTCCAGCTCTATTTTACACATTAAGAAATAAAAGATTAATTTATGTACAAACATATGACTTAAAAAGACAATGAATTAACGTTCTTTAATGAGATCGTACATGTTCTTCAACACATCTGTAATGTACAGATAGGCAGAACTTGTTGTTTTCCACGTTGGCACCATCGATATCCTTTATTTTTTCCATCAGAATTTCGTTAACCTAAAAAAATATAAAGTGAGATCTTCATTAATGATCATTTATTTATAAATTAATATTATTAATAATACTAGAAATATAAATGATAGTAATATTTACCTCAGCCATCATTGGCAAAAATTCCTTGGCAGGTTGACAAAGTACATTTTGATTTCCCTAAAGTACACAGCAACCAAAAGTATAATCAGTCATTTTATATTAAATATATTATATTTATGTTTTGTAAAAAAAGTACTAATAAATAGAAATAAAATTTAACACACCTTTTGATGCTTGCGAGAAGATGGTCCTTTGATGTCCATCCCATGACTACCAGCATAGTATAACTCTGATAATCTCACAAAATTATAAACCTGAAAAAATATAAAATATAAAATATTTAATTCAAGTTTAACTTTGACCATAAAAAGTCAATCAAACTAAGAAGAATAATGTACCTTGGCTCTGCATCTCCCGCTAACTATTGCTGTGGGAAAGTACTTTGCAACATTCTTCACTGCCTCTCTCATCTGTTGTCACCACATTATTCTTTTCAGAGAGAGAAACACACAAATATATATATATATACACACACACAAATATATACATAGTGGTAAGGTATAAACTAGACTTTTTTTCTAAAAAAACCGTAGGAAGCCATGAAAATGCGTCACATGTACGTTGTTGATTATATAAGCAAGTATATATTTATTCACTCAAAATACAACACAATTATATTAGTTATATAATATAACTGTGTTGTTATACCATTTATAACTGTACTGTTATACCATATATATATATAGAGAGAGAGATAGATATAGATATAGATAACCTACCTGAGGATCCATGTAGGCTTGATCCGGATTTTCAACAATTGGAGACAAAGTGCCATCATAATCAAGAAAAATGGCAATTTGTTTCATTTTTGCAGCACCCATGATCTCTTCAAACACACCCAATGCTGAAGGGTGTTTCATCTGTATAAAAAAAGAATCAAAATCGATTCGAATTCGAAAAAGTTGCATAACTTTTAATAAACAAAGTATTCTTCTACATCACAAACAATTGCTTACAATCCAAACTTTCTTGTTTTCACTATCTTCAGAAGAGTTTCTAGTGGGAGAAGAAACTCTCATGACATCAACCCATGCAATGTTTTTCCCCATTCCACTTTGAGTTCCCGTGGCGGTGACCGCGGTTTCAATGCTTTTAGGGAACTTGTTTCTTGAAAAAAGGGTGATATTGCAAGGGGAATTAGGGACAGAGGGGGAGTATAAGGAGGAGGTGTTGACAGCCGCTGTGATCGCCATCGCAATGGCGGATTGGGCGTCGGATACAACCGCGTTCGGATTCGTCATTCGACTGATGAAATGGGAAGAGAGGAAGATGGGATTTATAGAAGGGTTTAAGAAATGAAGAGGAAAAGAGTGGGGAGAGGGGGAGGTGAAGTATGGGAATTTATAAGTAAATTTCATGGTAGAATTGGAGGAAGCATCCCTCTCTAACTTTTTTATTAGACTGAAAAAATGCATTTGGTGAGTGGTGGTGGGGCCCTTCCTTCTAAATGTCATAGGTTTAAGTTTCATTAATTTAACTTTAATTATTAGTAACACTTTGGAATTAAGCTATTTGGATTCTTTTTGTTCAACACCCTAAAGAATATATTGTGTGAAGGTTATAAGACTTTGTGGGAGGCAATGATGTTGTAGCCTAGTAGTTGCAGTGGAGGTGGGAAGGTTTACTACCTAGTGGGTTCTTGCCCAGAAGTACTCAGGTTCGAATCCCACTTCAACCGAGCTTTGGTCATATATAGCCCTGACCGAGATGCAGTTAAAAAAAAGACTTTGGGGGAAAGGTAATATATGCAAGTTAAGTTTGTAAACAAGTTAACATTTAATGAATTTTGAATAAAAGTAGGAATATGAATCCATGTATCTTTCGTTTTGTTTACGTTTGTTAATATTTATTGTTCAAGTTTCTAACGCTTAATGAACCGTTTGACAAAAAGTACGAACATCAATACATGTATCTTTCACTTTGTTTACGTTCGTTAGTGTTAATTATTCAGTGAATGCGTTCCAATGAATTAAATAATAAATCTAATAAAGTGGGTTCATGCCGTTTTACGAGCATTTAGCCCGAAGCCAAAAAAAACTTTGAAATTATTAACCTACAAGGTTTAGAAAATTCAAGTTGTAGGCTCGTAGTCCTGCTTCTTAAAACTATAAGTTGGTATATATATATATATATATATATATATATATATATATATATATATATATATAGAGAGAGAGAGAGAGAGAGAGAGAGAGAGAAAGAAAGTGTAACGTACAATAGGGTTTATCGCACGATCGTACGCGACGTGAATTCGCATGTTATAAAAAGGCGCATGTGTGGGCTTTGCAAAAATCGCATGTTGGAACATATGCAATGAAATCGCATGGGACAATACTATTTCGCATGGGGGTGTGTAGATGATTGAATCGCATGGGATATACACGAAATCGCACGTTGAAAAAGCCTGGCGTACGCAATGTATGTTAAGCCCAGTTGTACGTTAACGGCCTATATATATATATATATTATATATATATATATCACTTGTGTTTCTGTTCGTTGGGATCAGGCCCGGCCTTAGGGTTGGGCAGCTAGGCAGACGTCGAGGCCCAAAAGATTTATAGGGGCCGACAAAATTTCAAGGCGTAGATTTTTAAGTGGACAACCGTTATGTTAAATGTTTAATAAATGAGTTCAATAACAAAGAATGAAGGCTAGTTCAATGATTAAGAAACATAAATTTGAAACCAGGGTCATGGGTTCTAAAGCCCTTCCTTGCATTTTTATTTCCTAAACAATTTTCAACTATCAGTCCCTAGCATTTTTTGTCTAAACTGTTTTCACTATCAATCCACTTAATTACTCAACCGTTTGATCTTGTTTATCAAGATGATTATAAAGATGCATTGGTTAATGTTTTGGGTTATAATCTTGAGGTCATGATTAACTTTTATTGTTACTTAATGATATTATAACAATTTATTTTCTAAAAACTATATTATCATTTTATAAAGTGAGATTACACAACATGTTATGTCTAAAAATATCACAAATTTGAATCACATATTTACATATAAATGGGTGTATAAACATATTTATCAAACTACACTACTTTTGTTTTGTTTATTTGATAATAATTATCGTCATATTGTAGTTTCTTCATATATAATTGATGAGTTTATATTATAGTAAGCGGGCCCTTTTGTTTTGTTTCGCCCGACACCAAAAAAATTTTATCACTCTCTGAGACGGCCTTGGTTGGAATATTAACAAACAAACTTAAATAAACACAATCTACACCCACGGAATTGGTCTAGAATAACTAGGCAATAACACCCTCGGAATTGACCTAACTTCCAACAAGGTTTATGCAATACACGCTAATTGTCTTGATATGATTTACCCTAATCTAAATGTGGATTCGACGTGATCAAGGAACAAACGGTAATTCTTCTTACTAAATTCATCAAACAATAGCACAAGAATAATATACGAACGTAGTATGTCATAATTCAATAAGCATTCGAATTTTTTTAATATAATCAACATCAAACAATAAAAAAACACTAAAAATGAATTGTAATCCAAGTAGTGATCACCAGACGACTATCGAGACAAGATTCGTTGAGTTTAAAAAACCAAGACATGAAGGCTCATCTTCAAAAACTAATATGGACGATTAATGGAGAAGATTTTTGTCAAGGCCCATTCAAAAAATTGTTGACACGTTTGCTTCTAAAAGGAGAAATATCTAAAGTGGAATATGTAATCATTAGTGTCCTAGGTGACTTGCATGAGAGTATGGCTCTTTTTAGCGGTTCCTAAAACTTCACATAGAGACTAGATTGAATGCTAACAAATTTTGTACATCAAAATTGAAGTTAAGCCCACTAGGTTAAAATAATAAGATTTATGTGTTAGGGTTTTGTTTATGTTAATTTTTATACGTATATACGCTGTTTCTTTAGCGCATATTTTTCTTTTGTGATATTAGAGCTTTAGGATTCTTATCTTCTTTTTCCTCTCCCCTTTTATAAAATCGGAGTGACTACCTCTTACATTAATGCCTCTCTCTGTAATTTTATATCTCCCTCCACTATCATTAAGTTCAGTTCATTTAAATGATTAAATCCATCCCAAATACGTCATTGCATAGTCAAAGTATGAATAATAACTTTCACTATTGAAGCATGAATTATTTAAAAAAGTACTATTAACGATAGCAAAACAATTGCATTTGCATCGTCCTTGCAAACTGAAAACGAGTACCAATAATGTCTTCGAATAATATGTCTATAGTAGATGGATGTAGAGTAATAGTACTTTTGAAGTATCATCCAAAACCTAAACTGTAAATCTTAAATCCTACTAAGATATCGATTATAACACCTTGACGTGTGGTCATTATTCGTCTTGCATATTGAACATGAGTACCAATAGTGTCTTTAAATAAGTAACAAGTATAAGTGACCACTACATGTGGCGTGTTCTATGAAGCATCGTCTTTGTCACACCCCGACCCGCAGCGGAATAAGAGTCGGGACATAATTGGGTTATCACCAAAGCTCATGATATTTACTAATATGTTTCATATTTATTAAAGTCAAAATTACATTCCCAAATATCCAAACATGTCCATACAATACAAAGAAAAATAAACCAAACAAAACATTTCCAAACTCTAAATCATTTTATTCTTCTAGTCCAATCCTAAGTGTTTCTTGCTGCAGCTGGTTCACCTGTATCATGTGTAAAAATGGGGGTTTTGGGTCAACATAAGTTGGCGAGTGAACCTTGTTAGATAAACATTTATTATTGATTTACTTGTTAGTTTATCAATGAAAAATTGTGCATAATCATAAATGAGCAAATGTAAATGATCAAGCAGTAGCAATTGCAATCACAACTATAACATACAATAACACATGATAGCATACATTAACATACCACCATCATACGATAAATAACATGAATGAAACTGTGCGATCAAGGCTCAATCAAACGGAGCCGATCGTATTGCATGTACTGAAAATGATAAATGTCTGTGCGATCAAGGCTCAATCAAACGGAGCCGATCGTATGTTGGCACGCCAGGTTCACGCTCATAATGTAATGGGGAACATGCTCAACGCTCATAATGTAATGGGGAGCGGCGGCCTATGAAATTGCATGTACTGAAATAATAAATTGAATCTAAAAATAACCACACAAACAGTTGAAACAAGCTGAATACACAAGTTCATGATATGATGTATGCACAATAATTTAAATATAATATATAGCAAGACACATGATACACCCCAAAACGTGATTAAAACGGGAAATTTGTAAAGATTCACTCACATTGGGTGCGTTTGATTGGAGATGGTGAGATGCGCACGAGTTGGAAGGGTGGGACAACGAGAATTAACTAACCTAAATAATAACGGAAAATATAGTAAATGAGTGGATTTTATTAAGGATTTTAATAGAATTTTTAGATGTATTTTTACGTGTTTAAGGCTATTTCCTATCTTTAAAAACATTATTTTTAAGTATTTTTAATTGATTTTTAAATTAAATTAAATAATTAAAAATATAAAAACATGTTGACTTTTTGGGTTGACCGTTGACTGTTTGACCGGTTCGAACGTGTATATGTATGCGCTGGGTGAGGCTCGAACCCGAGACCTCCCATACGCGTGCACGCAGCTCTACCAACTGAGCTACGTGTCTAACCCGAAATAATTCTGTTTTTAATTATACTTATATACTAATTCAATTTATCCAAAATTCTTTTAATTTCAAAAACATTTTAATTCATTGAACCGGTGCACTAACAGGTCTCGAACCCGGGACCTGCGCTTTAACGTTACACACAGTCCACCGCTGGACTGTGTGTCTAACTTGGTTAATATACAAATTTTATTATACTTAACAACTAACGGAGTTAACCCGGTTCAGTTTTAATCAAAAAGGCATTTTATTACATAGAGGGTGCGCGTATCAGGGATCGAACTCGTGACGTGTGCGTATTATTTGCACACAGTCCACCGCTGGACTGTGTGTCTAACCCGTTTAAAATACCAATTTTAATTATACTTATAATGTTATCACAGTTCATCTTCTTCGTTGGATTTTACCGACAGCAGATTACACCATTAAATCTTGTTAATTCGATTGTTAAACATTGCACAGACTAACATGAGATAGCAGAGATGATAATTAGAGGTAAACATACCGGTGAACGATTTATTACAGAGTTCCGGCAAGGCGTCGGTCTCTGTTTTCAAGAACTTCAACTGAGCAAATCAATTAATCGTTTTAATTAGCTAATCATGAAATTGAAGTGCTAAACAAACGTTAACAGTGTGTTTGAAGGTCCTTACCGTTTCACAGACGAAGATAAAGATTTCCAGAAATTTTCCGGCGAACTGGAATTATCTGATAACAGTGTCTGAATTCGATTTCAATTGAAAGGTTTGAGTTAGAAATAGCTTAAAAATTGTTAGACTACGAAGAAATTGAAAGACTTACTGTTTTGATGAAGAGTACGGTTTTCCGGCGACTTGCAGAATTTTTCCGGCGAGTTCAAATAGCTTCTCCGGTGGACTGAAAATTGTGCGGAAATGTATTTGGAGGTGTGCAGAGTGTTTGTGAGTCGCGAAGGAGTACTAGGATGGAAGTAATCCAAGAATTGAAAGTTTTCGGTTATTAAACCGATTCACTCCCGAATTCAAGTTTCATTCAAGGCAAAATTGATTGGAATTGTCGGTGCATCGGTTATAAACCTGAAATCGCGATTATTCAAACGTTTTAGACGGTTGAATAGCCGATTTCGGTTTTCAGTTGGCGCAACCGGTTCATCTAAGTTTGTATATAAGACTCATTTGTTTCCTAGAGTTGACAGAAAACAAACAAGTGGCGGAGTGGTTATACGTGTGAGTGTTAAGTCTTTGGAAGTTCACAACCTGGCTGACCCGGGTTCGAGTCCCGGCAGCCTCATTTTATTTTTATTTATTTTATTTTTACTTTTTATCAAATATAATTTTTATGGTTTAGTTTGTTTATTAATTATGTATCATTAAAAATCAAAATAGCCATAAATACGCAATATGACATTTATAACTTGATATTCGATTACAAAACGGAGCGGGTTTGGAAACCCGTTTTCGACAAATGTTACAGTCTTGTACTAATGAAGTATCATCCAAAACCTAAACTGTAAATCTTAAATCCTACAAAGATATCGATTTTAACACCTTACCATGTGGTCATTATTCATCTTGCAAACTGAAAATGAGTACCAATAGTATCTTTGAATAAATATGTTTATAACAAACGGATTTAAAGTAACAAGTATGAGTGACCACTACTCGTGGCGTGTTCTATGAAGCATCATCCTGTACTAATGAAGTATCATCCAAAATCCAAACTGTAAATCTTAAATCCTACTAAAACATCTATTATGACATCTTGTAATGTGGTCATTATTCATCATTCGTGAATGCATATGTACTGATGTCATGCCCTGTATCCATTCTGAATGAAACCATAAAGAATTATGCCTTCTTCCTGTATACTTCGATGTTGATGCCTTTTTTAGGGTTACGACCGATGTTGCATCTTCAGTTGCACACATATGGTGGTATTAGAAAACTTCCCAAAATCAACTTCCTTTAGATAGTGTTATGAATTTACATCAAGATAGATGGTAAATTTATTTTGACAATAAGTTTAATATATTTTTATTGTTAATAGCGATACTTTTAAACAAGAGTTGCTATAAAAGTTATGTTAAGGTAATAACTTTTTTTTATTAAATTGTATTGAATTAAACATATTACTTTTTAGACCAGCAACTTTTTTTTATTGGATGTGATGACTTTACCATCTTGACCATATTTGTCTTGTTTCAATAAGAAAAATAATGATTTTGAGAACTTCCTTTATATTTCTTTAAACTAAATCATTAACATCTAAAAATAGATATGCGAAATAAATTGAGTTGTACAATAAAAATTACAAGATAATTGAAAGTTAGAAACACAAAGTATAGACAATGTTCGCATATGATTAAATTAATACACATTTTCACCTACAACATTGTGTAATCTGTCGGTGAAGTTTTATGAGAAAAGTGGAGATCTATCTGTTATTTAAAACATACAATCGACCGGATATTAAAAAAACATAACATTTTCAGTTTTTACCAATGTTTTGGATTTTGGTGACTTGTCTATGATTACCATCAGAACATGGTTGAAGTTAGTTTTTAATTGGTTTTTTTTATCTAAGATTTATACGTTGATGATTTGTTAATAAAAAAAATTGTTGTTACAAGAAATCAAATGTTTTATCCATGTTAGTATGCAAAAGTTATTGAACTTGTCATATCTATAGTGTAATCATTTTTAATGAATTACATGGATGCCATCAAATCATGAATTTTCATATTTTATTTAACGGATCATGATATAGGAAAACCTCTACCATTCTCACATATGTTGGATGCACGCCGGTGGACCGACTGTCATATGGACAACTAACTCGGTCAGCATCCGAGAAGACATGATAAGACGAGGGTCCCTGCCTGTAATTATCGATAAAGGCATAAAGTTTGGACCTAAAGTTTTGACGAATTAATAATCCATGATCAATAGTTCCTGTTAGGATGATTTGTTTTACAACAGACTAGTGGTTCTCTGAAAGCATGTGTGAACTGACACACTTTGTTAATAGCAAATGTGATGTCTGGTATGGATAATGTGACATATTAAAGTGCACCAATAAGCTGCCCGCTATTTTACTGACTCAGATATGAGAGGATTATTCCCAAGAGATAAGGTCTATGATGTGCTCATTGGAAAGGATACGAGTTACTATATGAGAGACCAACACGCTAAAGAACCTCTAAGATATGACTCCTTTGTGATAGAAGGACATTATGTCCTTTAGAAAATATTTTAACACCTAGAAAGTTATCAAGTTTTCCTAGATAATGCAAAGTCCGTCCCGAGCTGTTGTATAACTCTGTCGACTGCCGGATGATTGCTACCAGTTATAATGATGTCGTCAACATAAATGAGAATGTACATAAGGGTTTTCTTAGCCTTGTACGTGAACATGGAAGGATCGGTCTTTGAATCAGTATATCCCAATGTTTGAAGGGTCCGTGACAGACGGTGAAATCATGCCCACGAAGCTTGTCTAACTCCATATAATACTTTTTGTACGTATATACGCTGTTTCTTTAGCGCTATTTTTCTTTTGTGATATTAGAGCTTTAGGATTTTTATCTTCTTTTTCCTCTCCCCCTTTATAAAATCAGAGCGACTACCTCTTACCATTAATGCCTCTCTCTGTAATTTTATATCTCCCTCCACTATCATTAAGTTCAGTTCATTCAAATGATTAAATCCATCCCAAATACGTCATTGCATAGTCTAAGTATGAACAATAACTTTCACTATTGAAGCATGAATTATTTAAAAAGTACTATTAACGATAGCAAAACAATTGTATTTGCATCGTCCTTGCAAACTGAAAACGAGTACCAATAATGTCTTCGAATAATATGTCTATAGTAGATGGATGTAGAGTAATAGTACTTTTGAAGTATCTTCCAAAACCTAAACTGTAAATCTTAAATCCTACTAAGATATCGATTATAACACCTTGACGTGTGGTCATTATTCGTCTTGCATATTGAACATGAGTACCAATAGTGTCTTTAAATAAGTAACAAGTATAAGTGACCACTACATGTGGCGTGTTCTATGAAGCATCATCTTGTACTAATGAAGTATCATCCAAAATCTAAATTGTAAATCTTAAATCCTACAAAGATATCAATTATAACACCTTACCGTGTGTCCATTATTCATCTTGCAAACTGAAAATGAGTACCAATAGTGTCTTTGAATAAATATGTTTATAACAAACGGATGTAAAGTAACAAGTATGAGTGACCACTACTCGTGGCGTGTTCTATGAAGCATCATCCTGTACTAATGAAGTATCATCCAAAATCCAAACTGTAAATCTTAAATCCTACTAAACCATCTTTTATAACATCTTGTAATGTGGTCATTATTCATCATTCGTGAATGCATATGTACCGATGTCATGCCCTGTATCCATTCCGAATGAAACCATAAAGAATTATGCCTTCTTCCTGTATACTTCGATGTTGATGCCTTTTTTAGGGTTACGACCGATGTTGCATCTTCAGTTGCACACATATGGTGGTATTAGAAAACTTCCCAAAATCAACTTCCTTTAGATAGTGTTATGAATTTACATCAAGATAGATGGTAAATTCATTTTGACAATAAGTTTAATATATTTTTATTGTTAATAAAGATAATTTTAAACAAGAGTTGCTATAAAAGTTATGTTAAGGTAATAACTTTTTTATTAAATTGTATTGAATTAAACATATTACTTTGTAGACCAGCAACTTTTTTTATTGGATGTGATGACTTTACCATCTTGACCAATTTGTCTTGTTTCAATAAGAAAAATAATGATTTGAAGAACTTCCTTTATATTTCTTTAAACTAAATCATTAACATCTAAAAATAGATATGCTAAATAAATTGAGTTGTACAATAAAAATTACAAGATAATTGAAAGTTAGAAACACAAAGTATAGACAATGTTCGCATATGATTAAATTAATACACATCTTTCACCTACAACATTGTGTAATCTGTCGGTGAAGTTTTATGAGAAAAGTGGGCGATCTATCGGTGATTTAAAACATACAATCGACCGGATATTAAAAAAAACATAACATTTTCAGTTTTTACCAATGTTTTGGATTTTGGTGACTTGTTTATGATTACCATCAGA
Organism: Scalesia atractyloides; assembly: GCA_947069175.1. Taxonomy (NCBI): domain Eukaryota; kingdom Viridiplantae; phylum Streptophyta; class Magnoliopsida; order Asterales; family Asteraceae; genus Scalesia; species Scalesia atractyloides. The sequence continues at coordinate 97,087,589 of CAMTDV010000017.1, read as the reverse complement.
ACATGGTTGAAGTTAGTTTTTAATTGGTTTTTTTTATCTAAGATTTATACGTTGATGATTTGTTAATAAAAAAAATTGTTGTTACAAGAAATCAAATGTTTTATCCATGTTAGTATGCAAAAGTTATTGAACTTGTCATATCTATAGTGTAATCATTTTTAATGAATTACATGGATGCCATCAAATCATGAATTTTCATATTTTATTTAACGGATCATGATATAGGAAAACCTCTACCATTCTCACATATGTTGGATGCACGCCGGTGGACCGACTGTCATATGGACAACTAACTCGGTCAGCATCCGAGAAGACATGATAAGACGAGGGTCCCTGCCTGTAATTATCGATAAAGGCATAAAGTTTGGACCTAAAGTTTTGACGAATTAATAATCCATGATCAATAGTTCCTGTTAGGATGATTTGATTTACAACGGACTAGTGGTTCTCTGAAAGCATGTGTGAACTGACACACTTTGTTAATAGCAAATGTGATGTCTGGTATGGATAATGTGACATATTAAAGTGCACCAATAAGCTGCCCGCTATTTTACTGACTCAGATATGAGAGGATTGTTCCCAATAGATAAGGTCTATGATGTGCTCATTGGAAAGGATACGAGTTACTATATGAGAGACCAACACGCTAAAGAACCTCTAAGATATGACTCCTTTGTGATAGAAGGACATTATGTCCTTAAGAAAATATTTTAACACCTAGAAAGTTATCAAGTTTTCCTACATAATGCAAAGTCCGTCCCGAGATGTTGTATAACTCTGTCGACTGCCGGATGATTGCTACCAGTTATAATGATGTCGTCAACATAAATGAGAATGTACATAAGGGTTTTCTTAGCCTTGTACGTGAACATGGAAGGTCGGTCTTTGAATCAGTATATCCCAATGTTTGAAGGGTCCGTGACAAACGGTGAAATCATGCCCACGAAGCTTGTCTAACTCCATATAATACTTTTTGTACGTATATACGCTGTTTCTTTAGCGCATATTTTTCTTTTGTGATATTAGAGCTTTAGGATTTTTATCTTCTTTTTCCTCTCCCCCTTTATAAAATCGGAGCGACTACCTCTTACCATTAATGCCTCTCTCTGTAATTTTATATCTCCCTCCACTATCATTAAGTTCAGTTCATTCAAATGATTAAATCCATCCCAAATACGTCATTGCATAGTCGAAGTATGAATAATAACTTTTATTATTGAAGCTTGAATTATTTAAAAAGTACTATTAGCGATAGCAAAACAATTGTATTTGCATCATCCTTGCAAACTGAAAACGAGTACCAATAATGTCTTCGAATAATATGTCTATAGTAGATGGATGTAGAGTAATAGTACTTTTGAAGTATCATCCAAAACCTAAACTGTAAATCTTAAATCCTACTAAGATATCGATTATAACACCTTGACGTGTGGTCATTATTCGTCTTGCATATTGAACATGAGTACCAATAGTGCATATTGAACATGAGTACCAATTCGTCTTGCATAATAACATGTTTTTATGAGCGTGGTTGCATAACATTGGGTGTGAAAATAAACATGAAACATATAAACATCATGAATTTTGCATGTAACGCATAAACAATTAAAATTTAATCAACTATAGTATAGGCTCTAAGGGTCTAATAACCTATCATATATCCCTATAGTCACAAGCTCTGATACCAATCTGTCACACCCCGACCCGCAGCGGAATAAAAGTCGGGGCATAATTGGGTTATCACCAAAGCTCATGATATTTACTAAGATGTTTCATATTTATTAAATTCAAATTACAAACTTAAATATCCAAAAACAAAATTCATACAATTACAAAGTAAAATGAAACTATATATTTATTCCAAAGCATAAACTTGTTTATTCTTCTAGGCTATCCTAAGTGTTTCCTGTCTCGGCTGGATCACCTGTATCATGTGTAAAACGGGGGAGATTTTGGGTCAACAAAAGTTGGCGAGTGAACCTTGATAAAACATTTTAACTAATTTCTTGTTTTATTTATTAAAGAAAATTTGTGCATTAATCACATGTGAGCAAACATATATATGTAAACAATCACAAACCACTTTGGATGAGTATATGACATGAATGATGATTATTTGAGATCATGGCTCAATCAAACGGAGCCGATCTAATGAGGCTCCTGATGCTCAACCCGTATCCCACAGGGAACTGATGGGCCTAATGAAATGCGTGCACTGAAATGATAAATTTAATCTACATATAATTCACACAACAATCAATACATATTTGATCACGGATATGATGTATGCACAAGTGTTTAAATAAAATAAAAGAATAGTACGACACATGATACACCCCAAAACATGATTAAAACGGGGAATTGGTAGAGATTCACTCAAAGTGGATGCGTTTCTTGATGACGATGAATGCGCACGAATTTATGATTCAACCGACGAGGGAAAACTAACCTAAATAATAACGAAATGATTCGAAAATAAATAAATTTTATTTGAGATTAATATTTTTAATTAGTGCTCTTAATGAGATTTTTAGATTTATTTTTATGAGGTTAATGCAAATTTTCAACCTTCAAAATCTTTATTTTTAAGTATTTTTAAATAATTTTTCAATTTAATAAAAAAAATAAGAAAACAAAAATTAAAGAAAAGGGTTGACTTTGTTCAGGTCTGACTGGTCGGATAGCATGAATTTCAGGCGGCGAGTGAGGTTCGAACCCGTGACCTCCCGTATACGTGCACGCAGCTCTACCAACTGAGCTACGTGTCTAACCCGAAATATTCTCTTTTTTAATTATATATATATACTAACTAGCTTTAACCTTATTTAGTTTTTATTAAAAAGGTTTTAATATGGTCGAAACTGATTTCAGAACCCGGACTCGAACTCGGGATCCATGGTTCGAGTGCACACAGCCCAACCAGTTGGGCTGTGTGTCTAATCTGCTTAGATACTGGATTATATTCCTTTTATATATATACTGTGAATTGATCTGAATAAGTTTAAAAAGTGTTGGCTTTATTTCAGAAAATCGGAAACATGTGCGATTCGAACCCGGGACGTGTGTTTTGTATTTGCACACAGTCCACCGCTGGACTGTGTGTCTAACCCGGTTAAATACCCGTTTTTATTTATATTAAAACACTAACTCAAGTTCATCTTTTTCATCATTCGAAAATCCCGACAGTGATCCGGCTGAATGAACTGATTTAACAGTTTTGATTATTGTTTTGAGCAAATAAACTACCAATCAAGAGATAGATAGGAGGTTTAGATAATTATACCGTCTGGAGAACAACTGCGGTTTTCTGGTTAGAAATTCCGGCGATATTCCGGCGAGTGCGAAAGTCTCCGGCAACGTGCTTTGAAAGAATTAAAGTTTCAGGAAGAGAGTGCAGTTCTGAGCGAAAAAGTTTACAAGGAATCGAGTGGGTATTTATAAGATGGACAGGCTGATTGGTTTCGATTTGGAGACCAAAATTCATGGTCAAAGATTTCAATTCTCAAAAGAAACGGTTTTGACTCAATTGTGTGTTAAGCAACGGTTATAACTGATGTCGAATCAAGTTTACGTGTTTCGATCTTGGGAAAGTAGCCACATTTGCGGAGTTTCGGTTTTTCCGGCGATTTCGAGTTCTGGGCGCGCTGATTTACAGGTTTTGACTTTCGGTTTTACCATAAATGTTATTTGTTTAAGTATTTGAACACAAATAAGTGTGTGGTGGAGTGGTGTGATGTGTGTGTGTTTACGCGGTAGACCCGGGTTCGAGACCCGGCTACCCTGTTTTGTTCTCTTATTTAATTTTATTATTATTATTTATTATTTATGGTTTTAAACACTAAAATATTTATTAATTATGTATTATTTAAAATAACAGCACAATAAATACGCAACGAACTTATAACTGGTCATTTGATTATAAAACGAAGCGGGTTTCGAAACCCGTTTTACGACGAATGTTACAGTATCCCCTACTTTTAGAAATTTCGTCCTGAAATTTAAGCAGTAGTGGTGACCGGAAAAAGATGCGGGTATTTTTCGCGCATTGAGTCTTCACGTTCCCAAGTAAACTCGGGTCCTCGTTTTGACTCCCAACGTAGCCTGACAATTGGAATACGACTTCGCCTCAAACGCTTCTCTCCGAAATCCATGATTTCTACTGGTCTTTCAACGAAGTGCATCGATTCATCGACTTGAATGTCTTCTAGAGGAATATGGAGGTTTTCATCGGCAAGACACTTTTTCAAGTTTGATACGTGGAATGTGGGATGAATTCTGTTGAGCTCTTCTGGTAGGTCAAGCTTGTATGCTACAGGACCTACTCTTTCGAGTATCTTGTAAGGTCCTACGTAGCGTGGTGCTAGCTTGCCCTTCTGGCCAAAACGAACCACTCCCTTCCACGGTGATACTTTTAAAAGTACTTAATCACCAATGTCAAACTCCAAGGGCTTTCGTCGTTTGTCAGCATAACTCTTTTGACGACTTTGAGCCGCTAGAAGATTGTTTCGAATTTGAAGGATCTTGTCGGTTGTTTCTTGAATTAATTCTGGTCCGGTGATTTGCGCTTCCCCAATTTCGTGCCAACATACTGGAGATCGGCACTTACGACCATATAAAGCTTCGAAAGGAGCCATACCGATACTTGAATGATAGCTATTGTTGTACGAAAATTCAACTAATGGTAGGTGAGCGTCCCAGTTCCCTTTGAAGTCTATGACACATGCTCGAAGCATGTCTTCCAGGGTTTGGATGGTGCGTTCAGATTGACCATCAGTTTGAGGATGAAAAGCGGTACTGAGGTCTAATCGTGTACCCAAAGCGGTTTGTACGGCTCGCCATGTTCGTGAAGTGAAACGACCATCACGGTCTGAAATGATGCTTAATGGTACACCATGATGGCTTACGATCTCGCTGATGTAGATACGAGCTAACTTCTCGTTCTTGAAGTCCTCGCGAATCGGAATGAAGTGAGATGACTTTGTAAGACGATCGATTATTACCCATATGGTGTTATACCCATTGGAGGTGCGAGGTAACCCGGTAATGAAATCCATGGTTATGTTTTCCCACTTCCCTACAGGTATTTCGGGTTGGACTAGAAGTCCTGAAGGTCTTTGATGATCAGCTTTTACTTTGGAACAGGTAAGGCACTTGGAAACAAAAACAGCGATATCCTTTTTCATGCCAGGCCACCAGTAGGTGTATCGTAGGTCTTGATACATCTTGTCGGCTCCTAGGTGTACAGAGTATCGTGTTTTGTGCGCCTCATTCATGAGGAAATCACGAAGGTTATCGCGATCAGGAATCCATATACGGTTTAAATAGTATAGAATACCGTCGGATTTGGTTTCGATTTTGAGTTTAGCTCCACATGACAGCTCATCGCGTACATCATTTTCTGTTACAGAAACATGTTGAGCTGCCCGGATTCGATCTTTGATGTCGGTTATGATTTGCGAACATAGAAGACGAATGGAGTTCGCATAACCTTTTCGACTGAGCGCATCGGCCACCACGTTTGCCTTGCCAGGATGATACCGAATTTCACAGTCGTAGTCGTTGAAGAGTTCGACCCATCTTCGTTGCCTCATATTCAACTCCTTCTGGTTGAAGATATGTTGGAGACTCTTGTGGTCAGTGTATATTTCACACTTGGTACCGTAGAGGTAATGTCTCCATAGCGAACACAACGGCTCCAAGTTCCAGGTCGTGGGTGGTGTAATTCTTCTCGTGAACCTTGAGTTGCCTAGAGGCATAGGCTATCACTTTTCCTCTTTGCATCAATACACAGCCTAGCCCTTGCCCTGATGCGTCGCAATATACCACAAAGTCATCGCAACCCTCAGGGAGTGTGAGGATAGGTGCGTCACAAAGTTTTTTCTTTAGAGTTTGGAAGGCCTCCTCTTACTTAGGTCCCCATATGAAGGGTTTTCCTTTATGAGTCAAGGTCGTGAGTGGTACAGCAATACGAGAAAAATTGGCAATGAAGCGTCGATAGTAACCAGCCAAACCAAGAAATGACCTAACTTCGGTAGGGGTACGTGGTGCTTACCATTCCTGTACTGCCTTGATTTTTGAAGGATCGACATGAATTCCCTTATCATTGACGACATGTTCAAGGAATTGTACTTCTCCTAACCAGAATTCGCACTTTGAGAACTTAGCGTAAAGCTTTTCAGTCCTTAAGAGTGTAAGGATGAGTCGAAGGTGTCGCTCATGATCGGATTTAGACTTGGAGTAGATAAGGATGTCGTCGATGAAGACTATGACGAAACGGTCGAGGTAGGGTTTGCATACCCTATTCATTAAATCCATGAAGACAGCGGGGGCGTTGGTTAAACCGAAAGGCATGACCATGAACTCGTAATGACCATAACGAGTCCGGAAGGCGGTTTTTGGGATATCTTCTTCGTGCACTCTGAGCTGATGATAACCAGAACGAAGGTCAATTTTTGAAAAGCAGGTGGCGCCTTGAAGTTGGTCTAGGAGGTCATCAATGCGAGGCAGTGGATAGCGATTTTTAACCGTTAACTTGTTGAGTTCTCTATAATCAATGCACATGCGAAACGTTCCATCTTTCTTCTTCACAAAAAGAACAGGTGCACCCCAAGGCGATGAGCTAGGACGTATGAATCCTTTGTCAGTCAGCTCTTGCAGTTGACTGGCCAGCTCTTACATTTCGGATGGGGCTAACCTATAAGGAGATTTTGCGACTGGTGTAGCGCCAGGTACAAGATCGATGCGAAATTCGACTTCTCTCACAGGAGGAAGTCCTGAAATGTCGTCGGGAAAGACTTGTGGGAATTCCTTCACAATTGGGATATCTTCGAGTTTCCTCTCCTTGTTTCCCTTCTTGACGACGTGAGTTAGGAATGCGACATAGTTCTTGCGGAGATATCTTCGGGCTTGAAAGCAGGACATTAATTTGAGTCCTTTCGAATGGGTTTCCCCAAAAATACGTAGTGTCTGACCGTCTGCAAGAGGAATGCGAATGAATTTTTTGTGGCACACCACTTCAGCGTGATGCTGGCTGAGCCAGTCCATACCGATTATAATATCGAAACTTCCCAACTTCATAGGAATAAGGTCAATTGGAAAATCGTGATCGTTTAGGGTGAGAGTACAATTGCGTATAATAGAATTTAATGAAACGGGTTTTCCGTCAGCAACTTCCACCGTCAGAGATTCAACGAGATTAGCACGAGGTAGATCAAGGATAGATTCGAATTCTAAGGACACAAAGCTCTTATCCGCACCAGTATCGAATAATATGGATGCATAACTACCATTGATGAGAAACTACCGTTGACCACGTTGTTGTCAGCCCTGGCTTGGTTGGCATTGATATTTAAAGCTCTCCCTCTGGCAGGTGGGGGAGCTTGGTTAGCTTGGTTTACCGGGTTTGCGTCAGCTTGGGCATGGATGATGTTCACTAGGCGTGGACATGTGTTCCTGAAGTGGTTTGGGTCCCCACCGTTGAAACAAGCTCGCATGGGTTGCATCGTGGGGTAGTTGGGTTGGTAGTAAGGTTGGGCCGCGTGTTGTGAAGGTGGTAGAAGTAAGGCTTGTTGGGTTTGGCCCACTATCTGATTTTGGGTTTGGGTTGGGTTGATTGCGGTTCATTCGTTGAAGGGTACGGCAGGTTTGCATGGTGTGACCTGCACAGCCACAGCTTGTGCAATGTTGACAGGGGTTTTCGAGAGGGTGATGGTATTGACAGCGGTTGCACTTTGGGTGTGGGCCAGTGTATGGCTTTTTGAATGGTGCAGTGGAGGAGCAATTTGGGTGATTGGTGCAACAGTGATAGGAGGGTTGGTTTGAGTGACAACAAAATTCTTGCTATTTCGCTTCCTCTTACCAGCAAACTTCGAGGATGAGACGAGGTGGTTTGGAGTTGGGGTCTCAATGGGTGCTTTCTTCTTCTCATCTTTGAACTTGCCGTTTCGAATGCGATTTTCAGTGAGTTCTGTAGCTAACTCCACTGCGGCTTCAAGTGTTGCAGGCGAAGTGCTTAAAACCGAATCTTGAATTTTCGAGGGGAGGCCTCGAATGTAGTGTTCAACTAAGCGGTACAAGGGGGTGAACAAATTTGGGATCATCTGGTTCAACTCGAGAAATCTCTTATTATATGAAGTGTGGTCTCCTTCCTTTTGTTTCAGTGCGTGGAATTCGTCTTCCAGCTTTTTGATTTCGCTTCTTGGACAGAAGCGTCTTGTCATGAGTTCCCTTAACTCTTCCCATGTTAAGGCCATGGCATCTTCAACTCCTCGCTTACCCTTTTCCGTGTTCCACCAGGTAAGGGTTACCCCAAACAGTCTTCCAGTTGCGTAACGTACCTTACGGTCCTCGGGACAATCGCAATTGAGGAAAGTGTTTTCCATTTCTTCAAACCAGTGAAAGAGGGCAGTAACACCTTCGGTCCCTTCATATTTTGGGGGATCGCAGGATTTGAAGTGTTTGTAGGTGCACTTGGGGGTTTTGGAAGGAGGGTTGGCGACGCTCTGGTCTTCTTGGTTGGGAGGGTTGATGGGATTAGCGGTGACAGCTTGTTGAACTTGAAGCACGATGTCAGGAAGTACTGCGGCCATTTGTTTAGCAATTTGTGTGGCCAACCGTTCGCTTGACTTTCCTGACTTTCTACCTCCACGTAGTTGCCTAGCCGACATCTACAGGAACATATATAGTAAGATTGTGAGTTTAAGAATTTTCTAGGTGTCATGTGTCGTAAAAAGAATGAAAAACAACATAACTGCCAATAATTTAACTACATCCATAGGATGTCTTGGGTTTGCTCATGTTTGGTCCTCCAAATGTCCCCCATACCATTGCCTGTGTAGTCATGTGGGCCCCCATGACTATTGGGCTTGGTAGGATTCACATTGGTGTCGGCGGGTTAACACTCGCACCACCCGAATGAAAATCGTAAAATATGATTGCGAGATGTATGGTAGGAGGGTGTCCAGGTGTAGACACAATGACAGCTCAAAGTGGGGTTAGTCCACACGACGTTTGATATGGCATGCTTTGGCCTAATAGGTCCTTCGTACTCTCATCGTTAGTCCCCAGGTAGGCAAACTGGCCTTTATTTTGGATTTATACGAATGCCAAGCCTAGACAGTACGTTTCGACTACCGGTACTCGTACCCTTCCAGTTACTACATGCCCGTCATGAGAACTCACTTTGATGTGATTTGAAAAATACAAAAATCATTGCAAAATTCATGGAAATCGTGAGGTGTGTGCTCTCATAGATATGATATGTTATGAGGATATGATTTATGATGAGCATTGCATAATAACATGTATTTGTGAGCGTGGTTGCATAACATTGGGTGTGAAAATAAACATGAAACATATAAACATCATGAATTTTGCATGTAACGCATAAACAATTAAAATTTAATCAACTATAGTATAGGCTCTAAGGGTCTAATAACCTATCCTATATCCCTATAGTCACAAGCTCTGATACCAATCTGTCACACCCCGACCCGCAGCGGAATAAAAGTCGGGGCATAATTGGGTTATCACCAAAGCTCATGATATTTACTAAGATGTTTCATATTTATTAAATTCAAATTACAAACTTAAATATCCAAAAACAAAATTCATACAATTACAAAGTAAAATGAAACTATATATTTATTCCAAAGCATAAACTTGTTTATTCTTCTAGGCTATCCTAAGTGTTTCCTGTCTCGGCTGGATCACCTGTATCATGTGTAAAACGGGGGAGATTTTGGGTCAACAAAAGTTGGCGAGTGAACCTTGATAAAACATTTTAACTAATTTCTTGTTTTATTTATTAAAGAAAATTTGTGCATTAATCACATGTGAGCAAACATATATATGTAAACAATCACAAACCACTTTGGATGAGTATATGACATGAATGATGATATATTTGAGATCAAGGCTCAATCAAACGGAGCCGATCTAATGAGGCTCCTGATGCTCAACCCGTATCCCACAGGGAACTGATGGGCCTAATGAAATGCGTGCACTGAAATGATAAATTTAATCTACATATAATTCACACAACAATCAATACATATTTGATCACGGATATGATGTATGCACAAGTGTTTAAATAAAATAAAAGAATAGTACGACACATGATACACCCCAAAACATGATTAAAACGGGGAATTGGTAGAGATTCACTCAAAGTGGATGCGTTTCTTGATGACGATGAATGCGCACGAATTTATGATTCAACCGACGAGGGAAAACTAACCTAAATAATAACGAAATGATTCGAAAAATAAATAAATTTTATTTGAGATTAATATTTTTAATTAGTGCTCTTAATGAGATTTTTAGATTTATTTTTATGAGGTTAATGCAAATTTTCAACCTTCAAAATCTTTATTTTTAAGTATTTTTAAATAATTTTTCAATTTAATAAAAAAAATAAGAAAACAAAAATTAAAGAAAAGGGTTGACTTTGTCAGGTCTGACTGGTCGGATAGCATGAATTTCAGGCGGCGAGTGAGGTTCGAACCCGTGACCTCCCGTATACGTGCACGCAGCTCTACCAACTGAGCTACGTGTCTAACCCGAAATATTCTCTTTTTTAATTTATATATATACTAACTAGCTTTAACCTTATTTAGTTTTTATTAAAAAGGTTTTAATATGGTCGAAACTGATTTCAGAACCCGGACTCGAACTCGGGATCCATGGTTCGAGTGCACACAGCCCAACCAGTTGGGCTGTGTGTCTAATCTGCTTAGATACTGGATTATATTCCTTTTATATATATACTGTGAATTGATCTGAATAAGTTTAAAAAGTGTTGGCTTTATTTCAGAAAATCGGAAACATGTGCGATTCGAACCGGGACGTGTGTTTTGTATTTGCACACAGTCCACCGCTGGACTGTGTGTCTAACCCGGTTAAATACCCGTTTTTATTTATATTAAAACACTAACTCAACTTCATCTTTTTCATCATTCGAAAATCCCGACAGTGATCCCGGCTGAATGAACTGATTTAACAGTTTTGATTATTGTTTTGAGCAAATAAACTACCAATCAAGAGATAGCAAGGAGGTTTAGATAATTATACCGTCTGGAGAACAACTGCGGTTTTCTGGTTAGAAATTCCGGCGAGTGCGAAAGTCTCCGGCAACGTGTTTTGAAAGAATTAAAGTTTCAGGAAGAGAGTGCAGTTCTGAGCGAAAAAGTTTACAAGGAATCGAGTGGGTATTTATAAGATGGACAGGCTGATTGGTTTCGATTTGGAGACCAAAATTCACGGTCAAAGATTTCAATTCTCAAAAGAAACGGTTTTGACTCAATTGTGTGTTAAGCAACGGTTATAACCGATGTCGAATCAAGTTTACACGTTTCGATCTTGGGAAAGTAGCCACATTTGCGGAGTTTCGGTTTTTCCGGCGATTTCGAGTTCTGGGCGCGCTGATTTACAGGTTTTGACTTTCGGTTTTACCATAAATGTTATTTGTTTAAGTATTTGAACACAAATAAGTGTGTGGCGGAGTGGTGTGATGTGTGTGTGTTTACGCGGTAGACCCGGGTTCGAGACCCGGCTACCCTGTTTTGTTCTCTTATTTAATTTTATTATTATTATTTATTAATTATGGTTTTTAAACTCTAAAATATATTATTATGTATTATTTAAAATAACAGGCACAATAAATACGCAACGAACTTAAAACTGATCAATTGATTATAACGAAGCGGGTTTCGAAACCCGTTTTACGACGAATGTTACACATATGGTGGTATTAGAAAACTTCCCAAAATCAACTTCCTTTAGATAGTGTTATGAATTTACATCAAGATAGATGGTAAATTCATTTTGACAATAAGTTTAATATATTTTTATTGTTAATAAAGATAATTTTAAACAAGAGTTGCTATAAAAGTTATGTTAAGGTAATAACTTTTTTATTAAATTGTATTGAATTAAACATATTACTTTGTAGACCAGCAACTTTTTTTATTGGATGTGATGACTTTACCATCTTGACCAATTTGTCTTGTTTCAATAAGAAAAATAATGATTTTGAGAACTTCCGTTATATTTCTTTAAACTAAATCATTAACATCTAAAAATAGATATGCTAAATAAATTGAGTTGTACAATAAAAATTACAAGATAATTGAAAGTTAGAAACACAAAGTATAGACAATGTTCGCATATGATTAAATTAATACACATCTTTCACCTACAACATTGTGTAATCTGTCGGCGAAGTTTTATGAGAAAAGTGGGAGATCTATCGGTGATTTAAAACATACAATCGATCGGATATTATAAAAAACATAACATTTTCAGTTTTTACCAATGTTTTGGATTTTGGTGACTTGTCTATGATTACCATCAGAACATCGTTGAAGTTAGTTTTTAATTGGTTTTTTTATCTAAGATTTATATGTTGATGATTTGTTAATAAAAAAATTTTGTTGTTACAAGAAATCAAATGTTTTATCCATGTTAGTATGCAAAAGTTATTGAACTTGTCACATCTATAGTGTAATCATTTTTAATGAATTACATGGATGCCATCAAATCATGAATTGTCATATTTTATTTAACGGATTATGATATAGGAAAACCTCTACCATTCTCACATATGTTGGATGCACGCCAGTGGACCGACTATCATATGGACAACTAACTCGGTCAGCATCCGAGAAGACATGATAAGACGAGGGTCCCTGCCTGTAATTATCGATAAAGGCATAAAGTTTGGACCTAAAATTTTGGCAAATTCGTAATCCATGATCAATAGTTCCTGTTAGGAGGATTTGTTTTACAACGGACTAGTGGTTCTCTGAAAGCATGTGTGAACTGACACACTTTGTTAATAGCAAATGTGATGTCTGGTATGGATAATGTGACATATTAAAGTGCACCAATAAGCTGCCCGCTATTTAACTGACTCAGATATGAGAGGATTGTTCCCAAGAGATAAGGTCTATGATGTGCTCATTGGAAAGGATACGAGTTACTATATGAGAGACCAACACGCTAAAGAACCTCTAAGATATGACTCCTTTGTGATAGAAGGACATTATGTCCTTAAGAAAATATTTGAACACCTAGAAAGTTATCAAGTTTTCCTAGATAATGCAAAGTCCGTCCCGAGCTGTTGTATAACTCTGTCGACTGCCGGATGATTGCTACCAGTTATAATGATGTCGTCAACATAAATGAGAATGTACATAAGGGTTTTCTTAGCCTTGTACGTGAACATGGAAGGATCGGTCTTTGAATCAGTATATCCCAATGTTTGAAGGGTCCGTGACAGACGGTGAAATCATGCCCACGAAGCTTGTCTAACTCCATATAATACTTTATGGACCAAACAGACATGATCCAAATGTTTGGGATCAACAAAGCCTTGTGGCTATTTGAGATAGACTGTTTCTATGAGATCATCATATAATTGTTACGTTTGTAATGAATGGGATTGGGGTTACATTTACATCAATTGCATAATCTACCCTCTACTTTGTCTATTTAATCAATGATCTAATAAGTATTGGCCCAACAATAATAAAAACTATTGATTTTTTTTTCAAGTAACCAATAACACACGACATCATGCATAAGCAATAATACGCCCTGCAATCGTGCATCAAATATGGTACACAGGGGCACAACTTCTAGTGGGCGGGAGGGGGCGGCTGACCCGCCGAACTTTTTGCTCAGTAGTGGAGAGTATGTAGTTTTCGTATAGAAATTTTTGGGTATATACATTTTCGACTCCCCGGTTTTATAGAAATTTTTGGACATATACGTGTTCAACCGCGATCTCAAACTTCACCACTGATGGTACACAATGCCTGATACTACTACATCTTGCTTTAACACATCAAATACATTTCAAATCATTTTCCTACAAATATTTTTTTAAACATGATCCTTCGAGAATTTCAACACATTTTTCTACATATATGGTTACACAAAAGTTTTTATTACTATTCTAGTGAATGTGATGCTTTGTGATTGATTCCATATCTCCTATTTGAATATGATCCTTGGAGATTTTCAACACAAACTTATTGAAGATTCAACAAGACCTTTTGTGCGTATACAAACCGTGTGTTAACTAACGAAACTGTTTACGTGTTTAAATAGACTCACATTTAATTTTATTTTATTTACTAATAAATAAACTAGACACATTTGTTTTTCTATTCAAGTTTTAACTTTTTAGGGCGGTGTTTACTAGTGGAATTATTAATTAAATATTTAAATAAGAATATTAAAGATTTGCTACCTATATTGGAGTATCTTATATTTTATTCAATCTGTAGGTTGATTTATTCAATCTGTAGCTTGATAATTTCTTTCATAACTTAGTTTTCCATTGAGAGATTGCCACGTATGCATGCATATTCTATGGGCCTATGACACGCCACACATATATATATATATATATATATATATATATATATATAATAATACGAATACTTAATTATATGTTCACTTTTTTTTTCAAGATTAGTTAGTTGTTAGGTACACTATAATGGATGGTATGCTGTGTTTGTGTCAAGAATACTAATAACTTTAATTAAAATATAATTTGAGTTCGGGTGGAACTAAGTTATATTTTAGCAATCATGTTTTTGTTGAAAGGTAAATCTGAATCCAATAAATCTAAGAATTTTTTTTTTTGAATTGAACTCAGAATCTAATTAATCACAGGTCTTATCACATCTTAAAGATGTCATTAGGTTATAATGTCATGGACATTTGAGTAATCATATTGATTTATAAGATAGATTGCTTTATCACACTAAGGTAGTGTTACTGTTTGAGAGAATTAGAATGTTGATTTCACTTCTTATTTTGTTGGTTTCAACAAGAAAATGAATTAGAATTAAACAAAAACATAAGGAAGGAAATCTACATTCTAATTTTATCCAAATTTCATTCCATTTTACAAAACAATCACGCGCAAATTCTCATTCTAATTCCCTTACAATCCATAAAACGAACATTACCTAAAACTTCAGTAAAAATGTTAAAATATGTTTCTTAATAGGTCCTTTTGCCTTTACTTAATACTTTTAAATTGAAATTTGCAAATAATTAAACAAAAATTAGATAATAACATTAATCTTAATAATAATAATAGCAGTAATGTTTATATAACAAAAATACAAATAATAATCTATATTACTATATAAAGCTTTTCCTATGTACAACATAGTTAATTCCCATCAAATTTTAAGATGGCATAATGCCTAACTTTTTGTCATTTTCTTTCATTCATACTCATTTTCCCTTGACAGTGGCATTTTTGTCTAAATGAATTTATTTAGATTATTTACAAATAATAAAAATATAAGCTTATGGATAATAAACTCATCACATTCTTCAAGAACATATATTCAAAAATACATTCTGTTGTATTTGTGTATTTTGACTAAAGGACTAATCAGTGAACCAAAATTAATTAAATTTAAGATAAAATGTTTTTTCGTAATTTTAGAGAACTTATTTAAAAATTTAGATGTAAATTGTCGACTCCGTCGTAACATGTGGATTTCCCACTAAATTAAAAAATGTTGTAGTATACTATATAACGTTTGTCATAAGAGTTCCCCTGTTTATCATTAGGGTTTCCCGTGCATTGCAACCATGAAGCGCGAGTGCTTTTATATATACACACATAATATACAACTTTTTAAGGATTCATATTTAAATTATGTTCTCGGCCCATATTCTCAACTCCGCTGCAACGCGCGAGTTCCCGCTAGTATGGAATAATTATAACAATAATAATAAGAATGTGATCATTAATAATAAAAAAAATACTTATGATAAGATACTAATATTTATGATATCAATGTTATTATTATAGGGAAAGTAAATATGAGGCTGGACACATATAAGTTGGTATGCAAAACCTATCAAAACTATATCGTTTTTATTAAAAACCAATAAAATCTTTTTATTTTGGTATTTTATCTTCTTCAACCACTTATTCCACTAGTTTACCAATTGTTTATCATCTTTCTCCCAATCAGGGGCGGAGCTTAGTGGGAACTGGGAGTTGCACTCCCCCCTCCAATGTTTCGGTTAAAAGTGTAAAATTTTCAAATTTTCATCTGAAAATTTTAAGATCTCCCAATTATTTTGCCTAAATATTTGCCCTTCATCAAAAGGGGGAAAAAGACAAAAAAAAACTAAATTTTAACTGAAAAGTCTAACCAAATTTTGCTTTTAGATGAAAATGGCAACAAAATTGAAACCACAGAGACCCAGGTTCAAAAAGGTTTGAGTTTTGGACTAAAGTGATAAAAGTGGCCAAACCTCAGGGCCCATTTTAACAGTTTACTCCTTTATTTTATACATGACACAAAAAATGTAGTTTGAGACTTTACAAGCTTGATGATTCATATAGGACAAAATAGGCTTGGACTTAATAAACCAAAACTTTATTTCATTTTATGTTATATTGAAATCAATTTAATTTCTTGTATTTGACATCTAATTTGGTATGATTAAATACATCAATTTTAATAGTGTCATGTGTTATGAATAATTATCGTGCCCTTATGTGTTTCGCTATTGGTTAAGGTGTGACATTAAAAAGGTAATAATAGATGCGTTAATTGAATTTATCGTTTGACTTAATAATTCGGTCAACCGGATAATATATACCAAATGGCCTTTGGTCTGGCGGTATTCGGGTGTACAACGGCGCTTCTCCTATGAGGTCAAGAGCCAAGGTACATAGTGGACAATGAGGTAGATTCTAGGATTAGTATTAGATTGTTGTTTATAAAAAGATAGTATATAAAAATTAAGTTGAAATAAATGTCTGTGAAAACGTAGTTATGTATTAAGTTGCGTATATAAATCGTTTTATATAAGAATTACATAATGATTTGGGTAATATAGGTTTTGAATTATATTTTGATACATTGTTTATTTATATATTTCTGAAAAATAAAGTTCATACGAGCCAATATGACCGGACCTACTTGTTTTGACTCATTTTTTAAATCGTGTCTTGACTCTTGACCAATTAATATGCTCATCCAAATTTTCCACTCTAGGTTAATACCATGACCGTTTTCAAACGGCATTGCACAACACATTTCTAGAAAACTCACACTTCCTTACTCATTATTAAAACCAGTGAGATTCTCGATCGCTTCGTTGCGGGTTTTTGATCATTATTGGTCTAGTTTATTATAGTACTAGTACGAAACCGGCACTCGGCATAACAATCGTTGCCAATCGAACGTTTTTTACATCGATTGAAAACCCATAAAAACGAATACCCTACTAGTACTGGTGTTGTTTGGTCGGTATCGGTCCGTTACGATACAAAAAAAAAATACTTTATTGCGAATATTACTTTGTATTCGAAAAATTTTATACCTCCACGTTGAGAATTCTATAAAAACGAATACGGTACCGTTACCGATATTGGTTGGTCGGTATATGTTCGGTTTGTGATGATAAAAAAATCAACTATATATGACCCGTTAGAATATCGATGTTGTTTGATCGGTATATGTTCGGTTTATGATGATGAATAAAATCAACTATATATGACCCATTCGAATACTGATTTTGTTTGGTCGGTATATGTTCAGTTTGTGATTATAAAACAATCAACTATATATGACCCTTGCAAGTGTAACTTTTATCGAATCGTACAGAACAATAGGCACATGATGACGTTAGTAATAAAAAACTATAGCGGTACCGATGTTGTTCATTATCATTAATATTAAAAAGAGAAAATCATTAAAATTTAAAATTAAAGAAATATGTTTAAGGATAATTAAAAATAAATGTAATAATAATATATTATAATATTGAAATTCTAGATGTAAGACTTTTTTTATGAAAAGTAAATTCATTACGGACACGTCAAACCTCAAACTGGGGTAGCCAAACAGAACAAATAACGGAAACTACATATTGACAAATTTATACCAGTCTTCCCAGTTAATCTTTTTATAGATTTCGATCTACTGTTTAACCACAAAAATCCCACCGTCTTTATTTCACGGATGATCCTTTCGATTTTGATCATCCTGTTGTTAAACTTAGGCTCGTTCCTCGCTCTCCAAATGCTTCAGCTCTGATCCTGATAATCCCTTGAACACCCACTTTTTTATGACCGTTTATCCCAACCTGCTCGTGCGTTTCTAACAAATCTTCAACCGAGAATGCCAGAATATTAGGGATCTTGCACCACAGGATAATGATAGGCCATAGAACAGAGGCAGTGCAACATGAAGTCAACAAATGTTCCGGTGTTTCTTCACATTGACCACACATCACACAAGTCAAATCAACCACTCCAATATTCCTCATATTAACGCATCCATAGTAGCAATGCTATCCATCGTGGCTCTCCAAATAAATACATTACATTTACTTGGGAGGCACCTACACCAGTCAGGGTTGTAAGCAACGGTGTAGTTCATTCTGTTGTTCAGCAATCGTATAATCGCCCCCACACTAGTTCCATTATCTGCAGCCCATATCGAAATCCATTTGTCACGACAGTCTTTCAATTCAAGCCTATGAAGCAAACTGCACAACGCAATCAGCTCATCCATTTCTTAACCCGCACACAACGACCTTCTCCATTGCCATAAACACCTCGGACCTTCACTTCCTATTGCCACCCTCTCATAAACTTTACATTTCTTATTCAGATCTAGGCCAAATAGAACAGGGAATAAAGGGGTTCGTTGCTAATCCATGGATCAAGCTAAAATGAAGTGTCCTCCCCATCCCGACCTCTCCTTTAAAGAAATTCCTTAAAGGCGTGTTGTCAGTCTTTGTTTCGACAACACATTAACAATATTAATCCAGACACCACCCATGGATTTTCTAACCGGAAACATAACCCAGTTCGTTCTCGTCTTATGAAGAGCTTCGATAACCTTCAACCATAATTTATCCTTATCCATCTTAAAACGCCAAGCCCACTTAGCGAGAAGAGAAATGTTTATGTTTTCTAATTTACTGATTCCTAGCCCATCGCAATCCATTGGAAGAGAAACCCGGTCCTAAGCCACCCAATGAACCTTACTGGCCGACCCATCTCCTCCCCAAAGGGAGTTTTTTATTTCGCTTCCAGATCCTTAATATAGTAGAACCTTTATAATTTAATACTTGGTAAATTAATAACCTTGATAAAATTAATAATTTGTCCGGTCCCAACTTGGGACCAGTACAAAATAGACCTTAATCGATAAATCATAAGATAATAATTTTTTTTAAAATCCGATGTAAATATATTGGTCCCAGTGAAACTATAAATTAATAATTACTAAAATATTCCAAAATTCTAGGATTGTCTGGTAAAAAAATGAATCTATAGTCACTTGTTTTTTTTGTGAACTTCAAATCTATATTGAGTTCATCTTTAAATCTCCCCATTGCACTTAAGAGTTGAGGTACTATATTCTCGTATTGCAACATTCATTATTATCACTTGGATAATCCAACAATTCATTCACATCCATTTTGTGCTGATAATATAAGCCAACTCTTTAAATTAATAATTTATTAATTTATCGATATAATAATATCTCGCTAAATTAATAAAATATCCCGGTCCCAACATAATTAATTTATAGAGGTTTTACTGTAACTTGGACGAGTGTCTTATGAAGCGAAAAATAGTAGTTTGGCAAACTTTCAAGAACTGATTTAATTAACGTAATTCTCCCGCCAATCAATAACATTGACGCATTCCACCTGGAGAGTCTCGTCTCGAAGATATCATAAACCGGTCTCCAATTAGTAACCCGATTCATGTTGGCACCAACCAACAAACCGAGATACTTGAAGGGGAATTCCTCCGCTTGGCAACCAATAAGCTCGGCTATATCTTTTACTCCCACTCCAATCGCGTACAAATTGGACTTAGCAATA
This sequence comes from Scalesia atractyloides, assembly GCA_947069175.1. Classification (NCBI taxonomy): domain Eukaryota; kingdom Viridiplantae; phylum Streptophyta; class Magnoliopsida; order Asterales; family Asteraceae; genus Scalesia; species Scalesia atractyloides. The sequence continues at coordinate 97,067,693 of CAMTDV010000017.1, read as the reverse complement.
TTATTCTTGAGACCTGAACATATGTGAAACTCCCGAAGGATTCGAACCACGTTGCAAATATTGTTATTCGACCATTCCCCGATAATGATAGCGTCATCAGCATAGAAAAGATGAGACACCATCGGTCCGTTCATGGGTGTTTGAATAATTGTTACAAACCCATCTCCTTTCGCCTTTTCAATAATACAAAACAGTGTCTCCATAACTATAATGAAAAGGAAAGGAAAAACTAGATCGCCTTGTCTAATCCATTTCGAGCATTGAAATTTGAAAGTCGGAGATCCGTTGACCAGCACCGAAGATCTCGCCGACTATAAAATTCCTTTAATCCACGTACACCATATCACCGGAAAACCCATTTAAGAAATAATCGATAACAAAAAATTCCAATTAACGTTATCATAAGCCTTCTCGGAGTCAATTTTGAGAGAAAAAACCGCCTTTTTCTTCTACTTCTTACCCCATATGTACATTTCGTTGACCAAGAGGGGACCGTCAAGAATATATTTCCTTTCATGAACGCAGATTGAGACTCAGACACGACTGATCCAATAACACCTTTAAGACGGTTCGCAAGCACCTTCAACACCACCTTACTAAGAATCCTGATAACTTGATCGACCGATAACTTTTAAGCTCCACCGGGTCCTTAATCATGGGAATAAAGTGATAAACGAAGAACTACACCCTATAGTAAAAACCCCATTCACGAAAAAATTATCTAAAATATTCTTGAAATCTAACTAAAAAAATGTGCAAAAAAGTTTTAATGAAATTCATATTCATATCGTTAGGCCTAGGGGCCTTGTCGTCCCAACACTCCTTTATCGCTAAATTTAATTCAGCTACTATTCATGTTTGCTCGTCAACAATATATATAAATATATATATATATATATATATATATATATAAATAGCATAGAGTATAACTTAGGATCCTAATGAGATATATATTTCTAGAAGAAGTAAGAAAGTAAACCACAATTCTAGACAATCAATTCCTTGAAGGAAAAAACACATGGAATGACCCTATATAATTTTATATTTCTGGATTTGGGTGCACACTGTAAGATTACATTAGAAAAGTAGTTGATTTTGCTTATTCTGAGGTATTTTACTAAAAAATACCTGGATATATGTTTGTCATTTGTATTAAAAACTTTGAATGTAACTTTTTCAGTAAAATACCTGAGAATCAGCAAAATCAACTACTTTTCTAACGTAATCTTACAATGTGCACCCAAATCCAGAAATATAGAATTATATAGGGTCATTCCATGTGGTTTTTCCTTCAAGGAATTGATTGTCTAGAATTATGGTTTACTTTCTTACTTCTTCTAGTAAATATATATCCCATCAGTATCCTAAGTTATACCCTATGCTATCATATATATATATATAATATATATATATATATATATATATATATAGAGGATCAAGGAAAAACTCATCCGAGTTGTGAGAACTTAGAGAACTCGATCTTTCCGTGCGAGTTTCCCTCATTTTTTTCACACCCATAGATTAAAATGTTAGAAACGATTGCCGTAAAAAAATAAACAAAAAAAATCGTAGTGGTGTTTTTCGGCCCTTTACAGTAAAAAGGTGATGACATAAGCATGATATCACTTTTACAGCATTTACCGGCTACCGTAAATAAAAAAAATACGTTTTTTCTGTTGGAAAAGTTAATTTTTTTAGGATTTTTGGTAAAAAAAAATTGGAAAAAGATATATATTATATATATATATATATATATTTATAGTAGGGTTTAAGAGTGAACAAGGGTTAAATTGTGAACAATTCATTTGTTAGATGATTAAAGATATGGATGATGGTAAACTTGTAATTAATTTAAAAAAACAATAGAGAAAAGAGGTGCATGGGGGTATTTGTGTAATTGTGCACTGAAACTAATTTTGGGAACCCGAAGAATATGAAGAGGTTTTGTTAAAAAATTTCAAGAATTTCTCCTCAAATATCGCTATTCTCTGTTGATTATATTGTTTCAAAATATCTCTTTAGATACCAACAGACATTTCTTCTTAAAATCCCTCTATTCGTCGACGGCGATTAGGGTTAACAATAGCCGCTGCATTCCTACCAGAAAAAAGAAGCAAGAGTTGAAGTAGTTGTAAGTTTATTTGCAGTTCTTAATTACTTTTGTGTATGTATTGTTCTTGGTTACTTTATCTTTATATTGAAGTTAGTGTTTTTTACACCGATGCATGAATCGTATTGTTAATATTATTTTGGTTTAGTAATCGAAGGATATTGGTATTATGGTTCCTTGATTGTAGTGTTTTTTTATTACACTTTATGTGTATAATGTAAAATTGCCTGATGAACATTTGTGTTTAACGGGTGGTGTAGATGGGTTCAACATTCGAAGATGTACACCAGTGTATTTATTATATGTGTGTGTATAAATTGGCTGTCAAAAACCGATGTACACTGGTGAATATTACTAGTGTACATAGGTGAATAGTTAAAGTGCACTCATGTATTTTGGTTACCTATGAACTATACACTTGTCTATACCCGTCAATTATGCGGGAATAAACGGTGTGTACTCATAGTTGTACACAGTTGTATTTTGGTCAATATGGTTTAGGTGAGTGTTTCGTAATATTTAAGTAGTTGAAACCTTTTTAGGATATAGGTTACTAAAACACTAACGTATTGTTAGTAATATATTATCGTGATTACGGTACTTAATTGTGTACTCATTTAAGTTAACTGAAAAACAGGTGTCCAAATGGAAAAATGTAAAACTAGTGGAAAACTGGCAGTTTACTGATGGAGACAAGGATTCTGGTGATAAAGGTAAAAACATGGTATCTAGTACGTTTTAAAACGATCGTATGTTTCTTTTGTTATTTTTTAGGCTAATCTATAATTTATTATTGTAAGATGTACGTGTGGAAAACGAAATAGTTCGGGAAAACAGTCGGAAAAGGAAAGCACATGCTTCTGCTAATAAAGCAGCGGTGAATGCGGTGCGTGCACCGTTTTCAGATAAGTCGGAAGGTTGTCATTTTTTAATATTGTAGTTTTTGGTTAAATAATAGTTATGTCTTCGCAGTTTGTCATTTGTAGTGCTTTAATATATTTTTTTTGTGTGTTGGATAGTAAATGCTTCAGAGTGCACGAATGATGCAAAGCAAAAGTGTCTAGTGGTAAGAAACAGAAGCAAAAAGACAACTTGCGAAAGAAAGATGACAATTCTAATAACTCGGGATATGTGAAACCCGATGTCATTATCGAAGAAGATGTTAACGGAGGTAATTCCTGTAGTGTAAATTTTATTAAAATATATAAAATATCTTGAAGGATGTTGTGTACTTACTTTCAGCATATTGAATTTAAAAGCAGATTTTGAGGAAGATTGCGATATGCATGTGGTCGAACAAATTTTCAAGTTCAAGAAAAGAAAACCAAAACGATCGAACAAAAAACAGAAAGGGAAAGCAAAGAAAGTTGCTAAGGAATTTGTTAATAAGGATTTACCGGGTATCAGGACCCATACGTCTCCAAATAAACTTTTTGAAGCAGTTGGGTTGTTCCAGAGGTGGAAGCGAAACATCGTTCGAAATATGGGACTAGGCAAGTTTCTTAAGCTAAAAGTATCTGACATAACGGCACCCCTAGCGTATTTTGTAGTAGAAAGGCTGGATACGGAGAAGATGGAAATAAACTTAGGGGACTGGCATATCGCAATCACGAAAGTGAGTATTCAGAAAATATTTGGAGTACCGTTGGTGGGAATTAGGGTAGTGAAGGATACAAAAGGGTGTAGTGAATCGGAAAAAGTGGTTGCTAATTGGAAAAAAGGTATCCTAGGGCAACTATAAGTTTCAAAAACATTGTCGAAAAGATTAGATCAGATTCTTATGATGATAAAGAGATGTTCAAATTACACTTTGCTATGCTTTTCATAGCTACAATGATTGTAAGTACGAAAACCGTAACGCAATGTGCACGATGCTGGAATGCTTTTGTCTGACCAAGGAATTTAAAGACCATGACTGGTGTCAATTGTTTTTAGACACTATAAGGGTTTGTAAAAGCGACTGGGACAGAACTGACCCCGAGTGCTATTTTCGTGGCCCGCTAACCTTGTTGGTGGTAAGATTATTTTCTTGAATAATTTGAATTTCAAATTTGGTAAGCATTGTCTAAATTATTACCATATTCAGTTATGTATATTTTTTTAAATTTGATTTTATAAATACGTTTATTTATGGCGGATTTGTAAATCAATTTCAGTTATTCTTTAATTTGTAATTATCATTTGTTAACTTCTTAATTTAAGACCAATCATATTATAATTTTACGAACATTTAATTTTACAACATAGATTAATAACTAATCAAGTTATTAATTTATAGAAAACTCATTTTATATTTTTATTGAACAATTTAGAAATTTGGTAAGCATTTCTTATTTTGTACGGTATGAAAATCTTTTTAATAAAATACATAATTAATTAGTATATTACGATTTCAAATTTGAATTTAACTGCTCTATCCTTAATTATATATTTGAATATTTTATTTTTAATCAAATCATTAAAACTATTTCACTATCTTATATATTTATATTTTACTCATATATTGTAGGTGTTGAATTCTGAGGGATTCTAAAAAAAATCAGAATCATTTGGTGTTCTTATGTCGGAATTTCAATCTATTCTCCTGAATTTTCTAAGGTTATATCAAATGTTTTTTGATTTTTTATAGTTTTTATTACCAGTTTTTAAAACTATGTTTATGTATTTGTTTGTAGGATGTTGTGTCTTATACCGAAGACAATTCAACGCCTAAATATAATGTTATTCAAAGTAATCAGAAATCATCATTTTCTCTGGTGAGTTAAGCGTAACCTTTGTGAATTCTATTAGGTAGACGAAGATGCTGATGTTTGCTTTGATTTTGTTTTTGTTGTTGCTTTGTAAATCCTATTTATCAATGCATGTGTGATGTGGTTGATGTTCAAAGAGAATCTACAATTTTAATATAAAGTATATTAATTCTTTTGGTGTTTATTTACTTTTATATGTTAATCGAAGCTATTAATCTTTTGTTTTTTTGTTAAATTCTAATCATTAAAACTCGATTTATATGATACATGATTCTTTTCACTTCGACTCTTCAATCTTAATAAAAGGTATGATTTTCTTTCGATTAATTTCATGTTTTGTTGTTAACATTGTATTAATTATGTATTTTTTTCCCGGTTAGCATCACTTCTTTAGATATATGTTCACCCGCATCCTGTTCATCACCAAAAAACTTCATCATTGATTCAGGTATCTTTTTATCTATTTTGTATATGTTCTTTCTTTGATGTGTTATATTAACGTTCAAGATCCACTCAATTTTTTGAAATATTTGAAGTTTTTGGTATTTACTTTAAAAATAGATTTGAAGATGATGGTATTTGATAAAATTTTATGTTGTCTATTAGTATTTAGTATTAAACAAATTTTTTATTTGGATTATATATAGTTTGTTATCTATATGTAAACAATTATATTTTTAAGCTTTATAATAGTGATAATAACAATATTTATGTCTTAGATTTTCCAAATTTTTATCTATATTTGTAAATGATTATTGTATGTTATAATTAGATTTTCTATTTTGTAAAATATTAGTGTATATTTATTGCATTAACTAAATAATTACCATGTTAAGTTATTTATATTTTTTAAATTTTAAAATTTGAATTATGTTTATTTATGGACGATTTAATTTGTCATTATTATCCATTAACTTCCTCATTTAATAACTTTATAACCGAAACTTATTTTATTTATTTATTATAGAATATAAAAGATTTAATTATGAAGGTATGTAATTATGGAATAAATTAAGACCAATCAGGTTATTATTTACTAACTTATAATTTTAAAGCATAGATTATTCTATTGAATATTTGTATTTTAAATTTGTTAAGCACTGTCTAAATTATTACCTTATTCAGTCATATATACTTTTTAAATTTTGAAATATGTTTATTTATTGCCGAATCTAAATCAATTTCAATTATTCTTTAATTTGTAATTATCATTTCTTAACTTCTTAATTTAAGAACAATGCGAGTATTATTTTACTAACTTTTCATTTTACAACATAGATTAATAAGTAATCAAGTTATTAATTTATATAAAACTCATTTTATTTTTTATTGAATAATTAGTATATTACGATTTCAAATTCGAATTTAAATTCTCTTTCCTTAATTAAATATTTGAATATGTTATTTTTTTAATCAAACCATTAAAACTATTTCAATATCTTATATATTTATATTTTACTCATACATTGTAGGTGTTGAATTTTGGAGAAATTCTCAAACGATATCAGAATCACTTGATGCTCCTTTGTCGAAATTTCAATCTATTCCTCCTAAATTTTTCTAAGGTAATATCAAATGTTTTTTTTTATTTTTTTATAGTTTTGATTACCATTTTTTTACAACTATCCTTATGTATTTGTTTTGATTACCATTTTTTTAAAGACTACTATTTTTTACCTTTATCTGAATAAAACCTTAACATGTAAATATATATTTTTTATACTATCGTTTTTATTCCTTTTCTCATTCAGTGTTGTTTTTTAATATATGTATCGTCAAGTAATATCAAAATCAATAAAAACTGGTTTTTTAATATATGTATCGTCAAGTAATATCAAAATCAATAAAAACTGGTTGCGCCCCTGAATAAAAACTTATAAACAGGTAAACTCTTATAATTTAAGTAATTTAATTGAAGAACCATTTGTTGATATTAACATTTTGAACACGAGAAATACACTTGCTGTTAGGGAATATGTTGAAGATCTCTAAGTTCATTACACAAGCATTGATGTAATCTTTTTAATTAAAAATGTATGGTTTTTTATATAATTAGACGGAATCACATGATTTGATCATTGAATTGCAAAGTTATAGCATGGTTTCAGTAGACAAGGATGTGAGTTTTTATTTCATGGACTAAAGGTAGCAGTACTTTCTATTTTAGTAGTTATTGGCTATAGAGATAAGAAATTGTTCTCGTCTCACATTATCTATAGAAACCAATTACTGGTCCAAACTTTTTTTTTCAATTTGAAATGATGTTTAATATCTATATATCCAAACTATATAATGCTGAAATTTTATATAAACTATGGTTTGGTTTGCGACCCAACCGGTTCGAAAGAGGAAGGGGTCATTTGATAGGCCTGCCTTTGGTTTGTTAGTATTAGTTTTTCAAATTTCTAGCTAGAATATATATATATATGCTTGGCCTGCCTTTTGATGTTATTTAATGTTTGTCTTTTAATTTGCAGATCTATAGTGATGGTCGTAGCCAGAAATTTTAGATGGCTATGAGAAAGAGTAACTGATGTTTGTTTTGAGACACTTTAATTCTTAATAAAAGTAAAAAAAATATAATGTTAATTTTATACTTCAATGCAATTTAACTATATTTCGCTTTGTCAATAAGTAATTTATGTAATATGTAACTTTTGTATTTATATTATTTATACACTTTGTGATAATGTAGATTAAATTTTCCAACCCGCGAAGTTCACGGGTGATAACCTAGTATATATATATATATATATATATATATATATATATATATATATTCATCAAAATAATTAATGGTGACTGAATTCTGCGTCGAAAGGCCACGACAATCACGGGGAGAGATGCACGAGTTAAAAAGGCGTTTACGTTTGTGTTTTAGTCAAAAAGCCAGAATATTTATTTGTTACATATGCTAGTTTAATAATATTAATAATACTAATAATAGTTCCACAAAATATTATAATAGAAAGTTAGAAACAAACATTCTAACAGTTGCAGCTGGTTTTTATGCAGACGGTTTTAGAGTTGCCTGTTTCCAATTCTTTTCGGTGGTCGATTGCCGCCATACATAAATATATAAAAGAATATGTATGTATGTAATACTATTTTTATATGTATATTATACGTATTTTACGATATGTTGTATCGTATAACTTATATAGTTTAGACAACGATGCGACGTTTATAATGTGACATTCGACCGTAGCTCGTGATGTATTTGAGAAATGACAAGTCTAGACATAGTTTCTTAACCTTTGTATTAAAAATATTAGATTTCAAGTATAGGGAAAGAATAAATATATAACTATAAAAAGATTTTTTTTAAGAATGATTGATCATAAATAGGTAAAAAAAACGTCACTCAGTTTTAAATTGATATATTATGGCCAAGTTTCTTACAACATGACACTGCTATACATCTATACCTTGTGTTTGAATTGTTTTCAAAAGAATCAGAAAAAAAGGTAATAAAATAATCAGGAGCATTTTGTGAAATATAAATATAGTTTTAATCTAGAAAATTAAAACGCATGAAAAAAAGAGTTCAATTTATACAATTAAGTCATAGCAACAAACCATTTTATACTTGATCAAAGAATATGTGCTTGCCTAACCAAGGACAAAACATAAAGTTAATACTAGTTTGAAATTAAAATGAACCTGATTATTTAAACGTGTTTGTGGGATCGACCTGACCTAAACTGGACTTATTTAGACTAAACATAAACTAGAGAACTTTGTGTCATGCAAAGCCGACTTAACCTTTTTGGAGGGTCTAAAGTGGATTCTAAACTTGAGCTTTCTTTCGTCGAAAAAGAAAATTCATAGAATTCTAAAACGTGAGAATATGATAATACATATTTTACTTTTAAACAAAGCAAATACAATGTACTTGAATGCAATAAATTCTTAGGCTTCTAACACACAGAAATTAATAGCCAAGCTACCCCTATGTCATGTAAAAAAATTCAGTTTTTCACACCCTTTACTATAGATCTATATTTCTTTAAAACAAAGCAAATTAAATGTAATTTTTTTAACGGTGAACTTCATGTATAAGGTTATCACACTCTTCAAATTGGAGAGCTTTATATTCCCCAACTTTGATCAGGCTATGTTGTCTTAACCGGGCTTACGCTGGCTTCAAAGTTTGGCTTTTTTGGGCGTTCCCCCTGGGAAACCCTACCGTCGGCTGCCACTTGACAGTCGTTATGTCACCACATGAGCAGAACTCTCTGGTGTAACACACAGTGGGACGAAAACCCGGTTGGGCTCGGAATTGAACTAACAACCTCACAAAAGGCCTAGTCCAAATCCTTCATTGTCTATATTCACTTCAATATGACACAAGTGGGAATTGAATTTGAGTCTTCATTAAAAAACCCAAGCCTCCTACCACTAGACCACATGTGGAGGAACCAAATACAATGTACTTGGATTCAATGCGTGGCTAATACTTTCCTTTGATTTAGCCTAACTTTCTTACTTAAAAGAACTAATTTTGGGTAATTAAAACTCACAAAAATCAAAGTATAGGAATCATTTGGGCCTCCATGGTTGACCCTACTAAAAAGATTTGGAATATGATAGAAAGAATCTTTAAGAATTTCTTCGAGATTGAAAACTTAAGAGGTTCGAATGATCATGTGACTGAATCAAGACAAAGAATCATATTCTTCATTTGCTATCATTTTCTAAAGTTTTTCCCAACTTATTAACTTGATTTTACCTTTTAAACTTCCTAACTTTGAATTCGATCAACATTCCTTTCCACCCAACTTATGCCTAGCCTCTCGTCAACAAAGTATATTTAAATGGCGTGGTATGGTTGAAACGTGCTACACACGACTTATAAAATTGTAAAAATGATTATAAAATACTATGTTTTTTATAATTTACGGTTTTTTTTAAACTAACATGGATTAAATAACTAGTTATGGAAATATATGTGGTTGGTTTAATCATCAATTAACAATAAGTAGATTTATTGGATTTCCTTCTTAATTGGTGTATAGACATTATAACCTAGTGGAAATGGATATGATCGGGTGATTCCGCTGGTGGCACGATGATACTCTAGTGGTTTATCAGTGGCCCAAATTTGGCGTTCAAAACAAAAAATCTTAAAGAAAATGTTGGTTGTCAATAAGGAAATTACTATTTTGAATTAGTAGCAAAGCAAAGAATTTGATTTATCAAGGTCAGTTTATGTATATGTGGGGTGAGTTGGGATACTATTTGTATGTTACATGTAAATAGCAAGTATTGATCAACACTAAATAATACTAGAAAAAAATGTTTTTATGTCATTTATAACCTCACACCAAGACGTGATAGGCCTCTTACGAGTTTAATTTGGGAAAGAAACAAAAACAATAGATTTTGCATGGCGACCCTTCAATGATTTGATTTTATATGGTCATCCAGTCAAAGTAAACTATGGGCCTATGAGATCTCAACATCATTGTCCATAATTAAAATTAAAAATAAATAACAAGGACATATTAGTTTGACAATAGTTTATAATAATTGCAAATCAAATTCTAATTAAACTTATTAATTAATTATATTATATTATATTATATTATATTATATTATATTATATTATATTATATTATATTATATTATATTATATTATATTATATTATATTATATTATATTATATTATATTATATTATATTATATTATATTATATTATATTATATTATATATTATATTTATATTTATATTTATATTTATATTTATATTTATATTATATTATATTATAAATTTATGAATAGTATTCTATTACATTATAACTATAAATGGTGTAATTTATGAATAGTATCCATATTATATTATATTATATTATATATTGTAGTATACTATATTATATTATATATATTATATTATATATTATATATTATATTATATATAAACTTATGAATAGTATTCTATTACATTATAACTATAAATCGTGTAGATTTATGAATAGTATCCATACTTTAGTTTTTTTCTTAATTTTTAATATTAATTAGCGGGATTTGTCCGCGCTATGCGAGGGAAGTTATCCGTATGGTTTGATTCGTTACGCAGGGGATTCGAGGTGTCACGATTCGTATCGGTATATGACATGCACTCGTTTAAAGTCATGATATGTTCGTACACCTTTTAGATTAAGAACAAATACCGGTAGTTCATCACAATACTGTTTTGAATATAACTTTATGACTATAAATGGTGTAGATTTATGAATAGTATCCATATTATAATTATATTATATTAATTATATTATATTATATTATATTATATTATATATATTATATTATAGTATATATATTATATTATATAATTATATTATATATTATTATATTATATATAATTTATGAATAGTATTCTATTACATTATAACTATAAATGGTGTAGATTTATGAATAGTATCCATACTTTAGTTTTTTTCTTAATTTTTAATATTAATTAGCGGGATTTGCCCGCGCTATGCGAGAGGAAGTTGTCCGTATGGTTTGATTCGTTACGCAGGGGATTCGAGGTGGTCACGATTCGTATCGGTATATGACATGCACTCGGTTTAAAGTCATGATATGTTCGTACACCTTTTAGATTAAGAACAAATACCGGTAGTTCATCACAATACTGTTTTGAATATAACTTTTTTTTTTCAAAAATTTATACAACGGTGAAAAAAATATATTAAACATAGTCATAAATTGTGTAGATTTATGAATAGTATCCATACTTTAGTTTTTTTCTTAATTTTAATATTAATTAGCGGGATTTGCCCGCGCTATGCGAGAGGAAGTTATCCGTATGGTTTGATTCGTTACGCAGGGGATTCGAGGTGGTCACGATTCGTATCGGTATATGACATGCACTCGGTTTAAAGTCATGATATGTTCGTACAACCTTTTAGATTAAGAACAAATACCGGTAGTTCATCACAATACTGTTTTGAATATAACTTTTTTTTTTCAAAAAATTTATACAACGGTGAAAAAATATATTAAACATAGTCATGTATTCAACTTTACAAAAAAGACGATGAACGCTAGTTATTGAAGGAAAATCAAATTAAATAAAAACCGATTGGGTGAAAGGTGTAGTTTTAAAGTATATACCAATATTGGATCCTATAAACCGATATCGGTATTGACCTTGTCAATATTTGTTTTATCCAACACGGTACTGTCATGACACCGACACTTGATCAAACCGTTGATACCGAAAAAAGACTCGATTTCGAACACAACTTGTATTCAACAAAATTCATAAATCAATCACAACTACATATTTAGTTTTTTAAGCTAACGAAGACAAGTCATCGAATAAAATATAAATTAGTAGAAAAAATGGCTTGAAAACATATATGATACATAATACAGTGGTAAAATAGATTGAAAAATAAACTATCATATAACAATTCAAATATTATTAGAAAGAGAAAGAATTAAATATTATTCAAAAATCAAGTATTATTAAAAATAGGTTATCCTAAGTTGAAAATCATATGTATAACTAGAAAAATACCTCGCGCGTTGCGACGGTATGTTACGTTGTAAATTAATTTCGAGTAAACCATCAACATATAGGTAAAAACACATGTGGCGGTATATTGGCAAATCACAAAAAGTTACGTCATAAAATAAACTCGAGTAAAACCATTAAGATGTGTATAGAAACACATGCGACGGTATATTCTCCAATCACGAAAAGGTTATGTCATGATTTAATCTCGAGTAACGTCGTAGCCTATCCAAGTTTATTACAGTTGATTTATAAATTAAATAAAAGAACCAGATAAAACTATAACTATTCTTAAACTAAAAGAAGTATAGAATAAATAAAATACAATTTATTTAACATATCTAATAAAAACATGGGGAAAAAGATTTGAGATAAAATTTATAATTATTTATATTACCTATTTGGTTTATAAAAATAAAATAAAAAATGTCTAGATTTCATGTGGCTAAATTGAGAAAAATAAAACTTGTAGTAACCAAAACAAAAAGCAAACAAATTGATTGTAGTTGTCATGATATAATTTAATATATTAAGTTTTAATTTTAAATTAGAAAAACAATGAAACTAAAAGAGGGATTATTATAAAAATCTAAAACCCACAAAAAGTTGTTAAAAACTAATATATCAAAGTTTCTTTGTAGCTAGCAAACCTATAGAAAGTTGTTGTGGCCAAAAACAAAATTAACAAAACTTCTTTGTAGCTAAACATTATGTGATTTAATATAGTACTAAGATTTCCCCAACGCGCGTTGCGGTGGGGAATTCACGTACGAACTAAACGATAAAGACCGATATGAAGGTGCCAAATAGAAATGCGTAAAAAACTAAAATTGAAATAAAATGTAACAAATGGAAGAAAAAATTGTGATATGGTACCTATGACGTGGTGTTGCAACCCGAACAAAGGAACAAAAAAAATGGTGGCGGTGATGTGATTTATAGTTTTATAAAACTATAAAACTATTGGGTTAAAAACGTATTTTATTATAACGTGTAGGGCTAATTTAAAAATTTTAAAAAGAAGAAAAAAAATGTAGCCACTAAAAGTGTAAGAACCAAAACCTTAATGATCAAAATATAAAAACAAAACAAAAAACACTTAAAAGGGTAAATTATGAAACTAATAAAGAATTGTGGTAAAAACATAAAAGTAAAAAAAAAGGTATTGTAGTTTTCATGATGTTATTTAATATATATAATAATATAATTAATATTTACACCCTCTCAACTTTTTAAAAAATATAAAATATTTTTTTGATCCCCGTTTATAAAGTTTCAATTTTACCCCGTGCTTTCATTCTTTAATGAAAAAAACATAATTTTCTTGTGTGCTTAATTTGATCCCCGTTGTATACGAACTGAACAAACACGAACCAAGCCTTGTTCGTATTCGTTCATTAAGGAATGAGTATGTTCATTAAGAGTTCACGAACGCCTACCTAACGAAAGTGCTTGTTTGTGTTCGTTCATTTAGAAAATGAACGTGTAATGAATTGTTTACAAACACATTTATCAAACACATATGAACTTAAAGAAATGTTCATGAACAAACAACTTTTATGAACACAAATGGATACACACGATAAAATCTGCATTTTTCATCACAAAGATTACGAAAAAAAACGACCAAAAAATAAATAAGCGCTTAACATAATTATCCGAACACAGTTGACATAATTATCATAAACATGATTAACACAAAATTAAGAAGTTAGTCATGCTCTACCAAAAACTGAAATTGAAATGGTCAAATGAGATATTCTAGGAACACAAATGAACATAAACGAGCGAACTTAAATGAACACATTACCGAATGATTAGGAACATAAACGAACGAACGCAACCTCTATTCATGTTTGTTCCTTTAACTTACCAAGCGAAATTTCTTATTCGTGTTCATTCATTTATTAAACAAACGAACATAAACGAAATTCCCGCCGAACGGTTCACGAACTGTTCGTTGAACGTTTGGTTCGTTTACAGGCCTACGTATCGGTGTATATTTAAGTTGGTTTACGTTTCGATGTAAATATTTTGAAAACGAGTCGGGTCATATATAATACGTTTTCATGTTCTTTATGTACGCACGTAAATTTTTTTGGAAATTAGTCAGATGAAATATAATATGTTTCATACTTATTTTTATGTATATTTTCAATTGGTCTACATTTTAACGTAAATTTTGTTCGAAAAAAGTCATGTCAACATAATACGTTTTCATTCGATTGTATAAATTCGAGTTACTGTACGTTTTGATGCCATCGCAACATACGACAGATAAAATTACTAGTTATTATTCCTAAAATAACAATTGCGCATATGAATAGCAATTTTTTTTTGTGTTTAGTGTCTAATTTTCGTTTACACCTTATGATCTTTAATACGTTTTAACATTGGGTCCCTCAACTTTAATAAAGTTATATTTTTCTATTTTTTCTTTATCTTTAACTATTTACACTACAACCTCTAAACTTTAATAAAATTATCATTTTGATTTTTTACCAAATTTCAAGTTACGTGATTTTTTATGGGTTTCATATATCTACACTCCACGTGATTTATTTTTATCTATGTTTTGACGTGAATTTTCGTAATGTTGTTTATAGAACGACCGGTTGTTTTAAACTTTCTTTTTAAATTAAAACGTCGAGTGCTGATATCTAATTACGTCATTGTGACATGTTTTTTTTGTGAATTTCGTTAAAGTTGTTTTTAAATTCACCGGTTGTTTTAAACGTTTTTTAAGCCGTTCGGTTTTTTAAACTGGCTACGTTCTAACATTCATCTCTAAAGACATCATTGCAACGTGTTTTTTTTAATCTACGTTTAAACCAACTTGCTTTATTGCACGACTATCACGTTTATCTTTATATACGTATTGGTGTAAATTTTGTTCAAGTAACTTGGCTTTTGTATACTACACATAACTTTCGGTGACTTTCGAATATATCATTGTGTCGTGGTTTTTTATCTTGACGTTCGTGATTTGCTTACTTTATCTTTGCTTCAAACCTGCCGCAAAGCGTGAGTGGTAAACCCACTAGTTAATATACAAATATGGGTGCTTATGAATTAACTTTTTAGTCTTTTACTTTGAATTATACACATACACCCCTTTAATTTTAATTAGTTTTTTTTGTCTTTTCTTTTATATAATTTACGTTTTATATCCTGATTATAATAAAGGTATCATATAGCCTCTAAATTTTAGTTTTTTTCATTTAGTATAAATATTACACTTACATCTCTTCAACTTTAATTAGTTTTTTTCTTTTCTTTTATTCAATTTATGTTTATATCACTTGATTTTGTTGGTGCACTTTGTGTCCGTCACTGTGCGAATAGACTAGTTAGAGCATGTGTTGAACATTTTATAGATTAGATACGAACACACGATCCGAGCACGAATGTCGGATGAGAAAGGAACTGTGACGAACGTCAGTTTCGCGAATAACGAAATCTGTCAGTTTCGTACGAAATAATTTTAGTGTGTCATTTTCGTACGAAAATGCTCCATATTTTCGTACGAAAATCTCATCCCTATATATATATGTGTTGTGTGTTCATTTGTTTGTAAGTTTTGGAAGCTCCTTGAGGGGAGGCGCTGGCGGATTCTCTCCAGGAACTCCGCCAGCCTGACAAGATGTATGCTCTTTCGGTATGAATGAATAAACGAATGACTTCTGCTGCACTCTACTTCTACTCCATTCTGTAATAACGTTCTACCGAATCTGCTATCTAACGCCCAAACTTCCGTCTGAAACCGCCGCGATCCGGACCCAAGATTTTAATAAAGTTATCATAGAACCCCAAAACTTTATATAAATCTAATTTTACATTTAAACATCTTTACTTAACGGGCGGCTTGCTTAACGAGCGGCTTGCTTATTTGGACATGTTAAAAATTGCTTCTTCTTATCGTCGTTTTGACGTCAATTTTTATACATAGGTTTTTTGATCGTTAAAACATGAAGAGTTAACACCCTGCAGTGTGTGTCATTTAACATTTTTTCTGTCTATTTTTTTGTTCAATTTGACAGTCCCTCGCAACACGCGTCTGAAATAATACTAAAAACCATAGTCGGTGGGGAACTCTCCCACTGGCTTTGGCCATCAACTTTCAATTATGAAATTACACCTCCCACAAGTTTCTAAAAACTTTGTAAAATGTTATTATAACCCCTTGAGTTTCTAAAGTTGAAAGTTTACCTACCGTACTTTCATTCTTTATCTTTAACAAAACACTATTTTCTCATGTGCTTTTTCATGTATATGTTGATATAAATTCAAGTTGGTTTACGTTTTAACGTATTTTTTCGGAAACGAGTCTGGTCGAATATAATATGTTTTCATGCTTATTTTTATGTACGTTTTAATTGGTCCTTAACAAACACTTTTTATGTACGCTTTCAATTGGTCCTTAAAAACACTATTTTCTTACATGCTTAATGTTTATTTACGTGTCGGTATTAATTTAAGTTGGTTTGTGTTTCGATGTAAAAAAATTCGTAAACGAGTCGAGTCAAATATAATACCATGTTTTTAGTTGGTCTGCGTTTTGACATAAATTTTCGTCAGAAACGAGTCGATTAAAATACAATATGTTTTCAGGCTTATAAATATGTACGCTTTCAGTTGGTCTACGTTTTGGCGTTAATTTAGTTCGGAAACAAGTCGGGTCAAATATAATACGTTTTCATTCGATGGTATATACGTCCATATGCATGCAAGCCTACAACTAGGGTCGGCTCAAGCAATTTAAAGGCCCAAAGCGGATGATAGAATAGGGGCCCTTTCCGTCAAAAAAATAAAAAATAAAATAAAAATACACTCAATCATGAATCGTGGTCCATAAACTCTAAAAACCAAAAGGAAAATACATATCAACAACTAGTATGCAGATAAAGTGAAAAAAAAGAGATTGAAACAGCTTTACACTAATTGTATGAAAATGATAACATAGAATGTTAGTTGTTTAAAGTTGTAAACAACTTTACACTAATTGTATGAAGCACTTGAACTACACCTGTAACCACCTTGCAGTCACCTAAAAATAAATTATAACTACAGAAACTATCAATCTAGGGTTGAGTAAGAAATTACAAGCTTTGAATCTGAAAATAAGAACCATATAATACTTTGTTTCCCTTTGCAGAATGATGCATTGTTCCCCTTTCTTGCAGAAACAATGATTTAAGACCTTAAAAACAATTTGGGGGCCCCGGGCCTAAGCAATTGCCTACAGGCTACAGCGCACGGCGCGTAAAGTTACTAGTTACTAGTAAATATAATTTGATCAAAATTAAAATTATGATTAATATCTTAAGATGTTCCAAAAGAAATCTATATAAACAAGCATTAAAAACCTACACGGTTTAGCCTAGTACTAATATCCATGTTAGTTCTGTTACGTATTTGAGCACTCAGGTATATATGTAACACCCATTTTATTGTGATTTATATTATGTGTTTAGTGTTGGAAATATTAATAAGGAACATACAAGTTGGTATGTTTCCTCCATCCTAAATTGGTGGAGTAGCGAAATTTGGGTGCCTTATAAGGGATTGCCCCTTATGGGTCATCAAAGTGTTAAGTGGGTTAAGAAGTGGGTGAAGCCCACACACGCGCCGAGCCGAGCTCGCGAATGGGCGCGTTGGAGGCGCACTTTGCATTGCGCACTTACGCTAAGGAGCTTTTATTTTTAGCTAGGGTCCTGTTCAGGTGGGTCGCACTTACGCATCGTCGCTAGGAGCTGAGGAGCTTTTATTTTTAGCTAGAGTCCGGTTCAGGTGGGTCAGACCTGTGGATCGGATGAGATAAAGATTGGGATAGAGAGTAATTCGAAACAGTGGGGGTTATCTCTAGGAGTTCGAATTCGTGTGGGATAGATCTAGGAATTCGAATTCGAATCTGCTGGATAATGGTTACCCCATTCCCCGTTTTTTCATTCTTTGTTGAGATCCCAACCTATAAATAAAAGGCTCCTACTACCCATTCTATACACTTAATTTTCGCACCTCTCTCTGGTATTCCTGTTTCTTCTCCAGCTTTTGCGTTTTCTGGTTTCCATTGCTGTTGGAATACCAGATCAGTTCTGCATTAAATCCTAGGAGTTTACGCTGCAGCTCACAGCAATACGAGCGCGTAAAATCCTTTAAGGACCGGAATCATCCGTGCAGTTCAAGAATCTCAGTTTCTTCAATCGCCAGGTTGGTTTTAGTTTTTGCGTGTTATTTAAATTCGTCCAATAACGGGACAGTCTCCTTCTACCTTTCTTCAATCAGTTTGTTCACGTTGGAATAAACTGGTTTGGCCAACAACTTGGTAATTAATAAAATTAATACGAATTTTCTGTTTGATTAAATTATTTTCAACATTTAGTTTAAAATTGAAGGAATGATGTGTAATTATTTTTAATGGCACAATGTAGATACACACATATATAAAAAGAAAACTATTGCTACAACAATTGCATGGATCAGGTCTTAAAGTCGTCTTAACCGGGTGAAGCCTTTCTTAGTCTGAGATGTAGTTGCAATATAGAAATAACCCAAAAGGTCCCATGAACGTAGTCTCTGGTTCACCCTTCGACGATCAAGCTAGTATTCGATGTAAATATGTATAACCGTGCATACATATGGACGTATATAAGAAAGTATAACGGAGAAAGTAAGAAGATATGCGGATTAGACTTGAAAGGAGAAATATCCTTATTTGGAAGGAGGTGTAGTTTGGATTAGACTCGACAATTCAATTCTTATTTGGGCTCAGACGTTGAGCCTGATTCGAACATAATACATTAGTGTCACTAATCAAATAATATTATTTATGTTTTAATCTACTTTATTTAAATTTTATATTACTACAATCATTATTATTAATTTATTATTATTGTTGTTTTTTGTTTTTTTTTATTTTGTTTATATTTCGAATTATTGGAGAAGTTAAAACTATTATTTAAAAGAAAAAGTAACGTTAGATTCTAACTCATTGTTGAATGGCTCATGATCACATTCATATCATCATAAGAGATGTTAAAAATACTTAACCATATATACTACCACCCACATTAGATCACATATTTTATTAACAAGATAAAACTATCACTCACAAAAGTATTCCAACTAAGATTTTGTGTTAAAAATTCCAACCAAACTAAAAAAGAGTTCCAACCACCTAACTTGAAAAACTACCACCCACAATATTTATATAAGTTCTATGTTTGGTTATAAAGCTATAAAATGGGTCCATGTGGGCCCACTAGATTTTTAAATAAAGACATTAACTTATATTGATTGAAATATAAAAAGTGAAAGTATAAACATACAATTGATTGAAATATAAACAGTTTGCCTGGATATGATTCATCTGGGCCCATAAAAGCCCAAAGTACTATGCCCACTCTCTCCACCACCCTTAACAAATCTCCTTTATGCGCATTCCCCCCCCCCCCCCCCCCACCCTATTTTTTTATTTTCTTTTAATTTATATCTCCATGGCATTATTAAAACTAAAGTGTGTGTACAAGTTGTGCTAAGTGGTTCACAATAGCCAAAGGACACTTTGACACCTTATTTCTATTTCAAGGAAAGTGACAATAAACAATTTGCATCAATTTGGTGTCATTTTTTTTTTTTTTTTTCATTGTCAATCAACGTTTGTAAATGTTAATGTTGTATGTCTTTTTCGTGCACGATGTCCACTTGTAACCAAGAAAAAGTTGAAGATTGACTCCTCTCCACATACGCGTAAAGTGTTAAAAAAGAATGTCACATGCTTTTTAGATGATATTTTGAACTAATTTGATTATCTAACTTGCACACATTCCCGTTAAGATTGTTAAATAGGCTGTGTTAACAAGTCAGGCTCGACATAAACTTGAGCATGAAATAGACCGAAACATTAATTTTATATTTGTTGGTTGATACAGACACCCCCATTTAACTTGATTTTTTTTTCATAATACAATTTTTAAGTTATATATTTACAAATATATATTATATAATATATATATATATATATATATATAAACACAAATGCCTATAAACAGTTGATTAGACGTTCACTTATCTTTTGAACTTATATATATATATATAATATATATACACAAATGCCTATAAACAGTTGATTAGACGTTCACTCATCTTTTGACACTTATATAAAATGTTTAATAAGTTTTAGTCTTAAAATTAAAATGCCATACAAAATCAATAATAATAATAATAATAATTGGTTGACCCTCAAACCCGTGAGGTTCACCAAGACCAGCCCATTTAGCTAAATGTTATGTGAGGTTAACCAAGGTTTCATGCAAAATTACTATTGAGTCGGGGTCTCATTGGAAGCAGTCTCTCTATTCCTACGGGGTAGAGGTAAGGTTGTTTACATCTTACCCTCCTCAGACCCTACATTAGCTGTACTACTGGTGTGATTTACTGAGTATTATGATGATGATGATTATTATGTAGGTTTGACTCGAAACTGGCCCAAACTTATTCAGACCAAACTCAAGCTCACAAAATACTGTCTTAGTTTTGTGTCACTATGTTAAATCCACACCCCCCTACGTTTCATTAGTGATAAGAAATGTGCAAATTTCCATTATTCACTCATTAGTTATCCCAATTACTCATTTAGTAATATATCATATATGTGAAAGATGATTACAATTTTTATATTGATTGATAATTTAACAAACTACTTTAAACCTCTTTTTGGATATATGGTAGGGAGTTCTAAGCTTCTTTTTGGATGAATTGATTGGTTTGTGATTTTTAACATGATCAACTTAAACTTTTTTTCTTTCTTAATGAAGAAGCAAAATGTTGAAACTCTTGCAACCGAATAGTAATTTGATTTGATATACAAGTAATTTGAAGGCTTGAATTCCATATTTTAAAAAACTACCATATTGGTTTGTCATATGAATAGAATCCGTAGTAATTATGTCATAAAAATTTAAAAGAAAGTGTAAGTGCAAGTTTATACAAAGTTAATAAACACTTTGTCAATTTAAGAAAGTTTATATTGTTGAATATCTTCAACCATTTATCATAAAAAGCATCATAAAGTATTCATATCAATCCAATCTAAACTACGAATTATGATATAGTTTGATAAGCTCTAACTTGTGATAAGAGTATCATATGCTTCTATCTCTCTATCCATTCTATATTTAGAGTAAAAATCATATAAAATTTTGGATAAAGATGATAGAAAGAAGTATAAAAATGACCTATGACAATGAGAATATAAAAGATAAACAAATAAAAATGATAGAAAGAAGTATAAAAATGACCTATGACAACGAGAATATAAAAGATAAACATCGAAGAGCGAAAAGAGAAAAGAGAAAATATAACAGCACACATGTCATTCTTTGATTCTTTAATACATCGAAGAGCGAGAAAAGAAAAATATAACAGGACAATATCATTCTTTGATTCTTTAACACAAATCAAATGAACCACTTTTCGATGTTTAATCATGAAATGGCTACAAAAGAAGGAATTTATCACAATTTATGGAGTGGAATATGATAATTAACTAATCATCATATTTGTCAATCAATCTTTCAAACTAGAAAATAATTAATCCTACTTTAACTATTTATTGCTTCCCATTCCAGCATTTCTCTGTATATTTATAGAACTGATGTAATCTCTTCATTGATTTATCAATGGGTACGATTGGTGTTGACATATGTTAAGTTCCATTTTCTAAGTGATTAAGATTTAAGGTATATTGATAGGATTTCTTAATAATCCACAAAAAATCTTATTAATTAAAGAGATATTATGAATAAATTCAAATCAAGAATCTCTCTTCGTCATCAACATTCTCCAAAAATCGATAGACCAGCACCTTCAAGTGTTTTGAAGACAGGTTAAAAACCAGACCCGTGTCCAGTTTAGTTCAGTGAGTTATAGACCGGTTAAATATGTTTTCTTTTCATATTTTTTTAATATTGTAGCAAGGATTTTGATACAAGCCCAAGTGTGGAAGATTAAGCAATAGTATTTCTGGAAGCCCATGATCGAGCTACCAATTGTGATTTACGAAAACGACCATAACTCTGGCTACGGGTCTCCATTTTAGGCGTTCGACCAACCACTCGAAGCTTGAAACGAGGAGCATGTCGTGACAAGAACCCAAAAGGGCCTTGCCCAAGTTTCGGTCCAAAAACGCATTCTAGTGGAAGTTACAAGCACTTTTATGTTTTCTTCATGTTTTATGCACTTTCTTTAGAGGCTTGTGTTTGGGTCGTGGCCCTTTTATGGCCGTTTTGAATTTATGTCTTTATTTAAGTACTTGTCATGTAATACGGATGGTCATTAATCAATTTTGCAATAGACCATCTTATCATTTCAAATTCTCTGCTCTTTGGGTCGAATTTGGGGTTTGGGGAAGATTATCACGGGTATTCATTCACAAAATCAACGTGATCAATTTTTTATTACCAGTTCAAACACTATATCAGATTTGAACCTAGAAAAAAGAGATTTGTTGTCAACTATACCTGAAAGGTTAGTGATTTGTAATCCAGATATATAAACTAAATACATTCTAAATTATTGTAATCTATTTTATTTTTTATTTTTTTCTTTCAAAAGAGTTAGATTTTTTTCTTAGATATTATATATATCTTTGTAATATTTATTATTTTTCAAACTTAACCATGATGCCATCTGGTTTTTTAACCCGGTCAGATGGATTCATTCAGTAGACCGAAAGAGTTAGATTATTTTTCTTAGATATTATATATATCTTTGTAATATTTATTATTTTTCAAACTTAACCATGATGCCATCTGGTTTTTTAATTCGGTCCGATGGATTGGAGACCGGTAATGTGACAAATTCGTTGTATGGTCCGGTTCTGGAAAAATTGTTTTCAACTTGATGTCTCTAACTCTCTTCTTCGTTCAAGTATAAGTTTCCTCACACTATAATATCTTTTAACAACGCACATACATAGAAATTGATCTGTTGATCAACGAACTAGATCGTGTTCTTTGGTAACGTGAAGTTATGAAACTGAATTGTAAGATAAACTAGTGGGATTACCCGTGTTTCACAGCGGGTTTCGATCAATATCAGTTAGGTACGATACGGTACCAACACTCAAAATAGCAACGGAAAGAGATATGCACAAAAAGATATCGCCACGTGTTTTATATCGATAGAAAACCATAAAAACGAATACCAGTATCAGATACCGGTGTTCTTCAGCTGGTATTTGTTCAATTCGTCTCACTAAAGTTATCACGTCGGCACTCATTATAGCTATGGTATAAAAATACTCTATTGCGAATACAACTCTATTTTCAACCAACTATATACAGTCACGTCAAGAAAATTATAAAAATACGTACCAGTACCGATGTAGTTCAGATGGTATCGGCCCAATTTCTCACGATAAAGAAACAAAATCGGCTATATTTGAATCGATCAAATATATAAAGTTATAAACGAAAAAAAAACAAAATATACTTAAAAAAAATTTAAATAATAATATAATATAATAATAATAATAATAATAATATAGATAAAGAAAATTTTTAAGTTAAATAATAATAATAACTATTAGTAAATGTAAAAGTAAAAAAAAATATCAATAAATTAGTAATTTATTGTTAGTTAAGCTTGATTGATACATATATAAGAAAACTTAAATAAAATATATTTATAAATGTTACTGTAAATCCTCTTTGAAAATGTTAGGGTAATAATGACTATGTGCACACGTTTATTTCCATGATTATATACAATTATCTTATGAAATTTGTAATGATTTTGTATGAGTGTCTTCCCTAAAAGTAATAAAGCTTAACTAATCACAAGTGCACATTTATAATCCGAGCCGACTCAACCATTTTGGTGGCCCAAAACAAAGTAAGAATTCGGGGCCTTTTCCAAAAACGAAAAAAACAACCCAAACCACACACTTGTTTTGCTTCTTTTGCCTTTTAGAGTGACATAATTCATACTTACAAAATCTATTTGGCATTATAAATCGGATCAAGTAGCAAAGTATATCATAGAAAAATATTTCAATTAAGGCACAAAAAACTAACTTCAATCAACAATTAGAGTTGTCACAGAATCAAGAATCAAAATTTCAATGCTTCAGTTAGGATTTGAAATCTTGATCAACAAGAAAAGAAATGGTGAACAACTGTTTGTTTTTCCTTACTGGCATATGGATACAAACAAGAGTATTTATATACAATTACTAAACCTAACTGACTAATCTGGTATTAAAACTGAATAAATAACTAACTATGCAACTAACTAAACAAACGGATGTGGCATATTAAAACTACCCCCCCCCCCCCCCCCAAGTTGGAGGTATGGAAATCCCCAACTTGGACAATAAAGCAGAATGCTGAGAAGGAGGAAGACTCTTTGTGAAAATATCCGCAAGTTGCTCCCCGGTTCGGACATGAGTTAAGTCAATTAAGTCAGCTTGTAATTTCTCGCGAACAAAATGACAGTCAAGCTCGATGTGATTGGTTCTTTCGTGATAAACAGGATCTTTAGCAATATAAATTGATGCTTGGCTGTCACATTTTGAAGGGATGGGCTCAACAGAAGGAATGGAAAGTTCGTGAAGAAGACGAGTAAGCCACGCAAGTTCAGCTGTAACTCGACACATAGAACGATATTCGGCTTCAGCGGAACTCAATGAAACGGTGGACTGTTTCTTGGATTTCCAAGAGATAGGACTACCACCAAGTAGGATAAAAAAAACCACTAACGGAACGTCGAGTATTTGGACAAGAACCCCAATCAGAATCACAAAATGCTTCTATTTTGAAATCAATATTACTGTCGAAAAACAAACCATGGGAAATAGTGCCTTGAACCTAACTAAGAGTATGAAGTGCAGCTTCCCAATGAGGAAGACGAGGATCTTGCATATATTGGCTTAAGAATTGGACAGCAAAGGCTAAGTCCGACCTGGTATGAGTCAAATAATTCAATTTACTTACCAAGCGACGATATTTCAAAGGATTGGGAAGAACATAACCTGTATTAGCAGCTAATTGTAAATGCGCAGGTAAAGGTGAAGAGGCACAAGTGTTGATATTAAACTCATTAACCAAATCCTTTGCAAACTTTCTTTGTGTCATGATGATGCCTGTAGACTCCCTTAATACTTCGATCCCTAAAAAATAATTAAGGAAACCCGAATCCTTAGTTTTGAAAGTAGAGTCTAGGAAAGCCTTCAAAGCCTGCATTTCCCAAAATTATTCCCAGTCATCAAAATATCATCGACATACACGGCTACATGAACAATGGACACACCCATAGTTTTAGTGAAAAAGGAGTAATCATTATCCTCTTGACTTCAAAGCATCGGAAAGTTTTTTAAGTTGTAAAACTTGATCTGGTTTATGTAAACACATACCAGGGGGTGGATACATATAAATCTCCTCATCAAGATCGCCGTGGAGAAATGCATTGTTAACATCCAGTTGGAATAAATCCCATTTCAATTTTGCAGCAGTGGCAATAAGAGCTCGAATAGTGGTCATCTTGACCACGGGTGAAAAAGTCTCATTATAGTCTATTCCATACTTTTGAGTGTCTCCCCGGACAACTAATCGAGCTTTACACCGTTCAAGAGAACCATTTGCCTTGTACTTGACCTTGTAGACCCATTTGCACTTAATAGGTTTCTTACCTTCGGATAAGTCAACAAGGATCCAAGTATGATTATTTTCTAATGCTTCAAACTCTTTGGCCATGGCTTCCTGCCATGCAGGATGTAAAACAGCCTCCTTATAAGAGGATGGCTCAACAATATTGTCCAAAGTATTTAACAATTGCTGATTTGATTTGGACAATTCAGAAAAAGAGACAGTCTTAACAGCAGAAAAAAACAGTAATAGTGTGAGGACAAGAACAAATAACAGAATCTGAAGTCGAGACTGTATTACAGACATAGTCATCAAGATATGCTGGATTAGTATGTGTCCTAGAAGAAGGAAGAAGAGGTGCATGATCAATATTGGAAGGCAAGACATGAAGAATAGTAGAAGCATAATCCAAAGAAGCAGATAGATGATGAAGAATAGGATCAAGAATTGGAAAAAGAGATTTGGAATTTAGAAAAGAAGTGGAAGGAAAATATGTTCAAAAAATGTGACATCACGTGAAACGAAAACAGATTTGGTATCCAAATTGTCTCCATAGAGATAACCAATGAATATACAAGGAACGACATGAGTTTGAAAAATATCTTGTCCTTGTTTTAGTGTAGATGCAAAAGCATAAACACCCGAAACTCTTGAGATGAGAATAAGATGGTGGTTTGTTGAACAAAAGTTCAAATGGTGTTTTACCATTAAGAAGTTTGGTAGGAAACAAATTAATAAGATAAGTAGCAGTGAGTACACAATCTCCCCAAAACTTTAAAGGAAGTTTAGATTGAAACATCAAAGCTCGTGAAGTTTCTAGAAGATGTTTATGCTTACGTTCGACAACACCATTTTGTTGTGGAGTAGCCACACAACTTGTTTGGTGAATAATGCCATGTTTGTGAAAATACTCAGCTTGTTGTTTGCCAGAACCAAGTTCGAAAGCATTATTTGAACGAATACACTTAACAGAAGTGTGAAACTGAGTTTTGACCATTGCAAGAAAACCTTGTAAGACAGTAAAAGCATTACTTTTGGTGGACAAAAGGTGAGTCCAAGTGACACGAGTGAAATCATCCACAATGGTTAAAAAATAACTATAACCATTATAGGTGGATGTGTTGTAAGGTCCCCAAATATCAATATGAATCAAATCAAAAGGGGATGATGTTTCTCTATGACTTTTAGGGAAAGGCAACCATGTTTTCTTACTTGTGGACAAATTTTACAACATTCAATATCATATTTGTAGAAAGATAAATGCCAAGACGACTATGCCAACTAAAATCATTAATGGCAACATTACAATGTGAATTTGAAACAAAATTGACAAAAGAAACAATATTATTCCGAAGGATAGACTGTTGAAGAAGGTAGAGTCCTTGAATCAGATTACCAAGAACCACTAGCTTCTTCAGTGAAAGGGCCTGCAACATACAGGAAGTAGTAGAAAAAAACTAAGCCATTTGTATCACGACAAAGTTTAGGAACAGATAAAAGGATGTGTAAACTGTGGTACAAAAAGGACACCATGAATGGAAAAATCAGAGGTGATGTGGAGTGTTCCAATTTTATTTGAAAAGATTACTTGTCCATTCGGAAGAGCAATACGATAAGGTTTTAAAAGAGTTTGCACATTTGTTTGCAATTTTTCGTCACAACACATGTGATCAGATGCACCTGTATCTATGATCCATGTGGTACGCAGAAGAATATGATTTTGAGAACAAGAGTTGTAAGATATTATACCTGCAAATGTGGCTGAATTCACTGATGCATCAGGAGCCTCGGTTGAAACTAAAGAAGTATTCACTTGAGTTTTGAGCAAAAATTGAAGAAGTCCATCATATTGTTCTTGAGTTAATCTAGCGGTTGAGGAGACATTCTTGTCACCATCAGATTCATTATAAGAGGCATTGGCAGCAGACCTTTTTGTTTTGGTGAATTTAAACTCCTTTGGAAAACCAATTATCCTCTAGCACTTGTCTACACTATGTCCACTTCGTTTGCAGTGTGTGCAAACAATCTTTTTAGCATCAGATTTGGCATTTTGATTAGTACGAACACTATTATAAGCATTCATTCTAGATCGAATTGACCACTAGCATGAATCTCTTTCTGTTTTTCATCTTGAACAAGAAGAGCATAGGCTTGACTTATTGAAGGAAGTGGATTCATCATTAGAATGTTACCTCTCACAACATCATAGCCAGGATTCAATCGCATAAGAAATTGAACAAGTCGTTGTTGTTCCTCCCGTTTAGCAATAAGATTTGAATTTCCACAGGTACATGAGTAATTCCAAATAAAGCATTCAATTCGTCCCAATTACTTTTGACTTTGGTGAAATAAGTAGCAATATTATAATTTCCTTGTGAAATCTCACACAAATGTTTTTGTAACTGATACAACTTGGCTCCATTTGCTTGACCGTACCTGTCTCATGAAGTTCATTCCAGAGTTGATGAACTGTTTGAGTGTAAAGCACACTTTCACTAATTTCTTTTGACAATATCCACTAAATCACCATATCGTTGCATCTTTGCCTTAGTTGTTGTTGAATCGGATCATTAGGTTTTGTGATTTCTCCGGTAACAAATCCGAGTTTGTTCTTCGCTGAAAGAGCAATAGTCATAGCTCTTTTCCAAGCGCCAAAGCCAATTCCATCAAAATATTTTGATACCAGTAAACATACCTGGATGATATGAAGGATGCAAATAAAGAGGATTCAATGGATCTATAGAATATGTAGTTGTTGAATTTGTTGTTGCCGTAAGAACATACGAATTAGGGCAAAATACACAGAAGATCGAGATGAAATCGAGATGAATTAGGGCAAAAAATCATTGATTAAGAAGAACAACTAATCTGTTTAAATATATCTTTTACAATAATTATAACTAGCTTATATTGTTTAAATAAAATCTTATCAACACAAATACCTTATAAGAAAGAACATGTATATTAAATAGAAAAATGTGTATTTCTAAAAATTGGTATTAAAATGTTGGTTTTGTATAAAGCAAACTAAAACCATGTTGGTGGTAAACTAAAATGCTCTAATGTGGTGTTAGCAAAATAAAATTAGTGTTTGTAAAGAATTTTTGCATCCCATATAATGATACTAATATTTTTCATAATCAAAATACCGCCGCAACGCGCGGGTAACGTCAACTCGTTTATATACAATTATTAAACCTAACTAACTAATCTGATATTAAAACTGAATGAATAACTAACTATGCAACTAACTAACTGATGTGGCATATTAAAACTAACAGGATTTATATCACATATTTTAATCAGATTTGTAATGATCAATGCACCTTAATTTGGAATAAAAAACCTTCAATTTTATCATAAGAGGCCTAAAGCCCTAGCCTCATTTGACTTGGACCGGCCCAGTTTGTAATGATTCTTTTCGAAAACGATGAAGTAATAGATATCATCAATATGTATTTGGAAATGGTGAATTGAAATATAAAGCAATTAGTAATCAACTTTGTTGTAGGAATTTTCGTTTAGCAAAATATTCGAGTAACTTGCATTGAGTTATGTTCCTAATGTAATTTAGTAATTTGTGTTTCATTGGTAATACAATGTTACACGGTGAAAATTGAGGATGGTAATCATAGTCCCATATATGGTCCATACCCGTCAGACACCTTTGGCTTAATATTTATCGAGTTTATAAGCATACATGTTTTATGGTCTTATGTGCTTAAAATTTACTCATTGGGATGTCTATTACCCGAAACCTGATCTTAAACTCTCCTAAAAGACAAATTGAAATATCAAATACGTAATTGTACTTCTAACAATTTTTTTTCAATTTCGTGTTCTTAACAAATTTAACATAGCATTAGTTATAAACTATAATTATATAATTTATTAAGATATTCGGTTCAAATGTGAGAAACAAAATCAAATAACTGGGCAAGAATTAACTAATACCATACCTGTCATGAACCCACAAAAATTAAGTTTTGGCCTTGTCCATTGGTTTCTTTTGCCATCCTAGCGAAAATTTAGGAGTTAAAATAATTGTTTTTAAGTTGTGTAGGACTACAATGCCCTCGGTGTAAACTTAGGCCTAGGTTGAAACATGACATTTTGGTTATGTCACGTCTCTTTTACCGTATACGAAACTCTTGAAAAGTTTGGTACAAGTTTTTATCAACTTTTGAGTTTGGTAGTTATTTATATTCTGGAGAGTTCAAACGAGAAGAATTTTTTATAAGAAAAACTATCAAATAATAAAAATCTTCATTTTACTTCATTTAATATTTGTATTTAATGTTATTGTAAGGTTATATTGCTAAACTTACATAGATCATTAATTTGTAGTCTTTTCTTTTTAGTAGCTAATTACATTAAATTCGTAACTTATTTTCAAAATATATATTTTTTCAAAAAAAATTGAAGTGTAGAATAAATTACGAGGTATAGGACAAATTACGAGCTATGTAGGATAAAATGTATGATAAATTTCGACAAATGTAGGATAAATTTCAATATGTGTAGGATAAATTTTGAATTTTGTAGGATAAAAGTTGATGTGTGTAGAAAAAAATTTTAGTGTGAGGGATGATAGTATTTATGACTAATTAATTGGTTAAAGATAACAATAAATGAGATATATAAAAACTATGTAATATTATACCATTATACCCTTCATTCATTTTCTTCTAAATTAAAATTTATTCTTAAATGATTCTCCCCGATTAAAGTATTATAAATAAACATCACCTTTGGTTTTGGGTTTTTTTTAAATGGATGTTACTTTCTAACTTTAAAGTTTCAATCTTTGGTAATTTAAGTCCAAGTTTCAATCTTTGGAAATTTAACCTCTTTAATTAATTTGATTTTTCACTTCTAATTCAAAAGTTTTTATCTTTTGTAATTTAACCCTTTGATTTTTTACTTTTAAACCAAATCTTTTCATCTTTTGCAATTTAACCCCAATACTTTTTTTACTTTCAACTTTGTCTCTTGTATTTTTCATCTTTCACAAGTTTTCCGTTTAACGTTTCGTTGAAAATTTTCCGAGTTAACACGCTGCAACGTGCGTGTCAGGTTCTTTTCCCGTTTGATAGGTCCATCACGACGCGTCTATTCTTCCCCGTTTGATAGGTCTGTCGCAACGCGCGTGTCAGAGATCGACTTAGTTATTCAAGTTTATGTGTTACACACAGGTTCACAGTCATGAAAGAAACATTTACCTTTCATCTAATATGATATATAACTAACGAATTCCCCCGCCTCCCTCGTGCATTACGGCAAGTGGTAATTCTAGTTTATACTAACATGTATCTACTTAGCTTCATGCTAATGACTTTTTTGGTGGGCATGTTTAGGTACTGGTCACCTCAAGTGGCCAAGTACATTACATCACTAGTTGCATTATTGAAAAGGTTTGATACAACGTTTTTTATTTAAGTAACGTTGTAACTTAGGATCATAGCTTGATTTTTGTCGTGTACACCCGCATAACTTATTTTGAGAAAGTTTAAATTATTGCAATATGTTGTAAATAAAAGGGACATTGTAACTTAGGATCATAGCTCGATTTCTAGCTTAACGCGTTTTGGGAACGTTGTAACTTAGGATCATAGCTCGATTTCTAGCTTAACGCGCTATAAATATTTAACATTTTGTAAATACAAGTAAGCATGTGTATTCCAAGTTAAAATTTAAACCAAATTTATTAATACCATATAACTGTAGAACTCATTTCAAAATTCACATGACGTTGGGTTTTGGAACTTGAATCGAGATGACACATAACATTATTGGGCTTATATAGTGATGAAACAGATTTAAAATTGGGCCAAGATGTGTTTTATTAGTTCAGCCCGATAGTTTTCTTATTTTGTATAATACTTCCTTAATGGATTTAAGGAATCTTTGTATAGGAGCACTAGTACGTGGATTAAAGCCAATAAAAGAATCGAACGTTCAGTTAGTTAGAGAGTGTTATCGGCCAATAAGTTGAAAGTTGGGAATGCTGGTGTACAAATCAAAAGTTGGAAGTGTTATCGGCCAATTGGTGAAAGTTGGGGTTATTTAAATCTAATATCCCTATTAATATGCATGATACTAAACGATATTTACACGTTAGCAAACTATAACCAAGTAAATGTTACAATAGTGCATTACATTTTTGGGAATAGATGAACCGAATATCAGAGAAAGTGGAGAACCGTAAGGGAAACGGCTCAAACGAACTTCGATTGAACTCATTCTAACGATGTCAGAACTAGTTCGTTGAACCCTAAATATATATTATTGTGTAACTTTTAGGACTTAGATTTAGGGTGTAGGTTTAGCTTTTAGGGTATATAATTTAGATTTTAGAGTTTATCTTTAGGGTTTAGAGTTCCACGAGCTTGTTCCAACGCCGCAGTAATGACTTTGATCGGAGTTCCTTTGTGTCAATTCCCCATTTTTTGGAATTCCCAAATGATATGTGTGTGTGTGGGGGGGGGGGGGGTTCGTTACATAATTAGTTTAAATACAGAAACGTGAGCACTGTATAAGCACTTTACGTATTACCTTAAATATATAGTGATAGTGAGAGAGAGTTTAGTGAGAGAGAGTTTACACAACTGTCATACAACTATTAAGACAATATGTATAAGTGTTTATAAAGTCTAGATTGGGGATCCTGCGGAAATTGTGTTTTTCCTAGAAAGTGTAGGAAGCGATCTGGGCCATCAGATGAGTGTGTTTAATGGCTTAGATCAAATGGATGGCATTTCGTAATATCCGTGTTGTATAATTAGAGACTTTTAATATAGTGAGGGTATTTTGGTAATTAGATGTGTTTTAAATTAGTCAAGAAACTGTCATATCAATAACCAATCCTTAAATTCATGCGATTTCCCCTCTCTCTCTCTCTCTCTCTCTAAACCCACCTCCAAAAACCTCAAGATTTCCCCTCTCTCTCTAATATTAATATACCGGCGACTGTTTCTGATCGTGTAATTGGTTCCGGTGACAGAGAGTCTGAGGCGGTTACGAGTGTTAGTCATGTGGTTAGTTTGGACGGTGGTGATGCGACTGCGATTGAAGAAGTAGATCGGACAGTGACTGATTAGTCGGCGAATGCACCGCCGGTGACTGAATCGCCGGCGAAAGTATCGCCGGTGATGCAGAGGAGATGGAGGGAGAGGAAGGTTCCGTCTACTCCGTTCTCCAGAACGATTGGGTGAGTTGTTTGATGATTACAGTGTGTTTTAAGGTTGATGTGTTTTACCATTTTAAAGTTGATGATGACAGTGTGTTTTAAAATGACACCTGAATATGTTGATGATGACATTGTGTTTTAAGGTTGATGTGTTTTACCATTTCAAGGTTGATGATGACAGTGTGTTGAAGACGAAGACACTAGGTTGTGTTGAAGACGAAGACACTGATTGGTGTGGTTGTAATTTTTTTTTTATTTTTCTCTGGACGTTATGTTCAAAGTAGTGTGTTTTATGTTATATTTCTTTGTTTGCATTCCTATTTTATGGTTGTTGGGCAAACTGAGTATGTATTTTAATATAAATGATCTAAATTGTTTGTTTGAAGTGGATACAAATATGTTAGATAGTAGATGTACCATTAGTGTGTTCAAAAAGTGATCAGTTATCAAGTGTTTACATCTGGTGTGTTATATACACTATCACACATCGTGAAGAACCCAAAATACAAATGAACATGCCATTCATGAATCAAAACTGATAAAATACATTGTGATGAAACAATGTGTTGAAAACTGATAAAACACAACATCAAGAATGCATTCCTTTTTTATGTTATATTTCTTTGTTTGCATTCCTTTTTTTATGGTTGTTGGGCAAACTGATAAAACAAAACATCAAGAATGCCAAAATCAGATCAACCAGTAACTGATAAAACACATTGTGATGAAACCAGTAACTGATAAAACACATTGTGATGAACCCAGTAACTGATAAAACATAACGTGAAGGAATTGCTAATGATTTGAACTTCGTAATTTAAAGTAACTGCCATAAATATCTGGATAGTTAGTTCAGGATATATAATATTCTAAAATTAAATTAATAATCAAATTACCATCATGCACTTTTGAATAAAAAAACTAAAAGCCATATGTTACCTCCCTATTGCTTCCTAGACTTTTTAGGAAACTTAGGCTTTCTAGCGAACTCCCACTCCTAAAGTCTACATAGTACTTAAAAATATAAAACCTGAAAAGAATTAATGATTGCAAAGACAAACTGATTCACATCAGTCCTTTAAAATAAACATTTGAATAATTGTTGTTCCCTCAAATGGCAAACGACTAAAGACAAACTGTTGATTGAAGAAAACAATTGGTATACTAAACAACTAAAGAGATTAGAAGAATTGTTGTTGAAGGAACAACTTATATCATAGATAACAATTGTTTTACTAGGACAATAGCTTATACATTGTAATAGTCGTTATTATAACATCAATTGTTTTGCAAATGACAGAATCTTTCAGTTATTCATATTGTTGGAAGTCGTTGTCTAAGTGACGCCAACTGATGTCACACTTTGTTGTATAAAATAGATCATGACCTTCGTCAAGATCTCTATCGGTTATAATTAGATTTTGACAAATAGATATCCTTTGCCAGGGGTGGTGGTGGGGTGTCTACTTTGCGTCAAGCTTACCACAAACCCAATTCGAGAATTTGTTTGAATCCCTATCTTCTATTGAGTAATCACAAGTGGAAAGAGATATGGATTCAAATTGATTCTGATTTCATGTTCTTTTTAGATGCACATTCTTTTTGTGTGTGAACACGAAAATAGTGGGAATAAGGAATTAATTATTCTGATATGATTTGATGTATCTTCATAAACCCTAATTCATCTTATTAATAGTATATATGGTTCTTTGAATGTATCTCATTAACCTGTAATCTCAATAATATTAATCTTTT
Source organism: Scalesia atractyloides (assembly GCA_947069175.1). Lineage (NCBI taxonomy): Eukaryota > Viridiplantae > Streptophyta > Magnoliopsida > Asterales > Asteraceae > Scalesia > Scalesia atractyloides. The sequence continues at coordinate 97,032,719 of CAMTDV010000017.1, read as the reverse complement.
CATACCCAAAAAAATCAGGACTCCTGAATCGAATACCTCGTGTAGGACCAAAAGTGGAGATTGTATATGATGGTAGAATCTAGAAATATTGGTATCGCATGCCGTTCTAGAAGTTTGATCAAAGAAAAGATCCTTACATAATCTTGCCATTGGGATTACTATAATAATTTAGTAATTCCCATAAGATATTTGAGTATCAAGAGAGTAGTTATTTTATGGAGTACATTATATTTTTATGGTTATATCATAATAATTTCATGCATATAGTTAGATATTCAACAAATAGCTATAAACGCTATTAGAAGGGTCTGCGAAAGATGGGATGTAAGTAGACCTTACCTATACTCCTATTGATAGTGAGACTACAACTCTACAAGCTCTAAAAACAAACAACTGAACTAAAAAAGAAGCACGAAGGTACCAAATAACAAAGAAAGTGACGAGAAACTAACAAAGTAAAATAGAAACATATATAGCATTAAGAGACAGCATCATAGATACATGAAGACAATCACATGCAAAGTTCACTAAAAGTGTACCTAAACAAAGTTAAGATGCATATGTACCTCCTCCCTCTCCCCCTAATTTCCATCTAGAAGCTTTTTTACCTTAATCATACGTCTTCACAAAGTCATATCTTAAAAATAGTTATACAACTCCCTACCTCATGGGTTCGAGCGAAGTAAAAAAACCCATTGGGTGGCATGGGAAAGGGTGACATTAACGAAGAAAGCTGGGGGTTTGGGTTTGTGTAAATTGTTTGACGCCAATTTGGCTCTCCTTAGTAAACGGGGGTGGAGGTTCAAGTGTGAGCCTGACAACTTGTGGGTCAAAGTTGTTAAAGCTATCCATTCGGGCAACGCTGGTTTTTCGTTTCTTCCGAAAGAGGGATCGGGGATGTTTGGTATAATTTATGTAAAATCCTAAACAAACTGGTTGTCGGAGATAAGCCTTTGCGGAGTCTGTTTAGAGGAGTCGTTGGGACAGGAAACAATATATTTTCCTAGTTAGATCCATGGTTAGAAGCGACTCCTTTAAAAGAGTCTTTTCCTGGTTTATTCCGTTTGGAGGTTGTCAAGAACTGTTCGGTTAAGGATCGGCTTGATAATGGTGGCTTCTGGCTATGGAGGCATGACCCCGAGACGGAAGAGGAGTTACGGGAACTGGATGGGCTTCCGGGCAAGTTGTCTTTGGTGATTCTGAATAGCGGTAGGGACAAGTGGAAGTGGATGGGGGACTCATCGGGTCTGTTTTCGGTGAAGGAGGTTAAAACTTGCTGAATAGGAATACTTCGGCTAACGATCAGTACGTTCTTGATTGGTGTAAGTGGGTTCCTTCGAAGTGCAACATCTTTATTTGGAGGACGGAAATGGACCGTATCCCTACAGCCGATGCTCTCTCTAAAAGAGGTATTCTGGTCGGTTCGGGGACTTGTCCTTTATGTAACTCCGACGATGAATCTGCAGAGCACATTTTCATTTCTTGCCAAGCCTCTGTTATTTGGCAAAAGGTTAGCAGATGGTGCCGAATCCCGAACATTTATGCTTTCTCCTTCGAAGATTTGCTGGAAGTTCATAAGTTTTGTGGTTTGGTGTGACCCCCGGCTATTTAGGTTGTCCCGTACAAATGTAACACGTGTCATGAATGAATAAAGGCCGTATTTGACTATTTATGATGTTTATATATGGTATTTGATGTGTTGGTAAATCCAAAGTTTGATAAAAATTACGTTGGCAATTTTAAGATAAACGCTTATCGCGTAACGGTTAAAATGCGAAACGAATGTCGGTGACCGCCAAATAATGTTAAAATCCCAAAATAGTCCACTATGAGTTAAATAATATATTTAATCATAATCGTGAGGAAAAATTATTTAAAACGCTTAAAATCTCTATTTTTCGAGTTTAAGCGCGTACTGCGCGATACTGCGCGTATCTGACAAAATACTGTCAACACAGCCAATTCAGGGCAACTAATAATTATTATAGTAATAATTTGACAATTTTATTTTTATAGAATGATAAAAATAAATTAAAATGCTTAAAATCCCTATTTTTGCGAATTTAAGCGCGTACTGCGCAACACAGCGCGCATACTGCCAATTACCGACGACGTAACTGGTCCAGACAAATAAAATATTGATTAGTAATACTTTTGTGTGTTTATTTAGCATTGAAAATAGTTTAAAACGCGTTAAAATGCAATTAAAACGCTAGATAAAACACACGGTATCCAGTTAAATACCAGTTTTGAACACATATATGTAATATATACATATATATGCGTGAGGTGTGTGTGAGTGGAGGATGGTGGCAGCCATTTAGGGCCTCTCTCTCCTCTCTCTTGACACTTGGTGGAGTTAGGGACATGTATAATGATTAAAAGATATGAAGATCTTCCATATCTTGCAAGTTCCAACACCAGAAATTCAAAATACTCCTCCACTCTCTCTCTAAGAACCGTACATGCATACACACACACCCATTTTGGAATTTCAAACATAATCTTGAAGATTAAAGCCATTCCAAGCAAGTTTCTAAGTTGTCTTGAAGATCCAAAGGTGTTTTAAGTGATTTCAAGGAAGAATAAGCTCCATATTATCAAAATAACATCAAAAACCCACTAAATTCTTGTGAGGTATAAACTTACTTTATAAAATTTATATTCTTGTTTCATGACGATGATGATGATAGAAAGTTTCTCAAGAATTTGGAGTTCTTCAAAAACTTAAAAACAATAACAAGTGGGTTTTCAAAGAAAATGAAAAAGGATAAGCGTTTGTAAGTATGTAGGGTCGTGGGTATGTATGTATGTATGTACATATGAGATTGAGTTTTGATTTTGTTGAATGATTTATGTTGATGTGATTCATGGAAGTTGAATGCATGCATGATCTAAATGGGTTTTTGTAAAAGTTCTAGTGATTAAAGAATGTTGTGAAAAGTGATATTTTGGAATCATATGTATGTGTACATATGGCCGTGTATATATATATATATATATGTATGTGCATTCATACAAAATTTTAATGGTTAGTTCATAAAAGCATGAGAATGTTATATGCATTAATTCTATGAATGATTTGATGATGATTATATGAAGATGAGAAAGTTCTTGAGTAGATGAACATGAAATAAATATGATATTGATGCATATGAATACATGCATGTTGATGAAGATATGTTATGGATGCTTTAGAAGCTTGTACATGGATATGCATGTGGGTGTATGTACATAAAAAGATGAATAAATGGTGTTATGATAAAAATGATTTTAGATCAGATTATAAAGCATGAAAATAATTTTATATGAAGTGTAAAATAGTATGGAACTTTGACATAAAGTTTACTAGCTTTGCATGTTGTACTATGTGCTTAAAAGTGTTTTAAAATACATGAAATCGCATGATTTATGTGCCTTACACAAAAACTGCACTAATCTGATTATAACCATGATTTTATTCAGTATATAACATGTATGAATATGAAGTCGTTTCGAGTTCGGATGGTTATGGTAACGTTTGACGCAAAACTATGCGGTAAAAACGGTAAAAAAACGCATTTTAAGAAGGTTTCTATGAAACTGTTTTAAATCAGTGAATAAACTGATATCTTTAGTATAAATATAAGTATATTAACTTATATTTAGTTTATTTGGTGTTTGGTTGGTCATACGTGACTTCCGGCGCCAGAAAACGTTACCGAATCGCTAAAATACGCATTTTTCAATGTACACTAGAATGGGTTGTTAATGGATGAACCTTATGTGTTTAAATGTGTCATGTGATTTAAATATGTGAATATCATAATATGTTAAGTGTTGACATGATAACGGGAATTAAGACTATGCATGTACGCTTGTATGTTTACAACGGTAGAATCGGTGAAATCGCGTTAAAATGTGTAACTTATTTGTCGAGCATGAAAATTGATATATAGGTTAACTTAGTGAGTTATTTCATGTATACATGCTTTAAAAATGATAAAGTGAATAAGTTAATGAGTTTTCGCGTGTTATGATATTGTGAATATGTGCACATTTATGTATATATATTACGACGCACAAATCGTAGATATATAGTATTTATAAACGGGAGTGTAACGGATAAACATTAAGGTCACCAATAAAATCGTTCAAATCGCAAAATCTTAAAGATATATATATGAACTCATATATATATTAATATGCCAACATAAGCAAAAATAATGACTTTTCGAGGAAATCTCAATGTTACGTGAAAATTCTAAGTATTGGAGAAACTTATGAATTTTGTAATATATTTATTATTAAATCGTGCCTACGTATGTTAGGACGTGTAGAATCAAATTGTGGGATTGCGCTATTTAATATACGCAGCCAAAGGTGAGTGTCACTAAACCCCTATTTTTACTGTTTTAGTATATGTTTTAGGGGAAGAACACGCCTTAAAAGGATAAGTATACGTTTTCGTATAAAATATGCCTTTGATTAAACTATAAATATATTTTCGTGGAAAATATGATTTGGAAATTATATGATATGTTTTTGGAAAACAAACATGGTTTTGGATATAAATATGTTTCGGGATGAAACGGATTTTGGAATAGTGATACATGCGTTTCAGGGATGAAACGGGGATTTTACGGCGTTATGGGATAGAACGACCGTGTGGATTTAAAATTTTAAATTTAAAGTTGTAACGAATTGGCCCGGTCTCAAGAGAGTAAGTATCGGGATTAGGCTTACGTTTCGGTGGGGACGTCGGGGATTCGTACAACGTGTTATATTAAATTTTATCATTTTAGTAGGATATATATATTGTTCATAAGGTTGGCACCTTGGGTGACCCATTGCGGGCACTTTGCGCAAACTTAATATGGATTACGTGGAATTGTTGATAGATCTATCGGGTTGACAACCCCGTCGCGACCGATAGCTCCGTGTCATGACAAGGGACGAATTTATATTCTGTTATTGTCTAGCGTTGATTATACCCTTAATGTTAATATATAGTTCGTATTGTCTTGCAATCATACGAGTCTGAACATTTGATGCAATAAATTTAATATGTAAAACTTGGGAAGATGCTTAGTTCGGAGGTTTCGGGGAAACGCTTGCGACGGCTGACTCATGGATTTTATTATGGAAATAAATTAACTTTCGAAAATATTATTTGGATGTTTTGATAATAACACATAATTAGAAAGTTTTCCTTGTTTTAAATTTGAATATGTGAGCTCACCCTCCTTTGTGTTGACACTTGATTTTAACGTGTTCTTCAGGTACTTGAGTATGGCTTCGGGAATCTTTGGCATATCTTGTGGTTGTGATGCATGTTTGTTTAATAATAAACTTTGGACACTTATAAAACTTATTTGGGACCGACTGTATTAAGATCCATAAGGATCAAGACAACTTAACTATGTTATGGTTGTGGTTTGTGTTTAATTTGGAAACAATGTTTTAATTAAGTAATATGTCCAAAAATTAACGATGCATCGTCCACCAAGATATTTATGGGCACCAACTTCCGTCACCATTACGTTTGTATTTCCGCTGCGACGTTTTCGGGGTGTTACATTTGGGCCCGGTGGAAAGGAAGGTTGTGCAAGGTGTTTTGGTCAAAAATCATACTAAGGATAATGTGACCAAACTTTGTATGTGAGGTTGAGTGCTTGTGTGACAAATAATAGTATGAACAAGTTGTGAATATGATCAACGAAGAACACCAAGATTTATACGAGGAAAAGCCCTTGATCACTAGTAGATCGCCGACATAAAAACCTCGGATAGTGAAAACTATCACTATCTACTATATTAAACAATAAAGATTAAAACTTTGGATGTTGAGCAAGTGTGTACAATCGAATTCTAAGTGAAAGCTCTGCAACGAATGTGAGTGTGTGTTTTTTCTCTGGTTCATGAATGTGAATGTCTATCTCAAACACTTGATCAACCCCCTGAACAAATAAGCTAACAATAGCTCCTATTTTCTAGGGAGACCATGTCTTTCCCATAACCGTTAGTGGAATTCAACATGTGCAGCATCTTGAACGAATATCCCGAAATTCCAGCTAAGAGTCAGTCCACTAAGTCCATTATCTTTGTATAAACATTAGAAACATGACAATTGTTAGAAATCATAAGTTATGTTAAGGATCCTTGATCGTCCGAGTCCCTGCACCATCTGCTAAGGATAAGTGATCCAGGCAACGCTTCAGGATACAGGATCCATAGTTATAAAAAAATCTATGCCCTAACAATTGCCCCCAAATATGGCAGATAAGATGTGAATCAAGTCTATCATATTTCTGTTGGATGCGAACTAGCCGTTGTCGCATGTAACTAGCCGTTACACTGCTTGACGCCACTGATAAGACCTGCCATAATCATCATTGAAATAATATAGGGTTAAAGATAACTCCCTTTTCTTTAAGGATCAGAAAATCCTTATGTTTATGGAGGACGAAGCCTTTTAGACCTTTTGCTCTTAACCTTCCTGCACTTAAAACAATTAGTAACACCGTGTATCAACCCGAGTGAATGGGCCACGGATTGCTGGCGAAGCTCGGGTTGAGCATATTAGTAACCTTAGCAGGGTTTTAATAGAAATTTTAACCTTTTGACTATACTTGGTGTTGTTCATTTGTTTGGTAAAGTTTACTTGATATGCTTGTGTTTCCACATTCAAACAAATTGTTTATGAAAAATCATAAGTTTGACCTTAAAAAAATTTTAAAAAAATCATGTTGTTAAAAATTTGCCAATTCTTGTTTATAATAATCATAGATAAAATTAGATTAGATACATGTAAATAAGTCATATACCCTTAATTGCAAGGCTTAGGGTGAAGTCAATAAGATAAACAGGTATGAGAATAAAGCATACCAGAAAATCCAAGTTAGGATTTTGTATCCTTAGGAACTAGCTTTGTACAAACAAACAAGTCACCGTTGGATAAACTTTAAGGATCCAGGATCCTTTTTGAATCAACTTGTGAATCTTCGAGGCTCCAAAACCTGTTGAAATCAACTTGGGACTAACCGTTGGATAAACCTTAAGGATCCAGGATCCCTTTTTAGTCAACTTGTGAATCTTCGAGGCTCCAAAACCTGTTGAAATCAACTTGGGACTAAGCCAAACAAACTGGGGACTAGCCCAAACAACTGGGGCAAGCCCAACAAACTGGGACAAGCCCATATAAACTTGGGACAAGCCCACATAAACTGGGGACAAGCCCAACAAACTGGACAAGCCCAAATAAACTAGGGACAAGCCCAAAAGAATTGGGAACAAGCCCATGATAACTGGGGACAAGCCCAATAAACTGGGGACAAACCCAACAAACTGGGAAAAAGCCCAAAGCTTAAGCTAACGTGAAAACGTTAGAAACCTTAGGATACTGGTGTATGGCCCAAACTGGCGACTAGCCCATTGTAAGTGACATGAAAATGCCAAAACCTTAGCTAACGTGAAAATGTTAGAAACCTTAGGAACGGATGTATGGTACGTCTACCATTATACTTGAGATCCTACATATAGCCAACAACAATGAAATTGTCAGCCCCTAAAGCGGGTACTGGTCCCATTGCCTCGAACTATACTTGGATAACGTGCGCTACTGGCGGGGTGTCGAAACCCAATTCGTGTGAAAGGTGAAAACCTTTAAACCTTAAAAGGTATTGGATACCTTAAACTGGGGACAAGCCCAAAGTCTTGGAGAGGTGGCCAACCTCTTGAACCTTTGTAATAACTTCTGCAAAACTTAAAGCTCGATAAGGTTGAATGTTGAAAATTCAACATCCTTACTTTATAATAATAAATAAGAAGTATAATAAGAATGAAAGCAGTAGTAAAATGTTACCGAATCAAGGATCATATATCCTTTGAGGATCTGTCAACATGAACTGAACATTGGGATACTTAAGGATCCCTGATCCTTTACATAAAATACTTCTTTAGGTGGATAGCATTCCAAGCTCTTGGTAGAAGGTCACCATCCTTAGTTAGCAAACGATATGCCCCCTTTCCAGCTTCATCTTCGATAAGATAGGGGCCTTCCCATTTTGGTGCCAATTTTCCATCAGAGGGATTCGTGGTATTCTGGAACGCTTTCCTCAATACCATGTCACCAACTTGAAATCTTCTTACTCTAACATTCTTGTTATAAGCACCAGCCATCCTTTGTTGATAGCTAGCCATCTGTCACAAAAGAATGTAGTTCTACTCCCAATAAATTGGGATCCATTATCACAAATAATTTCAGAAAGGATTCCAAATCTAGTAATAATGTTTCGCTTAATGAAGGATATAACTTCCTTTTCTCATACTTGAGTAAAAGCTTCTGTTTCTATCCATTTACAGAAATAGTCTATCATGGCTAGCATGAGCACCTTTCCTCCTGGTGCCTTGGGAAGCTTGCCTACTATTTGCATTCCCCATTTCCTGAATGTCCAAGAGGAGGATATAGGAAGCAGAGGTTCCGTTGGTCGATGAAGAATGTTACTATGTCTTTGGCAAGCATCATATTTCCTTGCGTATTCCACAACATTCTTCTTCATTGTAGGCCAGTAATATCCTGTTCTAAGGATCCTTGAAAATAGTGCTCTGCCCCGGTGTGATTTCCACGGTCTCCTTCATGAAAATCCTTCAAGACTTATTGGATCTTAGGATCCTTAATGCATCGTAGATAGAGACCTGCAAAAGATATCTTATATAACATGGTATTTAATATGGAGAATTGGGATACCTTAATCTTGAAGGCTTTAGGTTTTTCCCATGTGGGAATTTCCCCTTTCAGGATATAAATTGGAAGGATCGAGGATCTTGAATTTGACTGCACATTATTACTAGGTACAATTGCAGTGTCCTCCACTATCTCCATTGCTTCATTTTCTTCAATTGCAGGAGACAGAATATGGATGATAGGTATCTTGACATCCTCTGGCATCTTTAGGGATGATCAAAGGTTAGCTTAAGTGTCTGCTTCTGCATTTTTCTTTAGGTACCTGTGTCAAACTGAAAAAACAATAGACTGGGGACAAGTAGAATACACTAGGGACAAGCCCAAATAGACTAGGGACAAGCCCAAACAAACTGGGGACAAGCCCAAATAGACTGGGGACAAGCCCAAAAGAATCAGCCAGTTTCCTGACTATCTCTAAATATTTTATTAGCTTTTCTCCTTTGACAGTATATGAACCATTATAATAATTAGTAATTAATAATGAATCTACATACACTTGAAGATACCAGATCCTTTGCTTAGCTAAATATACTTGAAAACACCTGATCCATTATTGGCAGCTAAGTAGTTAATACGGTAAAATATCAGATATCGGTCAAGGACCGATATTTGAGATATCGGTTATTGCGGTAGGATATCGGTGGGATATCGGTAATTTTAATATCATGCTAAATTTATATATATATAGCAATTTAACACTAACAGTTCAGTATATACTCCTACCATTAACAAACTAACCTTTTGCAACTTGCAAAACAATAACAATTGTAGTAAGTAGGAACTTACTAAGACTTAAAACACTAACATTTGACAATAACAACTAACAGTTAACACTTAAAACACTAATAGCAACAACAAGAAAAAAGACAGATGGTAGAACTAAGAAGAAAGGTACTGATATCGGGAAAATCGGTGATATGTTGGTCAAATCTCGGTCCAATTTCGGCCAAATATCGGTCAATATCGTTGATATTATCGGTACCGATATTCTGACTAAAATTTTATACCGATATCTCGGCAGGGGACCGATAACCAATATCTCACTGGTATGTCGGTTGATATAGATATTTACTACATAGATTGGCAGTTTGGAATTCAGATGCAATGTAGATCACTACTAAAATCAGCCACAAAGTCAGCCAAAGCTTGGGATTTAATAGCAGTTCTGGGCTCATACTCAGTGTCATATGCACTAAGTTTAACAGCCCATTTTGCCATTCTTCCCGACATCCCTGGTTTCCTGGCCTCAGCATCAAGTAGACTTTACTTACATAGTATACCGGATGTTGTTGGCCTTCGTGATCCTTAACTCGGACCGCACTTACCGCTTTACCTGAAACAGCTAGGTATAAGGATAATGGTTCTCCATTTTCTAGTTTCATCAAAGCCGGTGCTGAGGATAGGTAATCCTTGAGAACCTATAGAGCAGCTTCATGCTTTTCAGTCCACTCGAATTTCTTATTCTTTCTCAGAATGTCATAGAAATCCTTGCATCTTTCTGAGGATTTTGAGATGAATCTATTCAAGACGGTAATCCTTCCTGTCAATCTTTGCACATCCTTAGCATTGGCAGGAGACTTGATATTCACCAAAGCATTGATTTGTTCTGGACTTGCTTCAATTCCTCTTTTGGTCACCATATATCCTAAAAATTTTCCAGCTTTGACCCCGAAATGACATTTAGACGGGTTCAACTTCATGTTGTATTGGTCAAGAATATTAAATGCTACTTCAAGATCCTTCAGGTGATCCTCGGCCCTTTTAGATTTGACAACCATATCATCTATGTATACTTCCATTGTGTGTCCAAGTTGCTTCTTGAACATCATATTCACCAGCCTTCGGTATGTAACACCTATATTTATTAAACCAAAGGGCATAGCAATATAACAGTATATGCCGGTGGGTGTCATGAATGCAGTATCCTCTTGATCAGATGGTTCCATCTAAATTTGCTGAAATCCAGATGAAGCATCCATAAAAGTTAACAATTCATGACCCGCCGTAGCATCCACCATAGAGTCAATGTGGGGTAAAGGGAAAGGATCCTTGGGACATGACTTATTCAAATCAGTAAAATCGACACATACCCTCCACTTTCCATTTTTCTTTTGAACAACAACCACATTGGCTAACCATCTTGGATACTTGACTTCTCTTATCATACCTGTCTTTAGTAACTTGTCTACCTCTTCTTGGATAATTGCATTTCTTTCAGGTGCAAACTTCCTCCTTTTTTGGTGAATTGGCCTGAAAGACATGTCAATACCAAGTTTATGAGTAATGATATCATTCTAAATACCTGTCATATCTTCGTGCTTCCAGGCGAAGGTAGATTTTCTTTGTTTAAGGAAGGATACTAGATCCTGCTCTATACTCTCCTGGATCCCAGATCCTATATACACCTTGGATTCAGGATCCTCAAGATCTAAGAGTATATCCTTGACGTCCTGTTCTCTTGCCTCCATGACATCTTTTGGAGGATGCTTTAATTGCTATGCTTCCCTAGACTTGGAAGCAGGTTTCATCGAGGAAGTGTAACAATTCTTTGCCTCCTGCTGATCACTTTCTATCTTTACTATTCACCATGGACTTGGAAGCTTGACACATTGGTGGTATGTTGATGGGACCACCTTCATGTCATGTATCCATAGCCTGCCAAGGATAACATTATAACAAGATAAGCTATCTATTACACAAAATTTTTGGATAGAATTCACTCCCTCTATGTAAATTGGAAGTTTGATGTCCCCCAATGTATTCTTCGTTTCCCCACTGAATCCCACGAGCACCGATGATCTAGGAATGATCTCGGATTTAGGAGTGATCTCGGATTTAGGAATGTTCTTCTTTTTGAGGACATTCAACTGAATTATGTTCATTGAACTCCCTTCATCAATAAGGATCTTTTGCTGTGTGAGGATAGATGTTCGAACTGGTCTCTCCCCGTTCTCCATCTTCGTCTCCTTAGCATGCCTTTTAGCCGGTTTTTAGGATCCTGAGTCCTTGAACGTTTCCTCCCGAGTAATTCCTTCAAGTATCCTTTGCTGAGAAGATAGTCAATCTCCTTCCTCAACGCTATACACTCATCAGTAAGGTGATCAAAATCCTCATGATAAGCGCACCATTTGGACTTGTCTTTATTGGCTGTGGCCTTCTCATTTTTTCTAGGCCACCTGGCTTTGTCACCTAAATTCTGCAAAGCAAGGATTAGTTCAGTGTTATAAGCAGAAAAACAATATTAGAAATATGAGGATAATCTTCATCGTCTTCCTCTTGTTAATCCGCATGAACATTCTGATTGTCATGCTTGGAGTATTGCTTGGATCGATTATTCTTGTGAAAGGATCCTTGGTCTCATGTTTTGAGGATCCTGACAACCTTTCCTGGATCCTCTTGTCATCCTCTAAACGGATGAACCTTAGGGCCCTGTTCCTTACTTCGTCTAAATTCCTGCAAGGTGTCATAACAAGATCATCATAGAATGGATAATCTTTTAGTAATCCCATTTTAAAGGCTTCCACAGCAGTGGAAATATCTAAACTAGGGATTTCTAGGGATTCTCTACTAAATCTAGTGATGTAATCTCTAAGTGATTCATCACGACCTTGGGTGATCCTATACAAGTCACTAGTTAACCTTTCAAAAGATCTACTACAAGAAAATTGATTATTGAACAAGTTAACTAAATGTGAAAATGAAGTTATTGAGTAAGGAGGAAGACTTAGCAGCCATTTGAGTGCTGATCCAGTGAGTGTGGATCCGAAACCCTTGCAAATACAGGCTTCCTTTAACCTTTCTGGAATGGGGTTGATCTCCATTCTTTCTCTATACTGAGCCACATGCTTTTCCGGATCAGTGGTACCATCATAGAGCTTCATAATCGGAGTCTGAAAACGTATTGGTATCTCGGCATTGCTTATGTGAGGTGCATAGCGTGACACTCTATGACTTCCATGCGGGATTTCAGGAATGGGTTTGACCACTCCGGGAACACTGGATATCATATCCTTGAGTTTTTGTAACTCCGTGGCCATAGCTTGGTTGATACATGCGTCCTGCATGTAAGTAAAGTTAGTATCGAAAGATGTATTGAAATTGTTGAAAGATGTATTGAAATTGTTACCTCCCGATTGATTTGGAACTGGTATCCCAGAAGTATATCTAGGGTAAGACATGTCTGGTGTAATGGTAGGACCAGATGAAGCAATGGTCTGCATAAGAATGAAATCCCCTTCATATACTTCGGAACTTCTGAATGGTGACTCCTTGAGGATCCTTGATCCTGAAAGATGTTGGTTCCTGGATACGTTGGTGCTGAAGGCCTTGGAGGGTAATCCATGGATCCTTGAACCTGAGACGAGGATCTATGATTCTTAAAGTAGGATCCTTGAGCTGGAAACGTCTCCATATATCCACCCGAACGGGGGAAGGATCTTTGATTCTGAGTTGTCTCCAATGATCCTTGCTGAAGGATAGAGGATCCTTGAGGTTGCGTCATTGCTAGTGATCCTTGTTGAAGGATATAGGATCCTTGGGGTTGAGTCGTGGATCCTTTGGACTGCTGGATTGTTGATGATGGACTAGCAAAATCCAATGCTCTAGGCATGAGTGGAGACTGATTTTCCACTGGTCTTTTTTGCTTCTTTATTTCGTCAATCTCGCGAAGGATCCTCTGGTTGGTTTTCTCTTGTTGTTCCATGTAGCCTTTCATTTGCAAAATCAAAGTAAAAACATCACTGTTGGTAGTTGTAGATGAAGACACAATAGAGGTTTTTGATCCTGTGAAGACAGATGATGTCTTCTTTTGAGAATTTTCAGCATTCTTCTGGAATGCAGGGGGAATGGGCGGCAACAGTGCACTGGCTTGAGATGAGGTAACCGCCGGCATGGCACTTGAAGTGGATTTTTCCTGAGAAGCCATGTGATTGAAGAAGATGAACAGGAATGAATGAGATGAACGAGAGTTTTTAGAATTGAAGCACAGATTGCCCCACGGTGGGCGCCAAACTTTGGTAAAAAATCACACTAAGGATAATGTGACCAAACTTTGTATGTGAGCCAAATAATAGTATGAACAAGTTGTGAATATGATCAACGAAGAACACCGAGATTTACACGAGGAAAAGCCCTTGATCACTAGTAGATCGCCGGCGTAAAAACATCGGATAGTGAAAACTATCACTATCTACTATATTAAACAATAAAGATTACAACTTTGGATGTTGATCAAGTGTGTACAATCGAATTCTAAGTGAAAGCTCTGCAACGAATGTGAGTGTGTGTGTGTTTTTTCTCTGGTTCGTGAATGTGAATGTCTATCTCAAACACTTGATCAACCCCCTGAATAAATAAGCTAACAATAGCTCCTATTTTCTAGGGAGACCATGTCTTTCCCATAACTGTTAGTGGAATTCAACATGTGCAGCATCTTGATCGAATATTCCTCGAAATTCCAGCTGAGAGTCAGTCCACTAAGTCCATTATCTGCGTATAAACATTAAAAAACATGACAATTGTTAGAAATCATAAGTTATGTTAAGGATCCTTGATCGTCCGAGTCCCTGCACCATCTGCTAAGGATAAGTGATCCAGGCAACGCTTCAGGATACAAGATCCATAGTTATAAAAAATCTATGCCCTAACACAAGGTATTATTATCACTGCTTGTTGGTGTATTTGGAAGGCCAGGAATAGAGCGGTGTTTTCGGGCTCCCGAGTCATAGTGGAAGAAATATTCAGCGATATCAGATTTGTGGGCTTCTTTTGGTTCAAGCATAGATCCTCATTTCGTACCATTTTATGGAGTGATTGGTGTAAATATGTAATTATGTAGTGGGTTTGTTTGTTTGTTTTGTCCGGCTCGGTCTTCGGGTTCGGTGGTTTGAATGAAAGTCTCTTTAAAAAAAAAACCTCCCTACCTCATGGTTAGAAAGATTGTTGTTTTTTTTAACTTCAAAGTTGGTAATGATTGTTGGATTTGAACCGAATGGATTTTTCTCCAAACTTTTGTAAAATTCATGAGTATCTAAAATTGGTTAGGCCAATGTCCACAATTGCACAATTCCCTATCCACCAATGAAGACGGAGGACCCACTTTTGATAGTGTGATTAGATTCTTAATTATGGTAACAAGCATAATGATGAACAGATATATTTTTCTAAATTGAGAAATCAAAAACAAGAAGCGGGTTTTACTTTGGTCAAGCATAATATGCAATCTACACTATCGATTTGCATTTGCTACAAGTTGTAGTTAATTATTATTGGAGCCAGGATCTAGGGATCTAGGGTGGAAATTGTGTCAGGTTAACTTAACTGGCTAAATTGATGAACCCGAATACGACATATTTTTTATATGCACGTGTGTGCGTGCATGTGAGTGTTAGTGTATTGGAGTTTTTTTTTTGAGAGAGAAAGAGAGGGGGGGATTAACTCTAATCTAGACACATTTAAAATCGTATAACTTGAACATGATGCATGTAAATCATTTATCTAAATGAGTCAAACAGGTTGATATGTTATAAACGAGGGGTTGTGAGAAAGTTGTAAAAGGGTTAAACGGGTTGACCTTATAAGATATATCTTTTATTTTGATTTTATACGAAACGAGGAGTCAATATGTATAATTAAAAAGGTTAAACAAGTCAACTGAAACATAATCCACTTAATTAAGTGAGTTAAACGCGTCAACTCAAACACACCTTGTTTACTAACAACCTAGACATGATGACCCAAATCATGATTATTACTTCATCATTTTAGAATTGCCACCTCTACGAGGATTCTGGAACTTTCATCAGTAAAGGCCGGAAGTGAATAGGGTCATAACAGATCATATCAAAAAGATGTTATTAATTGGGAGTCATAGTGCAATAACACTATCTCCAATGCTAAGACGTCCTTAGCTGCTTAGTCAGTTGTCACGTCATATCCTTATAAATCCCAACAAATCCTTAAAACCTCTCAATTTCACCTCCAACCCTACAAATATCCTTACATATCCTTATATTTTCCACATCATCACCTATTTTTACTTTTAATTTAAATACTTAAAATTATTAAATTATATTGAATACATTTATTTGATTAATTAATATAACTACACATCTTTTACTGGTTAAAGTTTAAACTATGTGAAAAAAAAAGTAAAAAGAATGTTAATGAAACTTTAGGTAAATAACTAATATCAAAAATAAAAAATAAAATAAATCTAAAAAAACATAAAAACATAGAAATTACATGACATAAAAACAAAAGTAAACTGTATTTGAAAAACAAACACTTTCAAAATAAAAATAAATTATTCTTAATTTGCCCAAAGGTGTACCTCTTCGCTGCGTAGATTTTCTAACCTTTGGAGTCGTAAGCAAATTCAATAAAGTTTACACCATATTAAATTGAGCTGGTATATAAGGAAATTAAATGAAGTCCATATGGGAGGGCTACTGAATTCAATTGAAAGAAATTTTGAAAATTAATTGAAGGAATTTGAATTAATGTAATGGGTCGGTTGAAAAAATAATTAATATACATGGTTTATTGCACAAGAACCAAAACAAACCGTGCCTTGCAGTTGGATATTAATTCAATTTGAACACACTTCAAATCCTCGTATTAGAGTAATTTGGTGTAAATTTGTAAATTTGTAATGTTGTTAGTTGCTGGCTTAGTTTGAGGCAGTGTGTTTTAATGAAATTTACCTTTAAAAAAAATTATAGAATGATGCTACAGTTTTCTAAATCTAAAATCTAGTTCTTGATGTTAAGAATTTACATCGTGATAGATGGTAAACATGCAACAAGCTGCACCGCTATCCCTTTTTGAATAGCAAAACTAAGTCTTTTAAAAACTACGTCCATAGATCTCAGGGTCATAAAATTACTATGCATGACCCTTTGAACCCGACTAAGTAGGTCCACAGCCTCATTTCGGGCGGGACATTTACGGACGCAGTAGGGTTAGTCTAACCCTTTGGATGGCATTAAGTAGGGGTCTGTCTTTTCGGTTTTGAGTTGGCTTGGGTTTTGGTCCTTGTTATGTCTGCAGGGGCGGACATATCCTATGTCAAGGGGTAGCCCCTGTTGCCCCTTGACTCGCTGGCGATACTGTAATTTTTTTTTTTGCGTTTTTCGGATTTCGTTGCCCATTAAGAAATATTATGTTACCTCTTTTCAAAGCCCAAATAATTTTTATACTACCCAAATAAATACCCAATAGTTATAAGCCCAACCATTATAGCCCAAGTCCCAACCCCCAACCCAGCATTTGAACAAAAAAAAAGAACGCGCAGCAGCAACTAGAGGTGCACAAGCCGGGTATTTTTGATAACCAGTTCCGGTTATAGAACTGGTTTCGGTTTCTCGTTTTAAGGGTTGGAACCGGTTATTGATAGGGGTGTTCACGGTCCGGTTTTGACGGTTTATAAGTCAGACCGTAAACCAAACTGTTAGTAACGGTTTTTGATAATTGAAAACCAAAACCGAACCGTTAAAAATTGAAACCGAATCAAACCGAACCGTTACTAACGGTTTGGTTCCAGTTTGGTTTCACGGTTTGCGATTTATGGAGGCTTTATATGAATTAAATGATTTATAAAAATACTGATATCTGTTCCAATTTCAGAGTTTCCGAAACAAGCACAAAAAGCAAACATAAAACTTAATAATAAGCTTTGATTATGTATTAACAGTTTAGACATAAAACTTAACCGAGTAAAGATTATACATTTACAGTTAATAGTTAATTGGTATACATAAAACTTAACTTACAAAATATAAACATTATCACATAATACTTATTACTTAACAAAAAATAGATATATATTTTGAGTAAAACTATTTTAGAAGCCAGGATTCGGGACGGTTTGTGTCTTTTAAAAACTAAACAAGAGTCATTGGGCTAAATAAGAACGAGGCAGTAGCCCAGATTACTTAATATAATTAGAGTTAACCCAATTTTATTCAAATAGTTATAATATACATGGTTAAATATACTTAATATACAATATAATAAATATACTTAATATACAATATAAAAAAATGAAAATAAAACTTATGGTCCGGTCCGGTTTTATACAATTTTTTATATAAACCGTAAACCAAACCGTTCGCTACGTTTTGAATTTTTTAAACCGACCGCGAAACCAGACCGACGATCGGTTTGGGCGGTTTCACGGTTTCAAACAGAACCGTGAACACTCCTAGTTATTGCTATAACCGGTCCAGTTCTGGTTCCAGTTATTTGACCAAAAAACCATACCCTATGTGTCCAGTTTCGGGTAGGGTTCGGTTCCGATTCTTAAGAAACCGGGTATTAAAATACCCTATTTTCGGGTTTTTATACCGTATTTCCGAGTTTTTTAGTTCTATATTTTCGTATTTTTTAATAGTCTATTGCGTTTTGAACAATGCTCTAATTTATGCGGTCGAAAAAGAAAGTTTTTGTAAAGTAATAGAAGAGGATGTCATGGCTCGGTTCAAGCTTTCAAAAACCGGAGAGTTGAAATCGTTTATGTATACGTTTAAATTTATTTATTACCGCGCATCGTTGTTTCGTTTACATTGTATGAAGTACGCTCAATTTTTTTTCCCTGAAACGTTGTCCTTTTAGTAATTTTCTAGATCCGCCACTGTATGTTTGGTATGTTGTCTTTTTTTTTACTTGTTTGTACGCTTGCTAGTCCCCACTAGCCCTTGGTTTTCAGTGATATATTATCATTGTTGCCGTAAAAAAATCAAAACTAGATAGATGACACACCAAAACATGACTCATATATATATTTAGGAGTTAACTGTTATTTTCGTCCCTTTGGTTTGTTCACTTTTATCATTTTAGTTTAATTTTAAAAAATGCACCAGTTTCCTCCCTGACACACTGGAAACGTGCCATTTCAGTCAAAAAATTAAAACCCAGTTAAGTCATACAAGTTTACCGAAAAGTATTTTTGTCATTTCATTAGTCAGACTAAAATAAGGTGAAAATAAAAGAAATATGAAAGGATAAAAATACCCTTTATTAAACCTGTCTGACTTAACTGGGTTTTAATTTTTAGACTGAAATGGCACGTTTCCAGTATGTCAGGGAAGAAACTTATGCATTTTTTTAAATTGAACTGAAATGGCAAAAGTAAACAAACTACAAGAACGAAAATGGCACTTAACTCTATATTTAGAAACGGAAAGCATACTGGGTTTTTTGTTAGGCTAGTTAAGAATATGTGCTTTTTAACGTATTATTTGGAAATTTTAATAAAAAAGGTGGTTTTGCTAACTTTAAATACTAGGAATTATATGTAAGGTGCGTGCGTGTATACGTGGGTTTACGTTCTCTTTAAAAAAATCTTCATAACAACCTAAAAACCGTAGAACTTTTACACTGGCGGGTCAGGAAACCTTTTGTACAGGGTTTCTTTTGATAGATACTCTTTTTTTTTTCAAATCATACAAGGTTTCCACTAATTATTTCTATTTTTTCGAATTTGAAGGAGTTCCCGGGAACCCCCGAAATACCCCTGGATCTGCCCCTGAACTTTTGTAAAATTGAGCTAAAGCAATTTCTATAAGGTTTTCACAATTTATACCTGAATAAACTATAAAAAATGTTTAAAATACTAACCATCAGATATGTGTTTAGTTATGATGGTTTTCTCATGTATGTACAAATTCAGATTGTTGATTTTCTCTTGTAACATCTCTATAAAACATATGAATGATTCTTATATCATCTGAGAAAGTAAAATATCAAGTTTATATATAACAAAATTATTCTCCTAGCTTATTTTATTTTAGGCTAGTAATTTCTATTCTTTTATATTTTAATCTTTTTATGATACTAGAGTTTCAAACGCTCTTGAAAACCATATAATTTTAGTTTCTTTGTTTGTTTGAATGTCACTTACTCTATAGACTAAAATCACAAAATGTTGCGTTGATGTGCAATATAGAAGGAGGACGAGGAGGAGAAGAATGAATGAAGAATGAGGAAGAAGAGAATGAGAAGAAGAATGTAAAAATGAAATCTTAACAAGATCACACACATTTGGTCTCCCCTACAAGTATCAACTTTAGGGATGAGATCGGAACAGTGCTTGTATTTGTACCGGTACTGGTATCAAATTTGAATAAAACTAGATACTGAATACCGTATCGAATATTATGGTATGGTATCGGTATTTTGGTACGGTACCCGTTTTGGTACCACTTTGGTTTCTAGCACTCGTACGGATACTAAATACGTAAAATAGGTACGAGTACTAATACCAACGGATATCAAATATGTAAAATCGTATGAGTACCAATACGAAACAGGTACTAGATATAGGTAAAATCAATACTAATATCATAACTCAATATACGAAATAAACATAATATTAAAAAAACATGTGAAATTTTTTATAAAATTTGGTACCAGTACCATTTTATAGCCGTACAAGTACCGGTACTGAAAGTATCGAATCCCCAAAATCGGTACAAGTATGGATACATGTACTTGGGGAAGAAATCTCATCCCTAATCAACTTATCATAGTTTTTTTTTTCTTTTCCAAGTTAAGCATCCAAACAAACATTTAGGTTTGGGGCGCTTTAAGAATATTAAGTACTAGGTTATGTACTCGTGAGACGCACGGTATAGTAGTGAAAATTAAATAAAACTTAAAAGTATAAATAATAGTGAGGGGAGTAACAAGAAAATAAAATGTATATTATACAATGTTGGTTGTTTTATTTCAACGTTGCCTTGAATATCTAAAATTAGTAATTTGACGTCGATTTTGATTTTAATTTTGAAAACGCAATATATAACTGTTCATTAGTGAAAACAGGGTATCGCAAATTCAAATCCACTTTGGAAAGCGATTGTCATGGACTTTTATTGATGGTCATCACAAAACGAATAGAAATTAGATATTGTCTTCATTGAATTTAAATGAATTCTTCTTGTCATAAGGTATCAATTTGATTCATTATAACACTGCCACTCTCTATAAAAACTGTAATAAACAACCTAAAAAATAGATTCATAGTATACGCAAATAAAAGATATGTTTATGTATATATTTGTAAGCTAAATAATTTAATTAATGTCTTCATAAAAAAAGCTATTTAGATAAGTATATTATTCATTTATTTGTGTAACAAGTTTTGATCTCAGCTACTTATTTAGAAATTATACTTGCACTCACAAATTGGATTGGGTGGGGTAAATTCTAAAGGCTAAAGGGTGTGGGGTCATGGTTGGACATAATTCATCATGTAGGAACATGAATAGAAGGCTACACCACCCCCTTTGTATGATCTACCGTGGTTCTCATGGATTAAATCATGGTAACCATGGTCCTAATTTCCATTTTTCAAGGTTTCCTTTCTTTTTTCTTTAGACAAAAATAAATAAGGGGATAGTAGTTTAGGTTATGACCATACCCTTAAGATAGTGGTTTTGAATGGTAGATTAGAGGTGAGTGACATGATGCTGACGTGGAGATCATGGTTCACACCCAAATAAAACAAAGCAGTTGAATGGCTGTTGTGTAAAGAAAGTAAGCAACGTGGACCACTAATGAATTAGTATTGTTCACTTTTTAAAATGTTATTATTGTGTGTGTACCAATAAACATACATTTATAAAAAATACAGATTACAACCATAAAGCTCACAATCACCACCGCATAACATCAGTTAACAACTCTTTAGTTTTGTGATATCTCTGAAGCCGGATAGAAACATAACATAACTAAAACCGTTTGATTTACACTAACACCCAAACACAACTAAATTAGGGCTCGTAATCATTTTCTATCAAATCAATTAGAAAATATAAAATAAAACATTGTTTGCTAATTTCAAATTAAAATCAAAGGTTTGTTAGAATACTAGTTATGATTCTCATAGTTTGATGAAACATCAAAGACAACTAATTACTAATATAGGATTCATAAACAAACTCTATCCATTAAAGATTAATGGATTTACATGACGGAAACGATCGGGTGAAGATTGGGTTTTAGAAAAATCAAACACAACCCAAATCGGGAGAATATCAAGTAGATTTGGATTTCGCATGAGTGATGTATTGCAAAATACATCTGTTTTCCGTGTACGGTTTGTATAGTTTTTATTAGTTTTAGTTTCATTTTTAGTCCGAATATGTTTCTGCTGTTCGATTTGTGATTTCCAGGTCTCGGGAATGAAGAATAGCTGAAAAGGGCAGAAAATGATTCATATTTGTCAAAAACCGAGCACCGGATCGAGTTCAGGAGTACGAGAGCTGAAACGGCGGGAAAATCGAGGAATATTGCCTAGCCGTGTCGCGCGACCAGGAATAGGGCTTCTCCCCGCGTGACACGAGGAGATGTTATTGGACAATTGCTATTTCAACACGCCGCGTTGCGTGTTCTGAATGTCACATGCTCCCGCGCGATGCGGAGAGCCTTTTTACGTAGAAAGTTTTGATTAGTTGTTGGGTTTGAGCTGATTATTGGTATATAAGCATCATTAACTTACAAGAACTCTAACCCTACGAATTGGGGAGTAACTAAGACGAATTTGGAGTTCAAGAAGCTAGAATTGAAGGTTTCGAAGCTATTGGTTGGAGATTTGAAGGTCGAGGATCGAGTGGCTCGTGTTTAAGCATTCGAGTTTCATCGTTCTTCTTCTCTTTTTTATTCGAACCATTTTTTCATTGACTCTTTGATTTGTGCTTGTTTATACATGATGTATCTTGGCTAAACTTATCAAACTACCTAGGCTAGGATGAATTCATAACAAAGTTTGGATTTTTATTGGTTTTGACTATTATTTATGGTTGTTAATAAAGTAGAAAACTTGGTAACTTTGATTTGATGTGCATGATTATTTAGATTTGTTTTATTTCACGTTTATTACCTTCACATGTATCTTGATGAATGTCTTTCATAGAATAGGTTCGTAGTAGATTATATTCATTCGTGTTTATGTTTTTTATGGTTAATTGGCAAATACACCATAGGAGGGAATTTCGTGAATCAAGTAGGTATAGGTGGTTAACTAATCTTAAAATCCGTAAGGTGAGATTTATCGGTTTGTCTAGGTTGTTAGATCACTAAAGTTAGGATCTTTGTAAAAAGACCACATTAGCTCACTTTGCAATCCTTGCTAATCGAGTCAAGCCAAATTACCATAGTTACCTTAGATAATTGCACCGTGAGGGTAATTGTCAAATTAAAGTATTTTATTAACATAATTGGAAATCCTCAAGGAAATTCACAAAAACCGGTAATTTAACAGCTTGCTAGGCTTCCATAGGTGTCTCTCATTGAGAAGGGTTGAGGGTCCTGTTCGGTTACCCAGTGAGTTTAGCATTCCAAGATCCCGGTTCCATAACATAGTCGAACCAATAGAAAACCATTTTGAATTATGTGGGATTCTAGTCTAGGTAGTTATTCCATCATCATCTGAATAAAACCCAAAAGTCTAATTCGCCTCTTAGTTCGTTCGTCTAGTTAGTATTTAATTTAATTGCAATTTTAGGAATTTAGAAAACCCCCCTTCAAAGTACAAAAACAATTAGGGTCTGTTTGATATGGGGTAATTGAATGCACGGCTGAATGGAATGAACAAAGGAATGTAATGGGCAAGAAATGGAATAGGCCATTACCATTTCATTGTCATGTTTGATTACCCTATGAGAATGAAATAATACATTACTTAGTATTGTTTGGTATAAAAAAAAGATGGAATGAATGGAATACAATTCATTTCCAATGACAACAATACCCTTATCTCAAAAATAAAAAAACTAACCAATTTTCACAGATATTTTCATTTCAAAATTATAATAAATTTATATTATGAAAAATAGAATATATTTAACTAAAATATTCAAAATTTATCCAAAAGTTTCCAACCAAAAATAATTAAAAATCATCCTAGATCTGCCAAATAAAACATAAATAAAAATCATTCAAAATTTTCCAACAAAAAAAATAATAATCCAAAAGTCATCGTATATCACGTCAAGCAATATCTTCAAACATAGTCTTTACCCATCCAAATTTGCGTTCTTCATCAACCTTAAAAAAGATTACGATCAACTCTTCATTTTGTGTGAGCTTACATACGGCATTGTCACACTCACGATTAGTTAAACCCACAACTTTGTTCATCTCCGAAAAAAGATTGTTACGTAGTTCCTCTCTATTGCTTTCCGTTCCAAAAACTTTATTGAAAGTATTTGAAGCCTCCCATATCTCCGCACCAATTATTTCGGCCGACTCTTTCAAGCTGCTCATTAATGGATCCCAATTGTTACGTCTATTCCTCTTTCGTTGTATACTTGATTCTTCTCTAGAAGCTACATATGAAGGGCTATTCAGTGGTTGATTAAGATCCACATCATCTAGTCCATCTCCAGTAGTATCCTCTAGTTCTTCTCTTTCTATGTCAGATATAATATCAGCGGCTGTCTAAGCATCTCTCCCATTTGCCCAGTCCTTGCCAAACACATTACACAAGTCCCAGTAATGAGGAAATTTCTTTGATCTCCACTTTGCGGCATTTTTGTGCACCTAACAAGCCCAGATCATCATGATCGAAGTTAACAAGATATAAAAATAATAATTTAAAAACAATTATTATATAAAAGCTACAATTATAAATGATTATATATTACATATATATAAGCTTGCCAAACCGGTTGGGGAGCCTCAAGCATGCATTATTGTAATCCCAACCAAAACCACTTGTATTGTTTCATGCTAGCATATCATGCACATCGGACCAATCACTCTTCATTGTCTTTACACGTGACTCTATATATGGCTTTGCTTTTATGCCAGCTCCGGGAAGTGATATTGCTAGTTGTCGTTCAACTGCACTAAAGAAGCCCGATTTAAACCCATTATCGGATTTGTAATTAGAACCTGAATTGAGCACATCAAGCATGGCTGCAACAAGCTTCTCATCTTCATCTTCATTCCATTTTTTTCCTGGACCCCTTTCGGAATCGAATTGTGATTCCATGTCTTCACACATCAAACCAATGTTATATAAATAATAAAAACATTTAGTTGTTTTATAAATAAAACGCATAATATAACAAACACATAAAAACATTCATATTTATTCTAAAAATCCATTTAATGAACATTACCAAAATGACAAAACTAAAAACATAATAGTCTACTATATCAATTATGTCTAGATGTCCATGCATTAAACATAGATGTTGCCAAATTTTGTCTAAAGTTTGTCCATTCATTCGAGGTCCCAACTGTTGTAATATGTTCCACATTTGAGCCAAGATCTTCGTCATCCGCAACATTATTTGTGTCAATGAATTCATCGTCATCAAAAGGCTCATATGCCATTTCTCTTCGAATAAAGTCGTGCATAAGACAACATGCAAGTATAGTTTTATTTTGTGTTTTGATCGGATAGAAAGATGGGCTTCTAAGTATGGCCCATCTTTTCTTCAAAACACCAAAACATCGTTCGATGACATTCCTTGCGGATGAGTGCTTCATGTTGAAATACTCTTCGGGCTTTTCCCGTCTATGTCCATTTAGCCAAGTATTCAAATGATATCGTTGACCTCGGAATGGTGCAAGGAATCCCTCTTCGTTGGTGTACCCGGCATCAACAAGATAATAGTTACCTTTAGGCACTTGCAATCCATTCTCTCGAATCATAGCACTACTACGAAGTATTCTACCATCAGCAGCAGATCCTTCCCACCCGGGTAGTACATAAATGAACTGCATGTCATGTTTGCAAGCAGCAAGTACGTTGGTTGTTATTTCCCCCTTTCGATTACGGTACCTCGGCTTGTCTTCCTCTGGTACTTGTACACTGATACGTGTCCCATCTATTACTCCTAAACATCCCTTGAACCATTTCCATCTCTCATCTGTTGAATTTGTCAAAAATAAAAGATATGAGGATCAGCTAGAATCTCTCCTCTTCACATCATATCCCCAATTTTTGGTGAACAAGATATACGGTTTCCCCATTCAAGGATTATCAACCTTATATAGCTTTTTCCTTATTTAGAATAGCTGTATAAATCAACGGGTTTTTATTGTAATTACATACAAGAAATAACAACAATTCAGCCTTTTTTACCTTTGATATGATGGTATCAGAGCATGGTTTGTTCAAAACCTAATCTCCTCATCATCTACCCAACCTGCAACCCGCAACCATGTCAGAAAACAGTAACCAGAATGAGCTCTCCATACAATTAACCAACCTGCTCAAACAGGGGTTAAATTCCGAACCAAAAGGCACTAAACTTTCCGACAGTTTACAGATTAATCTCAAACTCAATAGCCAAAATTATGCTCTATGGACCCGGATGATTCGGGTTGCCATAGGAGGAAGATCAAAAACCTTGTTGAAACATTTGACCTCAAATTCCCCAGATCAAAAAGATGAAGAATACGACCAATGGGAGCAAGATGACCTGGTCGTCTTCTCGTGGTTAATACAGAATATTGAACCAGTGATTGCTGGCAACCTAACCGAGTTTCCCACAGCGAAATCGCTGTGGGATGCCCTAGTGGTTACATACAGCAGTGGTAAAGATAAGTTACAAACATTTAATCTCCATGTCAAGGCAAACGACATCAAACAATACGACAAGTCTTTAGAAGATCTCTGGATCAAACTACAAGGAGTGTGGGGAGAGATCGATCGTATCGATCCAAACCCTATGAAGTGCCCGGAAGATATCCAGACATACCACAAGATTAGGTCAGAACAAAAGTTGTTTCAATTCTTGAACGCTCTTGATCGAAAATACGACCCAATTAAACGGGAAGTTCTCCGATCTGAACCCCTTCCAACTGCCGAGGTTGCCTACGGAATCATCCGTAAAGAGGCCGCTCACCAAAATATTTTGGGAGCAGCCTCGGCCAATGCACAGGGCATAGGAGCCGGACTAATGGCCAATGAACCAGAAGGTCTAGGGCTCGCAACAAAGGGACATCGGCGATTCGAACCAAAGAAGTCTGGATCTTTTGCAAAAGAAGATAAGTCTCACCTCAAGTGTACACATTGTGGTATGACAAAACATGTCAAAGAACAATGCTTTCGGCTTGTAGGATATCCAGAATGGTGGGGAGATGGCCATAAGAAGGGCATCAGAACAGGGCCAGACACCGGGAAAGCATATGCGGCGGCAGCCGTGGGCAACAATGAAGTCACCGACACCGGCAACAAGCAAAAGCTCACCGGTTTTGGTGGTATGGCAGCGGCGCAACCAGGGGAAGAAGAAGGGTTTCAAGTGACAGGTACAGGGTTTAAGAGAAAATTCTCGAAAGCCCACACTTGTTTTTCTCACAGTTACAATAAACCCCCTGAACTTACTGGCAGTGCTTTAATGAGTCAAAAATACGGTGGAAAACAGGAACCATCATGGATATTTGATTGTGGGGCAACCGACACTATGAGTAACGAATTATCAGATTTTTCTGTGACCACCGAGCCTACCAAGTCGTTTATACAAGCGGCAAATGGTGGAAAAATGAGTGTAAAAATCGGAGGAACAATTGAAATTTCTCCTACACTTAGACTTTCGAATTGTCTTTATGTTCCCTCATTATCACACAAACTCCTATCTATTAGTCATGTAACAAAGGAACTAAACTGCTCAGTTCTCATGCAACCTACCTTTTGTATTTTACAGGATATCAGGACGGGTGCGATAATTGGGCGTGGCACTGAAAGGCAAGGACTTTATTACGTGGATGAAGTGACTCAAGGTGGTACTGCTTTGCTCTCTCATGGAACAACAGAACGTGAGGCATGGCTGTGGCATAGGAGATTGGGACATCCTTCCACGGGTTATTTACATATGTTATTTCCAAATTTATTCTCTTCAAATTATAAGACTCATTGCGAAACTTGTGTGTTAGCTAAAAGCCATCGAAAAACGTTTAAACCTAATAACACAAGGGTTGATTCACCTTTTTCATTGATTCATTCAGATGTATGGGGCCCAGCCCCAGTCATTGGGGGACAAAACTTTCGTTTTTTTGTGATATTTGTTGATGATTGCACACGAATGACATGGTTGTATCTATTGAAAAATAAATCTGAAGTCTTTGACAAATTCATAGCCTTTCACACCATGGTCCAAAACCAATTTCATAAAAACATTCAAATTGTTCGATCAGATAATGGAGGAGAATTTGTAAATTCCAACATGAGACAGTTTTTTCAATCTAAAGGCATCATTCATCAAACAACGTGCCCCTATACTCCAGAACAGAATGGAGTCGCGGAACGAAAGAACCGCATACTGTTAGAAATCACAAGGGCCCTTCTAATTGAATCTCATACTCCAAAATTTTACTGGCCAGAAGCCCTTTCCACTGCTGCCTATCTGATTAACCGTCTTCCAACTCATATTCTGAAAACGAAAACCCCACTACAAGTTCTCTTAGAAACCACTAAACCCCCTTCCGTTCTTACCCTTGAACCTCGGGTGTTTGGATGTACGGTCTATGTTCACATACCCAAGTCACATAGAGACAAACTTGATGCTTGTGCTGAGAAGTGTGTCTTCGTTGGGTACGGGGTAGATCAAAAGGGATACAGGTGTTACAATCCCAAAACTCAACATATGTTCACCACTATGAACTGTGATTTTCTTGAAACAGAGTATTACTGTGTATCCCAAAATAATCCTGATGAAGTACCTTTTGATAATCTAAGCTGGTTGACTAATGTTGAAGCAGTACACAGCCCACAAAATGAGTCACCTCTTCCCACACAAACCGAAGAACAAGAGATCAGTGCCACTCAAGAAATCGCTCCCAACCTGATGTCCGAGGTAAGTAATACTCAGTCTGATCCTGTTTTTGAAGTTCCTGAGAACATCACTAATGAACAAATGGAGTAGGATAGTGTTTTTCAGGAACAGGAAGATTCTCCCATACAAGAAGAAACCTCAGGAAGGTATGTACTACCACCTAGAGTAAACAGGGAGTCCCACCTAAAAGATATTCTCCAGAAAAGGAGTCTCGTGAATGTCAATATCCCATGGCAAACCTAGCCTCAGGAAATTTATCCAAAGAGGCTAAGGCTTTCTCTTCTTCCTTGTATGCTGAAGAACTTCCTACCAGTACGGAAGATGCTTTGAAGTCAAAACATTGGAAAAGTGCAATGGAGGATGAGATGAAGGCATTGAAGAAAAACAACACGTGGGAAAAATGCAGCTTACCAGCAGGAAAAAAACCAGTTGGGTGTCAATGGTCTTTACAATCAAATATAAACCCGATGGTTCAATTGAAAGATATAAAGCCAGGTTGGTAGCTAAAGGGTATACTCAAACTTATGGAATTGATTATTCAGAAACTTTCTCTCCAGTGGCGAAGATTAACACGATTAGAGTTCTCTTCTCCGTAGCAGCAAATAAGGAGTGGCCACTTCATCAGTTTGATGTAAAAAATGCTTTCTTACATGGAGAGCTCAAGGAAGAAGTCTACATGGAGGCCCCACATGGTTTTTCAAATGAGTTTGGAGAACGGGAAGTATGCCTCCTGAAGAAATCTCTCTACGGCTTGAAGCAATCTCCCAGGGCATGGTTCGGCAGGTTTACTTTAGCTATGAAGAAGTATGGATTTAAGCAAAGTAACTCTGATCACACACTTTTCCTCAAACAAAAAAATAACCTTATAACTTGTTTAATAATCTATGTTGACGACATGATTATTACTGGAGATGATCATGAAGAAATAGCCAAACTAAGGAAGAACTTATTTGAAGAATTTGAGATGAAGGATTTAGGGAGACTTAAATATTTCCTTGGGATTGAAGTTCTGAGATCTAAACAAGGAATCTTCATGTGTCAAAAGAAGTATATCCTTGACTTGCTGGCTGAGGTTGGTCTGATTGATTGTAAACCAGCAGATACTCCTATGATTGTGAATCAGAAACTATACATGGAAGAAAAAGCAGAACTAGCTGATAAAGAAAGATATCAACGAATGGTTGGAAAGTTAATTTATCTCTCTCATACCCGGCCTGATATCGCTTATGCTGTGGGGGTGGTCAGCCAATTTATGCATCAACCCCAAAGCACTCATATGGAGTCAGTCTTACGAATTCTAAGGTACCTCAAAGGAACGGTGGATCATGGTGTCTTGTTCAAGCCTAATGGACATCTAGGAATCCAATTGTACACTGATGCAGACTGGGCAGGGGATAAAGGCAACCGAAGGTCGACATCAGGATATTTTACGTTAGTTGGAGGAAATCTTGTTACTTGGAGGAGCAAAAAACAGAAAGTAGTAGCCCTCTCAAGTGCTGAAGCTGAATTCAGAGGTATAGCCAGGGGAGTTACTGAAGTTTTATGGATACGAAGGCTCCTAACAGAGATAGGATACCCTCCACAGGAAGCAAGTGAAATAGTAAGTGATAATAAAGCTGCCATCCAAATCTCAGAAAATCCTGTTCAACACGACCGTACTAAGCACATTGAAGTTGATCGACACTTCATTAAAGAGAAGCTAGAGGAAAAAATCATCACTCTACCATTTGTTCGATCAGAAGACCAACTTGCAGATGTCTTGACGAAGGCTGTGAACGAAAGGGTTCTACAAAAGTGTCTTAGCAAGTTGAATTTTGGAAATCCCACAATTCAACTTGAGGGGGCGTGTCAAAAACAAAAGATATGAGGATCAGCTAGAATCTCTCCTCTTCACATCATATCCCCAATTTTTGGTGAACAAGATATACGGTTTCCCCATTCAAGGATTATCAACCTTATATAG
The DNA here is from genome assembly GCA_947069175.1 of Scalesia atractyloides. Classification (NCBI taxonomy): domain Eukaryota; kingdom Viridiplantae; phylum Streptophyta; class Magnoliopsida; order Asterales; family Asteraceae; genus Scalesia; species Scalesia atractyloides. The sequence goes on along the minus strand of CAMTDV010000017.1, from coordinate 97,002,241 downwards.
CTTTTTCCTTATTTAGAATAGCTGTATAAATCAACGGGTTTTTATTGTAATTACGTACAAGAAATAACAACAATTCAGCCTTTTTTACCTTTGATATGAGAATTTTCTGATACTGGTTCCGGCTTTTTAAAAAATGTTCATTTTCCAATCGCATAACAACATTTAACACATTGTTGAAATGTTTACTGATAGTCTCTCCTGATCTACGAAACTGGAATTTCACCACTCGATTCTTCACATGGTGTGCCAAAATGTATAGAAAAATTGCAATTTGTTCATCTACTTGGAGAGACTTAGACGCCTTCAAGTTTCCACTCCCCTCCAACATGCTACAAAGTGTCACAAAGGTAGTCCTAAACATTCTTAGTTGATGAAGGCATGTGTCGTCACTTTCGTACACTAATCTATGCATAAATTCTTTTCTCTCGGGGTAGAACATCTTGTAGCGAGGTCTAGTTGGACACGTATCTAAACGTAAGCTAATAACAGTTTGAACCGCTCGAATATACCAAGTAACCATGTTTAGTATATGAAGCCGCAACGCACAAAATGCGGCTAATTTCTTTCGTTTTTTTTTTGTCTGTTCAGTTTAAGTCTAGGCATAACCGTAGTAGTATTCAACCCAAATGAGGTTTATCCTGGTAATCATAGCATTTAGGGTTAAAGGTTTAAAAACACATAAATAAAAAAATTGTAAGAACGATGACACGAACCAAGTAATCAAATACACACACATTAGTATTTATATGTTTATTCAATTCGATGAAGTTAGTGGCCAGCTACTTAGTTGGTTATGGGTCAAAGGGAGAAGGAATTAGCTGCAGTGAAAGAAAATAATTCAAGTAGCAGAACCATTCAAAAGAACATGGACTTCAATTACTTTCAGGTAGCAGAATGAGCAACAGATAATTAGATTTAACTATATATATTTTTTTAAAATATCAAAAGAACATGGACATTAATTACTTTCATTTGTAGATAACATTGATTTAAATTTGTTGCTGAGTGGTGATCAGAATTGAAAAGGCTATTAATTTAAATTCGTTGCTGAGTGGTGATCAGAACTGAGAAGGCTATTACTTTTAATTCATTGCTGATGTTTTTAAACACTTGGATATGTTCACGCTAGGGATGTAAACGAGCCAGAGCTAGACTAGGCTCGATCTCAGCTTGTTATGATTTTGTGAAGCTCGAGCTCGGCATGGTTCGAGCCTACTATTTTGAGATCGAGCTCGGCTCGACAATATATATATATATATATATAACATATTAAAATTGTTGAGTCTCATTTAGTCTCGTGAGCCTAAACAAGCATTGTATGCAAAGCTCGAGCTCGGGCCCAGGCTTGTTAAGGCTCAACTCGGATTCGTTAAGGCTCGGCTCGTTGGAGCTCGTTAAGTATTTATTGAATTGAGGTTTTTTTTTGAAAAGCCAAGAACCCAAGACTTACATTAAAACAACAAATAAGTCCAAACTCCCAGCAAGGAGCTGGGAGGGGTCTACACCAAGAGAACAAACAAACACATTCACCACGACAGGCAATAAAAAAGTCTACTTAAACAATCCTATTGAATTGATTTATTAATTAAAACTCAATAAAACTTCTTTTGTAGCTTTACATTATTAACAAGTCACCTCACAGTTAACAACATAAGTGGAAGCAATAATCATATAAGTCAAACCAAACACAAAGGCAACCCAGAACTGTTCAAACAAAGATCAACACAACAAAAGGGAAGTAACAAACAAAGATAAAAAGGGTTGCGACAAACAACATACCTTTTATGGTAAAGGTCAACACCAGCAACCACAAGTGATAACACAACTGTAATCTGCAATAATAATATGAAAAACAAAAGATTCATATTTTTACTAAAAAAGACTTTAATTTCTTGCATACAATAACCATAAATGACATATATTAGGCTAAAAAGCCCCACCAAAAAATCTTCAATTTTGGTTAAAACTCACAAAAGAAACCTGTGATATTACCAATTGGTTCAGATGTAAAGAGTTCAAGTTTGGGATGATAAAATCACAAGAATTGAACAAACACTTCATTTTTTATTACCATTGAATTGAATGCATTATTCCATTCCATCCTCCATTACCACAACCAAACACTACCTTAGTCGTGTCGGTCAATAGGTTTAGTGAGTCTAATTTACATAATTAAAAGAGTTTCGTGGGTCCGAGGACTTTCTTAGCTGAACAAGAGTTGATCGGTTTGCTTGCCGATTAGTAGTTTAGTCGCGCGTTTTAGAGAGTCTAGAGTAGAACTTAGTGTCTAGATTAGGTTAATTTAGTTGTTACTTAATAAACTACTTTTAGCACATCAATGAGAGAAACAATAGGGATAAAGATTAGGGTTTATGAAAAAATGTGATGAATTGACTATTTGTGTATAATTATATAAAGGACCCATTTCAGTAATTTCGGGTCAATTACATACCAATGGATCGCCTTGTGGCCCGAAAAAATGTGAGACTTAAAGAGGAGTGGCAAGTGTACCTTAATATAATATTTATGTGGTTTGTTATTATCATGTAGTGATAGTTAATTGTCATGTAATGGATGCCCTATATATACACACAATACATGCATTGTATTGTAAGGGGGCGTGGCGCCATGTCGTTTGTTTGCCGCTAGGCAACGCCGCCACCACCCCAGGGTTGCTCTTAAAGTTTGTTGCTAGGCAACATGTTGCCGGGATGTTTGGAGGTTTTAAGGTTTGAGAAGGGTGTGTGTGATTTGTGGGTGGAGTAAAAAGTTGAGGTTCATGATTCTATAGTATCTGTGGGTAAGCACCGCCAATGTTTTGATGGTTTTAGGGTACTTGAGATGAAAATGATATTGCAACATCTGAATTGATAGCGCTAGGGTAATACCCTAGGATGCCCCTTCCACCTTAATTAGATCGGAGGACACGTGAATGTCATTCACATATTCTTTTTCTTCACCTAGATTACCATACGCCAGTTTCAATTTTCTTTGCATCTCCTAAGAAGATGTTTTGATTTGTTTATTATACTATTAAACTGTTTATACATATTTTAAAACACTTGATGCAATTTCAAATTTAGTTTGATATAGTAAAATTTTGTATATATATCGTGTTAAATCACATATGATAGCCAGTTATGTGTATCTAGTTTTCACCGAGTTCTCCACTCGGATAAATTATTAAAAATAAAAAAACACATAATTGCGAGATCATTATTATTATAATTATAAATATTAATACAAAGTGGTCTAGTAGGTTTATGTTTTTTATTATTTAGATATATATCAATTATTTGTTACTTTAAGTAATACTTTATTAATTATTTAATTTGATTTTTAGTGTTAATTTTTATAAAAAAAATTTAATTCGTATCTATGTTAATTTTTTCTTAAATTCCAAGTTATTTGTGCGCGCGTTGCGATGATACTTTACCGAGTGCATTAGATCGGCATCAATTCGGTTCATTATTGCACTGATATGATAAATGCACTTGGTATAGAAATCAACACATGCTTTACATGACCGAAAACGAATAAAATGAACACCGGTACTGGAAACGATTTTGTTCGTACGACACCGATCGGTTCAGAGTGTTACGGTACTGGTAACATTATTCATTTATCTTCATATATAGAGTTGTATAAATGAAAATTTTTCGAAACTGAAAACCATAAAAATAAATACAGGTACAAGTACCGATGTTTGGTATGATGTCGATTTATCAAAAGAAAAACATTATAAATAAACACATGTACCGAAAACGATGTTGGTCGGTTCGATTCGGTACGGTATGGTATTGATACGGTGGTCAATTTATCGAAAAGAAAACAATAATAAATACAAATACCGGTACCGATACAAATGCTGTTTAGTCGGTATTGGTTCGGTTTGGTATGATAGCGCACAATATTCGTTATCAATAAAATTTATATCGCACTATTGGAAAAAATAAATAAACATCGAACGCAAATCATCCAAAAAGATATTAACTTAATAACATCGGTACCAGTATTGATATTCGTTTTGATTGTCTTCAATGTAAGACTTTCTCTTCCCATTACTATAGGCTATTGTGAATACCGAGGTACGATAACGAAACGAAAAGAAACGAAAAGATACCAACTGAATTCCCGCCGCGAAGCGGGGTGGGAATCTCACTAGTTACATATGATTTTAAAGCTACCATAAATAGTAAATCCACTTAATTTTTTATAGTCTTTTATTATTTTAAAATAAATTACTATTGTTGTTTCTATTAATGCAATCAAATTGGATAATGTCTTGATGTATTTAATTAAAATATACATATTTGTGGTAAGATTTATTTAAACGAACTAAACTAGCCTGTAAAGTTTAAATAGTATAAAGGTAAATAAATGTAGAGTGTTTTTTAGTCGTAAGTTATAATGAGTACTGATATCGTAACGGTGTCGTCACTAATTGATCTGATTTAACAAAACATTGGTACCATTATTAGTATTATTTGAACCGGTATTTGTATAAGTTATATACGCTTCTATCAGATTTAATTTTTATTTAATTTGATTTTTCTCTAATAACATGCAAATTGTTAACTTTTTTGTTTCAAAGAGTAGAACTCATCTTCTAGTTTCTTGATTTCGCTTCTTGGACAGAAACGTCTTGTCATGATTTCCCTCAACTCTTCCCAAGTCAGAGTCATAGCATTTTCAGCACCTCGCTTGGCCCTCTCTGTATTCCACCATGTAAATGCTACTCCAAACAAACGACCGGTAGCATATCGCACCTTGCGATCATCGGGGCAGTCGCAATTGAGAAAAGTGTTTTCCATTTCCTCAAACCAATGGAGGAGAGCGGTGACACCTTCAGTCCCTTCGTATTTTAGAGGATCGCAGGATTTGAAATGCTTGAAGGTGCATTTAGTGGCTTTTGGGGGAGGATTGACAATGTTTTGATCTTCTTGGTTGATTGGGTTGACGGGATTAGCGGTAAGGGCCTGTTGTACTTGAATTACGATGTTGGGTATTACGGCAGCCATGCGTTCGCGGGATTTTCCTAATCTCATACTTCTACGAGAGAGACTAGAAGACATCTACAAGGAATACGTATCGAGAGTATGAGTTTGACGTTTTAGGTGTCATGTGTCGTATTTAGAAATGAACATTCACAAAAACAAATGAATAAAATAAACCTACTACATCCATAGGATGTCTTGGCTTTGCTTATGTTTAGGCTTCCATATGTCCCCTTACTTGGCCTTGGTAGTCATGTGGGCCCCCATGACTACTGGGCTCTGGTAGGATTCATATTGGTGTTGGCCTGTTAACACTTGCGCCACCCGAATGAAAATCGTAAAACATGACAGCAAGGTATAAGGTCGGAGGGTGTCCTGGTATGGACACAATGACAACTCAAAGTAGGGTTAGTTCGAACGACGTTTGGGGTGGCATGCTTTGGCCTAATAGGTCCTTCGTACTCTCATCGTTAGTCCCCAGGTAGGCAAACTGGTCCGTTATATTGGATTTATACGAATGCCAACCTAGACAGGACGTTCCGACTACTGGTACTTGTACCCTTACAGTTACTACATGCCCGTCGTAGAACTCACTTTGATGAGATTGAAAAACGAAAATTGCGACAAAATCTTGAATAAAGGAAATATGAGAATGATTTGAATATGTGAATATTGAAATATGCGTGATGAATGTATATGTAAGCATGTTATGTTTGACAATAAGTATAACTCATTAAATATCATACAATATGATAGTGGAAGTGTTTGCATGCATTTGTGTGTGAAATAAATACAAAACAAATAAACATCATGAGTTTGCATGTAACCACATAAACAATTAAAACCTAATCAACTATAGTATAGGCTCTAAGGGTCTAATAACCTATCCTATATCCCTATAGTCAAAAGCTCTGATACCAATCTGTCACACCCTGACCCGCAGCGGAAATGGTAGTCGGGGCATGATTGGGTTTTCATCAAAGCTCATGACATTTACTATAAAGTTTCATATTTATTATTTCTCTTTAAAGAAGAAGTTACAATAGACATACAAGCATAACATGTTCAAATACACTTTCATTACAAACTAAAGTATTAAACAAAAATCATACAATTACAAAGGGAAAACTAAACTAAATGTCCATTCCAAAGCATTAACTTGTTTATTCTTCTAGGCCATCCTACGTGTTTCTTTTCTCAACTGGATCACCTGTATCATGTGTAAAAAATAGGGTTTTTGGGTCAACAAAAGATGGCGAGTGAATCTTATGAAAACATTTGAACGTATTTATTATATTGGTTACAAAAAGGTGCATAACCACATATGAGTAAACGTAAATGTAAATTTAATCACAAAACACATAATATCAAATAATGCACAAGCACACACACCAAATGATGAACAATGAGATCAAGGCTCAATCAAACGGAGCCGATCTAATGAGGCACGCGATGTTCAACTCGTCTCCCACGAGGAACTGATGGGCCTAATGAATGATTTGCACGCAACTTGACAAAATGTAAACACGCATCACAACAATCAATATTTACATCATAAGTTTAGGTCATATAATGGTAATGGCACAAGTTTGAATAAACGAAATAATTAAAGCGACACATGATACACCCCAAAACATGAATAAAAAGGGGAATTTGTAAGGATTCACTCACAGTGGGTGCGTTCCTTGATGACGATGAATGCGCACGAATATTATGATTCAACCGACGAGGGAAAAACTAACCTAAATAATAACAAAATGATTCGGTAAATAAATAATTAATATTTTTAATTAGTGCTCTTAATGAGATTGTTAGATTTATTTTTGTGAGTTTAAGGAAATTTTCTAACTTTAATAATCTTATTTTTAAGTATTTTTAAATAATTTTCCAATTAAATAAATAAATAAAAGAAATAAAAAGGTTGACTTTTTTTGACCGTTGACCGGTCGGACTGTGTTTTTATATGCGCTGAGTGAGGTTCGAACTCGGGACCTCTCGTATACGTGCACGTAGCTCTACCAACTGAGCTACGTGTCTAACCCGAAATATTTCTGATTTTAATTATATTTATATACTATTTAGATTATTTAGAAATTATTCAATTTTTTTAAAAAGGATTTAGACTGTCGAACCGGTGTGAGAGCCTGGACTCGAACCCGCGACGTGCTTAATGTTTTTGCACACAGTCCACCACTGGACTGTGTGTCTAACCCGGTTATTATTCCGGTTTTTATTATATTTATACACTTATCACATGTTTCAGGATTTGACTTTTATAAAAAGGGTATGTTATTTCAGTGGATCGGAACACAAACAGACTCGAAGCCGGGACCATATGTTTCAAGTGCACACAGTCCACCACTGGACTGTGTGTCTAACCCGGTATTTTATCCGATTTTAATTATACATATAAACTGTTTAATCTTCATCTTCTTCATCGAAATAACCCAGGTTCTGATTTGTCAATCCCATTTTAAATTAACCATTGACATTACTATATGTTGAATCAAAGCAGAATAAAACTAAATTTTAGAACAAAATTTCAAGAATTACCGGTGGCTGAGAGGTTTCGATGACAGATTCCGACGAACAGAAATGAACTCCGGCGATTTGTGGATTCTTTTCCGGCGAAACAGAGACTTGGTGAACAGCGTGAAAGAAGTAGCTTGATGGGTGATTTCTGTCTGAGCTTTAGAAGTCCTAATTATAGAGTAAGGCAATAATGAAATGGATTCTTCGGTTTTCCGGTGCTAATCTCCGGCGAACAACTGATGATTCCGGCGAAGGCTTGTTGTTAAACAGAAGTTTGCGGAGAGTTTGAGAAGTATGTATGTGTTTTCTGAACGAGTTTAAGCTCTCCATTTATAGTTGGAGAAGGTTGCCCTTATAGATTTCGGTTTCGGTCAACTAATTAAGGCGAGATGATTTCGTGTAACTGATTTCGGTGATTGCCTCAAGATTAAAACGGTTATACTCGTTGATTACAAAGGAAAGAGAAAAAAAAAACGGGTCTTCAATTGATTGCTTGAATCAAGGTTCGACTGTTACTGGGCGGGTGTTCAGAAAATTAAACTTCGAGACTTGTATTAATATTGTTTAGTTTAGAACCTTAATAGATAAAAGCGTGTGGCGGAGTGGTGAAAGCTGTGTGTGTATAAGTGGGAGACCCGGGTTCGACATTGTTAATATATATATATTTTTTATTCTTTTATTTAATTAAAATATTTATTATCTAATTTATTTATTAATTATGAAAATTTCATTTTATAAAATGAGAAGAATGCGTAACGAAATTTTTATTAATTTCTAAGATTTTCAAACGGAGCGGGTTTTTGGATACCCATTTTACACAAATGTTACATTAATTGTACATGTACTCATTTGTATAGTTTCTGTTTGGTAATGATGTTTGCGTTGATATCGCAGTTAACCAAACCTAAACCGACCGAACAACATCAGTATCGGTACCGCTACTTATTTTTATTGTTGTTGCTTTTGATAAACTGATGTACCTTATCGAATAACATTGGTACATGTACATGTATTCATTTTTATAGTTTCCGTTTTCGATAATTTTCATTTGTACAACTTTGTCTGTGATGAGATCATTACCACCACCGTGACGATCTGAAATGACCGACACCGTTTGGACAACATCGTTGTCTGTACTGGTGTTTGTTTTTTTCGTTTCGATCCATATAAAACATGTGATGATTTCTAAATCAAGTACATGTATCATACCAAGGCTATAACAAACTTAACCGATGCCTACCGAATGTCTGCGATAACGTACCACCGCGACGCGCGGAAAAACAGCCTAGTTTACATAATCATTGAGTCGTCTAACCAGAACCTAAACTGAGACAATAAATACGACTAACTAATGTTTATATTAAATTTTTAGGGGCACACTCTTTCATAACCAATTTCATAAAGTACTTATACGTAATGAATTAATGAATTAATTAATGATTTAACAGGATAGTAAGGTAGGTCATTATGAAACCACATTACTTTCTTTTTAATGACAAATTTCTTTTATTTTTGTTGTCTGTGAAACTTAAACTCAAGACTTCTCCCATTTAAAGGTTTGTCAATCAACATACTATCATCCTATTGGTATAAAACCACGTTATTTAACATACTTAAAGCAAAAGGAATGAGTAAATTATAATATTCCAAGTAAAGTCTTCTTGCTTTTGAAATGAACACCTTCCTAAGCTTTTGACATTACCAAATAAAAATGTTAGCTTATAATTTTAAGCTAATAAATATTAAAAACATATTTATTTTAAGTACTTACCAGAGTTAACAGCCAATAATAAACCACTTAATTTTTAGAAGCACCTAAGATTTAGAATCACAAATGGATAAAAAATGCTGATAAAAAATTGTAGTTTCAAAAAATAAATAAATAAACCACCCAATTAAATAATGGACAAAAACAATTAAAAAAATACAAAATTACCAAACTACAATGAAGTGATGAGCTCTGTATTTGCCAAAAACTCAATACAGTTGGCTCAACTTCCCTAAATTACAAAAATAAACCCCAAACTTATCCCAAACTACAAAATAAACATTCTAATGTAACTTTTATTACATTATAAGCCTTACATCTTGGGGTGTTCTTCGTTCGGTTTTTCTGTTTCCTGCCACACTAGATCGAATTCCAATCGATCTCATATGACGGACACTCCTCCAACGAAAAATACTCCGGCCAGACGTTGTCGTCCCCCGTAAACTCGGGAACGTCACTCTGACGACGGCGAAGAGTTGTCCGAACCTTCGCCGTCTAGCACTTCCGCCTTTACAACCTCCGGCTCCACCACCGCCTTCTTAGCGGTTGACCTCCGTGAACCGGACTTCTTACACTCGTCAACCGACTTTCCTTCAGCCAAAAGTTGACAAATTGTTTCCAACTTAGCGACGACCGAAGAATGTAACGGCTTGTAGTCGGTCATTTGAGCCGAGTCGAGCCCCAGCCGCAGCTGTGGGAAATTGAGCCGCGCGTAGTCTCCACGCAGCTTGTAAGCCGCTTTATCGTAAGCCAGTGCGGCTTCCTCGGCTGAGACGAATGTACCCAACCAAAGCCGGGTCCGGCTCTTGGGTAAGCGGACCTCCGCTACCCATTTTCCCCAGTGTCTTTGTCTCACGCCGCGGTAAAGCTTAACCGGTTTTGGAGGTGACCCGAGTTTTGACCCGGATTGTGACCCGGGTATAATAAGATCCGGGTCAATGAAATTCAAGTTATTTTGAGGCCAATGGGTGGGTTGGGCTTGGTAAATTTGGGATTCGGGTAATGGGGGTATAATAAGATCCGGGTCAATGAAATTCAAGTTATTTTGAGGCCAATGGGTGGGTTGGGCGTGGTAAATTTGGGATTCGGGTAATGGGTTTGACCCGGTTAATAATTCGGGTTGACCGAACTCGTACACAAACCCATACCCGGTTTGATGTTGTATAGGGTAATCCGGGTATAAACCAGGTTGTGAATGGACAGTGGAGATACAAGAAGAGGTCGGGGGAGGGGGAAAGACGAAAAAGGGCATGGATAAGAGGTGGAAGGGTGGAAAAAGGAAGGGTGTTTTGGTAATTTGGAGAATTTATAGAAGCACTTTTTATAAAAGGTACAAGTGCATCCATTAATTCACCACCTGATGTTGATTGCTGAAATCAATGTCATTCCAGAAATCCATAGTTGAAGCCAGTTCTTTTTTTCTTTTTTCAATATTTAATTCACAAAAACTATTTAAAAAATAAAATTAACAAAAATATGATTTCCCAAGAAGAAAAATACCAGGAAAATCAAGAAAATAAAAGATGGGATTTTTAAAAAAAATAATAAAAATCCCTTTTCAAGAAAATTTTAAAAGAACCAACCTTTAGGGAACAAAAAACAACCCTAAAAAGGTGATTTTAATTTAAAAGAAATAGAACCCAATTTAAAAAAAGATGGATCTCTATTCTGAAAACACCTGACTCTCTCTCAATTAAAAAAAATAAAGTTTGCTTTTTTGCTCATAAAAATATTGAAATTCATCATAAAGCCTTTGAAAAAACAAATCCAAATCAATTATATATATATATTTTTTTATAGTTGAAAGACCAGATTGTTCACAGAAAGGGAAACACAGAAGAGGGGAATATCAGAGGGGAAATTAAGAAATAAAAAAAAATAAGTGTGTGTTTTTAGTGTGTGTTTTTGGTGTGTGAAAGATGAAGAAGAATCTCTCAACTCTCAAGAACTCACTTTTGTGTTTGAGTTGTTTGAGAATAAGTGGTTGGTTTATATAGGGGGTGTGGGTGGTTTAAGTACACTGGGCTAAACTATGGAACTAACCATGGTTAAGTTAACATGTTTGTTTTCACTTTTTGGAGTTATACGTGATGTGCTATTTGCAGGTAAAATAAGTGGTTGGGGAATCCACGTGTGCCGGTGGAAGGGGACACGTGGCGGTTGAAGGTTTGTGGTTTTTGCTTGTAAGTCATGGCTTTGACTAACACATAAAACCGTGTTCGCACCTGGTTTTACTTTTACCAGTATTATTTATTTATTTATTTATTTATATTTGAAATAAATTACATATTCATTTATATATAATTAGGTTATAACCCCATGTATTACACGGGTTAAGTAAATAAAAAATTAAATAGTTAATAACGAAGATTTAACAATTATAAAATGATATTTTAAGACGTTTTTCTGATATCCAAACAAAATACTGTGTCATGTATGATCAAAACTTGTGATATTTGTTAAGTTTATAAATTTGAAAACATTTGAATCATCGATTAGAAGACAAACTGTATCATCGACTTTCTCACGAGTTTTAACAGTCATGTGAACATACATTTAGTAACCCAAGTTTTATTTAAATAACTGTGGTCATATTTATTAGTTCTAAAAAAATTGTTGAAATGTCCAGATTAGGCATATTGCAATTAGCCAATTAGATAAACTTATAACTACAAAATAATATTTAAATTAATTAGATAAGTATAAATTATCGGTAATTATTAAATTATATAACTTTAAAATTTAAATATCTGGATGCGATTTGTATCTTAAAAGGATGGTTGTTTTTTGATAAATTTATTAGTATGATAAATTTGATTATTATTCTTCTTGCATTTTAAATCTATATAATAAAGTAAACCACGGGTGAATACGTGTCATTTATAGGAGACACTAGGTTATCACCCGTGAATACTCACGGGTTGTGAATTCTTTTATGTAAAAAAAATATACATATATATTAATAAACGAAAATTGCATGATGAATATGGTAGATTAATCAATGATAACAACACTTGTAAAATTAAACATTTCTAAATGTAATACTGACAAAAACAAAGTTGCTTTATATTAGTTGTATATCATAGATAAAATAATATTAAATAACTTAAGCGTCAACTTCTTCTTTAACACGTGCAAGACGTCGTTTAGGAATACGGACCAAAGCTTTTGTACCTTTAAAAAACATCATGTCAAATTTTGACTCGAAAATCATGTCGAAGACAATAAAGTGTTCATCTTGAATTTTCATGTCTTCTTTGATGCGATTCCATCCGGTAGTCATATAAAATTTTGACCATGTTTTTCCATAACAGCCAACCATGTATGGTTAGGAAAAGCGGTTATAGTAACATTTTTCGTAGGTAGTATTATGATGAACAAAAAGTCTATCGATAAGCTGCAAGTACAAAAATAATTATTTTATATTAAAGTAAGTTTTATAAAATCTGTCAAATACTAATATATTACAAACTTAAAAAAAAAAAAAATAATTACCAAATAATCTTTATGTTCAGAAAACTGGAAGGTTTGGAAATATAATAAATCACCTTGAGCAAATGTCAAATCTTGATAAAAGTATATCAATCTAAAAGTTAGACTACCTTCATACTAAAACAAAAGCAATGAATCCTTTGGTAATATTAAGGATTTAATCATATTGAACCATCCGTCGTGGAAAAAATATGAAGAACCTGCTTTCCTAATTTTGATAGTAAAAATTCTTCCATCCATCGTAATGATTCGAACCATACCTCAGGAGCTAACTTGTAATCAACTACCAAATTGTGGTAAATCCTCGGTAAATCTGTATACAAAATAAAAATTAATGCAAACATATAATATATAAATAAATTTGATAATAACATCGGAATACCCCAAGAATTCATCTTGTTGTTTGATAGATAACGTAAAAAACAACTAAACATCTTCAATGATATATGAACTTTGAATTGGATGAAGATGATTAGGTATTAAGTATATTTATAAGACAAAATTATTTAGGTTATAGTAATAGTCTCAATTGTGGTCCAAGTAATTGTCTATTATTTGCACAAATAACAGGATTGTAAAAAGAAGATATATTATTAAATTAGAAAATTTATAAAATTGTAATTACAAAAATAAAATGTACTTAATAAACATTATTCACGAAATTATGTATGATATGACTTAAATTTATCCAGCGGAAATTACATATTTAAAATGTCTTTCATTAAATTCATTCAATCACCTTAAATACTTAATTCCTTCAATAATTTAACTATAAGCTGACATAGATATGTCATATTACCTGACCACGCACACTCACGTACAATCCATGTCTTGACTCGATCTTCAACCGCTTACACTCCATGATGAGAAATCCATAAACCTGTACAACCTGCAGTCGCCACATACAATCACATTATCAATAACTGGTGGCTTCATACATAATCTTAACACTTGCATAATAAGGCATCAACATCTCTTGGTCTCGCTTATGTAAATCCATTCGCCCATCCTTTGAACCATCTCATTGAACTTCAATAACTAATCTTCAACTTCCATTATTATTATACCTCCACTTCCATTCCATTATGTTTAGAAAACAATTAGCATCATTAGACTCATTTCATATATGTAGGTCCACATATACGCATAAACAAGACTCATTCGTTCGTGCATATCACTAAATACTAACTCCTTCATACATATCTTTCTATCCATGCACATACTTACAATCAAATCCATACCTATATGTATAATTACTTATCTCATTGTTATGCATAATACCATCATGTAAGCTTCCTTCTTACCCCAACTTAATACGAACTCTTTCCTATCCACTTTCGACTCATTCCCATTAAAGCTTACTTAGTAAACCATCATTTCATATTTTCTTATGTAACATCCAAATAATTACCATACGAATAAAATACATTACCAACTAAAGGGTAAGTCCGGAATTCACTTACCTTATGCGTCCGTATTTGCATTTGCTTACTTGAGTCTTCATGGCCCGTTAGCCTTCCACGCTCCCATCCATCTTGACATGATTCCTATACTTTCATGTCATTGCATTTACATTCTTATTAGCATATATGATTATACATATGAATGGTCATATCAAATTCACATCTCACATATCACTTTCATTAGTCCATTCAAACAAGCATAAGCATACTCAACATCATCCCTACATAATCTTCACATATTATTGTCATTTAGACATTTCATCAAACACTTGGTGTGCGTACTATTTTCTAGGCACCATGTACAAGTAATTCATGCATAATCTTCTAAGCTCCTACATTATTCATCAAATCTTCTTACTAATCATCCGGTATCATTAACATATAGACATCAAACATATTAACACCACATTTCTTTCAATTAATCTAACAAGAATTCATCATACACAACATAATACATCAACATCGAACAAGAATTGGATATGGATGATCATCCTTATCATCATCTTCACTATTACAAGCGGGTTTCAACCCAAAACATCAAATTAATCCAAACCATGCATAATCCATGTTCTATATGGTGATTTCAACATTCATACTCAATTTCATACCAATCCACGTATTAAAACATAACCCACTTCATACAAAATCACCAATCTAAGTTTTAAGACATACCTCACGATCCCCTTGCGTAGGTGATCATTAATTCATGTTCATTTATACATTTGAGCTTCGATTCACCCTTCAATTTGGTGATTTGGTTGAGTTTGGGTTTTGGCTCTCTTGGAGCTCCTGATGATCGATCTAGAACACACACGAAGTGTGTGTTTGTGTGTGTTTAACTTTTCATTTAATAACTAAACTTTCATCCTTTCCCACTTTAGCCCCTCGTTTTTGCCACTAAAACATAATTTGCACTACTTTCCTTCTTTAATAGTTTTCATCTGCATTTAACTAGGTTAACTAGCCTAATTATTTATTTCATGATATATCATATAAGGACATATGGCAAATATAAACATTTGAGTTTTGGGGCGTTACAATATGTATATTTATATATGTTTTTTCGGATTTTTTTATAAACAAAAAATTTTTCAAATTTGTTATTAAATGTATTTAAAAGTTTCCATAAATTGATTATATTGTATATTTTAGAAATAGTTTTATTAAGTATATATAAATAAGTTGACTGTCTATTAAACAGTTTCCGAAAATAGTTATACAACTCTATAATTAAAAATAAATCGTGTTATTTATAAATAAAATAAATTTTACAACTTGGATTTTAAACGTATTTAAGAGTAGCCATAAATTGATTACTTCTTATATGTCGATAACACTTATATTATTTTATGTACCATGAATCTTTTTAAAAAATGTAATATTGTTCATATGTGGTATTCCCAAGAATAAGCATGGTTTAGTATATTTCGAATCTATATTTTCGTTAATAATTTTATTAAAAATTCTATACAATATTATCATTAACTTCACACGATGTTGTTCCATAATTATAGTAGTCTTTTAAATATGTGAAATATTACTTATAAAAATCAGTGATTACCAAACTTCTTAATATTTATAAACAATAAAGAAAGTCAGTATAAATAAAAAATACTACAAATCCTTGAAGTTCTAATGTAATTATAACAAAAGAAAATAGCAAATCCAATAAAGTTAATATAAAAAAACACTAAATAACTTTAGAGTTCTAAAAGAATTCAAAATATTAAACTACAAATTCCCAAAGATCTCTTTGTAAACAACGTTCGTAGTTTGATTTGTCGGCCTCCCATCCTTGTCAAATATTAAAAGCTTGACGCCATCTTTAGTCTTTACTCTCGACAATGCAACATACAACTGACCATGTGAAAACACAGGGTCTCTCAAGTAAAGACCGACTCTTGATAGATTCGTGTTGGTCAAAATATAAAAAAAAAAGTATATTGTTATTATGTAACAAAGGATGACTACATAGTTAAGTAACTTTTATTACAATGAAACACACCAATGCGATTAGAATAATGATAAATAAATAGAGCATAAAACATAAAGCTAAAATAATAATCTATCAAATTTAGTTTCTAAATCAGTTAAGATTGATTGTCAGTTAGTATATCTTTACAAAAAATTTAAAACATTTTTTGAAAATCACGATATATATTTCCAAAATATGTTGTTGTTTCCTTATTTGTTTGAATTAAATGGTCTATTCCTAAAATATAGTAACTTAAAAAAAACAAATAAATTTATAAAGCAGTAACATAAAAGATAAAAAATAATTAAATTAAAACCTTACTTCATATTTAGACCACAAATAAATAATCATCATGTTTTTTTAAAGTAAATGGTTTCAACAATATGTAGTAAGGTAATATCGAAGTTAAACATGGTTACAAAAAAAGGACAAGTAGTATTAGAAAGAATGTTAGACAATACGTGATCATCTGGTTGTTTATACATTTCATATACCAAAGCAAATATTATAGTTTAAATGGTTCATATAAGACAGCAACAGTGAAGCATCTTCGTTTTATTGTTTAGATATCAATATTAATAAAGCATAAGAACATACTTATTTGCATTGACTGGATATCTTTAAAATTGCGGATGGTGACTTGTATGCATGGATATTATAACCAATATAGATTCGATGTCGAAAGAAATAAATAAAATTTTCAAAGGCAATAAAACCAAAATTATGTTATCCATTAAAAGTAACACTAAGAACAAAGTGTCAACTTTCATACAAAAGAGCATTGTTTAAGTACTACATGTTTAAGCAGAAACATAACCGACTATCCACCCCTGCAACATATCAACATCATGTACAAACTACCAAAATACTTATCTAACCAACCTTCATTACTACCCCCCAAGGGAAAAAAAAACCAAACCAAAATACCACATTTACTGTTCATGCTGAACCAACTAACAAAAAAACACAGTAACCAACATTCACGCACGGCCTCTTTTCTTTGTCGTCTTGTGTACAACTTTGGTCAACATCAAAAGCTGAGAAGACTTGACGTACTTAAAGAAAAGAGTGGCGCCAAACTGGATGTGATTTGATTTCAAGAAAGCTGGCCACTTGGTAAAACCATACCTATAACCATCTCCATACTTCTCGGCTCTTGTGCTCATATTAGTTAGTTCACATTTTAGGTTTTGGATCGCAACATTACGCAGGTTGTCAACATATAGAGACATCACTTGCTACATCAACCAGTAAACGCTAATAAGAGAGAAAAAACGGATTTATTATCTTATTCATTAATAAAATATACTTATAAATTTATAAAATATTAAGGAATAAAATCATATCATAAAGTATACTACTCTGCTTTCAGCCATTTTGAAGAACTCCAAGACTGCATTGTTTTTCAACTTTTTGACTGTAGAAAAATTGCGGCCAACAACATCAGCCATGGATGTCAAGGATCTGGAAGCCTTACGCTTTGGTTTAGCCTAAAGAGTTAAATGATATACAATAAGTATCATAATTAAAAGGAAATATAATGTTTTGATGTATAAATTTTATTAATAAACATTGTACAACAAAACAATACATGATATTGTCTAATTGATTACATGGTAATTTAATATAAGCGCACTTACAGTTCTGTTTTCAGCAGGCGAGATGATATCAATGACTACACAATCATTATTTTTCGGAACCTTTGAACATGTACGATAAGCAATATGAGAATTGTCAGACACCGACTTAACAACATTACATGTCGGCTTGGCCTAAAAAATTTAATGATATAATAATTAATGGTTTATCTACCAATTAATTAAATAATATTAAATAATAAAATTACGTATAAGAGATTACCTTATTTTTTTTCTAGAGTAGCACAAAACTATGAAGATCAACTTTACGACTGCCTTTTGATGTCTCCTCAACTAAAGGCACGTTTCTTACCTTCAGAATAATATAGTCTTTGAAGGAAGCCTTTCATCACCAATAAAAACATTTGTTTTCCCTTTAGGGTCAAACTACATCATATCAAACAATTAACATATTACCATAAAATAAAGTAAATAAAAGCATTATACAATTATTAAGCCATTTCGTATACATGAAAAAAAAAATTGGCATCAAGAAATTTTCAAGATCCATATCAAACTTAATTTTGATCAGAAACATAAGAAAATAAAAATAAAATATGTTAAACTAATACACCTAATAAGATAAAGAATACAATAAGTCAAGTTGTAAATACTATTACATGAGTGAGACGTATGAGATGGAGAGTCTATAAAAGAATCAGTTCTTGTACTTAATTCATCTTTGAACTACATAAAACAAAAAAAAAATCTATAAGCATTTCATAGTGTACTAATACTAATAAAACTAATAAGTATTCTAACAAATCCAAAGTTATAAATTTACCCGGTTTTTAACATCTTCCATTTCAATTAGAGAGCCTATATACTGATCAAATTTGGAGTCATTAGTATCCTACAAAATCACAAAAGAAGGATAAAACAGTAAGAATACAAAAAAATCTGAATGTTAAGGTCTGTTAATTTATATTAAAAAATAGGTATATACATTAAAGATAGACTCAAAAGTCGAAAGCTGCATACAATCACCAACAACATCCCCATCAACGCCTTCATCAACATCACTTCGTTAGTCTTCAACTTCTCCTTGTGTTCCGACTACAAAAAATAAAATTTACAATAACGACCATGTTAAGCTCGTATTCGAAAATAATTAAATATAAGTTGTATAACACTAACCGCAATCAGTAAATCATATCCTTCATCTCCATAAATAGGATCATCCAAAACAACAACTTCAACCTTATTGAAATAAATTTCAGTACCAGTTTCATGATTAAAAACCGACATCTCAAAAGTCATATATCCAGCCATTGTAAATATAAAAGTAGATCGGGTATCAAGGCGAGATACTCAATCAGCTTAGACCGTCCATCAGTGAAAGCACATCTGTCGGACAATCCCTCCATGGTGACATTCCAAAACCTATCTCCCACATACAGAGTGGCTGATCCACCTTTAAAACTCTTGCCGTAAAATTTTCTCCAGTATTTATCCGCCATGAGCTGAAAAGTTGTTACAAATTAAATTAAACAAACCATGCACAACAAAAAAGAGTATAAAACGAAGTGATTATATCATATATAGTACTTACAATGAAGGCATCATCAGCTCTAATTTTAGTGATAAAAGAGTTCTCGAAAACACACGCTTTAAAGTTTGATAGATACAATGTGGACGGTCCAAAAAGCCTTGAACAACATATGATCATTCTTTTTCAAACCACACTCCCTAACGACTTTAGTGAAGCCATCACCAAAAACAGGGCCCAACACATTTCTTTTTATTTTGACCACCCATAAGTTATAACCATCAACAATTTTTATAGATTGACCATATGGCAATTGTTCTCTCCCCACAATATCGTAGCAAAATCATATGGTATCTCCTATCAGCCGAGACAAAACACATATAAGCAGCAAGAACTATGTTTAGTGAATTGAAAAGTAAAAAAACATACCAAAAAATATGATCATCGTCATCGATTAACTTTAAAAAAAAAAAGAATTGTTGTTCTTGGGATGCATATCTGCAAAGCAATTAACAATATATTTTTTGAACTTAACAACAATAATTTATTTATAGAAACAAAATCACAATACCTAAATAAACAAATCACACCAAAATAAAGAAAAAAAGAACATATTTTATGAAGTTAACAATGAATAAAATAGGAAAATTATTACTAGTAAAAACTAACAAAACACAGATTCGAAACATTGATTCTTAAAATTTTAAAATACAATTAATGAACATAAACTTTAAAAAGAAACAGTATACCAATCAACAAACAAAAAACGATAAGAAAAGTTAACTAACCTGTATTGTTTGACGAAGAATCCGAGTCGATTGTGACCGAAGATTTAGGGTTCATCATGAAAAACAAATCAAAATAACATCAGTAACTATGATAATAGATGAACACACAGAGAAACATCCAGCATATTCTTAAAATCAGAAAATGTAGATGATCATCCATAAAACTTTATGATGATTATTTATACTGAAAAACAAAAGAAAGCAAAATCATCAACACTTCTGATTAAAGATATACACTACATAAAACATAAAATCTAAATAACATACCTGCAAGTTCTGTTTACAGATCTACACAAAAGAAGATTTGATGGTGGCGTCTGAAGGAAGATTAGGGTTTGGATGGAGAGAATGATCTCAATAATTGAGATCTTGTTATTTATAGAAGACCCGAATCCAAAGATCCGACCCAAATCACAAACGGATCCCGCGTCCAATGTATTTTTCTTTGTGTATTGAGCTTTGAGAATGGATTCCCCCCAAATTCACCATATACCTACACCATAACATGCCACATCAGCAAAACAACTCCACCATCACATGCCACATGGCCAAAATCATCTCATTTATTAATATATACAGATTACCTTTTAGTTTTCCCATCCTATCTCCTACTTAATTAATTATAGATACTTAAACCATTGGTGAACACGTGTCATTTATTGGAGACATTACTTTTTAGTTTTCAAGCCTCTGTCTCCTACTTAAATTATTATAGATACTTATTTTGTAACTAAAGATAACTAATATATAAGGCATTTATCTCTATTTGAATTCCGTCTTTTTCTCCTACTTAATTAATTATAGATACTTAGTTTTTAACTAAAGATAACTAATATATAAGGCATTTATCTCTATTTGAATTTGTATGTTTATATAAAATATAATCCAATCTCTAAAATTTTTACTTATATTTTATTTTGATACTTTAATATATTTTTAGCATTTAATAATATATAATATTAAAACTCTATAAAACTCTTCATTTGAAAAGGTTGAGACGAATCACATCATAATCTGTGGAGAAAACTGCAAAATTACCCCCTGAGTATATACACCATTGGCACTCTTACCCTTATCTGAAAGAAATGGACATCTGACCCCCCAACAAACACGATGCCTGCAATCTTACCCCTAGGGTTTAGTTCCGTTTAAAGTTAACGACAGACTTTAACGGTCAAGGGGTATATTAGTCTTTTTACACTAGATTTCATGGCTTACACCACACACCACCCTATATTTTTCACTCACCTACCATCTTACCCCCCAAACATTATCCATCTTCTCCTCCATCACCGGTGACACACCCTCCACCCTACTGTCTTCTCCGGCGACACAACTACACCGGCGTTATCGCTACTCCAACGACACAGCTACTCCGGCGATTACCCCCCTCCGGCGACACACCCTTCTCCCACCGTTCCTTCTTTCCCGTTACGAATCAACAGAATGCCGATCCAATCAACTACGATTGTGTTCTCGGTAATCAGTCACCTGATGTAACGCCCCGCGTTTTCTATACTTTCTATATTTGGAAACCTTGTATCGTACTTCTATTTTTAGTAAGCGTTGTATCTTGTATCGTCTTTCGTTGTAAACGTTGTAAACCGAGACTTGGATCGTAATGAGAAACTCGTATTTTATCCATATAATGTTAATCATAGTCATGTTGCACTTATACTTGTTCATACATTAAAAATGTAAATGTATTCGTGGTACTCTGAATCGTAAACGTGTGATAACTTGCAAACATGGTATGTATGCGTAATCGAGACTTAAACGTGAAACTCGTAATCGTTAAACTAAATTCGTTACGAAAATATAATTACATATTCACTTATTAAGTTAATTAATTAAATTAATTAATTAAATTAATTAATTAAATTAATTATTAATTATACTTAATTAGTTAATAAAATTAATTAATTTCTTTTTACAAAAATTAAAAACTATAAATTTTGGAAAGTTTCTTGAAATTTTGTACTTTTGCATGACCATGCACTTGACATTGCATGACCATGTAAGCTGAGATCTACATGACCATGCGCTTAACATTGCATGACCATGCAAGCTGCGCTTCGCATGACCATGCATCTGAATCCGCATGACCATGAAAGCTGTGCTCCGCATGACCGTGCATCTGAATCTGCATGACCATGCATGTCTGTTGATAGCGATTTAATGCTTTTTAACCACTTCTCACCCTCCAATCACCTTCAAACTCCATTAAATCACCTCTCAACCACTACCCAACTCCTCCCCTATATAAACCAAGTCCCTCCACACAACTCCATCTAATCCCTCTCTAATCACTCCAAAAAACTCTTGCAACATCAGAATTCGGGCAGATTGTATACCTCTTACAAAAGTGAGCATATCTTGCTCATTTCTTAACCAAATCATCTCATTATTCTTCCTACTTGCTTGGATAAACTTTGGGTTGAATTCCTAGGGTTCTCCATGGAGAATCCAGACCTAGAAATGCCCCAAAATGTCCAAGAACTTTCTGTTATGATTTAGCTTTTCAAAAAACTTGTTTAATCTTATACTTTTCTCATTCATCCTAGTGTTCTTGAGCTCCTAATCACATATATGATTATAGGGACTAACATAAGTTGTTAAACATGTAAATAGGAGTGTTTAAACATTCCAAACTTTCTGTTTTTGAAGAGCATTGAGCTCACAAGTGATGCAAGTTCTTAGCTTGTTCATGTGTGTCCACCAAGGAAGCTTGGGCTATCCTAACTTGAGACCACACATCACTTGATGATTTTCATCAAGATCCCAAGCTAGTTTGCTAGACCTAAAAGTGTCACAACCCCGCAAAGCCATTGACAAGTGTCCTCGTGTGCTCGCCGGGTTGTTTTATACTTGGCTACTTGGTATCTAGGTATCGCCTTTACATTCATGTTATTTATTTCTTGTATGTTATTATCTTGTTCTAAGACCCTCCTTGTTACCTTTGGTGACTCGTGAAGTGGTGAACAATCATATGAGGTCCAAAGTGGATGGTTAATCCTCCCACCTCCTACTTGACTTACATGATACTAAGAGGTTCCAAAGTGGATGGTTCATCCTTCCACCTCCTACATGATTATATAACTATATGGAATTATATTATAATCCTAAAACCGAAACCTTGATAATGACCTTATAATCAACTATCAGGTTATTAAGTTTAACACTAAAGTATGTAATTCCTTGTCACGATTCTAATAGGTCCCGAACCTATGAAATCACATCCAACTCGTAAGAGTTACTATAGTGTCAAGAACGAGTGTTACATCTTAGTGAATACTTTCGTATCATAATACTTTATCAAACTTATTTTTAATCATGCTCGAATACTCCTAATCTCCCGTCGAAACTCTACACTCATACGCCTCGTTTCCTCTTGTAGGATAATTCGGCGTCATCCTCGAACCAACGTCTTCACGGATTGTCAAGTGTAGAAAAGACTAACAAACCGTGAGTACACTCGACCCATTTTTGTTTATAACACTTTTTGGGTGTAACATGTTTCCATGTACAAAAATCACGAACACTTAAACTTTATGAAGCACACAAACGATCCTATATACATGAAAACTTGAATGTTAAACTTGATGCTTGTCTTGGATATTCGTTATGCTATGCTTTAGTCATTAACTATTTTTAGCCTTCGTTTGACATGCTTAGCGCTATAGGAATTCACGCATCCACCTCCATCGTGTTATTCGTGAGGTCATGTTAAAAATCGTGATTGCGTTAAGGGTTTGATTATTAGTATAGCATGCCTTGATATTGCTCTTGTATAGATTTAGTTGCCATGAGGATTGTTTAAACTTATTCGTATGCGTATGCTATGCCTAAACTTGTTTACTCGCCTTTGCTTTCGCATTGACATTATTTTAAAACATGTTACAGGTTGAAGGAGATGATGCTATGAAAACAATATATCAAGGACTAGATACACACAAATTAGACGTTAGGTTTAATGTTGATGTATCAATTTTGTTAACTTTGCAAATGTTATGTTGTTTCTTTGTTTTGTTACATTGATGTATTTGACAATTTTTATGAAATGAAATATGGTTTAATTAATTATTGTCACCTATTAATGTTGTGAGCAATGAGCAATCTCGTTTTCGTCTCATCCCGATGTTTCTGCCATCGGTTGGGGTGTGACACCTGATCCGACACACATCAGGTAATAAGGGTTCGACATTCTTAACTAGAGTAGTGATAATTTCCAGGGTGCGATTTGATGTTAGTACATGATAATGATAGCTAGAGATAATTTTGATAAACACATTTTTGATAATATTTTTTGTGTTTTTCTTTGACAGTTGACCTGACAATGAGTCTATCCAGCTTATCCATGGAGGTCCACTTGGTGGTGTCCGTGTTCGGTCGCCCTGTCATCAACTACGATTTCCCACCGGAAAGTTGATAATTATGAAGTAATATGTATTTTGTAGGTTAACCATGACGTTATTAGTGTATTTTGTAGGTTAACCATGACGTTATTAGTGTATTTCGTAAATTAACCATGATTAACAGGTTTGGGTTTGAATCTGTTTGTATTTGAATCATGTTTTAAATTATGTTTGTGTTACAGCAGGTTTGGCATCATGTTTGAATCATGAATGCTGATGTTTGTGTTACAACATCTTTGGTATCAGCTTTGGCATCAGGTTTAAATCATGCACTTGATGCTGCTGATCATCAACTGTTGATGATGCTGATAATTCAATTTGAACTGCAAAGGTGTCTAGAGATGGTAATGAGTTCCAACTGTCAGTTATATTTGAACCAGTTCCATGTGAAGGGGTCGAAATTCCCAACCTTAAATTCAAGTTATGATCATTTTTTGTACATGTTCTACTGCTGTTGATACTGCTGTTGATCTGCAGCTGCTGTACATGTTTTGCAGCTGTTGTACATGTTCTGCAGCTGTTGATGCTGCTGCTGTACAGGTTTGGCATCAGGCTGCTGATCTGCAGCTGTTGATGCTGATGAATGCAGCTGAACCGGAGAGTGGGTGTGAATGCTGCTGAAGCCAGAACATGTTTATGAATGCTGAACATGATGCTGCTGAACAGGTTTGATCAAGATGAACCGGAGAGTGGATGTGAATGCTGCTGAACATGTTCTACCATTTGAAACATATTGAGCATGGAGGATTTGGTTTGAAACATATAACATCATATAACAGATTGATCATGGTTGTTGTTCTTTTGACCCATTTGAAACGATAGGGGGTAATAGTGAAGTCAAATAAGAAAGAATAGGGGGTAATAAGAAAGGGTATTATAGTCATTTAACAGAGGGGGTAATACGTTTTATTAAAACAAAGTATATGGGTAATAGGAAAGGGTAATACAGTCATTTTACATCCCACTTAACAGAAATGTTGAGTTTTTAAACCCCGGGGGGTAAGATTGCAGGGGATCGTATTTGTTGGGGGGTCAGACGTCCATTTCTTTCAGATAGGGGGTAAGAGTGCCAATGGTGTATATACTCAGGGGGTAATTTTGCAGTTTTCTCTAATCTGTGTTAAAAAAAGGTTTAGTTTTATATTTCATATAATTTAAATTATATCTATTAGGATAAATATAACATAACCTAAATTTTAGGAGAATATATGAAATCATCTTTATTTTTTGGTTCTACTTTTTTCATGATATCTTTTTAGATGTTACACACGTTTTTTTTATCTTATTTACATTTACTATAACTCATGTCTCAATTAAAAAAAATTGGAAGTCGTTTTTTTTGCTAAAGTGTATGAATCTATTTAATCTAATCTAATCAATATAGATAAATAATAAGATATTTTATAAAACTTTATCCGTAATTTCTGTAATGTTTTAAAAATATATATAAATTATTAAATTTAATAATTTAAATTAAAGAGTAGATGGTCTAGAATAATGACAAGTGTCTACAAAATGGTTTCTTTTATTATATAGTATAGATATTGATTTTATTGATTTATTTAGGAATAATAAATTTTAATAATCCTAACTATTAGCCGTTGGCCGACAACGGTTTCAACTTCAAAAATAATCAGTTGTGGTCCCACCTTTTCATATATTGTAAACCAATGGACCTTTACTAAACCGAAAAGGATAAAAAGACAAAAACAAATTAAGGTTATGTTAGTAAAGGTCCATTAGTTTACAATATGTGAAAATGTGGGACCACCATGGCTATTTTTTAAGTTAGGACCATTGCCGGCTAACGAATAATAGTTTGGATTATTAAAATCAATTATTTCATTTTTTATTTTCTGATAAATGAATACAAAGTTTCACACGTGTAACCACCATATTTCATGTTGTTAATATTTTTCCGCTCAAATCACTTTCTGATCCTAAGTAAAGAATGTTTTATAATATAGGAAAAGAAAATTAATCATACCTTGATATGATTAATTTATATTTTTACTTAATTATAACATAATAAATTAACCATTAATTACGAAGACTTTTCTTTCAGTCACAAATATTTATGATTAGGGTTATATTGGTATTTCATTTTTAGTTCATTTTTATATTAACTAGTTTTTTTTATATTGCGCGTTGCAGCAACATCAAGCAAATGATAATGTATAACAAACGTGATTTGAAAATAAAGTATGTTGTTTAGAAAGTCAAACCATTAGAACGATTTAGTTTATTATCATACCGTTTTATGATACCGAATAATATTTTATTTTGAGTACAACTTTGTTTTTAATAAAACTTATAACGGAATGTAATGGAAAATATCAAGGAAAACTACGTACTTAAGTTTTTAGAAAAAAATTATAAACGTAAATTATTAAAGAAGTATCAAATTAATTCATTAATTAATACATGTTAAAAAAAACAATCATTAAAAAGAGGGTAAAGGAAATATATGTTTAAAAAAGAGGAAAAAAAGAAAAAATATGTTATGAAAAATAAATATAATAATAAACTATTATAGTATATTAAATAAATTATAAAAACTATATATTATTATAAAAATAAAGTTACTATTCATTATCACTCGCTAACAATATATATATATATATATATATATATATAATAGTTATAATTCTCCGCGCTTCGCGGCGGAAATCGGTTGGTAGTTGTTCAGTTTGTTATAGTACTGACACTTGTTGTTGTAATCCAAAGAAAAAATCTTACATCGATCGAAAACAATAAAAACAAATATCGAGACCGATACTGATGTTGTTCAGTTTATATTGGTTTGAACGTTTGTGTTCTTGCTTTTTTTAACATTGCGATATAGATATCATTGAAAACAAAAACTATGCTACAGTCGTATCAAACCGAACCGAAACCGATTGAACAATATTTGCATCGATACCGGCATTTATTATTATTGTTTTTGCTTTGAATAACCTCACACTGTATCACTACCATACCGTACCAAACTGAACTGAACAACATCAATACTGGTATGAATATCTGTAACAGTAGCGTGACAATCTGAATCGGCGTTCAAACAACATTGGTGCAGGTACAATGTTCATTTTTGTAATTTTCGCTAGATGTACAACACATGATAATTTCTATAACGAATGCATATATCGTACCGGTATTGTAACGAACCGGATCAATATCGATCCAATGCCCGCAGTAACGTACTGCCACAACGCGCTGGCAAATAACTTGGAATGGTAAAAAGACAGATAAACATAGTTGCGGCTTTAGTATTTATTTAAAATTACTAAAAGTTCAGATTAATTAATAATAATAAACAATATCCACAGTAACGTACCGTCACAATCCGTGAGCAAACAACTTAAAATGCTAAAAATAAAAATAACAACAGGTGCATATTTAAAATTACTCAACGATCAATAATGAATACATATATCATACCGGTACTGTAACGAACCGGATCAATATCGATCCAAGGCCCGCGATAACGTACCGTCACAATGCTAGCAACATTGGTGCAGGTACAATGTTCATTTTTATAATTTTCGCTAGATGTACACCACATGATAATTTCTATAACGAATGCATATATCGTACCGGTATTGTAACGAACCGGATCAATATCGATCCAATGCCCGCAGTAACGTACTGCCACAACGCGCGGGCAAATAACTTGGAATGGTAAAAAGACAGATAAACATAGTTGCGGCTTTAGTATTTATTTAAAATTACTAAAGTTCAGATTAATTAATAATAATAAACAATATCCACAGTAACGTACCGTCACAATCCGTGAGCAAACAACTTAAAATGCTAAAAATAAAAATAACAACAGGTGCATATTTAAAATTACTCAACGATCAATAATGAATACATATATCATACCGGTACTGTAACGAACCGGATCAATATCGATCCAAGGCCCGCGATAACGTACCGTCACAATGCTAGCAAATAACTTGGAATCGTAAAAAGATAGATAAACATAATTGCAGATTTAGTATTTATTTTAAAACTACTAAAATTTCAAATTAAATAGTAATAAACATTATTCACGGTAACGTACCATTACAATATGTGAGCAAACAACTTAAAATAGTAAAAAAATAAATAAAAAAAATCAGATTTAAAGTTATTAAAAGATCAAGTGATAAATTACTATTAATAATTAAATACTTTAATATTTTATTTACTATTCATCATCACTTTATTTTGATATGTACAATAATATAAAGATATTTTATTTGTCATATATAAATCACTCACATCATGACTTTATAACGACTAATAACTAATTAAATTCATATAAAATTTATTAATAAGAATAAATAATTTGATTTAGGAAATACGGATATAATTATTTTTATCTACTTTAAATAAATATGTTAAAAAGGTACACGATAATGAAAAACAATATTATTTATATGCACTATTATATGTAATGTAGCGTAATATGTAATTTTAGTTATATAAAGAATATATATTTGTGGATTACATATTTTTCACTATTCAGTTTGTGTGATACAAGGCTCTTGGTATTTGAGTTTTACTAAATCACATAAGCCGGTTTTTGTAATGTTTTCATAACCAAACCGGATGTCGAACCGAACCAGTCGCCTTATTGGCCCGACGATCGGATTGGTCGGACCGATTGAACCGTATTTAGAAAGCATTTGTAATATGTATAATATATATGTACAATCGCTATAATCCACCAAAATTCGTTTTACCATTTGTATTCATACAATTCAAGATCTTAGTGATTCCTCTCATTGTTAAAGATCTAAAATAAAAAAAATAGTATAAAAAGATGTGTAAACAAAATAAAGTAAAATTTTACAAACATAGAAAACAAATGTCGCTTTGTTATTTTAAATCAACATTCAATGAAAAACAATTTAAATACACTTTGATGATTAAAAAAAGTTGAAAAGAGAGCAAATCAAGCTGCTAGAGCTTCTAAAACACAACAAGCAAGCAATTACAAAACAAAATTACACCAATCATTCCATCCAGTATCTTTGTATGTGGATTGATTTCTATGCCAAAGATACCCAAACGCCTTGATGTTCTCTTTGATCTTGTTGATATTTGTCGTCTTGTTTCGAGAAATGAGCTCGTTTCTATCTTGCCAAATACACCAAGCCACTGTGACAATAACCACTTGAATCCATTTCTTCTTGTTTTTATTCGCCTTGATTTGACAATACATCTTCACCAATTCTTTAACTGAAAACACATAGATGTTTGCAAATACGATCCAAATGACATTGATGAGAATGTTGAGTCGGTTAATGAGGGGCAACAAAACTCAAATTTGCGGGCGTTAAGCAGTGAACATGTGCATGGAAACCTATGTGCGGATTTAATCGACTATATCTGGAATAACTTCTGTGTCAATCTCGTTGATGACGCCTAGTGGTGTTGGTAGGTTTAGGCAATATTTATTTTGTGATTTTAATATTTAATTTTTGATGGTAATTTGTGTTTATTTGTAATTTTCTAGAATTTTTATGCAATTTTAATTTTCTTAAAAATCTTCGTATTTATTATAAATAAAATACATTAAACAAATAAAACATGTGTTTAAAAATAAAATACACTAAATAAAAAATATATAAAATGAAAGGGGAAGGGAAAGAAGGGGGAACCACACTCCATTATTGAGGGGGGGTGATATAGCTCGTCTATGGACTTGAAGGAAAGTGGAACCACATCCCTATAGTCTTAGAAACATATACACATGATGAGATGGTAAGTGTCTCCTTTCTTCTAAAACTATGGGTGTGGTGTAACCCTCCCTCAACATCCACATCATCACCTTACCTCCACCTCATCATCTTTCCCATCAAGAGAGGTGACGAACCCTTTCCCCTTCTAACCAATCAACATCTTCAAATTTCAAATTGTGAGCTCCGGGAGAACGGGGATGGAGGATACATCTTCGATTGTCCCGAAATGGGGGGGGGGGGGGGGGGGTTGTTCCACTGGGGAAGGTGCCACATAGGCTTCCATAAACCTCCACCCCATGGTGTAATAGAGATCCAGAGTTCAATTCCAATTTTTAGTAGTTATTTCTTACCCGTTTCCACCGCGCTTAGCATGATGTCAAGTTCATCCTATAAGTTTAACTATTAAAAAATATATTAAATTCTTATACTTATCTTTTTTATATTGAAAGACACAATAAGATATAACACACTATTTACTCTCACCTTTGACACTTAATAATCACTCAAATGGCTAGTGGCGTTGGAAACTTGATCCCAAAGTTATATATATGAACTGTAAAACAAAATCTTTATATATAGAAAATTAAGTGACTTAGAAATTCTTCAATATATGGGTTAGACTGCTTGGCCTTTTAGAGTGTTGGTCAAATTAGTGAACATGTCAAGCGATTAAATCGGTTGTGAGTAAAAGTAATTGAAAAAGAAGTTGCCCCAAATTTTAAAAAGTTGAAGTTAACCGCGTTATGATAAAAAAAAATCAAATAGTGTGATACCGGCGTGATGCGTAAATTATAACCTCTCTATTTCTTATAGTTACCCATGAGTAAAAGTTGTATTCAACTAATTAATGATCACTACCCTTCGGGAAAAGAAAATCACCAAAGCTCACAATATACAAAAGTAGCATTAAGATTGGTTTTGTTGGTCGACCTAGTTTTTAACAATCAGTATATAATTCTAACGAGCGAAGCGTATATCTGTATCCCACTGCTCGAACCAGGCCAAACTAGTTTTAATTTTTTAAGCGGTTGTAACAAACTAACCCAATACCAACCACTAGCAGCTTGATTCTCAGTTTACGTTGTATCTCAATCTTACGTTTCTTATTTGGTTAAGTCCAGACTAGACCCAATCTGATCATGTTATAAACCCTTTCCCACCCTTAAATTTTTGTCTGAAATATTTCTCTCCTCATCTTCCTCGTTTATTTTATAAATCATAACATAATATAATATAATAATGATACTTATAAGAAAAAAAATATGTTTCTCTTTTGCTCATGTCATTATAACCTAGGCGCATCACAGGCGTGAAATAAGACTTAGGGACAATGAGGTCTTGGGTTTGATTTTCACAACGAGGTTTTTCTAAATTTATTGGGTTTCTTGTTGAATTTGTGTAAATATTATAGCTTAGTGAAGATGGATATAATCGGGTGGTTTCGCTAATGGTATGATGATACATTAGTGATCCGTCAATCATCAAAACTTGTCGTAAGAAAAAAAAAAGAAGCTCTTTTGAAAAGTTTGTTTAAAGGCTAAGCTGGCGGCTCCAGGTGGCTAGTAAAGCCTGAAAGGAGAATGTCTTATAGGTTAGATACCTTGAACCTAACCATGGTTAAAACTAGCAAGTCAACATGAGTTTGATTTCGGCGCAATTACTGCGTGTTTACATTAACCCGTTAAAATCACGTGTATGCCACGTGAATCATGGCGTTTATTACATCCAACGGTTCTAGACCAAGCCTATATGTATCTTGTAATATCATCCGTACACGTGGCAATCTTCCAGAACTTGCGGTCTACACGGTGTGGTTGGTAGTTGAGACGCACCGCAATCACGATCGTAGTTAATGGTGTAAACAAGTCTTCAGTCTCGAAAGCTACTTGTGTTTGGCTTGATTAAAAGAAAACCTTAAGTAGAGCTCGTTT
This sequence comes from Scalesia atractyloides, assembly GCA_947069175.1. Classification (NCBI taxonomy): domain Eukaryota; kingdom Viridiplantae; phylum Streptophyta; class Magnoliopsida; order Asterales; family Asteraceae; genus Scalesia; species Scalesia atractyloides. The sequence goes on along the minus strand of CAMTDV010000017.1, from coordinate 96,970,022 downwards.
TGTTATTGAGCTCGAGTCTAAAACAGTGCCCGATATACCTTGAGGTGTTCAAAAAACTCATGGCTCGCAGCTCGCTCGAAACTTACTCGAAAAAAGCTCGGCTTGGTTGTAAATGAGTCAGCTCGGCTCGGCTCGGCTCGACTCGGTTTGTAAACAAGCGAGCTCGAGCTTGGTCTGGCTTGACTTGTGAGCTGGCTCGTTAAGGTTTACATCCTTCATTTTTTAGTCCCACATCGCTCAGAAGACAAAAACTAATAGAGTATCTCCCCTGTAAAAGAAGGTAAAGACAATGTACAAAGTAAGCTAACTATTTATACTTGCATATTTAGCCATTTGATTAAATTAAATTGCAATTATGACCCTTAGGCTATGAAGAGATTCATTTTTAAGGGTTTTTAAGTAGTAAATTTTGTGATTCTTTGTTAGTTCGAGCTAAATCGGTCGGCTTGCTCGAAGTTTAATCGGGTCGAGCTTGAGCCGAGCCGCTCGAATTGTTCGAGCGATCTCGAGCATGGTCAAGCTCGGCTCGGCTCGGCTCATTTTCAGCCTAGATATACCTTAGAACAAGGAGTGGCGGGTGTAGCTCCCCGCTACCTCTTGAGGTGTTCAAAAAACTCATGGCTCGCAGCTCGCTCGAAACTTACTCGAAAAAAGCTCGGCTTGGTTGTAAATGAGTCAGCTCGGCTCGGCTCGGCTCGACTCGGTTTGTAAACAAGCCGAGCTCGAGCTTGGTCTGGCTTGACTTGTGAGCTGGCTCGTTAAGGTTTACATCCTTCATTTTTTAGTCCCACATCGCTAAGAAGACAAAAACTAATAGAGTATCTCCCCTATAAAAGAAGGTAAAGACAATGTACAAAGTGAGCTGACTATTTATACTTGCATATTTAGCCATTTGATTAAATTAAATTGCAATTATGACCCTTGGTCTATGAAGAGATTCATTTTTAAGGGTTTTTAAGTAGTAAATTTTGTGATTCTTTGTTAGTTCGAGCTAAATCGAGTCGAGCTTGCTCGAAGTTTAATCGGGTCGAGCTTGAGCCGAGCCAGCTCGAATTGAGTTCGAGCCGATCTCGAGCGTGGTTAAGCTCGGCTCGGCTCGGCTCATTTTCAGCCCTAGACATACCTTAGAACAAGGAGTGGCGGGTGTAGCTCCCGCTACCTCTTGACGCTCCCGGCAGTGTAATTTTTTTTTTTTGAAAATTTGATGTTTTTCAATTTTGTTGCCCCTTTATAATTTTTTAAACGTTGCTCTTATAATTATTTTATAAATCCGCCACTAGCCTGAAATACAAAGCTTGTTTAGGATCCCGAACCTAAACGATCTCAAACAATCTTTTAGTTTTTTATATATAATATAATAATAATGATGATATGGCTCATTTAAGTGAGCTTGAGCCGATCTTTTAGCTTGTTTAAGGTTGTTTTCTTAAAATAGTTCGAGCTGAGCTCAAGCTTTAGGTTTTACTCGCGAGTCGAGCTCGAGCTTAAAGAAGTAGGCTTGAACCAAGCCGAGCCGAGCTCGGGCTTGGCCCACTCGTTTACACCCCTAATCGTAGTCAGGCCGGACCTATTGTTTTATGAAACTACTCTATATAATTTTATATTGGAATTTTGTTTGAATAAAACAGAAGATCCAGTATTTCTAAAAGAAATTAATGACCTGTTGGAAAGGCTCTAGATTTTTCTTTTCGTATAGGCCCCGAAATGATTGAGTCGATTTTGGTGTGGTTTGCAATATATACAAGCAACAAAACAAATATAAAGGGGGGGGGGGGTGTTTCTTTAAAATAAATTGGGTGTGTATGGGTCGGTTTTGACTTAAAATTATAATCATAACCACAACTGATTGATTATGACGATTTTGGTAACTAGGTTTTAAGATTATAGTAGATGAGTTAACCGTGACAAATTAAAAATAACTAAATATCTAAAGTTTGGACTGCTAGTTTAGACAACGAAGTGCAATGACTAAATACATCACGTACAAAAATCAAACACATGACAATTCTAAAAATTCTAAAAACTATATTAAGAATCAAACAGAGACTCAAAATTCAAATGCATGTTCAAGACTTAAAGCTGGTAGCTTGGGTTAAAAACTTAAAATATATTTAAAACTCAAAATCATATATTTAATGGGTGGGTTATTTGAAATGAGTCGGTTCATATAACTATCTATTAAAAATAACCCAGTTCGATTCGATTTTGGTGAATATAAAAGCCTTGCTAACCATAACCAACCAACTATTATCAATTTTTATAAAATAATTAGACTGACCATTGGTTTATAGTACGATTCGGTTATATCTGTGGTGTTTCATCAGCTAATTCAGTTTTTATTAATTAATAAGTTTCACAAATTAAACAAACAATTTCATATATAATTATTTGTTTACTAAGTATTTGATTTAGAGATAGAACTTATGCTATATTAAACTATGTCTCATGGTCAATTTAAATAATACACTTTGAAACACTTAAAAGGTGAAATTTTGTAGAACTAAAAGAGCATCAAGTTTTAATAAAAAGGGACAACTTAATTCAAGACATGCATTTCAGTAGAGAACAACAACAATAATAACATTAATCTTAATAATACCCAAAAATATTTTAGCATTAACTTATTTAGATACTTAAGTATATAATTACTAAAAATATTATTATAATAATAATAACAACCCAATTTTAATTAGTGTTTGAGGCATGCCGGGTTAGATTATGCTCTCCAAAAAATTCTTGGTGACACTCGCCCATCGCGTAGTATTATCAAATTCAAATACTAAAGTATATAATTACTAAATATTTACATAGTTATAACATCACAAATATAATTAGTGTTTAAGACAGGTTAAATTAGATTGCATTATCCAAAAGAGCCTCCGTGACACCTGCTACATCGCACACACAACCCACTTTTAGTTATTAGTATCCTAAACTTTGGTCTTAAAAGATAAGTTAATTACAAAGAGAAAACATTGTTCAGGCGTGATTGCATAAACTTTTTTTTAATTGAAAAATAAGTTCATTGTAAACTGGCTCCCGAAAAATATTATCTTATAAAATCATGATACCGATAGGCCAATACGGTAATGGTAGCATGACCAACATAGCCTGCACCGATTGAACACCATCAATAGGGTGCTGATATTCGTTTGTATGTTCAATCTGTAACAACCCGCATTTTCACGCTCGTTACGTCTAGCACCAGAGATTTGGATCATAATGTGAACTATATCGCTTACTACGCTACATCGCATACTTTCGCACTACATCGCTTATTTCAACATGATACATCGCACTTCACAACGCCTTCGCGCATACTATTAAATCACGTGATTATCTCGCTTATTAAATGCTTAATACCCTAACGCTCAACGCAAACTCCACGCAGCTATTTACGTTACTATATATGCTTATATGTTATAAATGTTTTATACTCGCTTAATCACTCACTCGCTCACTCGGTTTAACGCACTATTACACAACACAACGCTTAATACTTCGCTAAAACGCACAACTACTTAACCTAACTAATACGAATGAAAACACCAAACGAACAACCGACACGCGAACTGAAAACTATTCGCACAAATCAGGTCAACTCGTACGAACTAACTAGTTCGTACGAATTGGGTCACTTCGTACGAGGTGCCCAATTCGCACAGAATGGCCAACTCGCACGAATTACCTCCTAATCCTCTCTCCGCCTCTCCTATAAACACTCCACTCACTCACACACACTCCTCTTGCTGCCACTTCGCACATAATCTCTCATACTCATTTCTCTCTGATTTCCAAGTAAGTAAACAACTATTTTCACACAAACAATGATTTACACAACGATTTTCACGAGTTTATCTCCATTTCATCCAAACGTCTTCTTTTACGAAAATCTTCATCTTTTTACATAAAAACCTTCTGTTTTATCTCAGAATCACACTGAAATGAGCATATTGGGTCTAGCCTTGGCTTCCCAAGTAAGAAATCTTGTTATTTCGAGCTCACCAAGTGTTTTATACAAAGAAAACTGTTTTTAACTTGATTTTCACACTAAAACGACCAAAACCGACATATGTTTCGTTCACTAGAAAGTGGGACGAAGCGGTGTCAAAACTGTCATGAAAAGGACTTGAAATTACAGCTGTTTCAGACGAGATCTCAGTTCCGAAGGCACGAAGACCCAAGTCAGCCGTTTGTGCAAACTGGACTGACTCGTACGAATTGAACAGTTCGTACGAACCAACCCAAGTTTACACAAAAGGCTAAACTCGCTCCAAAGACCTCTTCGGCTCTAGGTTTGACTAGTGGCTTAAGGCTGGAGGGATGAACACTCGATTTTCCGAAAAAAGACGCGAAAAACACTCGATTTTGGACACAAATATCACACCCCAACCGATGGCGGAATCATCAGGGCGCGACACTAAACGAACCAGATTGCTCAAGAGAATCCATAATGACAATATTTAACAATTTAGTTTCCCATACAACTAAACAATATTTCATCAATATTCAAACAGATTACAAGTTTCTTGAACAGTCAAAGTCATAAAACTAGATTTTTATGTGTGTTTCTAGAGAGTCCTAATCTTGATTTCGAGATAACCTGCGTTTAACCTGCAACATACGTTAAAATAATGTCAATACAAAAATGTATTGGCGAGCATACATGTTTTGATATAATAGCATAGTAGAAAAAAGTGTCGCGAAATACCACATATACATAAACGAGATACAACATAACATATAAATCGATGGACAAATACTCTAGCTAAGTTCCGAGATGACTGCGATGCGCGTTTGTGATGTGCATAACTAGACCCCGTCGGGTGTGAGTCGAACTATGATATCATACTAGTTAAGTTGGAAATCAACGAGTAAAGGTCGAGAGTGCTTATATGTACCTAGCATCACGTATTAACATGTATAACAGATATTCGCATGTGATAAATCAGTTTGTGCGTTTGATGTGTTTTGTTATGAACGTATGTTACACCAAAAAAGTGCGTTTAAAGCGAAAATGGGTCAAGTATACTCACAGTGGGTGCGTAACAACGAACACCGAGAGTTGATGAAAGGAAAGAAAGAGTGTCGGTTTAGCCTGCGCGTAGAGACGGAAGTGCATCAGTCTTCCAGAGTGTTGAAATAGTTGAAACAGAGATTCGGTGCGAGGGAAACATATATTTTCGTACGAAAAGGGTTTTCATGTGAAAATTTTGGTGGATTTTCTTACGAAATTTTTGTGCGATAATTTCGTGCGAAAATTTTTGGTGGATTTTCTTACGCTAAAATTTTGGTGATTTAACTTATGAAATGTTCTTACGAAAATTTCGTGCAAAAATTTTAGTATTTAACTTGCGAAATTTCTTGCGAATTGTGCTAAAATTTTGGTGATTTAACTTGCGAAAATTTCGTGCTAAAATTTTGGTGATTTTCTTCATTCTTCGGGAAATCGAGGTTCATCCCTCCAGCCTTAGGCCACTAATCGAACCTTGTGCCGGAGAGGACTTTAGAGCGAGTGAGTCGTTTGTGGAAACTCGGACTTGGTCGTATGAACCAAAAGTGATTCGTACGAGCCAGTCCAGTTTGCACAAGTGACTGTTTTGCGTCTTTGTGCAACCGGAACTGAGATCTTGTCTGAAACGGATGTAATTTCGAGTCCATTTCGTGACGGTTTTGACAGCGCATCGTTCCACTACTTAGTGAACGAAATATTAGTCGGTTTGATCCATTTTTGTGTGAAAATCGATTTGATAAAACAGTTTTTGTCAAGATAAACACTTTGTGAGCTTGAAAAAACACGATTTTAGATCTAAGAAGCCAAGGCTAAATCAAACATGCTCGGTTAAGTGTAAATCTAAGTTAAAATCAGAAAGTTTGATGAAAAAGATGAAGATTTTCGTAAATAGAGAAGTTTAGATGAAATCGGAGATAATCTCGTGCAAAATCGTTGTAGAAACCGTTGTGATTCGTGTGAAAAACGTTGTCTTCTTACTTGGAACAGAGTAAACAAGCTAGAGAGCATTTGATGCGGAATGGCAACAAGTAGAATGAGTGATTAAGTGAGGTATTTTTATAGGAGAAGAGAGTGAGAGTGGTGTCTGGTGAAATTTTCGTGCGAAAAATGCCATTTTTGGGCGAAAAATACCATATTTGGGCCAAAAAATGAAATTGCGAGCGAGATAGTAGACGTCTGATGGATGGGTTTAGGAATGTGGATTATATGTGCTAATTATGGTGTTTTATGTGGTTTGAATGTTTAAATGGGTGGAATAGAGTAACTATGGGGAAGTGATGTTTTGCAGGTTAAACGTGAAGATTGGACGTGTTTACGGGAGCATTAAGGAGTTCGAAATGAAAGGGAAGGAAGATAATAAGATTGGAAGGCTAAACACGAAGTTTGGAAGCTACTAGGAAGGTGCAAGAGGCGTGGAATGGAAGAAAAATGTGAAAAATCAAGTTTAACATAAAGCTGCGAGCTTGACCTAAGCTCCAGACTTAAGCTACGCCCAGCACTAAAGGAAATGGCCGAAACTCTCCAACATCAGCTAAGCCTGGGGCTTAGCTTACGCTGGACACCAGACATGAAAACGTATCATAGGGCCGAAAATTAGGTTTTGGTGATCATCTTCCATTCAAAGCAGCAATTGGCGATCCCAGAGGACTCTAGGGGCGGTTCTAGGTTGTCTTCCACAATTCCATACCATTCAAACATGTTCCAAACATCAATCATGCAATTTTCTATCAAGAGTGAAGATCAAATCAAGAACATGAGCGGCTAATTCCTTAGTGATCATCTCCGGGGCTAGGGTTTGTGTCAGGTTTCGGGTTAACTTGTGTTTACATAACTTTTGGATTGGGATTTGTCTAATCATTCGGTTAGTTTATCTTGATGTTTATTTGTTTTGATTAAACAACGTTTGGATTATCTCATACATATGTATTCATCAGTTATTTGGTTTTGTCATCAACAATTGGGATTAAATTCTAAGTTGTCATTGTTCTTTAACCTTTAACCATTGAATTTGTCTGTGTTTGGGAAATCTAGGAGTGATAACTAACTAGGTTACTATTCAGTTGCATCAATCTTTCGGTTTAGATCGTGGATCATTGCAATCAAATATATTATATGGTAGTTATATTAAAACAAGTAAGTTAACAAATCATGTCTATGTGATTTCCAACAGGTAGTAATTAGGTTACCCGATTTTCTACACAACCTGAAAACCCGGAGATTGGCCTTTTCTCATAATTGTTTACAACCACACAAATTGAATTCGTTTTGACAATACTTCTCTCAATCAGCAAAAAGCAAATAGTTTTATAATTAGACAACTACTAAAAGCAATGAACTTTTACACTTTCCACTAATTCCCCGTGGATTCGACACCCTACTTGCTCTTTACTAGTGAAGGTGATTAGGACACTTTATAATTATATTATTAACCGACCTTACGACATCGATCAAAATGGCGCCGTTGCCGGGGAATCGGTGCACTTAGTGTTTTAGTTTAGTTGCTTTCTAAAAAACCTAAAAACTAAAAGGACTTTTTTTAAGTTTTTTTAGAAAGCAACTAAACTAAAACACTAAGCGCACCAATTGCCCGGCAACGGCGCCATTTGTTTGTCGTTTATTGAAGTTAAAAACATAAAACCTAAAAATTAGAAAAACTCAAAAATCCAAAAATATTTCTTTTGTTTGTCGTTTATTTATTTCGTTCAGTATTACGCGTGGTTTCTTGTTTGTCTGTGTGCAGGTGATTCTCGTGTTGCATGCATACCAGGTTTTCAAAGAAATCATCACCACTCTTATTTGATCCAGAAATCAAAAAGACTGCTAGACAGAATCGTGTTCTCCTACGTTCAGCAGTAAAAGATCATTCATCAACTGTTGCTCAAGATCTTGAACAAGCAGCTCAAGAGATGGCTGATCAAGATAACCCATCACAAAACGAACCAAACCCACCCATTCCAGATCCACCAATTCATCAAAACCAACCCCAAAACCAAATCATCTATCAGCGGAACCGTTTCAGCAATTTAACCCAGCTCCACAAAACAAGCCTGGGAACCAACAATTCCGACATGGGGAAATTGTCAATCTTAATCAACCACAACATCAACATGGGTATGATGAGGGTTTTCGACACAGAGAAGGGAGTGTTCATACTTGGGAATCTGGAGGGGAGGAGGATGATTATCAAAACCAGTATGACGGAAGATATGCTGATTACAGATATGATGATGGGTACAATGTGAATCAAGGCAATCCAGTACATCAGCGGGTAAATCAAAGGAATAACATCCCGCAACCGATTCCACAAAATCAAGTTTTTAATGAAGTCCCGCAGTTTAATGCGAGAAATCAAAGAGCTAATAATCGGTTCAGGGGCAAGCAGATAAAATTTATGGACGGTGTCCCACAAGTTATTCAAGGGCACCAGTTCAAGGTGTTGAAGGACATTGTCGACCCCTTGTAGTACCCAATTCATCGGCAATAGTTACTCCGGTTGGAATCAATAACAGACCCTTTGAGGTGAGGCCTCAATACTTAGGGCATTTTCCGGAATTCTATGGAAAAAGAACCGAAGAACCTTATTTGCATATTGCAAGTTTTGATTCAATTTGCCAGAGGATTGGAGGGTCAGGGTTTTCAAAGGATGAGGTGAAGCTAATGTTGTTTCAATTAACCCTGAAAGATAAAGCACGACAGTGGTTTGCAACATTACCTCCAGGTAGTATCTACACTTGGCAAGAGATGCAACATGTGTTTTTGGAGGTGTATTACACGATGAACAGAGCTAGTGAAGCTCGAAAAGCAATCAGGGCTTTCCAATAGCATTCCGGGGAGACATTTCATTAAGCATTCATGCGGTTCAAGGAATTGTTAAGAAAATGTCCACATCATGGCATTCAGATATGGGAACTAATCAAGGTGTTTTATGATGGGCTACTCCCTGATGATGTAAGAGATCTCATAGCCATCAGCAACGGTACATTTCTCACGAATACAGAAGCTGCTGATTGGGCATATTTGGAGAGACAGAGTGCTACTTCTAAGAGGCAGACACAATCAAGCAGGAAAACAAGGTCAAGTTCAGCAAAATCAGTCGATTATGAAGCTGAAGAGCGGGTCGAAGAAGTTGAAGCACCAAAACTTATTGCTTGAGCGTCAGGTAGCCCAGATGAATCTCGGAAAGGGAGGTGAAGTTAAAACCGCCAATACGTTTTCCGTGTGTACCGAGTGTGGAGAGTTAGGACATGAAGTGGGAGAGTGTGTTGTACTGGGTGGCCATACTTATGAAGTGAATCAAATATACAGTGAACGAAAGCAATATGATATGAAATCGAATACATATCATCCAGGTTTGCGAAACCACCCCAATTTTAGTTACAGTAATTTGCTAATAAGTTGAATCCCATTTTTCAGGTACCCAATAATCAGGAAGTCAACAGTATCAGAATCGACAAGGAAATTATTCGCATGGAGGTTACCAGAATCCGAGTCAAAACAATCAAGGGCCTCAAGCTAATAACCAACAACAAAATCAAAATAATTATCAAGGAAATTAGAGTTGGAGGAATCAAGGTAACCACAAGGTAATTCTTCAGGTGGTGGAGGCGATGCGATGATTCAAAGCTGGATGCAATAATGACGTCATGAAGGATATTCAGAAGGAAAATGAGGTTAGAGATAAGACAAATGCAGCAATGCAGAAGCAGTTGGGGCAATTAGCAGAGGATATTGCCCAGTTGAGAAGAGACCCCGGAAAATTGCCAAGTACCACCACAGTCAACCCGCAACATCAAAGCGGTAGTTCAGCTGCCAAGAATGCGCGTGTAAACCATGTAAGTGTACTTCGTTCTGGTAAGGTGTATGATAATAAGGTTGGCACTCCACCACAATTTGTTGAGGGGGTGGTGGAGGATTGGGATGAAAATGAGGATGCAAAACATGAACCTGAACCTGTAAGCCCTAAGAAATCTAATAAAACGAATTTTCAAGAAACAAATGATAGGGTATTAGAAAAGGCATCAACTAAGGCTACGGAAAAGGGTGTGAGAGTTAAAACCAAATCATTTCCTCAAGCTTTGGTAGAACCGGGAACTAAAACTACCAAACGAGGCCCACAACAGGAAGAGATGTGGGAAGTTTTTAAGCAAGTAAAAATCAATATCTCGCCGTTAGATGCAATAAAACAGGTTCCGGCTTATGCAAGGTATTTAAAGGACATGTGCACCCAAAAGCGGCAGAACAAATTTCCAACGAGAATCGATTTAACTGAAAATGTTAGTGCCGTTTTGTCGGGTGCCATCCATCCTAAGCTCCAAGATCTAGGTGCTCCGTTAATCCCCATTCAAGTGGGTGACTTTAAAATGAGCCGAGCATTGCTGGATTTGGGAGCAAGTGTGAGTATTCTCCCGGGTAGTCTTTATGATCTATACGATTTTGGACCGTCACAGAAAGCCGACACCACAGTGGTGTTGGCCGACTTGACTTTGAAACTACCCTGGGGAATCGTGTGTGATGTCATTGTCAAAGTAGAGGACTTTTACTACCCAGTTGACTTCTTGGTTTTAGACTATGTCTCAATCGATAAAACTAAACAATCTAATGTTATACTTGGTAGACCATTTTTAGCAACCGCTAATGCTTTAATTGATTGCAGAAATGGACAGTTGACATGACCTTTGGTAATCGAAAAGTCCATTTAAACGTGTTTTCCCGTACATCTGATTCTCTGGTTAGTGATGAATGCTTTATGGCGGACATGATTGACGAGTGTCACCCTCATGAAAATGAGGTAAACACAACAGAGACGTGTGTTATTTATGACAGGGAACAGGCTGGATTGTCAGAAGGTTTGAACGAAGCTGAAAAGGAATTGGAGGTGATGGCACTAAAAGACGGGAGACCCACTTGGACTCATCAAGTAGAAAGTCTACCCGACCACATTGATACGCATCTAAAGCCATCATTGGAATCACATCCACAAGTGGAGCTGCCGAAACACCTCAAGTACGCCTTCGTGGGAGACAATGATACCCTTCCGGTGATCATTGCGTCAAATTTGACAAAAGCTCAAGAGAAGGCCTTGATGGGGGTGTTAGTGGAGTATAGGGCAACGATTGGATGGACGATTGCAGACCTAAAGGGAATTAGTCCATCTATAGTGATGCACCGGATCATCACTGAAGAAGATGCAAAGCCGGTCAGGGATGCTCAAAGATGTCTGAACCCGAATATGCGGGAAGTGATGAAGAAAGAGGTACTGAAGTGGCTGGATGCAAGTATAATATACCCTATTTCTGATAGCACGTGGTTCAGCCCAACTCAAACAGTCCCAAAGAAGGCATGGATACAAGTGGTGAAAGGTGAAGATGGCGAACAGGTTGCTACTCGGCCGGTAACCGGGTGGCATATTTGCATTGACTACCGGAAGTTGAATGCTGCAACTTCAAAAGACCATTTCCCCTTGCCGTTCATAGATCAAATCGTAGAGAAACTCGCAGGTCAGAAATTTTATTGTTTCTTAGACGGTTACTCAGGTTATAATCAGGTTGCGATACATCCAGAGGATCAACAGAAAACCACGTTTACGTGTCCTTATGGCATCTTCGCGTTCAGGCGAATGCCATTTGGATTATGTAACACCCCGCCACCTTTCAAAGGTGCATGATGAGTATCTTTTCAGATATTGGTCGGGGATTCTCTCGAGATCTTTATGGATGATTTCTCCATTTTTGGTACGTCTTTCGATTTGTGTTTAGATCAATTAACAAAGGTGTTAAAACGATGTGTCGAGTCCAACTTGGTCTTAAGCTGGGAAAAGAGCCATTTTATGGTTCAAGAGGGGATCGTGTTGGGACACGTGATTTCAAGTAGGCGAATTAGGTAGATCACGCAAAAATCCAGGTTATTTCGAGTTTACCTCCTCCTAATAATGTCAAGGGCGTCCGTTCCTTTTTAGGACATGCCGGGTTTTATAGACGGTTCATTAAAGGATTTTCTGTTATCACAAAACCGCTATGCAATCTTTTGTTAAAAGATGTTCCATTTGTTTTTGATGAAAAGTGCTTAAAAGCGTTTAATAATTTAAAACAACAACTGATTAAAGCCCCTATTTTACAATCACCAGATTGGTCTCTCCCTTTTGAAATCATGTGTGACGCGAGCGACTTTGCGGTCAGGGCAGTGTTGGGACAACGGGTTGATAAGAAACCCGTGGCTATTTATTATGCGAGCAAAACTCTTTCAGATGCTCAGTTAAATTACACCACTACTGAGAAAGAGTTGCTTGCGGTTGTCTATGCGTTGGATAAGTTTAGGTCCTACTTGTGGGGTAGTAAAGTTGTTATCTATTCTGATCATAGTGCTGTCAGGTACCTCATGGAGAAGAAAGACGTTAAACCAAGGTTAATTCGGTGATTTTTTGTTGCAGGAATTTGACCTTGAAATTCGAGACAAGAAGGGTAGTGAAAACATTGTAGCAGACCATCTGTCACGGGTGGTGCATGAGATAGACGCACCGGATTTTGAAATCAATGAAACGTTCCCTGATGAACATATATTATCTGTTTCAACAAAACCGTGGTTTGCTAATTTTGCTAACTTTGCTGTTACAGGTGGTATTCCGGAGTTTTGGCCTAAAAAGAAGGAGCGACAGTTCATAGCTCAAGCTAAAACATACATTTGGGACGAGCCTGATCTTTTTAAGGTGGGAGCTGATCAGATAATCAGACGTTGCATTCCGGATGAGGAGATCAAGTGTGTTGGGGTTGTTGCACGCATCGGCGTGTGGTGGACATTTTAGCGGACTAGAAAACCGGGCATAAAGTGCTTGAGTGCAGGATATATTGGCCTACAATTTTCAAGTATGCAGCCGAGTTTGCGAAGAATTGTGTTCGATGTCAACAATTTGGGAGTATCTCAAAACGGAATGAGATGCCCATGCAGCCAATCCTTGTGGTTGATATCTTGACGTTTGGGGAATCGACTTCATGGGCCGGTTTCCGAATTCGTTAGGAAATCTTTATATCTTGGTGGCGATGGAATGTGATATAGATTGCCAAAAAACTTTGCAAATTTGTCCAAACAACCATATTTTCGCGATTTGGAATCCCTCGAATGATCACAAGTGATGGGGGATCACATTTCAAAAACTTTCATTTTGGAAAATTGCTTAAATGTTATGGCATATACCACCGAATTGCTACACCGTACCACCCACAAACTAGTGGGCAGGTCGAGGTTTCCAACATGCAAATAAAAGAGATTTTACAAAAAAACCGTGCGACCCGACCGCAAGGATTGGTCCACCAAGTTGGATGATGCTTTGTGGGCGTATCGTACGACATATAAAACGCCTATTGGAACCACACCGTATCGGTTGGTCTATGGAAAAGGATGTCATTTACCTGCTGAGCTTGCTCATCGTGCATTATGGGCTGTGAAAGAAGTTAACATGGACTATGAAAGTGCAGGTACAGCGAGGAAGTTGTCATTAGGCGAGCTGGAAAAATTAAGGGACGAAGCATACGAAAGTGCATTGGCTTATAAGGACTAGACAAAGAAGGTGCACGATGCGAAGCTAAGGCTATAGAAGTTTGAGGTAGGGCAGAAGGTATGGTTATTCAATTCGCGACTGAAATTGTTTCCAGGCAAGTTGAAAAGCAAATGGATGGGGCCGTATTTAATCACACTATGGAGACATAGAGATCGAGGACTTTGATGACCATTTGAGGCAAGTTGTGAACGGACATAGGTTGAAACCGTATTTGGAAGCTAATGATATCACTGGGCTAGATAAACACTCGGAGTGCTTTACGTTGAGCACTTTGGTCCATGATGCGGAATAACCATGTTCAGGTATGAAGTGTGGCTGAAGACTATTAAACTTAGCGCTCTCGGGAGGCATCCCGGAGTTGTAGACTATTGTACGTTTGTTGTTTCGTTGGTTTTGTACGTGATTCTTGCAGTTTCTCGTTCGGTAACGTTCTCCAAGGATACAAGTGCTTAGGTGTGGGGAAGTCAGAACCGCCCAGGTATGTTTTCGGATTCAGTTGTGTGTCGCGGACGACAGTTTTACGAGGGGTGGAGTGGGTAGTAAATCGAAAGGTGAAAGTTATTCGGATTGGAATCTAGGAGAATCAGTTTCAACTATTTATTTATTTACAATTAAAAAAAACATCAAAAACAGAAAACGCTTACCCGTGCCTAAGCTGGGAACTTAAGCTATGCTGGGGTGCCTTCTTAACACACAACAAAACAGCAGGTCACGAGCGTAAGCTAAGATTAAGGCTTAAGCTACGTTGGGTAACAGCAACAAAACAGAAACATGTCAGCATAGCCTATGCCTCAGGCATAAGTTACGCTGGGCCTCGGGTCAGATAAAAGAACGAACCGGGTCGGGTTCTATGCACATGTTATTAAAAAAACCCTTTATCTTCAGAATACTCACGCAAGTTTCATTCTTTTCTACCATCTTCTTCAACATAAACCTAAGCCTCCATAGACACCCAAGCTCCATCCTCTTCAAATCTTCACCGAATCAAACACTTTTTGAGTGTAAATCGATTAGTTTATTGAGGAGAACAAAACCCTACTGTTCGTTCTCCATGATTCGCATTTGTTCGCGATAAATCTGTGAAGAAAGTGACAAACCCTAATTTTTGAATTTGGGGTTTTTTGTTTTTTGCTTCATAAAACTTCAATCTAAGTCTAATCAAGTGCCATTAAACAACAAAGGTATATTTCTCACCACTTAATCTCCTGTTAGTAAGATACGTGTTGTTTATGCTTTGAAAGTGAATGTTATGAATGGAGCTAAGAATGTGGATGAACTATTTGTGTTTGAATCACGGGGTTGTGGTCGATAAGCTGAAATTTATGCATCATTGGGTTTTGTTGTGAATTGAAAGTGTGTTCATGGCTATTAGTTCATGTAGTTAGGCTTGTTGAACATTAATCGACATGACATGGTGCTAAACTTGCAAGATAATGATTTTATGAATTTGTAACTTGAAAAAAGTTTAAAATCTCTGTCGTAATTAATAGTTAATCGTTGTAGGTTGGATTCAACAAGCCTAATAGCCATTGAAGAGAACAAGTGTGGGGATGTTTTTTTTTTTGAATCACACACTTGTTTTAAGAGTGTTGAAATTGGAATTGATGTGTGTTTTGTTGGATATTTATGTGAGTGTAGGATGTGGAGTCTTGCAAGTTCCTCATCTGGATCTAAAAAACGTGCTAGGAAGCAACAAAGACATGAACCTCAAACTCAAGAAGATGAGGAGATGCACGAGGCAAATAATTTGGTAGCACAAAGGCGCCTAGAACAGCAAGCACTAGATGAACAAGAAGAAGAATGACAACTTACGTGGAGGGGTGGGAAGTTAAGCCTGTTCAAAGAGCATTGGCAACCAATTTTATATGATATGAAAATCAAGGAGATGAAAGATAGAAGGGATGCTTTTCTTTGTGAACGAGATGTAACAGAAGATTTTCGACCATTTGGGATTATTGAAAAGTTTGAGGCTTTGGGTTGGGAAGCCACATTGAGAAGTTATGATAAGGAATCAAAGTATATATATATGGATCCGGTGCAAGAATGGATGAGCACGTTGAAAGTTGATTGGGGAACATCAGGAAAAGATATGAGTTTGACTGGGATGGCTAATGATAAGGAAGTGACGATGTCACTTAAAACTCTGAGGAAAATAGCAAATTTGATTCCCGACCAAGCAAGGAATACATTTATCCATCTGTGGATGAAATATATAGGAAAGCTGATAAGCAACCGCGATGGAATGAAATGGTAATCGAGTTGTTTGAGCCAGGTAGAGGCGATGTGGTGTTAAGGGAGCATCTGAAACTTCCAGTTCGGTTGATGTTGTTGTTTGTTACTCAAAATATCATGCCAAGAAGGGGTGATAAGGTGAAGGTTAGGCGTTGGGAAATGCCAATTTTGCATGCACTAATGATAGGATGGCCTAAGATTTCATTTATGTACTTAGCAATGATGAATATCTGGGAGGCTCGGGAGTGGAAGGACAAGAGGATCATCCCGCATGTTAGGTTGATCACGGCTCTGTTAAAAATCCATGGTGTCTTTAAGTAACCTTATGATGAGACTCCAAAAGATTTCCTCCCTTTCACACTTGTCAGGATGAAGAAATTCGAGTGGGAATTTTCCACCACTGAGAGGTATCTTAAGCTGGAGCATAAGGGGAAGAAGCTGAGAGCATTGAAGCCAGACGCGCGTCCGTTGGCGCCAGATGAACCCGATGAAGTTTTTAGTGATGATAGTGAAGTTTATGCTAGGGACTCCGAATAGGAAGAAGGCGAGGACGAGATAGAGATGGGAGTTCATGGGGGGTCGAGTTCAAATATGCCATATTCTGGGTGGAGTGCACAGTTGTATGCATTGGTTGAGACTATGAGACCTCGTGGGTACGGTGGATGGCCTGATCATGCTCAGGCTTTGTATGATCAGAAGAATTATTATGCATTGGAAGAAAGAGAAAGGAGTGAGCGTTGGAACAAAGTGACTTACAACTTTCAGTTGGAAATTCACGACATGTATGTAGTTGATCAAGAGAGGAGGCAGCACAGGGCATGGCACAATGGGGAGTAGGTGTTGGAGCATCCACCAAAGATGGATTATACTACTTCACCACCATTTGACGGGAGCGTCAGGTACCCGGAACCGGAAGGCCATCCCTCATGTTGGATTGACCCGAAAGCGGGAAAAGCTCAAATGCAAGGACAAGGAAGTTCGGGAGCGGCTTTAAGTGTTTCTGGATGGTGGGACATTATGACTGGGATCTTTGGAAGACCTCAGCCGCCACCTCATGATTAAGCATTCTCTGATCCCGGATCAGGTCCATGTGCTTTTTCCTTGTCTTTTATTATTTGGTTGTAATAAGCATGGGCTTGGGTGGTTGGGTGGTTTGTTGAACAATTTTTCTTTTGGTGTGTTTTGGTTAGTGAGTAACTTTGGTGGTGTAAAACATTATATTATGTGTGGGGTATGGTATTTGTGAGTCTTTTGTTGTTTGGAAGGGTTGGTGGTTGAGATAGGTTGCTTGAAGGAGATTAAGTGCATGTTTGGAAATCCCACATTTGACCTTAAAACCTATACATTGGGGACAATGTATCCCAAGTGTGGGGATGAAGGAAGTATTTGAAAAAAAAATTAATTGAAGATTTTATTAAAATTTTTGTCTTAAAAGCGGTCTAATCGGGCGTGAAAGCGACCTTTTCAATACATCTAACCTATCTCTGCTTGTGGTACGTGGGTCCTTAGTCATGGTCTAATTCTATGGATGAGCAATATGAATCGTTTTCAGCAGGTGTTTATAGAAAATGCTGAGAAATTGCCTAACTAGGGGTGACAAGATTTTGGTAATAAATGCATGCACACATCGATAACCATATTCCCCACTTTTGTGAGATTTTGAGCCTATTAGAATTGTTAGTTGTTTTGAAATATACATACATTCATTTGTTGAGGGTAGGCCATGTGTTGCTCTGTTTTAGAACTTGTGTGGTTTGATGCATGCTGAGACTGTGGACTTGATATATGCACATAGATGATAAAGGCAAATTAGGATTCCTTTTCCTTTTACACTTTTGTTACCCGATTACCCAAAAATTACCCATATGAACCAACTTTGAGCCTTATACTTGTTCGTTTGTCAACCCTAAATCATCACCAAAACTAATCCGTTACACTATCAACCATAAGTGACAATCTATGTGTTCAGGTGTTTAGATAGTTGAAAAGAAAAAAAATCAAAAAATTCCGCCAAGTAAATAGACTGATGGGTAGTCCATAGGACAACCCTTAAGTGGTGTAAACGATATTAAAATCCTACATTTAATCTTGTAATTGTCTAGAATTAGATAACTACAGTTGTTTGTGTTTCAGGTACAAATGGAGCTTAAAATGGAAGGCATACGGAGAATAAATGAAAAATCAATTATTGGAATTGAAGAATTAAGAAGATAACATGATAGAAGATGAAATTACGAGAACGTAGGCGAAAGCGGCGAAGAAAACGGAGTTGAAACGAAAAAGTTATGCTGAAAACAAAATGTCATGTTGAAGCCTACCGTAGCTTACGGTAGAGGCCGTAGGTTACGGCCCTCACTGGCAATTTTTGACCACCGTAGCCCAGTTTTGACTCACCGTAGCATTTTATTTGCCACCGTAGGCTACGGTGAGGACTGTAGCTTATGGTGGAGGCCTGCGTGAAACTTGTAACTCCCACTTTTAAGGAGTTTTATTGTGCCTTTTCATGAGACAATCATTCCTAACCGTTTCCACAGCATTTAGAGGCGAATTGGGGGTGTTGTTTTGGGGGTTCTTGGCTTGGTTCTCAACGATCCAAAACAATTGTGTTGGTGTTTTGATTCACATGAACATTGATACTTGTTGGATGGTGATTTCCCAAGGAATGAGTGGCTAATCTCATTTGTGATCATCCCAAATGTAAGGTTTAATTGTGACAATTATGTTTTGCTCTTGAATTTCTGGAATAATAGACTTTGCATGTGTTGTTTAGTTTATTATGGTGTTTGATTGATTGTTTGTAAATTGTTAATGTGTGTTTGCCCTTAGTTCTAAACCATACGTTCTTGGTGCCGTTGGCAATTGAGATATCATGGAAGGGATAGGAGTTGGATATATGTTAATTGATCATCGGGTAACAACCTCGCGTTCTAGGAATCCGAGTACTTAGTTCCCTTTCATCACAAACAATTGATCTTACATGAGCCATGTCTATGTGGTTCTTTCCAGTTGAACACGAACATTGGTTGTCACTTAAAACCTGAAACTCGGGATGATCGCTACCTTCTTATCCTGTTACAAAACTTAACTTTGATTTGAAATTTAATTAGTTAATCTTAGTTCATAAATCAAACAACCAAAATTACGAATTTACATTTCTTGCAATTTAGTTAATTTTAGTTAATTTAGTAAAAACATTTTGATTACACATTTTCCACAAACTCCCTGTGTTCGATACCCACTTACCGCTAGCTATTTAGTTGTAACTGGATTAAATTTGCATGAGACTTCGACAGCACGTCATAGACCAAATGGTCGGATTAGGTGGTTGAAAAAAAAATATGTTAGTTATTAAGTTTAGTGTGAATAAAGATTGTCATGTGTTGGTATTCCCCTTTCTTTGAGCCATTTAAAAATAGCCAAAACTTCCATACCTTTACCCTAAGCCCAAAACCCGTAAGTCCTTTAGATATATGTGTTGTCTATGTGTTATAGTGGAGGCGTGATTGTCATACAAGCATATGAGTACAGAGTTTCATATTCAGTTAATGAGTGTTTAATACTAGCGCATTACATGCTAGTTCATACATTAAACCGAGGGGAGCTACCAATTGTGAGGGGTGTGCAATATGAAAATAAAAACCGGGAGCATATTAGGCTTGGTTGGGCGAGTTCATGTTTGCTTGCTGAATTAACACATCAATGCTAATCGAGGAATGGGGTATGACTTTGGACCTTAGTTAATACATAGTGGGGGCATTTAGGGTATTTGTTAATTGTCTGTGATAGCGTTTCGAACGGATTTGCTTGAGGGCAAGCAAAGGTCAAGTGTGGGGATGTGATGGATGGGTTTAGGAATGTGGATTATGTGTGCTAATTATGGTGTTTTATGTGGTTTGAATGTTTAAATGGGTGGAATAGAGTAACTATGGGGAAGTGATGTTTTGCAGGTTAAACGTGAAGATTAGACGTGTTTACGGGAGCATTAAAGAGTTCGAGATGAAAGGGATGGAAGATAATAAGATTGGAAGGCTAAACACGAAGTTTGGAAGCTACTAGGAAGGTGCAAGAGGCGTGGAATGGAAGAAAAATGTGAAAAATCAAGTTTAACATAAACCTGCGAGCTTGACCTAAGCTCCAGACTTAAGCTACACCCAGCACTGAAGGAAATGGCAGAAACTCTCAACATCAGCTAAGCCTACGGCTTAGCTTACGCTAGACACCAGACATGAAACGTATTAAAGGGCCGAAAATTAGGTTTTGGTGATCATCTTTCATTCAAAGCAGCAATTGGCGATCCAGAGGACTCTAGGGGAGGTTCTAGGTTGTCTTCCACAATTCCATACCATTCAAACAGTTCCAATCATCAATCATGCAATTTTCCATCAAGAGTGAAGATCAAATCAAGAACATGAGCGGCTAATTCCTTAGTGATCATCTCCGGGGCTAGGGTTTGTGTCAGGTTTCGGGTTAACTTGTGTTTACATAACTTTTGAATTGGGATTTGTCTAATCATTCGGTTAGTTTATCTTGATGTTTACTTGTTTTGATTAAACAATGCTTGGATTATCTCATACATATGTATTCTTCAGTTATTTGGGTTTGTTATCAACAATTGGGATTAAATTTTAAGTTGTCATTGTTCTTTAACCTGTAACCATTGAATTTGGTTGTGTTCGGGAAATCTAGAATTGGTAATTAATTGGATTGCTATTCATTTGCATCAAACTTTCAGTTTTGATCATGGATCATTACAATCAAATATGTCATCCGTTAGTTATTTATCAAAGCAAGTTCTCAAATCATGTCTATGTGATTTCCAGTTGGTCATAACTAAGTGAACCGATTTTCTGCATAACCTGAAAACCTGGAGATTGGTCCTTTTCTCATAACTATTTACAACCACAATTTACATTTGCTTTCACAATCATTCTCAAACTGCAAAAAGCAATTAGTTTAGACGTAGATGATAATTAAAACAACAAGCTTTCATAATTTCCACTGATTCCCCGTGGATTCGACACCCTACTTGCTCTCTTTACTAGTAAAGGTGATTATGACACTTTTTAAACATATTTTTGACCGACCTTACGACATCGATCAGCGTCTCAGTTCCCAAGTCTTGTGAGAGTCGCGTTGTTGTTTAAGCGAGCAGATAGTCTTAGAAACATCACGCAAAGTTTATAGTATTTAGCGAGTGCGTTGTAAGCACTTGAGGTGCGATGTAGTGTGTTTGAAATAAGCAATGTAGTGCGAAAGTATGCGATGTAGCGTAGTAAGCGATATAGTTTACATTATGATCCGAATCTCTGGTGCTAGGCGTAACGAGAGTAACGAGTGCGAAAGTGCGGGTTGTTACAACAAACAGATCAGATCGCACAAGGCTCAACTCGTACGAACCGACAAGTTCGTACAAATTGACCCAGTCGTACGAGGCACAACTCGTACGAACTGACTGTTTCCCACACCGAACTCTGTTTCAGCACCATAGAAGACAATGCACTTCTGTTTCCGCATGCATGCTGATCCGACGCTCCCTCCACTCCATCCCTGCTTGTGTTTAACTGTTAAAGCACGCACTGTGAGTATACTTGACCCCTTTTTTTTGCTTTGAACGCACCTTTTGGGTGTAACATACGTTCATATAAAAACACACTACACGCATTAAACCAATTTATCACACGCAAATATATGTTATACATATTTACACGTGATGCTAGAAACATATATGCTAGGACTTGTTAATTTCCACCTTAGCTAGTATGGTACTATAGTTTGCTCGCACCCGACATGGTCTAATGAAGGGCTTCACACCTCTCATTCGCTGCTACACGGGACTTAGCATGTGTAATTGTCAAATCTGCTTATATGTTGTGTTGTATCTCGTTTATGTATGTGGAAAATCGCGACACTTTTATCTACTATACTATTATGCCAAAACCTGTATGCTCGCCAATATATTTTTGTATTCAGATTACTTTAACGTATGTTGCGGGTTTATGGACTTTATTGCTGCAATTGGATAAGGCCTCTCTAGATACCCGCTTAATCTAGTTGATTAGTTTTGAACTATTGTTTGAGAAACTCGGGATTTGTTTCAATGATTGTATGAATATTTGTTTAGTATTATGGGAAATTAAAGCTTGTTAAATATTGTCCTATAATAGTTGTTATGGATTCTTTCGAACAATCTCGTCGCCTATTGCCACATCCACATGATTCCGTCATCGGTTGGGGTGTGACAAAATCGATGTAAAAATTGTATCAATATCTTATGTTATTGAGCATATCTTTTTAGATTGCTATACCGAGTACTGATACCATTACCAAATAAACCAAAGTCATAACGACCAAAAGCCTGCTTCGAAATGCGTTAATCCCACTAGTTGAGATCTTACTTGTATAGATGCATGCCATCTTACTTTAATAAGATATAAAAAGGATAATGGTTTAACACTCCACGTCCTTTATTCTGGATTATGAGATATTTTTTTATTTAGTACAACTGGCATATTTAATGGTTATGGAAGATTGCAATTGATCGAACCATGTTGAGTCAAACAAGAAAGAGAACAACATGACTCTTCTACGTCTTTCTCATTACTCCAAGTTATCTTAAAATATATGTACCTAATATTCCTATCTGCATATACATAATTACATCTTTGCTAAAACTATATTATAATGATAATGACTATTTATATAACTTTACCAAGTTTATTTACTTAAGCATATTAGAAGGCTACATAGACATAGTTTGGTTTAAAATAAATAGGTGTTGGTTGATTAATGGGTACAATCATATATCCAATCTTTTAATGATTATACACCAATACAGTAAAATACACGAATTGATTATAACCAGTACGCCTTTGAATAAACGTATTGACATGTTAAACACATGAAATTACTTGAATTATCAAATAAGTCTATTCATGTCTGATACAAGTTAAGAATCAGACTGGATACAGTGATAACCATTCATGGCTCATGATGAATGTTGATTTCGGAAAGCAATTTTGCAACAGATTTGATGTTAGGACGCTTTTTTACTGGATTTCCTTTGTGTTGTTCATTCATGGATGACCACTGAATCATCCATCTAGACCCGTCATTCAAAATCGTTATAGTTTTTCTTTTCGTTTTCGAATGATGTATTTAAATAATATTTAACTTATTTGCTAAGTTGCCGTTGCATAATTATACCACAAATATTTAGAGAGAATTGTTAATTTATTACTCATACTTTCAAAATAAATATTTTACTATCATTTAATCATTATTTTATAATCCACGTTTTCATTTAATAATTTTTGATGTTTTTGAACTTACTGTTAAATCATGTATCAAACATCAATAATTGTTTTAGGAATATGTACCACTTATATATGATTTGTGCAATAATCACGGTTGAATTTTTTGAAATATAAAAAATGGCATGTCGCTACTCGCTAGTTAAGTTACTACATTACGAGAAATGATCAGATATAAAAGACTCTTATTGTAAGAAGTGTAAGAAAAATATTTTAGGAATATTATTTAATGTGAACACAACTAAAAATACTTAAAAAAAACAAACACACAATTTTTTTTCAACATTCTATTAAAATAATTGCTACTTTGTCATTACTAAAAAAAGTTCTTTTTATAGGTTTTTTTTTTTTTTTTTTTTTGGGGGTGGGGGGGGGGGTGTTTGTTTTTGGGGGGTATTTTGGTGAGGTATAGTGTTTTTGTTTTGTTTTGTTTGGTTTTTTTGTGGAGGGGGGTTAGGTTTTTGGGTGGTGGTGACTAGTGAGGGGTTTAAGTTTTTGGGTTTTTGCATGTACATGTTTTCTTTTATAGACAAGATTATAGACACTTGTCACTCTATGGTTCTTTCTTATACTTCTTATGTTTATATTCCTTTGTAGAATAACTCAACTCACTACATTATTATGAATTTGATTAATCACGTTGATTACTATTAAATCATTCGCAATGGTTAATGTCTTTTAAGAGGTATTTTGTGTCATATTAACATCATAACATCCCTTAAAAATGTGTAATAGTTAACACCGTTTAATACTTTTTCACTCATTACTTTCCGTTTTATTTTCTCTTCATTGAGCATTATATTATAAACGTCTCTTTATCTCATACCCTTTAACGCCCAGATGAATGATGTTAGGGGTAGTATCAAACTATTTCACGCCTCCATAATTCATGACCTTATCCTACTTTAAATACTTTTATTGCAACTTATTTTTTTAATTCAAGATGATTTGTAAATGGCATAATATTTAATGCATTACAAAGATTCCAGTCTTATTGTCAGTTGCTAATATTAAGCGGAAATTTCAAACGCTGATATCCGTAGTAATAATCATCAAGCGCAATGGAAAGCATTTAACTTAAAGTTAGTTTATGTGGATTTTTCTAATAGCGACTTCAATAAAAAAAATTGTACACTATAACCTTTAATAACTTATACAACATATTTACTTTTATTTTAATTGTATTAGTTTGGTAAAATAACAAAAAAATGTAATGCTTTTATATAAAAACATAAATTTATTAAAGTTAATTTTAATAAAAAATAATAACAAAAGTTTAATATGCATATATTTCAACTTTTATGTTTAAAAGTTTAATGTTTAGTTTTTATAGTTTTCGTTATAAAGTGCGAAAAAACAAAAATTGAATTAATTGATAAAAATAATTTAATTATTAAAAATATATGTAAAAGTCATGATGATGTGGAAATTACGGATGAACATGATACCTGTTTGGTATCGAACCGGTACCGGTATCGAAAAACGGGAAAATTTGGTACCGGTACCGCATATACTAGTTCGATGTCGACACCAAAAAACGGGGAAAATGGTTAGCGGTATCGAATATACCCGGTACGGTACCGCTTCGGTACCGGTATCCGATACCAAATGCTCATCCCTAGTGGAAATGAAAGTATTGATAAGGATGTTTGTAAGGTTTGAAAGAAATGTGTATCTTTTGTGTATTTATGAAAATATAATTTAATTTGACAACTGACTAGACACGTTTATAAGTTATTAAATGTTATGCATTGATGGTTGTCCAAACGTGATGAGTGATTAAGCGAGCCTCAAAATTAATTGTTTTTCTAGTAGTGAAAACATTGGCCAACAAGATTTCTCAATTTGGGGGTGGGATAAGGTGTTGGGACAAATAGGTCCTGGTTCGATTCCCACAAGGGGGGGGGGGGGGTTTCTCATATTTATTGGGTTTCCTCCTGATTTGGTGTATAGACATTATACCTAATGGAGATGGATATGATCGGATGGTTCCGCTGATGGCACGATGATATTTAGTGGTAACACGTCTATCCCCATTTTACATGTATTGATGAAAAAGATGACCACTTGGATGACTTATATTTGTATTGATAACATTTATGCTCATGTTATTATGCCACTAAATGATAATATTTTGAGTGAATTTCAAAAAATGTCCTTTATCTTTATACTCTTTTTAGGCGGTGTTTTTTATGTTTAAAGTTGACGAGTTTTGTATTTTATGTTTTAAAATCCTACACGTTATGTTATTTAGGCCTAACCCAGTTAATTTTTTCTGTTACATTATGTAACACCCCAAAAACGGGTTTGGTAGTAAAACTGAATTAACTAATGATGAGTGGGTAACATACAATTAGTGATAAAATTTAACCCGATAAACATTAGGATTTAATTAAATAAACCTAATGATAAATAAAAATGAATAAACGTTTTATATGATAAAAGTTTATGATTCGGCCCGGGCTATCGGGACATAATTTAAGTCGGGTTTTGGCATCCCCAAACATAGTAAATTGAAATATCGCGTTCACTCGATAATAGACATGAAGTGTGTAACTAGGAATATAAACCTAGTTAACAATACATGGTTAAGTAATAAAACAATGAATGGTGGCCTTGTATAACAAAAACCATACATGAGGACTAAAATGGACAATTTGAAAACCAATTTTATAAAAAGAAAAATTAAACACAAAACACACACATGTAGGTGTGTGTGTGTGTGCGTACAGAGAAAGAGATGGAGAGGGGTGAACCCTTGTTCATCTAAAATCTTCAAACTGAAGGAGGAATTGAGCCCTAAATTCATGCATGAACGCACTTTAACAATTACCTATACAAGGGGATCATATAAGATATATTTTAAAACCTAGATTGGTGAAAGTTGTAATTAGAGGTAAGTGGATTACATGCAACTAGATTGTTGGATTATAATCCAAAGATGAAATTGAGTATATATGTATGCTTAATTTCGTTAGACATAATTAAATTATGAAATAACTGATGTAAGATTACTTGTAAGTGATTAACAAGTAGTTTATGAAGTGGGTTTTGATAATATGATGAAGTTGATGAAAAATTTGTGTTTAGAGTCATCATACATGGGAGAAATAGGAAGATACTTGGACAAATTATGTGTTTGAGTACATGTTCATACTTACCATGAAATGGTATTAGTATGATATGATAAAATAGATGAATATTCATGTTAAACGATGTTTGAAATCATCATGTGTTTATGAATGTTTAAAGTTTTTGGCTAAATTTGATAATTGGGTAAACTTCATACATATGAAGTAATGGGTTGTTTCATGGTGATGAAACAATCCTAAGGGTTTGTTTGGTATAGGGTAATGGAATAGATGGAGGAATGGAATGGACGAGGTAATGGAATGGGCAATGGAATGAAATAATCATTCCATTCCTTTGTGATGTTTGGTTACTCATATATGAATAAAATGAATCATTACATTGTACAATTTGATAAACAAAAATGACGAAATAACGAAACACAATTGTACAAAAAACGATAAAAATACAATTGCTTCAATAATATGTATATATATATATATATATATATATATATATATATATATTAATGGTAAAAAAATTAATAATATAATTTTGATATATATTTTTTCAAATTTGTCGTTCAAAATATATATATATATAAAATATAAATTATAAATATAATATTAATAATAATAATAATAATATTATTAATAAATTTCTTTCCATTCCTTGAAGGAATAGAAAATAAACACCTCTTACCAAGCAATGAAAACTGTTATATTTGTAAGGTGTTACATTCCTTTGGAATGCTCCATTCCATTACTACATAACAACCAAACATGTTTCTTTTCATTCCATCAGAATGATCTATTCTATTCCACCTTCTATTCCTTCATACCAAACACTACCTAAGTTCTTGTATAATGATGCTAGATTAGCATACAATTATTTAAAACTATGTTAATTTGATGTTAACAATTATGTGAACTTACTTGAGAAATTTAGTTAAAACGGTGGCGTAGAAATAATGCCTACCGGATAATTGATGGAATGCCTAAATGAGCTGTAGAACTTAATTGTGCATTTACACATGCTAAAAGGCAGTTGAATTTTAAAAGTCAAACTGACTTATAACAGAATCAAATGATAAATTTGATGTAAAGCCCGTAAGGTGGGGTAGTCGTAATAAATGATTACTAATCTAACCATCGTGCGAATGATAATAGTAGTTTGACGCTTGACAAGCTAGGTGGAAGCTTGGAAAGAAGTGGGTCAAACGAATCAAGTACGGGGAAGAAACATAATCGGATGCAAGGTAAGTAAAGCTTACACCCTTCTAGTAGAACACCTATTTGTTGTATTGGTTAAGAACAACGTAAATTAGTATTTGAAATATGTTGTTCCGACGCGGAATGATACGGGTCGGAACAAGTGAAAATAGTAAAAAACCGTAATTTATGGTAAAAGGGTAAAACGATAAATTAGTCATGTGATGATGAACAAATAAGAAGTTTTGAAACATTACGTTACGGTGTAAACCATAATGGGTAAAAATGGGTAAAATGGTAATCCGGATACGAGTTGACGGATAAATAAAGAGATTTGAAAAAGACACCATGTGACGTAAGTCATAATGGGTCAAATGAATTAAGAGACGACTTTTAAGTAATATGATCTCACGGTGTAAATCGAAATGGGCAAAAAGGGTGAGATGGCAAATAAATACCATCTCATAATGATAAATGGCCATATAGGCCAAACGGGTCAAATAGTGATGTCATCACCATTTGACAATAATAACTAATGACCGCTTGTTGAGTTTGTGCTCACAGGGAAATAGTGTATGGTTTGCGTTGCTATTAATTAGTAATTAATAGTGCAAGGTATTTAAACGGGTCAATGCTATGACCCGAGCAAGGTATGTGTAATGAGTTAAACTCTCATTGAGGACTTAAGGTCCAATGAGAGTTATATGAGTCATGGGCAAACATTGGATTACCCAAAGAGAGATATATCTAATAATTAAAATTGTAGACATTATGTTCTTAGGATCATAATGTTTTTAATAGAACATGGGTTATAGGCGCTCATTTAGTCAAAATATGCTTTAAAAGTCCTCCGTCGTAAAAAGGACTAAAGTTGACTAAAACGCTCTCGAATGGTAAATCAGGCAAACGAACCGTAAGGGTAGTTTAAATATGAGTTTTATAATTTGAACAATCCTTCCGGTAGTATAAAATGGAAGGTTTAAAACATTTTGGCTTAATGTTACATAATGGGTCATTTTCGTAAAAGTGTCAAACACGAGGGTAAATTGGGAATATAATGAATTTGTTAACATAATCCATACATTTGAATTTGTGAATATATATAGTTAAGAATCATAAAGTGGCATTAAGAGATATGAAGAGATGTGGATAAATTGAGCTTATTTGCTTAAATTCATAACGGGTCAAAATAAAAGTACGCATAAACCGAGTAACGGTTGCGTAATTTATAATAGTCATGAATCTGGGTTAAGGGTTTTGAGTCTATAATGCAGGGAAACGTTTTACAGACATTTAAGTGTAACGGATGAGAAATGATCAAGTTATGGAAGTTTTCGTAACAAAAACGACAACTTGGGAAATCCTGTAGCACCCCACCCTAAGCTACGGTGGCCTACCGTAGCTTACGGTAGGTTATTTCTATTAAAAAAAGAACCTTCAGCTACGACACAAAGCCGTAGCAAATAGCGGTTGTTTGACAATTTGTTGTTTTATATTGTTTTTTATATTCGGGGTCGATTTGTTAAGTTATAAACTCCTATAACTAACGTATTTCATGGTTTATGAAATATGTAAAGTTTTGAAGCACCGGATGACGATCAAGCTCCATGAAGAACCGAACACGATCAAAGTTCAAGCTTCCGCATTGTGATTAGTCGTTTATGAAACTAGTAAACGATAACAAGTTGAAATGTTTTGAATTTATTAAGTTTTATGAAACCCGAAATTTTTAACAGACGTGTATTGTTATAATATTCATTTCTAAGTGAAACTTTTATGAAATTTTCGATTTATTAATAAGGTTCTTACAAATTAGATCATGTGCAGAGCATGAGTGTATACTTGTCTGTTTACCCTATTATTTAAAAGAAAATGTTGGTTCTATTGAACCCTATAAAAGAACAGATGATAGAAAAGCCAAAATATACTATAACATCTGATCAAGAAATAAACAGAGTTTCTAACCTCTACTCTCTAACACCTGTTGGATTCTAAAGACGGTTTACAAGTACTGATGAAGACCAAAGCTCTGCTGGAAGCCAACGTATGTTGAAGAGAACCTCTGATGAAAAATAAAGAATTGTTAAAGCAAAGGTTTGCTAAAGACCAATAGAGGATCTCCTTAGCAGTAGTTTCATAGCAGTGCTTACTTGTAATTAATGTAACAGTGTTTAGTCTAGCAGTGTTTAGAGTTTGTTTTAGTTTGTTAAATGTCACTTTTATAGTGACGTCAGCATAAGATGTTCAGCGGTTCGCTCTGCACTATAATTGGAACAGTGCCTGTACTGTTCCATTTATCACTTCATCTAGACATTTTGTGTAAGAACAAATCAGTGTGATCTTAGACTGAGGGGGAGTTTGTAATCTTCATGCACGTAAACTTTCTTTTATAAAAAGGATGTTAGTAAAAAATAATCTTTATTGTTGTGATTTCAAAGTTTATATAATTCCGCTGCATAATTCATACTTGTTTATCAACTTCAATTGATTTCATCTTAAACATTCACAACAGTATCAAACTCATATCCTAACAGAAAAAAGTAAACAACATATATATTAACTCAATGCCTTTCTCTCTCCAAAAAAACCCTCATTATCTCTCTACTCTATCTCTGTGTATTCCTCCTTCTACCACCTCGTTCCACTACCACCACAACCTCCTTTCACCACCACCACAACCGATTCCGGCCAAGAAAAAAACACACTACTGCCTAAAAAACCGCCACAATAGTTCGCAAATCCAACAACCAACAAACAAATTGAACAACCTGCTATTTTTTTCCATATCCATCGCAAATCCATCAACCCCTGTTTCTCTTTCTACTCTGTCACACATTGTTGTGTGTGTGACGAAAACATTATTTGAAGATGAGAACTAAGATCAAACCTTAATTTCAATATTAAAATGATGATAATATGATATTCGTGATAATCTGTATGAAAGGTATTGGGGATTTTGTTGATGTGTCAACGATCTGCTGATGTTGTTGTTCTTGTTAAAGAGAAAAGCAACAATCTATTGTTGTTTTAGTAGAGAAGGGGGTGACGCACAAAATTGGGGTTTCATGTGTTGGTGTTTTGTTTCTAGGTTTCATGTTTTGTACTTGCGATATAGGTTTCCTGGGTATGTGGTCGATACTCTACTTTGATGGTGGCAGGTGGGGCAATGGTGGACGATGGTGGTTTGTGGAGAAGTTGGTGGTGTGGTGGTGATGTTGGGTGGTTGCAGAAGGTGGTGGAAGGTGGATGGTTAATTGTGGTGGATGGTTAATGGTGGGTGGTTTAAGAAGGTGGGGAAGGGGGTGGTTACTGGTGGTTGTTGGTGGTGGATGGTGACGGGATTGTTCGAAATTGAAAAGGGGGTTTTCGTGTGTTGGATGGTGGCAGGTGGGGTGATGGTTTGATTTGTTGTGTTTTGTCAGATCGTGGCAGGTGAGGCGGTGGTAGGCGGTTATGGTTGATGATGGCAGTTGTTGATGGAAGTGGAGAAAGTGAGAGATAGATGTAGACTGAGAGAGAGAGAGATAGACTGATATATATATGTATGTATATATATATATATATTAATTTGTATAGATGTTTTATTTCTTAAAACGTTATTATATAAATGAGGAAAAAGACTAACATACCCTTGGGTGATCAGATCTAACAGAAAAATTTAACTGGGTTAGGCCTAAATGACATATCGTGAAGGATTTTAAAACATAAAGTACAAAACTCATCAACTTTAAACATAAAGGATATCGCCTGAAAAAAGGGTATAAAGATAAAGGACAATTTTTAAAATTCACTCTAATTTGTTTATGATAATTATACTTTACATTACTTTTTTATGTTGATATATTGAGTTGGCGATAATATTATTTAGGGTTGTTCAAAAACCTTATGGCTCGGAGTTTGTTCGTATTGAGTTTGGAAGAACTCGATCGACATGGCTCGGTTTGGATCGCTCGATAGATCGACTTAATTTAGCTCGGATTATTTTGCTTTTAGTATATACTACTTTTATATGCATATAACATATTATAAAATTTGGTAATTATTTGCAGGAATTTAAGAGTGCAGTTGGATATCTTTGGCATATTTAGGGGTTGAAGGTGAGTGGCGGTGTCAGTGGGCGGTGGTGAACGTCGGTGGTGGTGGTGGTGAACATCGGTGATGGCGGTGGTGATGGGTGGCGGCGGTGATGGTGGGCGCCGGCGTTGGCAGAGGTGGGTGGTGGCGGCGGAGAACAATGGTGGGTGGTGGCTGTAACAACCCGAGATGGGTGGTGACGGCGGAGAACAGTGGTGGGTGGTGGCTGTAACAACCCGATTTTTCGGATTGTTATCCGAATCCTTATCATTACCGTTATTTCTGTTTCTATATCGTCTTGTAATCTGGGATTAATTATAATGGTTTAGATTATTTTAAAACGCATATTACATCGCTTATTTATCGCATTTAAATCGCTTAATACTCGCAACTCTCAACGCAAACTCAAATCGCGGTTAATTATGTTACTTATGTGTTATGTGTGCTTTATAATTTATGGTTATACTCGCTATCGCAACGCTCTCACTCGCAAAAATCGCTAAATCGCATTATTTTATTAACGCAACTTAACGCTTCGCTAAAACGCTTAACATAACTACCTAATACGAATCGAATCACCCCACGAGCGCATAACGAACAAATAACGAACAAAACTTGCCACTAGGCCAAGTTCGGACGAAGTTGGGCACCTCAACTTCGCCCGAACTTGGCCAGTGATGGACAAATCGGAAATTTCAACCAAACTTGACCAAACCAAGGGGAATAGGCCAAGTCCGGTCGAACTTGTAACAAGTTCGCCCGAACTTGTGACAAGTTCGCCCGAACTTGATGTCTGTCCACTTGTTTTTTCTTCACCTATAAATATCCAGCACCCTCATTCTCTCATTCCTTGCTGCTAACTTCGCCCCAGAGCTCCCATAACCGATTTTCTTTGATTTCCAAGTAAGAATCAACCCGTTTATGCAAACTACAATGTTTTCTACTACGACTTTACATAATGATTACCTTCGTTTTCATCAATACTCTTCTGTTTATGAAAATCTTCATCTTTTTCCATAAAACTTCTTCTTTTCACTTAGATCTACACTAAACGAGTGTATTTGGGTTTAGCTTTGGCTTCCTAAGCAAGAGATCTTGATGATTTCGACTCACCAAGTGTTAGATCTGAGCAAACCTTTTTAAAGCATTGAGTTTTACACAAAATATGGACTAGGTGACGTATGTTTCGTTCACTAGGAAGTGGAATGAGGCGTTGTCAAGCAAGTTCTTAGATCCGGAAGCACGAGGATGATGCCGTCACTTTGCACGAACTGGACTAACCCGTACGAACCGACAAGTTCGCCCAGATTAGCCTGAGTTCCTGTAAAATGGCTAAAACTCGCTCCAACCTTTGTTTTGCTTAGTAGCTCATGGTTGGAGGGATGGACACTCGATTTCCTCAGCAAACGACGCGAAAACGCACGATTTTGGACACGAAACAGACAAGTTCGCTCTAAAAAGATCAAGTTCGCTCGAATTTGTCACCAGGTTGGTGACCAACTTCGTCCGAACTTGTACCATTTCCAATGGAAACCTGTCAAGCTCGCCCAAACTTGTACCCATTTCTGAAGAAAGGGTACCAAGTTCGCCCGAACTTGTACGTTCCAGAAGATTTCAGGCAAGTTCGCTCGAACTTGTACCAATCCAAGAGATTTAGTACAACTTCGCCCGAACTTGTCCGCTGCTCCTTCACACGTTGACCGTTTAAGCACTTCGGAAGACTGGTGCACTTCTGTTCTCTCTTACATGCTGATCCAGCGCTCCCTTCAATCCACAGCAGTTCGGGTTTCATCGTTAAGCACCGACTGTGAGTATACTTGAACCATTTTTCGCTTTAACACACTTTTGGGTGTTACATACGTCTCTATATCAAAACACGCTACACACAACCAAAAATCTTTTAACGCCAACCGCACTCGCATGTTATACGTGAATTGCTGAATGTTTGTTTGCTATATGTGAATAATGAGGACTTGCATACCACCCTTATCAATGATAGTACTATAGTTTGGACTCAGCACCCGATTCATTAGGGGGTTGTTAAGGCTCGCATACTTACTTTACGTGCATGTTCGCTATTGTGAACACGTATCGCGCATACTCATATTACAGTCGTGTTGGTTAGCTTGTATCATTATTGTTAGCTTGCTTATATTCACTTTCTCCACGTTTTACATGTTGGATATGCGTAAACGCTTTACCTCTATTACTATGCTATTAAACTTGTATGCTCACCTTTACTTAATTGTATTGACTTTATTTTAACGTCTGTGACAGGTTGATGATTAGCTTGAGCAACAATGGATTTGGCTATACTTTTAGAAACTCATTTAAATAAAATCTAGGCTGTCGAACTTGTTTTGTTAAGGGATTGAAATCTGTATTGACTGTTTATGAATGCTAGTTTGATTTTATGGGAAATTAAGCATTATAAAGTATTGTCATTAAAATAGTCGTTATGGATTCTCTTGAGCAATCTGGTTCGCCTAGTGCCGCGCCCCGATGATTCCGCCATCGGTTGTGCTGTGACAGATTGGTATCAGATCCATAACTATAGGGAATTAGGTAGAATTGCCATGTTCGACCTAGTCTATAGTTTAAGTACCCAATATGACCGATATTCGACTTAAATGCTTAAATTACATATCTTAAATGCTTAAATTACACATCTTAAATGCTTACATGCCTTTCCTAAGGCTAACACAATGTACACGCTTGGAAACGCTTGTATAACACAAACGAGTGATTGTGTCAGGATTAGGTGTGAAAACCAAGAACTCTCGATAAGATCACTCACTCCGCGTACTATTTACTGCACAAGATTCTTTCGTTAAGTTAGGAATGATATCCACATCTTGACGAAAATCTCCACCTGTATTTCAGTGGGACTCCCGACATGTTCGGTGAAAACCAAAAACATGGAACGAAGTTCTTAAGTTAGGGGTGAAACCCGCATCTTAATAAATAATTCCACTCCTCGATTTTCAATCTCACCAAAGTCTCGACTATTTCGATGACTCGGGGCACGACGTAACTGGAAGGATAAATGCCGTTAACCGTTGTACAGCGAGAGCATTTGTCTAATAGGCTAAATCGTGTGCCCGAACTCAGAGAATTTTCGAACCACTTTGGGTAGTCGCTGTCTCAAAACCCAGGACGCTCCAAATTGTTTTAAGCCTACAATCATCGATTTTACGCATCATCGAGTTTTATTGTTATGTTTAAAATTTTGTGGATTTTACGCTTTATCCATTTCTCATTTTATCGCTTTTCGCTTTACGATATTTCGCACAACTCGCACAACTCTCGTAATCTAAAATGCTAACTAATCACAAACCAAACTAAAACGCTCAACCCTCTTACGCGAATGTCCTCATACACGGTATTTCTCGCTTATTACGCTTATACGACTCACATCTCATAGCGCGCTACGCAAGTTTTAGAGAAGGTGAATATGTGCAAAATATGTGCTTACATTCTTATGTGCCTACGTGATTATGTGCTAACGTGCTTATGTGCTTATGTGGATACGTGCTTACGTGTTTTGTGCCTTATGTGACTAATAATAATAATAATAAGTATTCGAACAAAAACCATTATAATCGAATCTCGTCTAAATTTCCTATATGACATTTTTACAGTATCCCTCTATCGCAATGGCATCCATGGGATCTCACACTCGCCGTACCGCTCAACGCAACAATGCCAACAAACGCATCGCCTCTCTCGTAGCCAAGTAAATGGCTAAGGTGATCCCGCAAATCGTTAGTGAAATTCAAGCGGTCAGCAGCAACTCGTCAGTTGATTCCAAAAACGATGCTCCGAAACCTCACTTCAGCTTCAAGCAGTTTAAGGCCTACGGTCTTGCAGCATTCACCGGCGAAGACGGACCAACCAAGTTGTTTCATTGGTTCGACTCGATCGAAGTCACCTTCAGACAAAGCGGATGCCCCAAAAATCTCGCACTGTTAACGCCACTGGAGTCTTTCAGTCAAGGGAACTTGACTGGTGGACCGCCGAGCGCAACAGGCGCGGTAATGACGAAGCTTACTCTCTCGCGTTCTGCCCACCTCACGAAATCCAGAAGTTGGAAAATGAATTTTGGGGTATCAAACAAGTTGGTGGTGACAATGCTGGTCTCACCGCTCGCTTCAAGCAGCTCAGCCTCATCTGACCAGGTCAGGTGGATACTACCGAGAAAGCTATCAAGAAGTATCTTCGCGCTCTCCCCGACTATGTAGCCGACTTTGTTCAAGAAGCTAGACCGACTACCATCGAAGAGACTTATCAACTCGCAGCTGAGATCAACGACAAGCGAGTCTTGGCTGGAGCTTTCAAAATCTCAACCAAGAACCTCAGCCAAGCTATTGTTGAGCCAAGCACCGATACTGCTCCATCTCAAGCCTCCAAGTCAAGTCACCAGAACCGCAAGCGAAAGGGTAACAACAAGAACTGCACAATGGTTCCAGCACCGAACTCTCAATCTCGCCAAGCTGCTACTCCCAATGCACCAAGTGCTAAGCGTGCGTATACTGGACCTCACCCTCTGTGCTCTAAGTGCACTTATCATCATGCGGTTGGAGGAAACTGCCGCTTTTGTGCCAACTACAACATCTATGGGCACTTTACGGCGCACTGCCGCACTGGTCCACGTCAGCAAGCTCCTCCCGCTCTCGCATCTCCGCCAGCTCCTCTCAACGTTGCTCCTCTCAACCAGGCACCGCAAGCACCAGCACTTCAGGCACGTGCTTGCTATACATGTGGTGACCCGAATCATTTTAGCAATGTCTGCCCAAACCGTGCCGTGAAACAAGAACCACAGCAGCAGCTTCAGCAACAGCCACCACAGCCACCGCAGCAGCAACAACCGCAGGCTGTGCGTGGAAGAGCTTTCAACATCAATCACCGCCAGGCTCAGAATGATAACAATGTTGTCAATGGTACGTTCCTCATTAATGGTATTTATGCTTCTTGTTTATTTGATACTGGTGCTGATAACTGTTTTGTATTGTTAGAGTTCGAAAAGCTTTTAAAATGTAAACGCGTTAATCTCCCAAGTACCTTCGACGTCGAAATCGCCACTGGAAGAATCGTTATCGCTAAACTCCGTTCTGCGTGACTGTACTCTTGAGCTCAACAATCACAGCTTCTCGATCAACCTCATATCTATGCAATTATGAAGTTTTGATGTCATAGTAGGCATGGATTTTCTTTGCAAGAATCGTACTGAAGTCGTTTGTTTCGATAAAATGATTCGTTTTCCCCTTCCTAACGGTGATCAACTTCATGTTTACGGCAAAACACTTTCAAAGAAGTTGATGCTTTTGTCATGTACCCAAGCAAACAACCATCTACGCAAGCAATGCATCGCTTTTCTAGCCCACATTGTAAACCCGGAGAAGGAAAAGAACACCTTGAAAGACGTACCTGTTGTTTGTGAATTCCCTAAAGGCTTTCACGACGATTTACCTGGTTTACCCCTACTCGTGATGTCGAGTTCCGTATTGACCTAATCCCCGGTGCTAAACCTGTCGCTAAAGCTCCCTATCGCTTTGCACCATCCGAAATGCGCGAGCTATCGAGCTAACTTCAAGAGTTACTTGATAAAGGCTTTATACGCCCGAGCACTTCACCATGGGGCACACCCATTCTTTTTGTGAAAAAGAAAGATGGGATGTTCCGCATGTGCATCGATTATCATGAACTTAACAAACTCACGATAAAGAACCGCTACCCTCTTCCTCGAATCGACGATTTATTTGACCAACTCCAAGGTGCTACTTGTTTGTCGAAGATTGATTTATGCTCCGGATATCACCAGCTCCGCGTTCATGAGCAAGACATCCCGAAAACCGCCTTTCGTACTCGCTATGGCCATTTTGAATTTGTGGTCATGCCTATTGGACTTACAAACGCACTCGCGGTCTTCATGGATTTGATGAACCGTGTGTGCAAAGCCATTTTGGATCATTTTGTCATTGTTTTCATTGATGATATTCTTATTTACTCGAAGTCTTGAGCCAAACACTCGCGACATCTTTGTTTAGTTCTCGAGCTTCTCCAAGGAAACTGTCTCTATGCCAAATTCTCCAAGTGTGAATTTTGGCTTAATGAAGTTCTATTTATCGGTCACGTCGTCAATGACCAAGGAATCCATGTCAATCCCCCCAAAATCAAAGCTGTAAAGAGTTGGAATACTCCAAAGAATCCGTCCGAAATCCGTTCCTTCCTTGGATTGGCAGGTTACTACCGCCGATTCATCGCCGACTTCTCAAAAATCGTCGTTCCGCTTACCTCTTTGACTCATAAGGATAAACCTTTTTTTGGGGCTCCGAACAAGAGGAAGCCTTTCAGACTCTCAAGCGTATGCCTTACGACGCTCCCATTCTCGCCCTTCCCGACGAAAACGACGATTTTGTTGTTTATTGCGATGCCTCTAACCTAGGTGTCGGTTGTGTTCTCATGCAACGAGACAAAGTTATCGTGTATGCGTCTCGACAACTCAAAATCCACGAGAAGAACTACACAACCCACGATCTCGAACTCGGTGCAGTCATTTTTGCGTTAAAGATATGGCGACACTACCTTTATGGTAAAAAGTGTACGGTCTTCACCGACCATAAAAGCTTACAACACATCTTTAACCAGAAAGAAATAAACATGCGTCAACGCAGATGGGTTGAACTTCTCAACAACTATGGTTGTGAGATACGCTACCATCCCGGCAAAGCAAACGTCGTAGCCGATGCTCTTAGTCAACGAAGCTATGTGTATAGCGTTCATGACGTCCAAGCTCAGAATAGACTCGAAACCCTTATCCGCGAAAGCCAGCACGCATGCTTCATTGAGAACACCTTGTTCGAGGAAATGATATGTGGTGCCAAAACCCAGTTGGGGAATAAGTCTAACGGGATCTATTACTTTCTGAATCGCATTTGGATCCCTAGCCGCAATAACCTTCGAGAGTTACTAATGACCGAAGCCCATAAGTCCCGATATTCCATTCACCCCGGTGCCGACAAGATGTACCAGGACCTCCGTTCTAAGTATTGGTGGCCGGGCATGAAAAAGGATATCGCTCTGTATGTTTCGAAATGCTTAACTTGTGCGAAAGTTAAAGCCGAACATCAACGACCCTCTAGCTTACTCGAACAACCCGATATCCCGATGTGGAAATGGGAGAGTATAGATATGGATTTTGTTACAAAACTCCCTCGCACCTCTTCTGGTCACGATAGCATTTGGGTTATCGTCGATCGTCTTACGAAATCCGCTCATTTTATTGCCATACGAGAAGACTATAAGGTAGAACGATTAGCCCGGATCTATACCGACGAAGTCATTTGTCGACACGGGACGCCTCGTGACATCATCTCTGATCGCGACGGTCACTTTACTTCACGTCTCTGGGAGACTTTCCTATCCGCACTCGGTACTGAGCTTAACCTTAGTACTGCATTCCGTCCTCAGACCGACGGTCAGACTGAGCGCACGATTCGCACCCTCGAAGACATGCTTCGATTGTGTGTAATAGATTTCGGTGGTAATTGGATACGCACTTACCTTTAATAGATTTTTTGTACAATAATACTTATCACACTAGTATTCAAATGGCACCTTTTGAGGCATTATATGGTAGAAAATGTCGATCGCCTATTGTATGGCACGAGATCGGAGACGTCCAGATCACGGGTCCCGAGTTAATACAAGAAACAACAGACAAAATCCTCCAAATCAGAGACAATATCCTGAAAGCTCGGAGTCGTCAAAAGAGTTAAGCCGATAAACGCCGCAAGCCCCTACAATTCGAAGAGGGAGATCACGTTCTCTTAAAGGTATCACCTTGGAAAGGAGTGATCCGTTTCGGAAAGAAAGGAAAGCTAGCGCCACGATACGTGGGTCCCTTTAAGATTCTGGAAAGGATTAGCAAAGTGGCCTACCGACTCGAATTACCGAAAGAACTCAGCAACGTACATCCGACTTTCCACGTCTCAAACCTCAAAAAGTGTTTAGCTGAAGGAAATCTTCATGCCCCACTTGAAGATTTGCAAATAAATGAAACCCTGCATTTCATGAAAAAGCCAGTAGAAATCATGGATCGAGAGATCAAGAAACTTCGACGCTTTCGCATTCCTATTGTGAAAGTCCGATGGGAAGGCAAATGCGGCGCCGAGTTCACTTGGGAACTCGAAAGTGATATGAAAGCTAACTATCCTCATCTCTTTATTACAGCCGCCACCTGAATTTCGGGACGAAATTCCCTAAAGTAGGGGAGACTGTAACAACCCGATCTTTCGGATTGTTATCCGAATCCTTATCATTACCGTTATTTTTATTTCTATATCGTATTGTAATTCTGGGATTAATTATAATGGTTTGGATTATTTTAAAACGCTTATTAGATCGCTTATTTATCGCATTTAAATCGCTTAATACTCGACTCTCAACGCAAACTCAAATCGCGGTTAATTATGTTACTTATGTGTTATGTGTGCTTTATAATTTATGGTTATACTCGTTACCGCAACGCTCTCACTCGCACAAATCGCTAAATCGCATTTTTTTATTAACGCAACGTTTAACGCTTCGCTAAAACGCTTAACATAACTACCTAATACGAATCGAATCGCCAAACGAGCCCTAACGAACAAAACTTAGCCACTAGGCCAAGTTCGGCCGAAGTTGGGCATCTCAACTTTGCCCGAACTTGACTGGTGATGGACAAATCGGAAATTTCAACCAAACTTGACCAAACCAAGGGGAATAGGCCAAGTTTGGACGAACTTGTGACAAGTTCGCCCGAACTTGATGTCTTCCCACTTGTTTCCTCTTCACCTATAAATACCCAGCACCCTTATTCTCTCATTCCTTGCTACTAACTTCACCCCAGAGCTCCCATAACCGAATTTATTTGATTTCCAAGTAAGAATCAACCCGTTTTTGCAAACTACAACGTTTTCTACTACGACTTTACACAAGGATTACCTTGGTTTTCATCAATACTCTTCTGTTTATGAAAATCTTCATCTTTTTCCATAAAACCTCTTCTTTTCACTTAGATCTACACTAAACGAGTGTAATTGGGCTTAGCTGATGATTTCGACTCACCAAGTGTTAGATCTGAGCAAACCTTTATAAAGCATTGATTTTTACACAAAATACAAACTAGGTGACGTATGTTTCGTTCACTAGAAAGTGGAACGAAGCGTTGTCAAGCAAGATCTCAGATCCGGAAGCACGAGGATGATTCGGTCACTTTGCACGAACTGGACTAAACTGTACGAACCGACAAGTTTGCCCGGATTAGCCCGAGTTCCTGTAAAATGGCTAAAACTCGCTCCAACCTATGTTTTGCTCAGTAGCTCAAGGTTGGAGGGATGGACACTCGATTTCCTCAGCAAACGACGCAAAAACGCACGATTTTGGACACGAAACAGACAAGTTCGCTCTAAAAAGATCAAGTTCGCTCGAATTTGTCACCAGGTTGGTGACCAACTTCGTCCGAACTTGTACCATTTCCAATGGAAACCTGTCAAGCTCGCCCAAACTTGTACCCATTTCTGAA
This sequence comes from Scalesia atractyloides, assembly GCA_947069175.1. Lineage (NCBI taxonomy): Eukaryota > Viridiplantae > Streptophyta > Magnoliopsida > Asterales > Asteraceae > Scalesia > Scalesia atractyloides. Next base: position 96,928,996 of record CAMTDV010000017.1, on the reverse strand, counting down.
GAAAGGGTACCAAGTTCGCCCGAACTTGTACGTTCCAGAAGATTTCAGGCAAGTTCGCTCGAACTTGTACCAATCCAAGAGATTTAGTACAACTTCGCCCGAACTTGTCCGCTGCTCCTTCACACGTTGACCGTTTAAGCACTTCGGAAGACTGGTGCACTTCTGTTCTCTCTTACATGCTGATCCAGCGCTCCCTTCAATCCACAGCAGTTCGGGTTTCATCGTTAAGCACCGACTGTGAGTATACTTGAACCATTTTTCGCTTTAACGCACTTTTCGGTGTTACATACGTCTCTATATTAAAACACGCTACACACAACCTAAACTCTTTAAACGCTAACCGCACTCGCATGTTATATGTGAATCGTTGAATGTTTGTTTGCTATATGAGAATAATGAGGACTTGCATACCACCCTTAGCAACGATAGTACTATAATTTAGACTCAGCACCCGATTGGTTCGGGGGTTGTTAAGGCTCGCATACTTACTTTACATGCGTGTTCGCTATTGTGAACACGTATCATGCATACTCACATCGCAGTCGTGTTGGTTAGCTTGTATCATTATTGTTAGCTTGCTTATATTCACTTTCTCCACGTTTTACATGCTGGTTATGCGTGAACGCTTTACCTCTATTACTATGCTATTAAACCTGTATGCTCACCTTTACTTATTGTATTGACTTTATTTTAACGTATGTGACATGTTGATGATTAGCTTGAGCAGCAATGGATTAGGGTCTACTTGTAGAAACTCATTTAAATAAAATCTAGGTTGTCGAACTTGTTTTGTTTAAGGGATTGAAATCTGTATTGACTGTTTATGAATGCTAGTTTGATTTTATGGGAAATTAAGCGTTATAAAGTATTGTGATTAAAATAGTCGTTATGGATTCTCTTGAGCAATCTGGTTCGCCTAGTTCCGTGCCCCAGATGATTCTACCATCGGTTGGGGTGTGACAGTTGTGACGACAGTGAGTGGTGGTGGAGATGGTGGTGGGTGGTGGCGATGGTAGTAGGTTGTGGTGTTGTTAATGAAGGATGAAATAGAGAATGGAATGAAAAAATAAAAAAAAGGTGTAGATGGAATGATTTTAAGGGAATTGAATGTCCATTCTAATGTAATTTTCACTAGTCACACCATCTGAATATCTTGAACGAATTCGGGTACGTCTTGCAAAAAAAGGACCATCGTTTATCCACTTATCATAACAAAACCTGACTTTCTTCCCTTTTCCCACCTTACAAATCAATTTTGCCTTCACATCCATATTTTGTTTTTGGTGCTCTCTATCCACAAGACCAATATTTTTTCACACTCTTGTTTGTACTTTTTTTTACCGGAACCAACTCCTTGCACTTTGACATGTAAATTGCATGGACTACTTTAGCCCATAATTAATCTCCATGCATCCTCAATATCCACCACCATTTGATTAGGAGCGCAATTTTACCTCCTTCGAGCCCCCGTTCCTAATCCACCAGAGGTTTTCGATTTAGTCATCATTTCCCATCCCACCCATCTTATATCATTCCTTCCCGACACTCCTCCCCAAGTAAAGTTCCTTCTAATTGCTTCCATGGTTTTTATAAGCTTGTCAGCACCTTAAACAAGGATAACAAATATGTGGGAAGCCTCCCAAGTATCGCTTTAGATAAGATTGCACTCCCGGCGAAAGACACATGATATGTGTAAAATCTGACACTTATAACAAATGAAGCATGTTTTTAACAATTTCATGTATTAATCTTGGAAATAAGTCGTTTATTTGTTCACTTTTTATTCCAGAGAAAAAAATGCATAAACCAACAAAAGGAGCAAATTCACAGGAAAAAAACAAGAAAGTCACATGCCCCGTGCTTCATCGTCCCAAAGAAGACAAAAGATTGCTTTTAACACAAGTTTGTGCCTGATCAAACACACCCACACGCCGCTACAGTAGAAGAAGAGGACAAAATAGGCCACCACGCATGGTTCGTGCCTACTTAGCATTCCTCCATGTGAACTCTTTAGATCAAGATAAAATAGGCCACCACGCACGGGGTCGTGCCTCCCTGGCACACCTCCATGTCGTATCTTCAGAAGATTTGGAGATCTTGGTTTTTGGGACCCACAAAGTTGGCTTGGGTCGTGCCCTACCTCACACGCACCCGTGTCTACGTACGAAATCGGAAAAGACAAAATGAGCTCAACAAAACACTCACATGGGTGGTATCAATATGACGCGGGGTCGTGCCTCTCTTCTGAATCAACCTATACATAGAGTGCTAGGGTTGCCATTCTCCTCATCATCTGGCAACCACTCTCTCTGACTCACCACACTGTTCACCACCTTCAACCATTATCCACCACAATTTCCATATTGTATAGAGTTTGGTTTGTCTTAGGATCCTAAGATTATTAGAACTTCTATTGATAACAATTCAATCTTGTTGATTAACATGTTTATCAATCTTGTTGATTAACATGTTTATTCATACAAGCTTGATGATGTTCATCATTATGGCCATTATTGGCTAAAGTTCTTGCATCATTTGGTGAAGACAAACCTTAAATGTCTTTTTAATGTCTTAGTTTTGGACTTTTCATTTGGTATGTGTTAATCACTTTAAACATGATTTTGTTATGTTGAAAGTGAGATTTAATTCATCAATCACTTTGTGTTTGTGTTTCAAACATTTGTGGCTTCAAGTTTTCATAAATACGCATTAACTACTTGGAAGGGGATTAGAAGTGTAGTTTGGGTTAAGTTATTTCCTTACACAGAGATTTGGTATACTAGGACCTGTTGTTTCACATTCCTACTACCCTCGAGGAGATAACACCAAATTGAGGGAGTCATAGTAGATAATGGGTCTAATCCCTTATAACCAAAACATATTTAATACTTTATCAGATTTTGCGGGATGGTTGCTCTGCTACTTCTGACCAATATAGTCGAGGGTAACGTCTGCCCGACCAAGGAGACTTACCACCTTTTGGCATTAACAACATACAGATTATCTTTCTTCATAGAACGACTTTAGGTATATTCTTTCGCATAGTACTCGGGAGAATACACCGAAGAGACGTATTTTTCGTATCGTGATCTCTTGAAAAGGGCATAACCAAAGATGTTGAGATAGATATTAAAAGGGAGTTGGATCCAAATTATCTTCTTGTTATTACTTTCATTTAAATTTGTTTAATTTGTTTTTAAATCTTTCCACAAAACTTACTTTTTGGTTTGACTAGACGTTGCCAACAACTTGATAGTAAAAGCTATCGTGTCCTTAGAGGATCTTAGCATCTTACCTTGCTATACTACGTTAAATGATGGGTGCACTTGCCCTTACATGTTGTAGAAGTGATTAGATTTTTCCTTGTTTATAAATTTAAAGCTTGATTTCGTGCTAAAACCAGCCTAAAATATCTATATTTCTATACACATCTTGACATGTCAACACGTTTATAGCTTTTCCAATTAGAAAGTCTTGCGTTAAACCGATCTACCAACGACTTCCAATACTCACCTTTGTTCATATTAGCTTTAAAACCAACCCAAGATATTGAAATAGGAATTTCCCAGTTTTGCAATGTATTGTATTAGCTGCCAACTGACGGTCCTGGTCCTCTATTGCTACCCCAAACAATTTACTTTTAAGTTGGCTCACCTTCAATCCTGGGATGAGGTAGAAAACTCTTAGGATTCGATTAAGATTCCTTAGATTAACAATGCTTGGTTCCCCAACAAATATCACGTCGTCTGCGTAAAACAAGTGGGATACCATTATGCCACCATTAGGAAATGATATCCCACTAAAAATACCTATATTTACTGCATTTGTCATCATCATCATCACATTCAACACCTCCATTGTAATGATGAACAAAAACGGTGGTAGGGGATCCTCTTGTCTTAGCCCTTTTCCAATCCAAAATCATCCATTGGAAACAATTGTTTAGTTGTATTTATTAATGATACACTTAATAAATGCTATATGGGTTATCACACCACCTTAACGAGCCATCATACCTTCTAGTCGTGCAATTTCAGGAATAACTAAATTGGAAAAAGCAAGATAATATATACAAGTGGTATATATTGTAATGATTACGCTTAAATCAGTTTTTTATGATTATGACAATTGTTTATTTGTTTTCTTTACCCCCAGGACCAAATCGCGTTATATAGGTGTTAGAAGTTATAAATGTAAATTATATCCTTGTTTGTGTGTATATAAATTATATAGCTCAAAAGAGTTTATATGTTTATTTATCACTAAATACCTTCAAATTTTATATCCTTGTGATGTTTTATACTTGGTTCCAACTTGCTGATTCTATGAATTTGGGGTCAGTGTGGGGGGAGTGGAACCACACTCAATATAGCGGGTTGTCACTTTAGCATGAACCCCACATCAACACCATATTGTAAAGATTTTCTTGTCTATTTATTGTATAAGTAGCCCATCAAGTCCGCATCAACACCCTATTGTAAGATTTTCTTGTATGTTTATTGTATAAGTAGCCTAAACCAACACCTTGCATTCAACACGCATACGTGGGGGGGGGGGGGGGGGTGGGGCATTGCTCCACATGGTAATGTCATTCAACCTTAGGTCCACCTCACACAGTCTCAACCCTCACCCATGTTTTACGACAATGTATCCACTTAAACCACCCTTAGCAATCTCGAGTACAATTTTTTTTTTACTTTTCAAACTTCATATCGATTTGACTCTACAACCACCCCAAGAAAAAGTTAGAATAAGCTGTTTACAACCCTGGTTATAATATTCTAGACATTATCTCAAAATACAAAAGTTTTTATGGTTATTTTGCGCAATACAACAATTAAATATGTTAAGGCTTTGATAAAGTCAATGATTTATTTATTTATTTTTCAACGACAAATGTTACTCCTATTCTACCTTACATTAATAATTCTAACTACCCTCACGTCCTGGTTTAAAAGACCTTCCTTTAAGAGGCATGTGACTCTACCAAATGAGTTAGCCTCACATGACGAAGACATAATAAATGTAGCGAGTGACGTTCATATCAATGAAGATTATGGTGCAAGCACGACCATTTCAATTCAACCATTAAAGTAAATTACACAAATGATTTGTGGTTGATCAAAATTATGAACTTGGTCCTAATGAATTTTTTTGGTAGATTTAATCCACATGTTCGTCATTTTCTAATAAGAATAATTTTAACAACATATCCTTTGAATTCGACCATTACACAATTTCTTGTTTATTTTCATCCATAAAAAAATGTAGCCATGTACATTAGCTGCACCGCTTTCTTATGCCTCGTCATACACGCAGAGAGTTACACAAGCTATAGGAAGTGGCGAATCCATAATTTGTTTCGAGTAGGTTTTCTTTTGTAGATTCTCATTAACTCTCACTAATATTTTTCCAAATCATATAAGATTTCCACTATTTTTTCCAAACCGAGGGTTTCCTGGGAACCCCCAAAACATCCCTGGATCCGTCACTGTCTATAGGTCGTCAGATGTTAAATCAACTGGGTTCTGTTTTTATCACGTCGGTTAGACTATGTTTCTTTTAAAACTTATTAATGTCCGAATATTGGTTCTCACAAGTTGGTCTAGTGGTTAGTCACTTGGTCTCTCTTCTTGAGGTCCCAAGTTCAACTCCCACAAGTATCACTTCAAAGGACATTAGGTGGTGACAATAAAGTTGAGAACTAGGCCTCTTTGGAGGTCGTCAGTTTGAAACCTAGCCGAACCGGGTATTACCGTAGTGGGCTTTCGAGGGGTGGGTTTTCTCCGGAACTGGTGGCTTGGTGGCTCTGGTATGCATCCAACTCTGACTGTTATGGATGAGGAGATGCATTTACTCGATTGAGGGCATCCTAGAATACTTATCCGATGATTTAGTTGATCATTCAAAAATACCTTAATATTGACTTTTTAAACTTGTTTTATTTCCAAAATGATTAATCATGCTTGAACTTTGAGTGTTTTTTTTTCTTTTTGAATAATGACTATTCTGACATTACTTTTTAGTCCAGTCCAATTCTGATAGCATTGTTTTTTTTAACGGCCAACTAAATAATTGATAAGCATCATGTGATGCCCTCAATCAAAAAATGCATCCCCTCCACCATAACGGTTAGAGTTGGATGCTTATCCGAGCCACCAAGCCATCATTTCGGGAAAAACCTGCCCGCCCGAAGGCCCACTGCGGTAAAACCCGGTTCGGCTCGGTTTCGAACTGGCGACCTCCAAAAAGGTCTAGTCCTAAACTCCATTGTCACCACCAATGTCCTTCAAAGTGATGTTAGTGAGAGTTGAACTTAAGACCTCAAGAAGATAAACAAATATTAACCACTAGACAACTTGTCCAACAAAGGATTGTTTTATTTGCGCTGAACAACCAAATGCATTGTGATTGATTTATTGTTTATTTAATTTAATTTAATATCAATATTAATAGTTATATTGACTTTATAGGTAGTTCCGTTCTAATTTGTTTACTCGTATATTTAATTAATTATAACATATACATTATTGAAGCATATAAAATGTCAAACATTAAAGTATTGTTTTACTTTTATTAAAATATACATGTATTTTTTTGTGACTTACAATTTTTATAAAGTATTGATCATAATAATTGTGGGGTATTATTTTTGTTAAATCTTTAATTTCAGTCTAACTCGAAGAAAAAATTGCATCTTGATTTATAATCACCTACAGACTACTAAGAAACTAACTTATCAAAAACCTTCCTTATTATTAATCTTTTCAATATCCTATAATAATTTTTTATTTTAAAGTTGTAACATTATTTCATGTATTTTCTCACATGGCAAATTGCCATTTCAAGATTAAAAAACAAAAATAAAATCTTATGGTATATTTTGCGATAATTATTCAACATTATATTTTTTTTTATTATGATTATCCTTCTTTCTCACGATACAGAAGTTAAGTAATCCATAATTTGTATTAAACATTTCAAAAGTCAACTTTCCAATACTTATTTCATGTTTTGTTTCTTGATTAGACGACATATCCGTATATTTAATTTTGTTTTATAATTATAAAATAAATTAATAAGAAAGCAATGAAATTAAGAAAACAATACAAAACAACTATTGGGAGAATTAACACAACAATTAATGATTTCTTATTAAACTAAACTTAAACTAAAACGATTACAAAGAAATTCCGAATGAAGGATGAGATTATCGGTTACTATACATATTTGGTAAGGGTGGATGGAGTGCTCCTTTTCTCTACCCTAGAACCCACTATCATGCACTGACATCTTATTCTTACTTCAACTACCCTAATACCGCAAAATCACCGTTAGCACTCACACATATTGCTCTCCTACATGATGCGGTGAAGGTTACCCATGATCACAAGCCACAAACCCTACCCAAAAGGGTGGCCGCCATTTACCCGTCACAATTAAGTAGCCGGAAGGGGTACCCGAATGGTGCCCCCTCCTCCCTTAGCATCTTCTATAAACATGTTCTAAATAACTCCCAATGAAGACCCATCCACATTTTTCACTCCCACTAGGTTTTTTCCAACTGATTACTCGTGTATCCTAATTCGTTTTATATGTCGGAAAAGTTATGAGTTTGGTCTTAAATGCTCTAGCGTAGTAGAAGTCGCTTAGTGTCACAAGGTGGGGCTATTTTTTTTCTTCTTTTTTTTTGTTTTATAACATCAGGGATTTAAAAAATAGTTATGACTAAATTGGTAATTCTTTTAAAACTTACCAATTCCAAAATGTTATCATACTATAAGGACCATTTAAATAATTTCGTATTTAAAAACATATAAATAATTTAGTAAACATCACTTATTTACTTGCGTTCGCAAACACAACTCAGATTTGACTTTTTAATTTTTTTTTATAAATTATGATTTCACTTAAAGTACGTGCAGTGTTTGTTTTCAACTCTGATTTTGCTTGCGACGTCCGGCTCCTAAGTTGCCCCAAAGAGTAAACTTCCATCGTCAACCAATATATCAACTTGTAAGTATATATAATTTTTATAGTTTTATATTTGAAAATTAAATTATCGTTTCAGTTTTCATATGGTAGTATGTACATACAAAAGCGGCTATACGAAAAAGGGTTACAACTTATAATCGTGAGAATTATCAAAAGCCACGGGAATGAGACACATGTACCGTAACTCTTTGGTAGAGAAGACACATGAGGCTCACATACCGTCAACCAGCCAGGCGATTAAGTTAAGACGTGCCTTGTACTTCATGTCGCACTGTACAGATGGTTATTGATGCACCACTATACACACCGGTTCATCTAACGCTTTAGAAAAAAAATTATGAATTCTGGTAGAGAAGACACATAAGGCCGACGTACTGTTACCCACGAGGGCACTTAAGTAAAGACGTGTCCTGTACTTTCTGTCGCACTATATAGATGGTTGCTGATAATATGACACTTAAGAAAAATAAGAATTATGAATATGCACATGTATATAACATATCACTTTATCTTTTTTCTTTAGTTATTGCAACCATATAACCTCCATCCTCGATCACGATACTTGTATTCATACATTTCTCCACCTAACATTGGTTTTTATAACAGAAATGATAAATATATGTAAACCTAGAATGGAAATTGCATTTCTCCGCCTAACATTGGTTTTTATAACAGAAATGATAAATATATGTAAACCCTAGAATAGAAAATGTTACAGAGATACGAAATTGGCTATTTTGAGTATGTTGCCTGTAAATAAAAAAGGGAATTTTTTGGAAAAAAAAAAGAGGCCCTGCTGGGTACTGACCGGGCCAGGCCAAAAGGGCACTTCTAACAAAATAGAAGTACCGAACGTCGACTATAGCTTGATCTCGACTTATTTAAAACTAACACCTACGCATCTCGACCTGCCTACTCGATTAAATACATACAAAATATTTAAGCTCAATCAATGCATCAAATTCATACAAAATGCCTCTTTTATCATTCCATATAATTACTACTGCCGGCTAGCAACAGGCTTACAAGCAAACCATATCAAGCAACAAGAATTCATAGTTCGATCGACAAGTACTCGGCCAACAAAAGAACCCGGTGCTATTACTTCATTTACAAACCAACTTTATATTATATTATAATCTATACAATAGCCAATCACATAAACTTTTACCATTGGCCCGGCCCAGCCGGTTCAATTGGGTTGACTAAAACAACTCCAAGTATCTGTTATGGTGTCTTCGGTTAAACTCCAACACACTACCATAAGTCCGATCCGATATCCCAACAAACAACGCTTCAGCATCAGGGCTAAACGAAATCCCACCTATTTCTCCAAACACGTCAATTTCCTGGCCCGATTCATAACCCGTTTGCGAGTCGAAGATGTGAACAAAGTCTGCTGGTTCAGCCATGGCCATGTATTGACCATCTGAGCTGAACCGTATGGCTCGAATCGCACCCATTTGGCCCTTGAGTACGGCTAAGGATTGCGATGGGTTTCTTATATCCCATAATCTGCACGTTGTGTCTTGGTTCCCGGTTGCTATAATCTGTCTGTTAGGATGCCAGGCAGATGCAAACGAGTAGTCCAAATGCCCTTTCAATTTGCTGATTTCCTTTAACATGTTTTTTTTCCAATAAAATTTGAAGTCGAATAGCATTTTTATTAAAAAAAATAAAGATAATAATTAAAAAGTGGAACTTACTTTCCCTGATTGAGCATCGGCGAGCAAACATTCCGTACTGTCACCGAGAACAGCTAGTAATTTACCATCCGGGCTAACAGAGATATCCTACATGCAACGTATCCATGAAAATTATAGGTGAAAAAAGATATACGTAATGCATTAGCTATAATTACAAGAAAGATATTATAACAATATCAATACCTGAGTAAGAGTAAAATGTCATTTTCGTCCCTGAGGTTTAGGCCAGTCTTACGACTTTCGTCCAAAGGTTTGTTTTTCCGTATCTGGATCCAAAAGGTTTAAATCTTGCCATTTTCATTGGCTCGTTACCTCCGTCCATTTTTTTCGTTAAGTCAAGGGTATTTCCGTCTTTTTGTTAACTTAAAGGGCAGTTCGTTATTTCAGGGGTATTCGGTCATTTACATAAAGTGAAAAGGACCGAATTGCCCTTTAAGTTAGCAAAAAAGACAGAATTACCCCTGACTTAACGGAGAAAAATGGAGTTAACAAGCCGGATGAAAATGGCAAGATTTCAAATCTTTGGATCCAGATGCGGAACCTTTGGACAAAAGCGGCAAAACTGGCCAAACCTCAAGGACAAAAACTGCATTTTACTATTTGAATTTGAATAAAATGACTTGGGAGATACTCACATTAACAGACCATGGAAATGAGAAGTTATCAATGCATTTAAAATTATCGGCATCAAAAACCCTTATGAGTGCGTCATTGTTAGCTGTCATAACTCTCATCGACCCGCTGCAAATGGAGCAACCAGTCAAGCAACATGATACAGATAAAAACATAATGATACATGAATTTATTAAAATGAAAATCTAAGACAAACCTCGAACTGTAGGATATGTCAACTGAATTAGTTATCGCATTATCATCGGTTGCGATTTTTGTGGCAAAAGAGACTCTGGGTTTGTTTAGATACTAATTATATATGTAGAACAAAAATTAGAAAATGGAAGTCATTTTTGGCTATAGAGCTCAAATTATGAAGAGTTTAAATCTTAAAAAGGAAAGAGTAAAATGCCATTTCCGTCCCTGAATAATTGTACATTATGCTAAATGCTTGTACATAAAATGAAAAAAGCCGAATTGCCCTTTTAAGTTAACAAAAAAGATGAAAATACCGCTGACTTAACGGAGTCAATGGATGGAGTTAACGAGCCGGATGATAATGGCAAGATTGCAAACCTTTGGAGGAAAGTAGCAAAACTGCTCAAACCTCAGGGACGAAAATGGTACTTTACTCAAAAGAATAAAACAAACCTTGCAGATCAGTTCACCATGAAAACCACCAGCAACGATTAAGTTGTCCTTGACAGCCATAGTGCTTACTTGTACTCGAGACAGTGAACGAGAAAACGATCCAGGATATTTCTGCAGATGTACAATCATAGACGAGTCAAATGGGTTGAAAGTCATCACTCATCAGAATGTATTGATGAAAAAAAAAAACTGCTTACCAAAGTAGGTAAGACGGGCATAGCAACATTAATTACTTCTTTGCCCCTTTTGAGAAGTGAAGACCAATGCATAACCGAGTAGTTTTGCATAATGTACAGATCGTGTTTTGAGGTTGCCCATAAGAGATTTCTTAGCTGTAAGAAGAACAAAAGGTGATTAGACTTGCACATCAGCAATCATTATTATAAAAAAAACATTGGTTACAGTTACACACACGCAACTGAAAAGCACATCCGTCTTATAACTAAAAGTGTACCCAATTTCCAAAATAAAAGAACACTAAAATGCTTGCCGCAATTAAATGGATAGACAATTCAAACTATATCCTACAAAATGTGACTGTGACTCTTTTAACAATCAATAAGCCCAAATGCCCAATAAAACCAAAATGAAAACGCCATACATTCTTAATGCTCTATGGATTATACTAAACTGAATAGTATCTAAATTAACAACAAGACACGCGATGCTGCCGGCTACCGCATACAAAATAATTAAAAACGAAGAAAGTAAAATGCAGCATTGTGAAAATAAGATGCAAGCGGAAAATAAAGCCACGTAGGAAGACGGTAGATAATGCATTACTCACTCGAAAGGTAACACTTGTAAATTCGTGCACGGGAAAACAAATATATGAAAGGATGAAAACATCAATACAATAGACACAAGTTTGCTACCAAGAAGGATCAACTACAAAAAATGCATTTGAACTAAAGAAAAAGTAAAAGCAGCTTACGAAGCTGCATGTATATTTGGACTATAAGTTTGTAAAGACGAGAATCTAAGCTAAGGATTAGTATGCATAGTAATTATGTTCAAACCGATCAATGAATTAGAATACGGATGCTAGAAAGTAGAAGTTTGAGGTCCCAAGCGAAGCACTAAAAAATGAAAAAAGTGTCCACATGAGACAATTTTTTCATAAATGTTAGAATATGTGTCCCTGTCATACCATATTAAGAGCTGCCTTAATCCACATGCGGCTTCATATAAATGGCACCCTGCGTCTATGGCTGAAATAAAAATTAATGTAGCTGTCCCCAACATTCATATAATGTTAAAACATAAAAGCATATAATGTAGCCGAAAGCAGAAGCCTATTACAAAACCAATCAACCCATTGAAGAATTAGGCCAGATGCACACGTGGGTGTAGATAAATTAATTATATTCCCATTTAACCGAGGTTATATTAAGAAATTACATTTTTTTGTAAAATAAGAAAGTAAATAATTTAATCAAACAAATGAAAAAACTTAGGTTATACAAAACATATATTTTTATAAAAAAATATGTTACTTGATTAATTAAGAAATTTCGAAAGGAATCGATAAAACAATAGTGATAAATTTAATAAAATAAAAAGAAAGAAAACAAAAAAAAAGTAAAAAACTTAAGTAAATTACAGATTATGTTCTTTGGACAAATTGGTAAAATCAACCATTCAGGCGAACCAATATTTTTTAACAAGTTATACCACCATTAGGGTTCATATCTGCATCCAAAATCAACTAATAGAATCTATCGCATTTCCAAAAGTGTACCATGAATGAATTTACGAATGTCAATGTATATCTTAGAAAGCCAAGTTATACCTCCCCAATGCTTCCGACATAGCACGGCTTGTGATTTTATTTAAAACTCTCATGATATAGGGGCACTTATTTTAATCTGCACAAAAACGATTATAGTAAATACAGGACCCGGCTCAAATGAGCCGGGCTAAAACTAGAACAATTAATTGGAGGCCCATCATCAAGTTATTTTTGTTCAATGTTCAAAAGAAGAATAATGATACACGGGCCAAATCAACCTTATCCAATCATTCTTAGGCAGATTTTTAGGACCGTGAATCATTTTCCTAAAAAAATTGAACTAAATGGCCAGTGGAGATTACTACAGAAACAGTAAAAAAAACTAATGTAAAGGTAAACTGTTGTGCAGATCAGTGAATAAGAACCGTCTAAGAAAAGTAACTACTAACTAGCATCATAAGCTATAACAGATACTAATATAGTCAGATTAAGATGTTGTCTAGATTATCACAAACATAAAAAATTAAAAATATTATTTGCCATTCACTCGAGCCGGGGTCTCACCGGAAGCAGCCTCTCTATTCTTACAGGGTAGAGGTAAGGCTGTCTACATCTTACCCTAATACAATTTACATCTACGATTGACCACAAGTAACTTGTGTATGCATACACAAAAAAATAATAACAAAAAAATAAAAATAATAAAAAATAGGGAAACCAGAAAGGTACACGCTTAATAAAATGCAATGCAAACTTATAGAATGAGGTATGACAAAAAAAAGACTCATGAAAATGCAGAAGGCAGATTAAGAAGGAACTATAAAACACACCGGAACTACGAACATGTAATAAATTAGATCATTTAATTTTAAATTAAAGTAAATAACAAGTGAAATTTTATACCTGAAAATGCACGACTGTCGGCTTGACAAGCCTTGTATTGAACTGAAACTCATAGAAGGTGTGGCCTTTGTCTACTTTCTTGCATTCCTGTCAACAATATCATACTAAACATAAGGATAGAGTAGACTATTACAAAATATAAGGAGCAACAAGAAACTGTAATTAAAAGACTCAAACTATGCATACGAGCATGTCACATAGCATTACATAAAAATGTTAACATATGATTCAATCATCCAACCAAACAGACCTTTTCTAAATTTTCACGAGAGTGGGGCAGGTTCTCGTAATTTTTGTATTGCTTCAGTCTTGTTTCACGATACTTGTCTCTCGTAAAATTGAGTCTCTCCCAAGGGATTCCTTGTATATCTTTACCATTTCTAGCTTCTTCAGCTGATGTATCCGTTTTTGGCTTGCTCTAATAAATCAAAAATCATCTCTCAATTATAAAAAAAAACAAAAAAGCTCAAACTATAACTTCATACATTTTACATGCTTTATAAAATGATAAATGAGATTTTTGAAAACTTATTGTACTTTATATATATTGGTATACACAAAGTACCTGCTCAAAATCGTCCTCAAAATCTGAATCCATTGTATCAGCAGTTAAACTTCTACGCGAGTAACTATGGTTGTCTTCAGAAGAGCTGTCCGCAGAATCCGTCATATCATAATATCCATCATTAATCATATACTCAAGTTCTTGATTCTGAAACTGTGCCATATCGTCCTACAATTATTAGGGAACTTTAAAAAGGTTCTCCCCCCTTTTACAGCAAACAGGGTCAATTCGTCTTTTCAAACATGTATACAGTGCACTACGATAAAATGCATTAGGTGTACCAAGGCTACCGAGGCGATAGGGTCACCGGAGCCAAGGTGCGAGACATGAAGCGCACACACCATGTACACGAGGCACAAGGAATTTATAACATTATACTTCTCATAGGTTCACTTCGATATAAATAATCTCTATATATAAAATAATATATAAACAGCCTATATACAACCTAAAAAGCCATATGTTTATACCCGTGCCTCAAGCAGTCAGAAACGCAGGGCTTTGCACCTTTGAAAATCCGAAATCACAAAAACCAAAGAACCACAACAACTAGAAGTATGATTTGAAATTAACATCTGTTACAAATACAGCATCAACAGGAGCTTGAATAATAGTTAGTTTAACTTTAACCTCTAAATTCAACATTAAATGAGGTCAAAAAGCAGAAATAATATATCCTAAACGAACAATATCAGAATCTAACACCATATTCACTTTCAAATTCAGTACTCATACACACAGATTACAAACAAAAATACGATTATAACCTGAAAAACATAATCACTGAAAACAGAGCTTCATAGACAAAATTACCTAAACAAGCAAAATCAAAACATAACATCAATTTCAGTTTAAAATTCAGAAATCAGACATACAGATTACAAACAAACAATCCGATCTCAGCCTAAGAACATAATTACTTCAAAAAGAGCACATAACCTAAACTTTTCGATTTCAAAAAGTAGAAACAAACTAACCTAAACGAACAAAATCAAAATCTAACATCAAATTCACTTTCATATTCAGTACTCACACGCACAGATTACTAACAAACAATCCGATTTTAACTTAAAACACAAAATCACTGCAAACAGAGCTTCATAAACAAAATTACCAAACAAGCGAAATCACAAGGTAACATCAAATTCAGTTTAAAATTCAGCAACCAAACATAGATATTACAAACAAACTAAACAATATTAACCTAAGAGTAACAAAATCACTACAAACAGAGCTTCATAAACAAATTTACCTAAACAATCAAAATCACAAGGTGACATCAAATTCACTTTAAAACTCAGCAATCATACAAACAGATTACAAACAAACGAAACAATATTAACCTAAAAAATAACAAAATCACTGCAAACAGAGCTTCATAAACAAAATTATCTAAACAAGCTCACAAGGTAACATCAAATTCACTTTAAAATTCAGTACTCAAACATACAGATAACGCACAAACTATCCGATTTTAACCTAAAACTAACAAAATCACTGAAACAGAGCTTCATAAACAAAATTACCTAAACAAGCAAAATCATAAGGTAACATCAAATTCACTTTGAAATTCAGTACTCATACGTATATATATTAGAAAAAACTATCCGATTTGAACCTAAATTAACAAAATCACTACAAACAGAGCTTCATAAACAGAATTACCTAAAAATTTCGATGAACTACGGCAAACTGAGGATCCTCCGAGCACGATACGAACGAGATCGGTGAAAAACTCCGGCGAAATGAAGAAAAAGTCGGATCGGTGAACGGAAACAAGAATAATTTGTGTGTGAAAGTGAAACAGAGGATGTGTAGAGAAGAGTCTGGAAGAATGAAAATGATTTTGAGGGTTTGTGAGTGGGGTATAGATACAGAGAGTGTTGGGTTGGGTGGGTGTGTGGGTCCCACTAGGATAATAGTAAAATGGTGTGGACCCGGTTTGTGTGGGGGTGGGACTTGTGACTTGACACTCTTTGGACTTTGTAGGGGTTACGTGTCCACCTGAGCCTTCTATTTTTTTTTTTTTTAAATCTCTAACCTTCTATTATTTGAACATGTGTACTCGTATGGAAAATAACGCCGAAACCAGTCATCGAGCCATATAGCACTGGGGAATGCGGTCTGCCCATGTGTACTCGTATGGAAAAGGTGAATTATCTCAGTTGGAGGGCTGAATCGGGCAGATTAGCGGCCAAAGTTTCGTTAGCGAAAAGGGGAATTCCAGTTCCAGATGTGAGGTGCAGTAGATGCGGTCTGCAAAAGAGACTTCTGACCATATATTCGCTGATTGTTTGTGGGCGACAAGTGTATGGTGGATCGTTTTTAGGTGGCTTAAGATACCGGTTCTCATTGATGGGTCATCGGTCACTCAAATTCTTGACCACGTTTAGGAGCAAGTGGGTTCTAGGAGGTGGAAAAAGGTAGTGCATATGATTACATTGGGCTGTTTGTGGAGGCTTTGGTTAGCCAGAAACGACAAAGAGTTTAATGGGAATATGATGCCGGTTACAAGAATAGTTGAGATGCTGAATGAAGATACCTTTTTGTGGGTCAAAAATAGGGTGAAGGGCGTGTCTTTGAACTCGAATAACTGGGTAGATTTCGACGTATCCATGATTGTATGAGTTTGTCGTTTTGCGGGTTGTATTTTCAGCTTCTGTCTGTTTTGTCACACCACGACATCCACGTGTCTACCGGTGGGCGCGGTGGGGAGTATCATGACGTACAGTTGATGTCATCATAACCAAATAAGCATAACACAGCGGAAGGCTTGGAATAATTAAACTATTACAACCAATAATGTTTAGAGTCCAAAATAAATATATACAGACGTGGTTGTAACTAGATCCACAGGCGGATCGAAATACATACAAAAATGATAACAGACACTACAGGCAACTCCCTAAGGTCGCAACTCCGTAGTTATTCGTCCCGCGGCTCCCGCCTATTCCGTACTTGCAACCTGTAACTTAAGCTTTTGAAAATACGTCAGTTTACACTAGTAAATACGCTCAACCGACTCATTTTAAAACCTTTTCGAAAATGGTTTTCAGGCGAACATAGCACATTTTCTTAAATAACTTGGGATAGTACAAATGACCTTGTATACAGATATACATGCTGGCTTTTACATATGAAGCCCGGTATAGAAACAGATACATGATCGACTGACACACCACTCTGAACTTCCACAAAGAAAGCAGATAGCAATTACCTAGTGTATGCCTACACGCCATGCTATATTGTCGTGGCCACTAGCAATTTAGTGAGCCAAGGATATCCCAGACACGGTCAAGCCCACCCCAATGTTTTAGTTTCAGTCAAAACAGATCAAAACCGGGTTATGTAAGATTTTAGTTAATTCTCACAACTGGATAAAATATTATCCCATACCCGACCAAGCGGTAGTAATCTACCGTACCCCAAGCCCATATAGGGAAAATAAGTTAAGAGTATTTACTGAATTGAAGTTCGTAAGTAATCCGAATTCAGTCGTATTCCAGAGCAAGTACAGGAGCAATCTACCGGGAGGCGTTCAGTCTGGAGTGATGGTAATTAATAACCAATATTAGAATGCTAACGGGTCCTTAGTTAAGTCCTAGACTTGGACCGGTTAGTCTTACGCTAAATTATGATATGGTACGATACGCTAGATTAAGCGGTGACCGGAATAGAATGTTAATTGGACCCGACAAGTACATAGACTTGTATAATATGGGAGGACCAATAAGATTCTGGATTTTGATAAGGAATGGACAAAGTTAAACCCGTTTTGGTTTAAATACGTAAACTAGCTACGTATGCTTAACCGAATGCGTATAAGCGAAACCGGGTAACCGTAAGAGTCGTATATAAGTTCCATAATGAGATATATTTAAAATATGTTATAAAATCAGCAGCATTTGCAAGGATAGGCCCGAGTTATATTTAAAACCTATTTATGCCTTACAATGGCATTTTGGTCATTTTTAGGCTTATAAAAGATGTTTAAAGTGAATATGATGTTATGACCTTAAATATTCTGTAAAAACATATATTTTATCATGTTATAACAGTAGGATATCAAGTATATGTGCGTTTGATGATTTTGAAACATACTATGTCCCGCAAGGGCATTTTAGTAATTTCACACATAGCTTTGAAGCCGAATTTGGGATTTTGAGTTCGGGACTCGTACTTACTGTTTTTATATTAAAAATAAGTTTGTAAATCAGTAGGTAACAAGTCTCGGCTCATGGTTATGGTTTTAAACCATACTTATGCGCCGAAAAGGCGTAAAAGACGCTAAAATGCCGTTAAATCGATATTTAATATAAACTGAAGTTAGGACCTGTTTTAAATGGCCAAAATATGTCATTTAACTTATAACATTATTAAGTTAAGGTTTTGATTATAAAAAGTTTGATTCTTGCTATTTTTCCGTAAAAAGAGTAGTTTAGTCGTTTAGCGGCGATTAGCGATTCTTAAGCATGCATTCAGGTCATAAACCGAACAAACATCCCAAATGGTCCTAATTATCATAACTTATCAGTAAGTATACCATCCATATGCTCATATGTGCTAAAGATCTCATTTTTGGCAAAAATGACCTATTTGCAAAGTTTTAAGGATTTTTACAGAATTTATATAATAACTCAGATTTCTTAGGAATTGAGTCACGAAACTTTAGGACAGTATTCTAAACATAAACATGATCATAAAATGACCAAAACTCAGTAGCAAGGATGCCTCAAAATGGGTCAGAACTGAAAGTCAACAGAAAGTCAACTATTTGAGACTTTCAGTTACAAACCGAGCCTAGACTCAAAATGGCTCAGTAGCAAGGATGCTCAAATTTGACGAGCCGAATCTGTTGTCACAAGTTCTAATACTTATTTTAAGGTTATTAACGCTTCAAAACATATTTTATAACATCTAGATCGTTAGTTATGATTTTTTAAAAATTTGCTTAGTTTGACTTTATTTGACTTTTCGGTTGACTCGTCAATCGGCCATGAATCCGTGATAATCTGGAGATGTCCTCTTGAGGGATCATCACCTCCATCATTATGAACACGTAGGAACTTTTGTTACGCACAATGGCATGGCGTACACGGATCTAGATCAAAGTCAAGTCGTTTTTACGATAAAACTTTGTTTGAAGCTAAAAGCTATTAAGAATCAACTTAGCAGGGATTGTACACTTACAATATGTCAAAGTGAATGCTAGGAACGATTTGGAACACCTGGAATTGATCAGAGCCTTCTTGCACAAGAACTAGATGCACCCAAGTTGAAGAAATTTGGTTGCAACTTAAAAAAGGCTCACATATTTGAAGCAAGGATGTTCCAGAGGTGTTACCAGATGTTAAGTGTCGAATATAGGTGTCCCAAGTCGTGTCATACATGCAAGAAACGCAACAATACACTGAAAAGGTGGCAGTTCACGCGAGTGCCACATTTTAGTTCGCTGGCAGGTCCTTACGGACCGTATGGGTCAAGCCTTGCGGTCCTTAAGGACCTCAGGCGCCCACAGTAACAAGTGGCCTTGCGGACCGTATGGATACTGCCTTGCGGTCCGCAAGGGGTCTCCAGAACATGAAAATTTCCATGTTTCACCTTTTGGCCCCTCGACTTTGAACCGTAGCATAAATGAGGATGATAATAAGCGATTTAACGACTTTAGGTCCCTCCTGGTTTGACATACGCCATATTTAGGATTCCCGGGACACGTGTAAGATAATTATAGGACGTAAAACACGTAGTGTTACATCCTCACCCCCTTAAAATAAATCTCGACCCGATATTTCAATCAAACAGATGTGGGTACTTCTGTCGCATGACAGACTCTACTTCCCAAGTGTACTCGGGACCTCTACGGGCGTCCCATTTAACTTTTACGATCGGCACGTGCTTCCTATGGAGCTTTTATACCTGACGATCCTCGATCGCCACTGGTTGCTCAATAAAACGTAGATTCTTATGAATCTGAACCTCGTCGTGTGGCATAGCCAACGACTCGTCCGCTAAGCACTTCTTTAAGTTGGAGATGTGAAATACATCATGGATTCCACTAAACTTCTCGTGCAATTTGAGCTTGTACGCAATAGCTCCAACTCGTTCGATAATCTCGAATGGTCCAACATACCTTGGACTTAGCTTGCCTTTCTTCCCGAAGCGCATAACGCCTTTCCAAGGCGACACTTTTAGTAAGACCTTTTCCCCTACCTGGAATTCGAGTGGTTTGCGTATTCGATCTGTATAGCTTTTCTGCCTATCCCTGGCAGCCTTGATACGATCACGAATTTGTAATATCTTATCCGTCGTCTCCAGGACTATTTCTGGTCCTGTCAGTTGAGCTTCCCCAACTTCTGCCCAACAAACAGGCGTCCTACACTTTCTTCCGTAGAGTGCTTCAAACGGGGCAGCTTGAATGCTTGCATGATAGCTGTTGTTGTAGGAGAATTTAACAAGCGGCAAGTGGCTATCCCAACTTCCACTTAGATCAATCACACAAGCGCGGAGCATATCTTCCAAAGTCTGTATAGTGCGCTCACTTTGCCATCCGTTTGAGGATGATAAGCTGTGCTAAAATTTAACCGAGTGCCCAAGGCTTGTTGAAAGCTTTTCCAGAAATGAGAGGTATACATTGTGTCTCTATCTGATACAATGGATACTGGCACGCCGTGCAATGACACAATTTCATCTACATAAAGCTTAGCAAGCTTATCCGAGCTATATGTCTCGTTGATGGGTAATAAATGAGCTAACTTAGTCAGCCTGTCCACGATAACCCATATTGCGTCATTCCTTCGCTTTGTTTTTTGGTAACTTGGTAATGAAATCCATAGTTACGCATTCTCGTTTCCACATGGGAATTTCTAATGGCTGCAATAGACCTGACAGCTTTTGATGTTCGGCTTTAACTTGTGAGCACGTCAAACATTTAGATACATATGCGGCTATCGATTTCTTCAATCTGGACCACCAATAATCAGGTCTCAAATCCTTATACATTTTGTCACCACCTGGGTGAATTGAGTACCTGGAATTGTGTGCCTCTTGGAGAATCAAATCTCTAAGTCCTCCGAAAACTGGGACCCAAATTCGTCCAAAAAATCTAAGAATTCCATCATTTCCTGGTGTAAGTTGTTCTGCCATCTTTCCTAGTTCTTCTTTAGGTAGATTTGCTTCTATCAAAGCTTGCTTCTAAGCTTCCAAAATCTTATCTTTCAGATCATTCTTAACCTGAATGCTCTTGGCATTGATCCTTATGGGTTTAACCCTTTCCTTGCGGCACAAGGCATCGGCAACCACATTTGCCTTGCCTGGGTGGTAACGGATCTCGCAATCATAGTCGTTCAGCGTCTCCATCCACTGACGTTGTCGCATATTTAAATCCTTTTGATTGAATAAATGTTGGAGACTTTTGTGGTCGGTGTAACATATAACACACTTTGTTCCATATAAATAATGTCTCCACAGTTTGAGCGCAAACACCACGGCACCTAGTTCCAAATCATGTGTGGTGTAGTTTCTTTCGTGTATCTTCAATTGCCTTGAAGCGTAGGCAATTACCTTTCCTCTTTGCATGAGTACACACCCCATGCCGGTGTGTGAAGCATCACAATATACCACAAAATCTTCAATTCCTTCTGGTGGAGTCAACACAGGAGCATTACTTAATTTCTGCTTCAATACATCAAAGTCTTCCTGCTGTTTCGGACCCCAAACAAATTTAACATCTTTACGGGTCAGGGTCGTCAATGGAGTAGTTATCCTCGAAAAGTTTTCTATAAATCTTCTATAGTAACCGGCCAAACCCAGAAAACTTCGGATTTCGGATGGTGTTTTGGGGGCTTGCCAGTTCATTACTGCATCGACTTTGAAAGGGTCATCTTGTATCCCACGTTCACTAACCACGTGGCCTAAGAATTGTACTTCACGCAATCAAAGTTCACACTTAGAAAACTTCGCATAAAGTTTCTCTTGTCTCAACAATTCCAAAATACACCTTAGATGTTTCTCGTGGTCCGCCTGACTACGAGAGTATATAGTATGTCA
Organism: Scalesia atractyloides; assembly: GCA_947069175.1. Lineage (NCBI taxonomy): Eukaryota > Viridiplantae > Streptophyta > Magnoliopsida > Asterales > Asteraceae > Scalesia > Scalesia atractyloides. The sequence goes on along the minus strand of CAMTDV010000017.1, from coordinate 96,906,786 downwards.
TCTATGAATACGATGACATACTTATCCAGATAAGGCTTACAGACTCTATTCATCAAGTCCATAAACACTGCAGGTGCATTAGTGAGCCCAAAAGGCATCACTAAGAACTCATAATGACCATATCTTGTTCTGAACGCCGTATTTGGAACGTCTTCAGTACGAAGTTTGAGTTGAATATATCCTGGCCTCAAATCAATCTTTGAGAAGTAGCTTGCTCCCTGAAGCTGGTCAAATAAATCATCAATCCTGGGCAATGGATAGCGATTCTTAATTGTTAACTTATTCAACTCGCGGTAGTCAATGCACATTCGCATTGAACCATCTTTCTTTTTCACAAACAGTATTGGAGCTCCTCAAGGCGAAGAGCTTGGCTGAATGAATCCTTTTTCCAACAATTCCTCAAGTTGTGTCTTTAACTCTTTCATTTCTGTAGGTGCAAGTCTATATGGGGCTCTAGCAACTGGAGCTGCACCAGGTATGATATCAATTCTAAATTCTACTTGCCTATCTGGAGGTAGACCAGGCAAGTCTTCAGGAAACACGTCAGCAAATTCCGAGATAACGGGTAGATCTTCGATCTTTGGCTTAGCTCCATCAATGGTTACTTGTGCCATGTAAATGACACAATTCTTCTTCAGGCATTTCGAAGTTTTAAGTAACACATCCTTTTCGGATAAACCATAACGTACATCACCTTGGATAGGCAGCAATTCACCGGTCGAAGTTTTGATTTCGATGAGCTTCTTGTTACAGGCTATATGGGCATGGTTACTAGACAACCAGTCCATACCAAGAACTAAATCAAATCCTGCCAACTTCATTGGCAATAGCGAAATAGGAATAGAGTGATCCTTAATGGAAATAAAACATCCATCAAGAATTGTAGAAGCGGTTTCTATCGTTCCATCAGCAAGTTCTACATCGTATGTTATGTCTAGAGTTCTCATGGGCAAGTTTAGTAAGGCACTAAACTTATGATCTACAAATGATTTATCAGCCCCTGAATCGAAAAGAACTCTAGCATAAACATCATTAATAAGGAACGTACCTGTTATCACATTGTTATCGTTTACAGCCTCATTGGCTTTCATCTGGAAAGCACGAGCCTTTCCTTTCTTCGCCTCATTGTCCTTAGCAGTGTCATCCTTCTTGTACTTAGGACAGTTGGGTTTGATATGTCCTTTCTCGCCATAATTAAAACAGGTGGCCTCCTTCAAATCTTTACATTCCAGGGCCTTGTGCCCATGCCTCTTACAAATCCCACAAGGCTTTTTCTGAAGCTCGTCCCGACACGCACCAAAGTGTCGCTTGTTGCACTTTCTGCATTTAGGCCTATTATCAGACCTTTGATGGTTCTTGTTTGACCCGAACTTCCTGTTCTTGTTGAAGCGGTGAAACCTGTCATCATCTCTCTTCCTTTTCTCGCCACCTTCAACCTAAGAGACCTCTGTTCTTCAAATCCTGAGTTAAAGACCATGGAAAGGTCTACAGCAGACCTAAATGTCATGGGCCTAGATGCCCTGACATCACCCTTAATCTCCGGCTCTAATCCGCCAATAAAACGTGAGATGCGTTTGGATTCGGGAGTGATCAAATATGGCACCAATCTCGACATAGAGTTAAACTCCGTACATACTTCCCACAGTCGAGATTCTTCATGGTTAGCCCAATAAATTTGTTTCGATCCTTTCCATCTCATGAGGTGGACAATAGGCATCCTTTACCAACTCAACAAACTTTTCCCAACTCAAATTATAAAGATAGACCTTCCCAGAAGACTGGATCATCGACTTCCACCACGTGAGGGCATCGCCCTTGAATGATTGTGCTACATACTGCACTACGTCTTTCTCAGCGCACCCACTGATTTCCACAATAGTTTCGATCTCGTCTAACCATTGGAGCGTTTCCACAGCTCCTTTTTCACCAGTGAAATCACGTGGTTTGCAAGACACGGAGTATTTATAGGAGCAACCTTCCTTATTAAATGGGTCTTTCTGCGGTACTACTTTCTTTTCCTTTCAATATTCGACGAATACTCAGAGTCGTCTTTCTTGTGAGAGGGATGTTCAGATTTCTTTTGCGATGAGTGCTTAGAATGGTGTGAGGATGTATGCCTGGATGTGTGCTTAGAAGTATGCTGGTATATGAAGCACTGGATTCACCGTTCTTCTCGTCACGTTCTTTAATTGCTTTTTCTACTTGGTGGCAATTAATGCCTGCAGTTCACTCTATAGTTACAATCTGTTCGTTGGCACCTCCATCCCCACAGTGGCTATCTACTTCATCTGAATTGGCCATCCTTGTACTTTGACACTGAAGCAATCACGTGGAATTTAATTAATTACACTTGTTTGATTTGATTGATAACGACACAAACAGCCTTAATAAGGGGGGTGTTAGAATGTGGCATAATAGGCCTGTCACAAGGACAATTTAAAGCAACACTAAGGGCTTGAATTATAAAATCAAGATCACCAATGGATCAAATAGCTTGGAAGTTCGAACGTAGTTTTACTACCACGAGATAGAGAGTCGTAGACTGCAACTATCATTGTCACCAATGGACATAACATAGCCCGAGTGCATTACATCACTATGGATGTATTAATATGGTCGTAGGCACTACACCACTAATGGGTGTTTAATTAAAGTAATTATCGCACTGATGATTTCAGATCGAGATCAAAATAGATTATATAGGCTTGGACGTAGTCCTTTGCCTTGACGGCTTGTGTGGTTCCTCAGGTCACACTGCCAGGAGGTTAATAACTTGAATATATTAACCTTTTAGAATAACAATTCCTTGAAATGGTTTAAATAGATAGTCCAGATCAGGCGGACTAGTGAAGTTTAAAACGTAGTTCACCACTTCTGAATAGAAGGGACTCCTTAGAAGATTTTTCAACCTTAACTATCAGGGTAGAACACCATATAATTAACTACCGTTTTGCCAATATATGTGACCTAATCACTTGGCAGGTGCAAACCATCAAGGAGATTTCTTGTAAATGTTTCGCAGATCACAAATTTCGAATTAATATCGAGACGTTGGCTTGAACAACTGATATACTAATAGTATAATAACGTTGATCCAAAAAATCCATTAATTCAAATTACAATTTCCCTAAACGGGTCTTTTATAAGAAAATAAGATAGATTGTCCTCGCATGGACTAAAAAGAAACATACCCTCCAGGGGTGTTAAAATTAAATACTTGTCCATGCAAGGACTTAATTTAAGTTAAACATAGTACATAAGGATAATAGGGAGCTTAATTCATCTTCCCCGTTAACTTTTTCATCGCCCTTTTTAATAGTTTTTGGTTCTTCTTAGCGTCCTTGGCTGATTTCTCTTGTAGCTCTTTTACTCGTTCTATTGCTTCGTTCAGAACGTTTATAGTTGGCGGCGGCGGTTGCGGTTGTGGTTGAGGTTGAGGTGGTGCAACCGATGGATGGTGACTATGGAAAGAGTATCCACCAGATTGGTAAGGATAAGGGTAATGTGCATTCATAGCCGTTTCAAGGTAAGGGTCAGGATGAGATGTGTGATGGCTATGGCTATCTCTGGCCAGGTAGAAGGATCAAAGAGGTTGTATTCTGGCAATTGTTGGTAGGTAGGTATGGGGTTATCAAAACCCGGTGGCGGAGGTGGTTGAAAAGGTTCACAAATGGTAGGGGTGGTTGAGGCTCAGGCTCAACAGTAGAAGGTAGAGGTGCACAAATCGGGTTAGGGTTTCAACCCAAATTGGTTTCAAACCGGGTTGGGGTTTGGATGAAAATATTCAAACCGGTTTCGCAGGGTTCTACGGGTTAGGAGACAAGAGAATCGAACCTATGAAACCGATTCGGGTTGGGTTGGGACCGAGTTGGGTTCTCAAACCGGGTTCAACCCTATTGCCTAACCATGTTATTATAAAATTCTTAAAAACAAATAATATACATAAATTACTCAAAATTTTATACTTTATTGTTTTATAGTAACTAAACAAATTTCATGAAAAACATTACGACACGAAATAAAACTTTTTCTACATTTTCCGTCAGTCTTTGGTAGGTTCGGTAATGGAATAACCCATATTGACGGATCAACATGCCGTTTTGGGAGCGTTTATATTTTTGCGTTTTTGAGTATTGTGATTTAACCAACACCATAAATAAAATTATGGATGAAAAATGTCTAAAAAATCATCATCAAATGTACTATAATGGTCACAGAGCCATTAAATAGCCATTGGGTAATAGGTTGGTCCATTTATATGGACGGTTTTGTGACATCAGGTTCAAACCTGGTTCTCAAACCGGGTTGAGTGTTCAGGTTGTCAACTGTCGGGTTGAAACCGGTTTGACTGTGAAATTCCCAAACCGAGTCCTACCCTACGGGTTGAAACAGGTCTAAACCGGGTTGGCTATAGATCGGGTTCAAATCGGGTTCGGGTAGAGTTGGGTTATTGGGTTTGGTTTCTTACCCGGTTTAGGGTTGCACCTCTAGTAGAAGGTGGTTGTTCGTTGAAAGGGAGGCATAAGAAGGTCCGCCCATTTGTGGATCTTTTGCGATAGTGGGGTAGGATGAAGGTTGGGGAGATAGTGACCCAACTCTGGGCCCCATTCGCACGGACATGCGTGCGTTCCTCTTCCTAGGTGGACGAGGTGGTAGTTGTGGTTGTTCCACCTGTTGGTTTTCAGGTGGAGTGGTGTAGTGTAACGGTGTATGGTAGGATGGAGTGTGGTGGGATGGTGTGCTATGGTAAAATGGGGTGTCGTAGAATCTGCATTGTGAAAATTTTCCTGAAATTCATCAGGATAGTGTTGTGGCGTTCCAGCGTACGAATTGGACCCGCTGGATAAGGAAATGGGATGACCCATTGATCCCGTTGCCGGCATTTCTGGGTCGGAGTCTTCTTCCATGGGCTCCGGAGAATCTTCAGGTGGGGTTACAGAAGGTGAGTGGAATTGAATATCGGGGTTACAATTTCCATGGAAAGAATAGGAGTGTGAGTGGTGAGATTGGGTAGGTTGTGGTGGCAGTGAATCTGGTGGTGGGGAATACTCGTGGGATATAGAGTAACGATGAGGGTACGGTTCCCATGGTGATGAGGAGTCTCCTGACCCCTCGTAAGGGTTGTAGTTATGTGGGTTCGAAGGCCCTTTACCCGCAGCTCCGCCTCTCATGAGCCCTTTTCCTTTCGCTCCTCTAGAGAACTTTGGAGGCATCTTTGACAATTCCTGTCACAAAGCAAATTAAAACCAAAGCAAGCAAAACAGCAAAAAAAGTGAAACGAATAATCCTAGGTCAAAGCCTAGACTCGAGAGTCTAAGGAATGTGTTTTCTTATATCGCTTGAGACAAACACTAATGGCAAGTGTCGAATTCCCTCAAACGTTGGCTCTGATACCAACCTGTCACACCCCGACATCCACGTGTCTACCGGTGGGAAGTATCGTGACGTACAGTTGATATCATCATAACCAAATAAGCATAACACAACGGAAGGCTTGGAATAATTAAACTATTACAACCGATAATGTCTAGAGTCCAAAATAAATATATATAGACGTGGTTGTATAATCCACAGGCGGATCGAAATACATACAAAAATGATAACAGACACTACATGCAACTCCCTAAGGTCGCAACTCCTTAGTTATTTGCCCCGCGGCTCCCGGCCTATTCCGTACTTGCAACCTGTAACTTAAGCTTTTGAAAATACGTCAGTTTACAATAGTAAATACGCTCAACCGACTCATTTTGAAAACTTTTCGAAAATGGTTTTAGGCGAACATAGCACATTTTCTTAAATAACTTGGGATAGTACAAATGACCTTGTATACAGATATACATGCTGGCTTTTACATATGAAGCCCGGTATAGAAACCGAGACATGATCGACTGACACACCACTCTGAACTTCCACAAAGAAAGCAGATAGCAATTACCCAGTGTATGCCTACACGCCATGCTATATTGTCGTGGCCACTAGCAATTTATGAGCCAAGGATATCCCAGACACGGTCAAGCCCACCCCCAATGTTTTAGTTTCAGTCAAAACAGATCAAAACCGGGTTATGTAAGATTTCAGTTAATTCTCACAATGGATAAAACATTATCCCATACCCGACCAAGCGGTAGTAATCTACCGTACCCCAAGCCCATATAGGGAAAATAAGTTAAGAGTATTTACCTGAATTGAAGTTCGTAAGTAATCCGAATTCAGTCGTATTCCAGAGCAAGTACAGGAGCAATCTACCGGGAGGCGTTCAGTCTGGAGTGATGGTAATTAATAACCAATATTAGAATTCTAACGGGTTCTTAGTTAAGTCCTAGACTTGGACCGGTTAGTCTTACGCTAAATTGTGATATGGTACGATACGCTAGATTAAGCGGTGACCGGAATAGAATGTTAATTGGACCCGATAAGTACATAGACTTGTATAATATGGGAGGACCAATAAGATTCTGGATTTTGATAAGGAATGGACAAAGTTAAACCCATTTTGGTTTAAATACGTAAACTAGCTACGTATGCTTAACCGAATGCATATAAGCGAAACCGGGTAACCGTAAGAGTCGTATATAATTCCATAATGAGATATATTTAAAATATGTTATAAAATCAGAGCATTTGCAAGGATAGGCCCGAGTTATATTTAAAACCGATTTATGCCTTACACTGGCATTTTGGTCATTTTTAGGCTTATAAAAGATGTTTAAAGTGAATATATGTTATGACCTTAAATATTCTGTAAAAACATATATTTTATCATGTTATAACAGTAGGATATCAAGTATATGTGTGTTTGATGATTTCGAAACATACTATGTCCCCGCAAGCGCATTTTAGTAATTTCACACATAGCTTTGAAGCCGAATTTGGAATTTTGAGTTCGGGACTTGTACTTATGTTGTTATATTAAAAATAAGTTTGTAAATCAGTAGGTAACAAGTCTCGGCTCATGGTTATGGTTTTAAACCATACTTATGCGCCGAAAAGGCGTAAAAGTCGCTAAAATGCCGTTAAATCAATATTTAATATAAACTGAAGTTAGGACCTGTTTTAAATGGTCACAATATGTCATTTAACTTATAACATTAGTAAGTTAAGGGTTTGATTATAAAAAGTTTGATTCTTGCTATTTTTCCGTAAAAAGGGTAGTTTAGTCGTTTAGCGGCGATTAGCGATTTTAAGCATGCATTCAGGTCATAAACCGAAAAAACATCCCAAATGGTCCTATTATCATAACTTATCAGTAAGTATACCATCCATATGCTCATATGTGCTAAAGATCTCATTTTTGCGCAAAAATGACCTATTTGCAAAGTTTTAAGGATTTTTACGGAACTTATATAATAACTCAGATTTCTTAGGAATTGAGTCATGAAACTTTAGGACAATATTCTAAACATAAACATGATCATAAAATGACCAAAACTCAGTAGCAAGGATGGCTCAAAATGGGTCAGAACTGAAAGTCAACAGAAAGTCAACTATTTGAGACTTTCGGTTACAAACCGAGCCTAGACCAAAATTTGACGGGCCGAATCTGTTGTCATAAGTTCTAATACTTATTTTAAGGTTATTAACGCTTCAAAACATATTTTATAACATCTAGATCGTTCGTTATGATTTTTAAAAAAATTGCTTAGTTTGACTTTATTTGACTTTTCGGTTGACTCGTCAATCGGCCATGAATCCGTGATAATCTGGAGATGTCCTCTTAAGGGATCATCACCTCCATCATTATGAACACGTAGGAACTTTCGTTACGCACAATGGCGTGGCGTACACGGATCTAGAACAAAGTCAAGTCGTTTTTACGATAAAACTTTGTTTGAAGCTAAAAGCTATTAAGAATCAACTTAGCAGGGATTGTAGACTGCTAGGAACGATTGGAACACCTGGAATTGATCAGAACCTTCTTGCACAAGAGCTAGATGCACCCAAGTTGAAGAAATTTGGTTGCAACTTCAAAAAGGCTCACATAATGAAAGCAAGGATGTTCTAGAGGTGTTACCAGATGTAAAGTGTTGAATATAGGTGTCCCAAGTCGTGTCATACATGCAAGAAACGCAACAAAACACTGAAAAGGTGGCAGTTCACGTGACTGCGACATTTTAGCTCGCTGGCAGGTCCTTACGGACCGTATGGGTCAAGCCTTGCGGTCCGTAAGGACCTCAGGCGCCCATAGTAACAAGTGGCCTTGCGGACCGTATGGATACTGCCTTGCGGTCCGCAAGGGGTCTCCAGAACATGAAAATTTCCATGTTTCACCTTTTGGCCCCTCGACTTTGAACCGTAGCATAAATGAGGATAATAATAAGCGATTTAACAACTTTAGGTCCCTCCTGGTTTGACATACGCCATATTTAGGATTCCCGGGACACGTGTAAGATAATTATAGGACGTAAAAACACGTAGTGTTACATGTTTGCTATATATAAATATAGTTCGATGTTGTTCAAAAAAATATAGCACTGGGGAACATCACCTCGGACGACGCTATGTGACGGTTTAGATCGATGCACGCGAAAAATTATAACGGGCCATTTTTCTTGATAGGTGTTTTGACCGTTTTCAAATAGTAACTTTCTTTATTTTTATTTTTCTGAAACCAAAATAAACAATATAAATACATCCCAATCTTTACAATCTTTAAAATCTACATCTTCTACAGCCATTCTCTTACTCTATATTTTATAAAAAAAAACTATAGATTTTTATACCACTCTCTTACTTCTACCACGTATCCATACAACCGTGGTTTTGTTCATCCTCGTTCTAGCAGCGACTCGAATCAACCGAACGCTCCTAACTAACCCATTGCTCTGGTTCTCACTCGACCAACCGCCTATGGAACCAGGTTTATCGAGTACATTCAAAACCAAACCGGCTTCATGAACCTACCCTTCCCATGGGACTCAAACCTATATGGTTGGAACCCAAACCAAAACATCGGAGGTCTCGCAAATGCTTCACAACCATTCTGCTCGACACAAAGCGAGCCCGACTTCGTCCTGGAGACACAAACAGAGACTCAACTAAAAATTGAGGATACACAACCGACCAACACCAAACGCAACAAACGGACCTCACACAAAAAGAAAGATGGAACCGATACCTGGTCATAAAAAACATGCAACCTTAGGATGACGAAGAGGAGTACGCGTTAGCTAGATCTTGGATCAACGTATCTATGGATCCCGAAATAGGCAAGATTTTAATTTATACATATAATTTGTTTTGTAAAGATTGTATTTATTTTTTGTATATTTTTTTAGAAAACAATCAAAATAAACATTTATTTTGGAGAAGAATTCGAAAAGGTTTTTTTGGTCTCATGGTAGGGGGGACGCTTATCAACCACAGATTCAATATCGGGCAAATGGACCGATATTAACAAAAGTGCACAACTTTTCAATCAATTTATCAAGGTCAACGAAATGGTTGGAAAAGCGTTGGGAAGAGCGGTTCGAGCGACGAGGATATAATGCGGTCGGCTTTAGTAGATCAAGTGGCCCGAGGGAATTTCCCATACTTGAAGGTTTGGCAAATTCTTTGTCATAGCCCTAAATGGGCCAATGTCGAGACGACTGTAGGAGCTTCTTCGAGTCAGACGGCAAATAAAAGGTCGTCAAAAAGTTGAAAACCAACGAGTTGGTTGAACCCGAAACGCCAACGTCCGACGCTCGAAGCGTTGGCCTAGACGATGTAAATCTGTTATTTACAGGGTTAGGAGGGGGCGAAGGAGCAAGTACCGGAGTTACAAAGACCGCCCGGTAGGAGAAATGGTGCGAGATCGAGGAGGTCGGAGTTATCGTCGGGAGGATTTGACTTGACTGAAGCATTTACCGAGATGAACCAACGACTTCGAGACATACACGACCTTGGTGCTCAACGCATGGAAGAGAATCGGGGGTGGTCGAGCTTATAAAAGGCGTTGGCATTGGCTCTAAATAAAGGCGATCATCAAAAAAATTATAATCTTTGAAATTTAGATAGTTTTTTAGTTCTATTGTAATGTTTTTTTAGTTATTGTAATGTTTTTTAATTTAATGAAATGCTATTTGTTTTTAAAATTTATAAATTTAGAGATTCAATGAAAAATGTTAAAAAATTAATAATTGAGTAATTATTATATTTGGTGTTACGTGGTGTTACCACTACACATCTGTCACACCCCAACCGATGGCGGAATCATCGGGGCATGGCACTAAGCGGTTTAGATCAATGACTATTTTTAAATGACAGTATTTAAGCATCAATTTCCCATACAATCATTACATAATCATCACGAATCCAAAAAATCTCAAACAATTTCAAAGTCGATTACAATTTATTACAAGTTTCTAAGCAAAACCCTAAGTCCATTTACAGCAAGTAGACTTCAATAACCTGCAACATACGTTAAAATAATTGTCAGTATAAAAATGTATTGACGAGCAAACAGGTTTTGATATAATAGCATAATAGATAAAAGCGTCGCGAATCTCCACATACATAATCATGATACACATAACATATAAACTCACAAGACAATATCACATGTTAAGCTCTCGACAAGGCTGCGATGCGCGATGTGTGCTTCCTAACTAGACCCCGTCGGGTGTTAGGCAAACTATAGTACCATACTAGCTAAGGGTGGAGTTAACGAAAATGTGTCCTAGTTTACATGCTTCTAGCATCACGTATAAATATGTATAACAGAAATTCGCGGGTGATAAATCAGTTTAGTGTGTATCGTGTACTTTGATAGGAACGTATGTTACACCCAAAAAAGGCGTTAAAGCGAAATGGGTCAAGTATACATACAGTCGGTGCGTTTAGGGAAAGTTACGGGATCTGAGATGAGTGGAGGAGAGAACCAGATCAACCTGTAAGCGAACAGAAGTGCATAATCTTCCGAAATGCTGAAACGGTTAACGGTTGAAGGGACAGTAGACAAGTTCGGGGAACTTGACTACCTAAACTTACTGAGGGTACAAGTTCGGGCGAACTTGTCATGTTTCTTGAGAAACTAGACAAGTTCAAGCGAACTTGTCCTGTTTGATGAAGAGTGATACAAGTTCGGGCGAACTTGTCCTGATTCCGTGGAATCAGTACAAGTTCGGGCGAACTTGTGTGATTTTGATGAAGGTTTGATCAAGTTCGGGCGAACTTGGCCACCAAACTGGTGACAAGTTCGAGCGAACTTATATATTCCGAGTGAACTTGACTGTTTTGGCATCCAATTCGTGCGTTTTCGCCTCGTTTGCTGAGGAAATCGAGTGTCCATCCCTCCAACCTTAGGCTACTGAGCAAAACCTAGGCTGAAGAGGTCTTTTGGAGCGAGTTTTAGCCATTTTACAGAAACTTGGACTAATCCGGGCGAACTTGAAGGTTCGAAGGGTTTTTAGTCCAGTTTGTGCAAAGTGACGATTTCGTCCTTGTGCTTCCGGATCTGAGATCTAGCTTGACAACGCCTCGTTCCACTTCAAAGTGAACGAAACATACGTCATTTAGTCCGAATATTGTGTAAAAATCGATGTTTGAAAGGTTTTACTTAGACTAAGCATAGATCTAAGTGAAAAACATAAGTTTTGTATAAAAAGATGAAGATTTTCGTAAACAGAAGAGTTTTGATGAAATCAAGGTAAAACCTTGTGCAAAATCGTTGTAAAACGTTGTTGTAGCTTGAAAACGGTTGATTCTTACTTAGAAAACAAAGGGAATCGGTTTTGAGGAGCTCCGGGTGAACTTGCAGCAAGTGCAAATGAAGAATGGAGCTGAGTATTTATAGGTGAAGTGGAAAAGTAGGCTGGAGACATCAAGTTCGGGCGAACTTGCTACAAGTTCGAGCGAACTTGCTTGTTTCCTGTTTATCAGGACAAGTCCGGACGGACTTGTGGTCTTTTGAAGAGTTAAGGTGGCCTAGACAAATTCGGGCGAACTTGTGATACACAAGTTCGGCCGAACTTGGCCTATTGACCAAAAGTCGCACAACATTGTGATCCAAAACCACACTAGTGAATCACAGACATGCCAAAGCAAGACTATCGCTAGCTGTAATACACAAGCATATCGGACCAGATGACTTTTGCACAATACACCACCATTGAGGTCACCAATAGTCGCCGAACTTTCCAACTCGCACAGTGATCCTTACACAGCTTGGAAAGCTTCTTCTCAGTCAATCTTACTTATCAGATGACCTCCTTGCTTAGCAACCTGTTCGCCCGCGAGCTACCTAGCTGGTGGTTAGTCGGAATATAGCCTAATATTTGGTCTCGACTTTTCGGTTTACATGCCAAAAGACCTTTATACAAGGATACGATTCGGTCCGAGCACCTTTTAACCTGGCGTAACTAGTCTACCAAACACACCTCTATACATACTAGTCGCGAGTGACAATACTGAACAACTGAGGAACCTGCACGGTATAACACCGCGGACGCTAAAATTGCTAGACGTAGTCACCAAAGCTAAGGGTTTTATTCCAGACATCTCGGTTTACATGCTTGATGACCTTCATTCAAGAACATGGTTTGGATCGAACCACCTCTTTTCAGACCATCCTACTCGCTGCGACTCTTACTACCTTTCTACATACTTGGTAGTGTTACACCTTCACCAACAACGATTTGGTAAGGCTAGACCTATATCAGACGAAATTGTGTTTGGCTACAGGCTACATATTTAAGGACGCAACTTGGGTACTGAACAAGGAGGCTAGCAGGGTTTAGTTACGGGTTGAGTCACTGGTCGGTTGCGCGCCGCATCACTATTTGCATACAAGATATATACAATGTCATTCGGCTGCACGACACCAGCCTTCGCACCCACCGGTTCGTGTCACCAATATTCACGCTACCGCCCTCTGAGCTACCAGACTTCATGCTACCGCCCCCTGAGCCACTAGTCTTCACGCCAAGGACGTTCCACCTCTATCCCAAAGTTTGAGACTGGCAAGACTTAATATACATGGAAGCCATATCCCTTCCAACAAGACTCACTAACTATCGGATTTCCACCAGGGCAATCCTTTTGCGTGCTAATTGTCGGCATCTACTTGGTCCAAGTCACGTCCTATACGTCGTCGGCTTTCGCGACAACTTGCCTTCACGCCAACCGGTTTTCACACCACCGATTTCCATGCCACTTGTTTCCCGCTCCCATTCCCCGTCATACATATGCGTGAGTATCTATGAGTACTTAACTTCCATTCTTCTCGAATTAAGTATGATAATGTAAAAATATCATCTCATATACGGTACACCAAACAATTTATTATGCCGACATCAGTACATGGTATCTTTAGTTTTCTGCAAAATAAATCAACCGACTAACGGGTCCCCGCAACAAAATTACCTCACTAGGCCCTGTCCTTATCGAGCGACGTATGGGCTGGAAAGTCACTTTGCCATACAGCTAACCTAACCTTACCGAGGACTCGCTCGTTTGCGCCGTCTTCGAGCTATATCCCATTATATTTATAGTTTCAACTAACACTTTGAAAAAGAATGGTTGAATTTTCGGACAAGGCAACGAAAGATTATTTCAAGGCGCCTACATACTAAAGGTATGGGAAGCTCACAAGCAAAAAGGCGAATAAATGTTAACATGTTTAACACCTCGATACATCTTTAGAACATACTCTTTGCCAATTCGTCGTCCCAAAACAAAATTATGTAGCATGGGATGGAACTTTTGTAAAATTAAAATCTGGCCTGGATATATAGTTTATTACTAAGGATCATGGTTACACATTTAATTAGCTTTACCGCATATAAGCTCAAGGGATTCTTACGAACCAGAGTTGGCCATCTCCAAATCAATGATCATGGTCCACGAAAAACCAGTAGACTCATACAAAACGCGTATTTCACCTGGCCATGATCCTCACCTAAACGTGTATTTCACCTGAAAATCCACGACCTTATATTTTTATATTCAATATGCACTTACTCGAGACTACGCTACAGCACAACATTTATGTGTTAGTTATTTGTCAGGCATAACTATCAAACTTTTAAAATACTATATGTTTCTACATTCACTGAGTAGTGTGTATTGGACAACAAGTATTATACGGGCAGCTGTGACTTACGAAGCAAGCCGATCAAAGTCAACCTGCTGAAACAGAGGCTACATGTCGAACATTAACATAGCTTGTGACATACATCACTGCATATAGATACGGTACAGCTTCTTTTATGTATCTTGCTTATCAATATTGTTTACATGTTACTAATATTGTTTAATAGCATTGTGCTTACTAGATGGTATACATACCACGCAACGCACTTCTAGCTGATCTATATTCATAGCTACACATTTATCAGAATCCGTATTTTCACATTTTACGTTTACCGGATGATCTATCTGCCAAGCTATACACTTATCGGCAAACTCATTTGTCATGTTATATACTTGATGAATGACTCCTTGGTAGGCAACTTGTCTGCCTGATAAGCAACATGTCAGATAGACGGAATACAGGCAAATATTCGGGTCTTGACATTTAGTCCATGCACCGAACAACTCTTACACAAAAAGATATGGTTCGCATTGGACTCTACAACTTGAACAAAATGACAAAGTTGGCACCACTATTATTGGACGCCACCACCAAGTCCGAGTATCCCGGTTTGGACCTTTTGTCACACACCTAATGACCTTCACCCATGGACGTAGTCACAAAGGACTGCCTATAAACAAGGGTCAAAGTTCTCAAAGCAAAAGGCGAGAACAAAAGGTTTCACCATCATTTCGCACTTGTTTATGATTTGTTCAATAATTCTTGAACATACAACATGTACTCGCATTATTGCTTTTGAACGCTTGTCACTAAAGCCCAAGGCTGCTAACACATTCAACAACACTTAACTCGGGGGTTGGCATGGCGCAATGCTACTATGACAGGTCCGTTAGATACGATTGCAATTTTTAGACGCCCTGATAATTACACCAAATGCCCTCGGCTATTAAGGCATATACATTGAACCAGAGGATTTCACCGTAAATCTCATTGTCTAATGATCTATATGATCATGCTATTCGCTTATCAAAGGATCTACTAAGACGCACTATCTATGGGCCAGGTTAACCTATTGGAAACTCTAAATCTTTTTATAAAAGTTGCTTAACTTTTCCAGGTGGCTGGGCTATGTCTGGCTGGAAACTCGGTACGCATTTCTTATAACTTCACTAATATAGTTAGCAACATGGAGCCTTGTTATATGGCATGCTCATCGGATGACCTATGAGCAAGCAGCTTTGACTTCATGAACTACCATTACTAGACATGTTCATCAGAATCTGCCGTTTCAGTCCTAACGTGCTGCATATCCCCTGTTGATGGGCATAAATTTTGGTACGACTCTTACCATTGCTAAAATATTGCTTGAAGCACAGTATATTTCTTAAAGCGTACGGCTCTTACTTGACAAGCAGGCTCAAATATTATGCTTTTATATATATATTTGCATACTAATTTTGTTGTCAAACATGTGACATACTTTTATAAGTACTGTTGCTTTTCAGCACCTAACATTTAAGTTCAAGGCTACTAATTCAGTTTAGTAGCAACAAACCAGAGGATTTACATGGTGCCACATAAATGATTGAATTATTTGAAAACATACAAGCAAGCACACTAAGCCATATCAGCAATGGACTTCCCGAGAAATAAAGAAGACAAATTTAAAGTTTAATTGTAAACACAACCTGAAAAGCACGTGTCTTACGTTTTACACCATTGTTCGACCACATGTTGCCCCTGTATTGGGCAACATGCCACATCATTCAGCCTTGCGCTACATATCTGTTTAGCTAGAGGCTACATCTTGTAACCTATATGGCTCTACTCTTTATACAACCACTCATGGTCACTCAGCAATGCGGCACATTAGTACTTGGTCGTGCGCCACATATTTATTGGCAACGGGTTAAGTTATGGGGCTACTACCTCATCATTGTTTGAACATTCACCATTTGGCTGTACACGTTACAACTCCACATCTTATTTGGCCACTCATCATATTTTCTGCTGACTATAACCGTGCTGATAGGATATTTGTACTTCCTACAACTATAGCGCTTGGTACGCCACACGCTACTTCGTAGTTGAAACAAATGCACGACAAAACAAAAATGACATGTTAATAAATTCGATTAGGTATTCCACACGCTATGCGACATGAAAAACACTTATTCGGATATGTATTGTCCACGTCGATAGGCCCTATATTATTTTATTCAGCATGACCTCATGAACTCGATTTGTAAATTTATATAAACAACTTATATATATTTAACAATATGTTTTCTTTATTTCAACGCCACCTTTACATGTGGTTAAGAGAATTTTTAAAAGCCAACAGTACTAATTTTTGTGATATGTGGGATAAAACATCATACAACAATGGATAATGGTTATCAACTGTCATGGTGTTTGGATAACGGCACCATAGCGGTCGTTCTCTAGGAGTATTATCCACTCACTTTGACTATACTGTTAGGTTAAAGTGATAACAGATAGCCCACACGCCATAGGCGATGAAGATTAATCACACGAGGTAATTTAAACAAATTTGCTACCAACATTACTTGGTCTCTCAAATGAGTATCCCAAACGCTGATGTGCGAGTGGAAATGTATGCGATAACTCCAACAAAGTGTTCATTCACGCTGAGCGTATAAAACACTTTATCATTGTGGGCAAGTGTCTCACATGCCATAGCGCAACATCCGGGATCACTTGTTAAAATTTAAGCAAACATTCCACACACAATTGCGTGACGGGAAATACGTGGGATCACTTACAAAAAGTATTCCACATGCCAATGCGCGGCCGGGAAAAATACACAGTAGCTTACGTAAAGTGCTCATTCACGCCTAAGGCGTATAAAGCATTTTATTATCTCAATGAGTGTGCGTAGAAAAAACTCTGTTATTCAGGTGTTCATTAACGCTACACGCATTATAAAACACTTCCTTATACCAAAAAGTGTTCATATGAACACTGACGATGCAAATCACCATCGCATTTAAACTGCAAAATACGGTGAAACACATATATGACAATACAAACATGACGTAGTTAATATAAACATCTGCGCATTCAAAAAAGTATTAGTCACAAAAATACATGGCTAAGAGTGGGCATCTTGGTAATAGATGTATCCAACCACTATTATCCAAGTGGGTATCTTGGTAATAGATGCACATAACCACTGATGAAAAATCAAGTACTTGTCCCACAATTATAAAAACATTGATGGAAAACATACATACCGCTCTAAACACCCTTTCGAGATTACTGAGCATAGCAAGCACTTCTGCAGGGGTGTATTTCACTTCATTCTATCCAACTACAACGTTGATCGCCATACCCGGGTCATCAATAACGACCGGCTGGGGCAGCCACCAGCGTTTTCACATAAAGTGGTACAAGATCCATACCCGAATTTACAACCACCAAAGGCTACACATCACACCAACGACGATACACCTAGTGACACGGACGCGTGGCATGGATCATCAGTGCATGGACATCAACCTTTTCAATGGTTCGAATGTCATTTAGATCATTTTTTAAAGGTAATCTCTTTTCCATTTTCCGAATTATCCTAGTCTGATATCATTCTTTTCAATCATAACATCGACTGGGGGACTCGAAGGGATATTGGCTCAATTGGCGTACAAGTCATACGCACATTGGGCCATACTCAACAACCAAAACACTCAGCCTGTTCCAAGGTTCATGCGCGGGACATGTACGCATACGCACAACCTTGGTCGCTCATGAGAGTTAGCCGGAACAAAAGACAGCAGCCGGGCTCTGCCCAACCAATTTCTATGATGAACAATCATGCGCCTTTCACTGCTCCATAATCTCCACTCACAGTTAAAGACAGACGTAACAAGCGCAGCTAGCAAATCACGCGCCTGGGCGATAGGTAATCCTAGAATCAATTTTCACTTCTAGGCACTCCTAATAAGTCTAATGATCCTCTCAGCGCTTGACGCTAGAGTAAAGCTAGACTGGGGGACTTGACATGGTAGGTACTGGACCTGGCCCAAATGACCTGTCACTACCGTTACCATATTTTATTATGTTATTTATTATTGTGTACTAACCCGCGAGGCCCAGCGCGATACAGTTTACGCTATACTGGGCCGTGGGCTTGTAGAGACAACCCCTAACTGGGCCTGGCCCATTGAGGTTAGGGTTTCCCATGTCTCCTATATAGGGAGGTCTCCACCTCATTATTAGGGCATGAGATATGGGGCTAACACACCTTTTTGTAGCTGGAAATAGAGGATTCTTCCTCTACCAGCCGTCTCTACCCCACTTCTCTCTCTTCTTCTTTGCAGATCTAGGTTCAAGAGGAAGAACAAGGTATGGTTCTCGATCTCTTGTGGAAAGCGGTGAGTCCGTGTTTCTTCACTTAACAATGTGATTCTTTGATCTAGGTTTATACAACTTAAAATATAGTTGTTTGTTTGGCTAATGAAGTATCGGTAGAGTGGTTGGGG
Organism: Scalesia atractyloides; assembly: GCA_947069175.1. Taxonomy (NCBI): domain Eukaryota; kingdom Viridiplantae; phylum Streptophyta; class Magnoliopsida; order Asterales; family Asteraceae; genus Scalesia; species Scalesia atractyloides. The sequence continues at coordinate 96,888,273 of CAMTDV010000017.1, read as the reverse complement.
AAAGATTTGGTGTTCTTTGTGATCCAGGTTCGACTCTTACTCTCCCCATTATCTTCCGCGACATCGAGGTGAAGGGCGAATACGGGTGGCGCTGGTTCTTCTTAGATGGGAGGCGAGGTTTTACCGATTATTCCACTGTCATGCCTTCGGGCGGATGGAGGTCGGGTTTCCGCGCATCTAGGAGAGGCAAGGCGCTGGCGGCGGTCGAGTAGTCGACATTGGCCACATCGCCTGGTGTCACGGTGGTTGACACGTTATTCCTTGCCGTTAAAAAAAGAATCCATTTGTTTGTATAAACCCCTTACGAAATTATGTATACAATTCCACACTTTTAAGTTCAGCAGCTCAATAATTGATTCCAGTTTGCAAAAACCCTTTATGAAATTTTGTTTGATTCTAGTCAATGGCTTCTTTTTTTTTATTTTTTTTTATTATTGTAGTGGGTTGGAATTGAAGCGGTTTGTGATAAAAAGATGAAGAAAAGTTAGAAGAGATAAAAATGTTGGTTTTATATAAATGGTGGATTGGAACCGGTAGCCTCAATCATTGTACATTTAAACTTGTTTAAAAAACGGCTTTGATACGTACTTGTATGGGTAATTTTGGTGGAGCATATTTACATACTTTGACCACCCAACGTCGAAGAACTATATACATATTATACTATCTTTGGAATTAAAATACTAAAGTAACAAATTACAAACAAGTGGCAGGTAAACGGGCAACAAGCTGCGCCGCAACCCCCTTTTGAATTGCAAAACGAATCCTACTAAAGATGAAACGGCCCTTAAAGGTTGAAAGATTACTATTCACAACCTGTTGGACCCTGTTTAGAATTCCACAGCCTCTGGGGCTAGGGACCCAAATGTATCAAAAGCGAATGGGATAAACACGTGTTGATTCTCTAAACAAGCCTTCTCGTGTTTAGCGACCTTGCCTGATTCCGCCTTTAACGCAGCCTGGCCAGCAACAAACCCACTATCCCTGAGTCCAACAAGGGGGACACCCCTGTAAGGTCCACACAAGCGTGTTTTCCCCTAGCCCACCCAAACACAAGAATATCAGCTGGCCGAAGAGTAGACCTCCCGTTGAGCGGATCCGTCAGAAAGTTCACCGGAGCCTCCTTTTTCGCCGAAATCCCTGCCCGCTTTAGAACATCATAGAGAATATCCCTTACCAAATCATGTCGGTATTTAAAACCAGGTAACTCCTTACAATGGACCGCATGTTCGCCGAAAGTATCTAAACAAACCTTGCGACAAACTGGGCAGGGCTCATCAACCGGAAACAGAGGGATCATTAGCCGGTACTTAAGAATTGCCCGGTATTCCACTGCTGTGTTGGCCTAGTCCTTCAATGGGGATAACTGTCAGAAAATCCTGAGAATGAGATGCCCGGAGAAAATCCTGCTACATGTGTTGGCCTAGTCCTTAAATTTGAAAACGATAATTTTAACTAGCCGAAGACAAATGTAGTATGACTTACGAGTGCAATAAAACGATTTTCATAATTTTTATTATTTAAGTGATTTCACAACCTGAGAAAACCATTTCCACCACCTTGTGATGGGTGTAAAAAAAACCTCACATGTGAAATGTGAAAGGCACACCCCATAACCTATGGCATGTTTCACACGACTGACAAAGTATAGAAAAGTCGTTCAAAAGATTTTAAGATCATTTCTTACGGTCCTATAATGCCAAATGGAATCCTTATCCTTTCACGTTTAGTTATTGTTGTGGCCTATGGTTATGTTTACATGAGCCAATTTCTTTTTAGGTGAGCTACAATACCAAATGAAATTATTATCCTTTAGCGTTTAATTATTGTTATGGCCTTTGGTTGTGGGCCAATTTATTTTTAGGCAAAATACACTAATTTAAATAGGCTAATTATAAATCCACAAAAATTATAATTTTATAGGGTGGGCCACGTCTGACGGGTGGTCCATAGGACAACCCTTAAGGGTTATAAAATGATCAACATCTCACGCTTTACTCGGTTTATTCGCGAGAATATGGTAACTACGGTATGTTTGGTGTTTCAGGTGAAAACGGGCTTTAATATGTGGCTTTATGACGCTTGGATGGGAACTTGCACTTTACAGAATCAAATGGGAGCAATCAAGAATTGATAAAAGAAGCAAAGCAAGAATCTCAGACACCACCGTAGCCTACGACCAGGTCCGTAGGTTACGGTCCTCATTTTGTCAAAAATTGCAGCCGTAAGACAGGCTCTAAACGGCGTAGGGTCACTTGATTGGCACCGTAGCCTACGGCCAGGGCCGTAGGTTACGGCTCGGAACTGCGAGAAAGTGTGTAACAGCCATATTAATCCGTTTTCAAGTGCCTTTTCATCGATCTCATAAGTGGGGACGTTTCTCTAGAGTTCTTGGGCAAATTTTAGCTTGTGCAAGTGATTGGGAACAATTCAAAACATTTCGGTTTGTATTTTGATTCGTATGAACTTTGATTTTGTTGGGAAGATGATTCACCAAACAGTGTCCGGCTAAACTTTCGGGGATCATCTTAGGTGAAGGTTTCTTTATGACTTTTGTGTGTTGAATCTTATTACTAGAATAATGAACTTGGTTTATTTGTTATGTTTATTATTGTGCATGAATGGTTGATTGTAAATTGTTAATTGATATTTTGATCTTAGTCTAAATTGTACGTTCTTGGTGTCGTTGACAATCGAGATATCACGGGAGGGGTTAAGGTTGGATATTGGTTGATTGGTCATCGGGTGACAACCTCGCGTTTATATAATCCGAGTACTTCGTTCCATTTTATCACAACAACCGTTTATGCATGAGTTATGCCTATGTAACTCTTTCTAGTTGGATTATGCACAATTGTTAATGAAAACCGGAACCTAAGATGGTCATTTTCTCCTAATTTGTTAAACAACCAATTTTGATTTGCAATTAGTTAGTAATTTAGTTCTTAAAACCAAACAATCCAAACTCTTGAATTTTAATTTCTGCAAATTAGTTTAATTTAGTTAATCGATAAAGCTACAAAACAGACACATATTCCACAAACAAGTTCGATACCCACTTACCGCTAACTATTAATAGTAATTGGATTAAATTTACGTGAGACTTCGACATCACGTCAAATTTTGGCGTCGTTGCCGGGGAGTAGTGCGCAACGTGTGTTAATTTAGTAGCTTTTGTTTGATATTTTCGGGTTTACACTGGTTGTGTTCAGTGTGCAGGTACTTACAGGTGTATGCATACTAGAGGCTCCCACGAGTCATCACCGCTAGCATTCGATCCGAAATTGAGCGAACTCTACGACAGAATCGAGTTTTACTTCGAGAAAACAAAATAATTGGTTCACCTACCTCACCTTCTACACCAAAAAACACAATGGATCCACCTCCCACTACGGGTCAAACAACACCGTCTACACCTTCACCTAACACTACATTACCCCAAAGTACCCAACCCGAACATGCTTCTACCTACAACCCTACATCAACAGTTCCACCATTTTCATCCTTTTTCCCAATTTCCGGTCAATCATCTTCCACCCAAAAAATACCACCACAAACATTTCCACCAAGTTCAACCATTATTCATACCACTTCCACTTTTCAACCCCAAACCAACCGGGTTCATATTATTCACCATCACAATATGTTCAAACTTCGGGTGTAAGAGAAGAGGGAGTTGGTTATAGTTATGATGATGATTTTGGAGGATATGATGAGGAAGGGTATTATTATGAGGGTGATGGAGGTAACTTAGGACCTAAAGGGGGAATGGTTTATCAACAAAGGCAACAAGTGGAGCAAGTTCAAGAAGTGGTTAGGAAACCAACGGGAGTACAACAAGTTCGTCCACATGGGCCACAGTTTCAACGACCTATGCCTCTACAACAAGTTCAACCTCAGTTTCAACAACCTCGACCGATTCAGCAACCGCCTATGCAACAACCTCAATACCAACAACAATTTGCACCTCAAGGGCCGCTGCAAGGTCATGTGGGTCGACCAAGAGTAACATTGGGTGCTCCCGAAGATACCATAGAGAGGTGGTACGAGGGGTTGAAGCTCATTTTCGGCCGGTCATTACCAACAATCCTTCTCCGGTGGTAATTCCTCACCATCCGGATGGAAGGACATTTGAAGTTAGAACCAACGCCCTTCAAAGTTTGCCAAAGTACAAAGGGCTAGCAACGGAAGAGCCCTATTTTCATTTGGAGGCTTATGACTCCATTTGCAACACTATTAGAGGTCAAGGGTTTTCAGCCGATGATGTAAAATTGGTTCTCTTCTAATTTTCATTGGAAGACAAGGCAAAGAGATGGTTTTTCATGCTACCTTCCGCTTCGGTGTATACATGGGCAGAAATGCAACAAAGATTTTTGGAAGAGTTTTTCACCGCCCAAAAGACTAATGAGGCGAGAAGGAGTGGTTTCAACAACAAGTGGGGGAGATGTTTCATAGGCATTCGAGAGGTTTAACATGATGTTGAAAAATTGTCCACATCATGGAATTGCTCTTTGGGAGTTGTTACATGCCTTTCATGAAGGGTTGAGTGATGGGGATGCGCGTGACTTAATGTCGGTCAAAATGGTACTTTTGGTACCAATTTCGAGCATGACGATTGGCCTTTTTGGAGCAAATGACGTTCACTTCAAAACGAAAGGCGCAAGCATCAAGAGGCAAAAAGCATGTGGTTACAAGGCCACAAATCAACGCCGTGGAGGATGTAGAGGTACACCCTATTAATCAAGCTTTTAATGTGTGTACTAATTGCAATGAAATAGGGCACTCGGCGGATATTTGTGTCGCGCCATGTGTTGAAGGTCAAGTGGAGGAGGTGAATGCTATTCAAGGGGGTGGTAGAAATTTTGGTATGAATTCGAACACATGCCACCCAAGTTTGAGAAATCATCCAAACTTACGTTACGGGAATCCGGCGAACCAAACCAACCCGATTTCCAGGAGTTCAAGGAAATTTTGTTCCGCGCCAACAATACAATCAAGGTAATTTTAGAAGCGGGAACAATCAAGGCTACCAAAGTCAATATCAACAATCGGGTGGTGGTCAAAGTGGTTCTTCGAGTCAAACTTCGTCGAGTGGAAACGAAGTTATGGATATGCTTAGGATGATGCAACAAGACATGCAAAAGAGGAACCAACTCGATGAGGTCCGGATGCAAAAAGATGAGGTTCGTGATAAAAGCATCCAAACGTTAACCACTCAAATGGGTCAACTTGCATCCGAGGCAGCGGAAATGAAAAAAGGTAAAGGGCAACTTCCTAGTGATACCAAGGTAAATCCTTCTCATAATAATTCATGTAATATTCCTATTAACCATGTGAGTGTCTTAAGAAGTGGTAAAGAATTTAAGGCAAATTTATCACCGGGTTTGGTTGATGGGGTGGTTGAGGATATTACGGGTAATGAAAGTGATGAGGATGAGGGGTCACCCTCAATTGTGTCTAAGGACCCTAATGTTGAAAAGGTAATTAAGAAACCGGGGTTGGGTGAAGTTTTAGAGAACAAAAACAGGAGGGGAACTTGCCAAGTTCCATTTTTGTCGGCTTTACTTAACCCGAGTAAGAAAATTTTATTTCAACAAGGGGTCCTCAAAAACAGGAATTATTCGATGTGTTCAAACAAGTTAAGGTTAATCTTCCGTTGCTTGATGCAATTAAGCAAGTCCCCGCTTATGCAAAATTTTTAAAAGAATTATGCACACAAAAGAGGCAACAAAAGAAAAAGATGCCTAAGCGGGTCGATTTAACCGGTCAAGTAAGCGCGGTGCTTAAAGGGGATCTTCCTCCTAAGCTCCAAGATCCGGGGATACGTTAATAAACATTCAAGTTGGAAATTTTCCAATGTCGAGGGCGTTGTTAGATCTTGGAGCCGGAGTAAGCATTTTACCGGGGGGATTATACGACCAATATGATTTTGGTCCATTAGTGCGGGTTGAGACAACGGTTGTTTTGGCCGATTTGTCTCATAAATTGCCACGGGGGATGGTACAAGATGTTATAGTAAAAGTTGATGAATTTTACTATCGTGTTGACTTTTTGGCTCTTCATTACTCATCCGTGGACCCAAAACAACAATAAAACGTCATTTTGGGTCGGCCATTTTTGAGCACCGCACATGCCGTTATTGATTGCCAATTTGGCATGGTTGACATGACGTTCGGTAATAGGAAAATGAGATTAAATGTTTTTACTAACATATCTAATTTTGTTGGTGTTGATGAGTGTTTTATGAGAGATTTAGTCGATGGGTGCGCCCCACATGAGTATGAGGAAGTTAGCATGGAAAGTTGTGTTTGCAATTTTTCTGAAAAGGTACATTCTTGTGCATTGAGGATAGAGGAGCAAAATTTGGATGCTCTAGCGTAAAAGAGGGTCGACCGCCATGGACCCACCAGTTTGAGAATTTACCGGTGGAAATTAATTCGGGTACGAAGCGTCGTTGGAGGAGCCACCGACATTGGAGTTGAAGGACTTGCTGAGTCATTTGAAGTATACATTTTTAGGGGATAATGACACTTTACCGGTCATTATTGCCTCTAATTTGGAAAAGGTTCAAGAGCAAGCTTTGTTGGAGGTGTTGAAGGCAAAAAAAGGGGCCATTGGATGGACGATTGCCGATTTGAAAGGAATTAGCCCGTCGATTGTTATGCACAAAATTATCACAACCGAAGATGCAAAACCAACAGAGAGTGCTCAAAGGCGATTGAACCCGAATGTTCAAGGTAGTTAAAAAGGAGGTAATTAAATGGTTAGATGCGGGAATTATCTATCCAATTTCGGATAGTGTTGGGTAAGTCCTACCCAAGTTGTGTCTAAGAAGGCCGGTATTCAAGTTTTAAAAGATGAAAACGGTGAACAAATAGCCACCCGATCGATCACTGGGTGGCGAGTTTGTATTGATTACCGAAAATTGAATGCCGCCACTTCTAAGGACCATTTCCCGTTGCCTTTCATTGACCAAATTATTGAAAAAACTACCGGGTCAAAATATTATTGCTTTTTGGATGGGTATTCGGGTTATAACCAAATTGCTATTCACCCGGATGACCAACACAAAACCACTTTCACTTGTCCGTATGGCACTTTTGCTTTCCGGCGAATGCCATTTGGCTTGTGTAATGCCCCAGCGACTTTTCAAAGATGTATGATGAGTATTTCTCGGACATGGTTGGAGAGTCACTTGAGGTATTCATGGATGATTTTCCATTTTCGGCACAAGTTTTGATTCATGTCTCAACGAATTACAAAAAGTTTTTAAAAGATGTGTTGAGAAAAACTTGGTGCTAAGTTGGGAGAAAAGTCATTTCATGGCACAAGATGGTATTGTGTTAGGTCATGTTATTTCGGAAAAAGGGAGGGAGGTGGACAAAGCAAAGATTCGGGTAATATCAACTTTGCCTCCACCTAAAAATGTAAAAGGGGTGAGATCATTTTTGGAACATGCGGGATTTTATTGACGATTTATTAAAGGTTTTAGTTTATTACTAAACCTTTATGTAATTTGTTGTTAAAAATGTCCCGTTTGAGTTTACTAACGACTGTTTACAAGCTTTCAATGTGTTGAAGGAACAGTTGGTCAAAGCTCCTATTTTGCAACTGTCGGATTGGTCAAAGCCATTCGAGATAATGCGTGATGCAAGTAACACAACAATTGGGGCGGTTTTGGATCAACGGGTCGATAAGAAGCCGGTGGTAATCTTTTATGCTAGCAAAACGTTGTCCGAGGCGTAACTGAATTACACCACAACCGAAAAGGAGTTGCTTGCGGTGGTGTATGCTTTGGACAAGTTTCACTCATATATTTGGGGGAGCAAAGTGGTTGTGTACTCGGACCATAGTGCGGTTCGATACTTGATGGAGAAAAAAGACGGAAGCCCCGATTGATCCGTTGGGTATTACTACTACAAGAGTTTGATTTGGAAATCCGGGACAACAAGGGATGTGAAAATGTTGTGGCGGATCATTTGTCTCGGATTCATTAGAAGGTGTTGATGATATGATTTAGATTAATGAACGGTTTCCCGATGAGCAACTCTTGGCCGTTTCTACGTTTGTTGCACCATGGTATGCCCATTACGTGAACTATTTGGCCACGGGTGCTATTCCGGATCATTGGACCAAGAAACGAAGACAACAATTTATGGTTCAAGTTAAACAGTATATATGGTATGAACACGATCTCTTCAAGATTGGACCCGACCAAGTGATTCGAAGATGTGTGCCCGAAACGGAGGTTTTGGAAATTTTGACCCACGCTCATTCATCCGCTTGTGGGGGCCATTTTAGTGGCCACAAAAAGGGTTACCAGGTACTCACATGTGGGTTTTATTGGCCCACAATTTTCAAATATGCATGTGAGTTTGCAAGGAATTGTTTGAATTGCCAAAAGATGGGAAGCATCTCGAAGCGGGATGAAATGCCTTTGAATCCCATTTTGGTGGTGGAGATATTTTATGTTTGGGGGATAGATTTTATGGGCCCTTTCCCGAGTTCAAATGGTTTCGTGTATATTTTGGTGGCGGTGGACTACGTAATCGAAGTGGATTGAAGCCATACCTACAAGAAAAACGACCATTAGGTAGTTTGTAAATTCGTTCAATCCAACATTTTCGCTCGTTTCGGGATTCCTAGAGTTATAATTAGTGATGGTGGTTCGCACTTCAAGAATTTTAATTTTGGGAAGCTTTTGAAACGGTACAATTTCAATCATCGAATCACTACGCCTTATCATCCGCAAACAAGCGGACAAGTTGAAGTTTCTAACCGCAAAATCAAAGAAATTCTTATGAAGATGGTGCGGACGGATAGAAAAGATTGGTCGAGTAAGTTGGATGACGCGTTGTGGGCATATCGAACGGCCTACAAAACGCCCATTGGTACAACTCCTTATCGGATGGTATATGGGAAGGGGTGTCATTTACCGATGGAGTTAGCGCATCGGGCACATTGGGCAATCAAAACGGTGAACGCAAATTATGACGAAGCGGGTCAAATTAGAAAGCTACAATTGAGCGAGATTGAGGAAATTCAGATGAAGCGTATGAATGTGCATCCGCTTACAAGGACAAATTGAAAAAGGTTCATGATGCGAATATTAGGAAGCGGACCTTTGAAGTGGGTCAAAAGGTTTGGTTGTACAACTTGCGCTGGAAGTTGTTTGTGGGCAAATTGAAGAGTAAATGGATGGGCCCATATAGATTACGCGAGTGGGTCGATTCGGTGATGTTGACATTTTGGATGCTCAAACCAACAAGAAACAAACGGTGAATGGGCACCGGCTTAATCCGTATTTGGAAGGGAACGACATCAACAATCTCGAGCTTGATAAATGGGATACATCTTACGCCCGGTGGATGAGGATCAATCATAAGAGGCCCATGTTTGGTAGTGTACATAGTTAGTTTAGTTTAGATAGTTTGTTGTTTTTCATTAATTGTCGTACCCATTTTAGCTTGTGTTTGCAACAAGTGTTGGGAAATTTTTTCCGAATTTCTCTAGCATAGTGTTAAGGACAACACGGGTTTTTCATGGGGGAGGGGGGTAGGGTAATTTTCATGCTGTTGAAAACTAAAAAACCATAAAAATTACAATTTCTAAAAAAAAAATTCAAAGGAGTTTTGCCCAGCAAGAGACGTAGGTTACGGCTAGCGCCGTAGCTTACGGCTCAACATCAAAAGCTTTACGGCCTTCAGGATCTGCCTTACGATGGATTTTAAAAAAAAATCGGTGCGAGCTCGGTTCGCAGTTTTGTATGGTCCGGGTTAACATAAAAAAACGAAAGTTCCTAATTAACCACAACCACAAACAGGGATTTTATCCCTTTTCACCATTCCTTTTCATCTTCTTCCCCATTTACTCCCAAACATAAACCCTAACCTCCATAACTTCAATCTTACACCATTTTCTCAAATCTCAAGCAAATCAAGTGGTTTGGGTCAAACTTGACTGGAATTTCATGAGGAATTCAAATTTGTACTCATATATCAGAGATTCTCCCGATTTGTTGTCGATTTTGGACTTTTAGGTTCTGAAAATTTGGGGTTGTTGGTGGTTTTTGCTCAACTTGAAGTTTTTGTTATTCTTATCCTCTTCAAAGCCAAGTATACGATTTTTGTGTAATATTTGAAGTACATTGCAGGTTTGTAAGTTTTCATAATTGTTTTTGCTCACACACTTGCTTGTAGTGGTTAGATAATAGAACTTTGTTGAGTTTTGTTGAATATATGGAGATGTAGATGACATCTAGTGGAAAACTTTTGGGAAACTTGATATTGTAGGGACATAATGCCCAAATTTTGTTTGAAAAATATGATTTTTGAGTTCTTACATCTACATCCGTAGTGTCAAGCAAGTGTGGGGAAGGTGTTGAATATGAACTTATGGGATTTTTGCGTGTTCTTGTTTGATGTGTGTAGGAATGGGAAGGAATAAAGGTAAAGCGGTAGAAGGCTCATCTAGCAATCCACAAGAGGCACAACAAAAGAAGAGAAGATTGGTTCGGGTGGGTGACCCGAAACTCAGAAGAAAATGCTCCACAAAGGGGTCCAAAACCGAAGTGGACAACCGGTTCTTTGCTAGATCAACCCGAGGAATGGCGAGCGGATCTTTTTCATGACCAGATGAACAAATTGGCTCAACGGAATGAGGCATTTATTTGTGAGAAGGAAATAAGAGAGGTTCACTTTGGTCTGTTTGGGATCACGGATAAGTTTAAGGTGTTAGGATGGGAGGCCGCTCTTAAGTGTTATGATGGTGGTAGTAGGTACCTGTATGATGAGGAAATACAGGAGTAGATGGCGACTTTGAGATATCCACCGTTTAATAAAGCCTCTAAGATGAAGTTAATCGGGAAGGTGAACGGAATTGAAGTGGAAATGTCTTTTGACACATTGAAGCGAATTGCCAAGTTTGACGCAAGCCCACCAATCAGTATATGATTCCAAGCTTAAAGGATTTGTACTTTGAGCTGAAAAAGCATCCTAGGTGGAATGATATGTTACGATATTTATTCTTTCCGGGACAACTGGTGGGAGGCTTTACCGGAAGAATTTAAGAATCGAGGCAAAGCTTATGTTGGTGATTATGACACAGAATGTCATTCCACGTCGGGGTGACAAGGTTGAAGTTCGACACCCTGAAGTTCCGATTTTGTACTCCTTTCTCAATGGTAACCCGTTGATTCCATACCAGTTCTTGGTCCTAAACAACATTTGGATAAGTAGAAACAGTTTTGAAAGAAAGATTATTCTGCATTGCCGACTCATCACAACTTTATTAAAGATGTACGGGGCGATAGTGCTAATGATAAGGGGTTATACAAGAAATTCATGTCGTTTGACATAAAACAGTTGGGAAGTGGATGGAATATGATGAATCGGAAAGATACCATAAAATCAAAAGTGATGGTCAAAGATGGAGAGCTTTGAAGGTTGATGCGAGGCCGTTGCGTCCGGGTGAAGTTGATGAACCCGAAAGTGAAGATGAAGCTCCAAGTGGAGATAATGACTACATGGATGACCCGTATAGAACCTCGAGGGATGTGGATCAAGGGGGTCCGAGTGGTGGTGACGAAGGAGAAGGAACCCACTCGGGTTATATCGGGAGTGCTTTTGACTATGCCCAAGATGGCTCATGACCTGAATTGGGCTTTTGGAGGGACGATGGAACAATTTGTTGATCGAATGCGTCCGGCAACTTTCGCCAATTGGGGAGTCAAGACAAGTGTCGTTTGATCATGGGACATTTATGGGAGCGAGTTTGGAGCGTTTGTTAAAGCGAAATAATGACCATCAAGAGTATTGGAATCGAACTCAAATGTATGCTCGAGAGGAGGAGATTAACAACCGCTACATGGATGATCGGAAACATGACGTGCATTCAGGTCAACCTGTTGTTGCTGACCCGCCTATTGTTGATTACTCGACCTTACCACCTTTGATGGTAGTATGTCATTCCCACCCCACCATTGCACCATTCAAACAGTGGGTGGATCCGCATACGAGAATGGGGAGTCAACAAGCCGATCAAGGTGGAAATCAAGAAGGTAGTAGCAGCGGTTCGTTCGGAAATTTGAGAGTTCACGGATGTCATGACATCCATCTTCGGGCCTCCTCAGCCGAGATATTACTAATCAGGTCGTGTTTCGTTTTGCTTTGTACATTTTTGTATATATTTGTGTTTACGTTACGGTTGGGTGGTTGGGCTGTGTTGTGATGTGTTTTGTTGATGGGTTAGGATGATGGTGGAGTTTTTATATTTAAAAAAATAAATAAATAAATAAAATTTGTGAGGAAATAAGCAAAAGTCAATGTTCTTGTTGAAAGCGACCTTCCCTTCAAAACCACAATGTTATCCCAAGTGTGGGGATGAGGGAAAAATTTTTGAAAATTTTTAAGCAAGTAAAAAAAATGTGTGAATTTGAAAATCTGACATTAATCCCGCATGGCACATCGGCAACCCTTTATCCTTTTCAATTCTTGGTGAGCATTTGAGCCACCCACATGTGTACTGAAACATTTCTTTGGTAGAGTGGCAATGCGTGAAGTTGTGCTAATAGAACTTGTGTAGCGAATGCATGTTGAGGCTTTAGCTTGTTTGCTTGGGGAAAATGATAGGGGTAATTAGGTGGCCTCGTCTGGCTCTGTGAGAGTTGGGATTTGGGGGGTTGGACCTCATAAGAATACATATGAGCTTGGTAACGTGAGGGGTGGGGGTTTTTTTCTTTAGTAAACCATGTTTGAGCCTAGGGCCATTTATTTCTAACTCGTATCTACCGCCTAAATATTACCCTTAATTCGATTCGGTGCAATAGTTATAGTGTAGTTGTATTGTTGCTTTGTATGTTCTCTGAAAATAAATCAAAAAATGCGAAAATATGAAAAAGAAGGAATAATGATGTTAGTAGTTGAACGAAAAGAAAAGAAAGTCGATGAAGAGAAATGAAGTTTTGTATATAGTTAGTCGTTGTCTTTTAGTTGTAATAATGGTGCCAAATCGAATCATAGAGCTACTCACATATATCTTCCTATATCCTACCCTTACACCTAGCCCCGTTATAACCATTAAGTCCCTTTGATTCACAAGTAGGCTAAGCAACTTAAGGCGAAGACTTGATTTGCAACAAGCATATTGTCGCGCAGTCACACATTTGTATTGAGGGTTCAAGCAAAATCTTGCTTGTTGTTTTGGTTATCACCGAGAGGAGAGTTAATTGTGAGGAGTGTGTCATGCAGTACAATGAAAGGTTAGTAGAAGGAAAACACGTATTTACTTGGTTTTAAAGGAGATTGTTTTGTGAAGTTAAAAAAAGAATGAGTGATGGGTTGCTTAGGACAAGCAACAGTTAAGTGTGGGGATGTGAAGGGTGGTCCATAGGACAACCCTTAAGGGTTATAAAATGATCAACATCTCACGCTTTACTCGGTTTATTCGCGAGAATATGGTAACTACGGTATGTTTGGTGTTTAAAGGTGAAAACAGGCTTTAATATGTGGCTTTATGACGCTTGGATGGGAACTTGCACTTTACGGAATCAAATGGGAGCAATCAAGAATTGATAAAAGAAGCAAAGCAAGAATCTCAGACACCACCGTAGCCTACGGCCAGGTCCGTAGGTTACGGTCCTCATTTTGACAAAAATTGCAGCCGTAAGACAGGCTCTAAACGGCGTAGGGTCACTTGATTGGCACCGTAGCCTACGGCCAGGGCCGTAGGTTACGGCTCGGAGTTGCGAGAAAGTGTGTAACTGCCATATTAATCGTTTTCAAGTGCCTTTTCATTGATCTCATCAGTGGGGACGTTTCTCTAGAGTTCTTGGGCAAATTTTAGCTTGTGCAAGTGATTGGGAACAATTCAAAACATTTCGGTTTGTATTTTGATTCGTATGAACTTTGATTTTGTTGGGATGATGATTCACCAAACAATGTCCGGCTAAACTTTCGGTGATCATCTTAGGTGAAGGTTTCTTTATTGTCACACCCCGACCCGCAGCGGAAAAGGTGATCGGGGCATGATTGGGTTTTCATCAAAGCTCATGACATTTATTATAACGTTTCATATTTATTATTACAATTGAAAGGAAATCATACAATCATAATTACAACATGTTCTACACAATCTTTCTAGACTTCATTATTTTCTTCTAAGGCAAATCCTATGTTTTCCTTGCTTTATCCTGTTCACCTGTATCATTTGTAAAAATGGTTTTTGGATCAACAAAAAGTTGGCGAGTGAATCCTATGAAAAACATTTGAACAAGTTTATTGAATTGATTATAAATAAAGTGCATAACCACATATGAGTAAATATAGATGTAAACTTATTCACAAAACACTTAATTATTAAATAATGCACACACATACAATAATAGATTGTTTTGAGGCACGCGTTGCTCAACCCGTCTCCCACGAGGAACTGATGGGCCTCATGAATGAGTTTTGAGGCATGCGTTGTTCTACGAACTGATGGGCCTAATGAATGATTTGCATACAACTAGACAATATGTAATACATAACTACAAACAATATTTACATTCTAAGTTTAAATCATAATATGGTATGGCACGAGTTTGAATAAACGAATTAATTTAAGTGACACATGATACACCCCAAAACGTGTAATTAAAAAGGGGAGTTGTAAGATTCACTCACATTGGGTGCGTTCGGTTGATGATGTTGAATGCGCACGAAGTTTGATTTAACCACGAGTGAAACTAACCTAGATAATAACATAATGGTTCGGTAAATAAGCGGATTTTATCAATCAATTTTAGTAGGATTATTGGATATATTTTTGTGAGTTTAAGGCTATTTTCTAACTTTAAAAATGTTATTTTTAAGTATTTTTAATTGATTTTTAAATAAAATAAATAAATAAAAATAATAAAAAATGTTGACTTTTTGACCGGTGACTTGTTGACCGTTGACCGGTTCGGTCGGTTATATGTGTGCGTTGTGTGAGACTCGAACCCGTGACCTCCCGTACGCGTGCACGCAGCTCTACCAACTGAGCTACGTGTCTAACCCGAAATATTTCTGTTTTTAATTACATTTATATACTAATTTAATCAATCCGAAAATCACTTATTTTAAAAACGATTTAATTGCATCACTCGGTACTCGCCACAGGTCTCGAACCCGGGACCTGTGGTTTAGTTTGGCACACAGTCCACCGCTGGACTGTGTGTCTAACTTGGTAATTATTCTAGTTTTTTATTATACTTAACATCTTACGGAGTTAACCCGGTTCAGTTTAAAAAAAAAGGACATTTTATTACTGCGAAGGTGCGTGTGTCAAGAATCGAACTCGGGACGTGTATGTATTTGTTTGCACACAGTCCACCGCTGGACTGTGGGTCTAACCCGTTCATAAAACTGTTTTTAAATAATCTTATAACATATCTGAACTTCGTCTTCTTCGCTTTAGATTACTGATTATGATAATTCAACTGATTTATGTCTAATTCGATTAACAAGCTTTATAAGTAAT
Source organism: Scalesia atractyloides (assembly GCA_947069175.1). Lineage (NCBI taxonomy): Eukaryota > Viridiplantae > Streptophyta > Magnoliopsida > Asterales > Asteraceae > Scalesia > Scalesia atractyloides. The sequence goes on along the minus strand of CAMTDV010000017.1, from coordinate 96,872,772 downwards.
TGAAAGGTAATGAATGGAGAGAGTTTGGGGGAAAGGATATACCGATCAGCGTCTTTCACAGAACTCCGGCGAAAACTCGTCGGCTCTGTTTGTGAACTTCGGCTGTTAGAATCAATTAACAGTTCTGTTCGATTAGTTATGAAATTGAGGTACTTAAACAAGGATTAAAAGAAGTTTGAAGGGTTATACCGATTCACAGTGTGAGATCAGAAGTTTCAGAGGTTTTCCGGCGAGAGCTGAATATTCCGGCTACGTCGTCTGGGATAGATTCTGATGGTTGGATTGAAGTTAGTAACAGTCTAACATCGGATTGAAACGGAAAGAGTCGAGGTATTTACCGTGTAGATGAAATCTCGGTTTTCCGGCGACTTGCAGAGATTTTCCGGCGAGTGAAATTACGTCGAGAATTTGTGTGATTGTGAGCGAAAAGGTTATCAGAGGTTAGAGGGTGTATTTATAGGGAAGAACATCGACGAATTTGGTCCGTTTACCGTCTTGATTCGTCGGTCAATAATTTCTCCGGCGGTTATGACTGATGTCGCGGACTGGACATCGGTTATAACCGATGTTGAGGTTAATGCTTCGGCTAAATAAGAAGAAACCGTCAATTATCGGCGAAATCGTCGGGATTTCCGACGACTGCGATTGGGCGCGTCAGTTTGAATTCGAGATTGTGATATTTGAATTAATTGTTTTGGTATATTACTAAAGAACACCAGTGGCGGAGTGGTTGGATGGATGGAAGTTAAGGCTTTGAAGTTACCCGGCTGACCCGGGTTCGAAACCCGGCAGCCTTGTTTTATTTTTATTTCACTATTTTTAATACATTTTCAAATATAAATTTTATATTCTAATATACTTATTAATTATGTATAGTTTAAAATTAATTTGAGCATTAAATACGCAACGAAATTTTTAACTGATTGTTCGGTTAATAAACGAAGCGGGTTTGGTAAATCCGGTTTTTTACGGATGTTACAGTATCCCCTACTTTTTAGAAATTTCGTCCCGAAATTTAAGTAGTGACATATTTGTCTAAAAAGGATGGTGTTTAATTTGACAGTTACATACTTAGAAAGGAGTAAGAGTTCAAATTTTTGTTTGAGGCGGTAACGTTCCTTGTAAGGGTTGAGTACCCTGCTACAGGAATCGCTTTTTGTTGCCTACGGTAAATATATTGATAAGCAGAGTTGATTCACTAAGTATGATATCATGCGTAAGAGTTTTGATATGTTTGGAAAGATAAGGTTATATCCTAAAACAAAACTTCTAATACTAAAACCTACATGGAACTTCTCATAACCGCCTGACAATGCCTCTGATCCTTTGGCAAGAATACTTATATATAGGAAGTACCAGCGGCGTATCCACCATATTCTTGTCAAATTTTCATTGGTTTTATCAGTAAGTTATGATTGGTTCTATGATGTGACTCTAGAACATAAATAAACACAACAACCAATGTCTGAGTCCTAATTCTGATAGTATACATGTTTGAATGGTGACACAATCCAATTTCTTTAAATAATGAGATGATATGAATGCTAAATCAGTGAGTATAACACAAATTTCAACCAAGACAATACTAAATCCTACATGGAACTTCTCATAACCGCCTGACAATGCCTCTGATCCTTTGGCAAGAATACTTATATATAGGAAGTACCAGCGGCGTATCCACCATATTCTTGTCAAATTTTCATTGGTTTTCTCAGTAAGTTATGATTGGTTCTATGATGTGACTCTAGAACATAATTAAACATAACAACCAATATCTGAGTCCCAATTCTGATAGTATACATGTTTGAATGGTGACACAATCCAATTTCTTTAAATGATGAGATGATATGAATGCTAAATCAGTGAGTATAACACAAATTTCAACCAAGACAATACTAAATCCTACATGGAACTTCTCATAACCGCCTGATAATGCCTCTGATCCTTTGGCAAGAATACTTATATATAGGAAGTACCAGCGGCGTATCCACCATATTCTTGTCAAATTTTCATTGGTATTATCAGTAAGTTATGATTAGTCCTATGTGACTCTAAAACGTAAACAAACACCACAACCAAAACTTGAGTCTTAATTCTGATAGTATACATGTTTGAATGATGACAGTACCTCTCTCGTTTGTTATGATGGAGAGGTTAGTCAATGTAGAAATGGAACACAATCCAATTTCTTTAAATGATAAGATGCTATAAATGCTAAATCAGTGAGTACAAAACAAACTTCAATCAAGACAATACTAAATCCTACATGGAACTTCTCATAACCGCCTGATAATGCCTCTGATCCTTTGACAAGAATACTTATATATAGGAAGTACCAGCGGCGTATCCACAATATTCTCGTCAAATTTTCATTGGTTTTATCAGTAAGTTATGATTAGTCCTATGTGACTCGAAAACATAAACAAACACAACAACCAAAGCTTGAGTCTTAATTCTGATAGTATACATGTTTGAATGGTGACAGTACTTCACTCGTTTGTTATGATGGAGAGGTTAGTCCATGTAGAAATGAGGCACAGCTCAACTTCTTTAAATGATGACACTGTGATATATATGATGATATGAATGTTAAATCAATGAGTATAAAAACAAAACTAAAATAGTAATTTGCATTAAGATTCTTGGATAAATTTCCAATTTATAACTGGGAGACGGGAAAATTGAGATAACATAAAGAAAAACGTAAAAACTAAGCGGTTGGAGTTGAATCTTGATTTTTGGTGAAGGGGACTAGTTGGGTGGTTTCGTTTGGGCCGTCATTATCTTCAATAAGATTGGAGTTGATGTTGAAAACTCTTCCTCTTGCTGGTGGCCTAGTGGTTGGGTTTCCTTGATTAGCTTGATTAACTGGGTTTGCTTGAGCTTAGGCGTTTATGATGTTAACCAATCGAGGGCACGTGTTTCTAAAGTGGGTAGGGTCACCACAATTAAAACAAGCTCGAACATAAGGTAACATGGGGTATTGGGGTTGTTGATAGGTTTGGATCACGTTTTGAGTAGGGGGAGAGATTTGGTTTTTGAGAGGTGCGGCAAGCCTTGCTCAAATGACCATAGCGTCCACAATTCGCACATAGTCGACAAGGTAAGGTAGATGGATGGTGATAAAAACAGGTGTTACATCGAGGGTGAGGTCCAAGGTATGGTTTCTTATTTGGGTAAGTTGAGTTGGGTGCTACTTAAGTGATTGGGATAGCTTGGATGGGTATGGCTTGTGAAATTGGTTGATTACGTTGGGTGACAGCGAAAAGTTGCCCATCTCGTTTTCTCTTAAAAATGGGTTGAGAAGGGGATTCGGTTTGGGTGGAGTTTGAAGTTTCAATCGATGCTTTATCCTTCTTCTTCTCCTCCTTGAAGTCTTTGTTCCGGATTCGGTTCTCGGTGAGCTCTATAGCTAACTCCATTGCTGCTTCCAAGGTTACAGGTGTGGTACTTATTACAGAGTCCTGAATCTTTGAAGGAAGACCTCGAATGTAGTGCTCGATCAAACAGTAGAGAGGAGTGAACAAGTTGGGAACCATTTGATTTAACTCGAGGAATCTTTTGTTGTATGTGGTGTGGTCGCCTTCCTTTTGCTTCAACGAATAGAACTCATCCTCTAATTTCTTGATTTCGCTCCTTGGGCAAAACCGTCTTGTCATGATTTCCTTCAACTATTCCCAAGTCAAAGTCATAGCATCTTCAACACCTCGTTTGGCCTTCTCTGTATTACACCAAGTAAGTGCTTTCCAAATAAACGACCAGTAGCATATCGCACTTTGCGATCATCGGGGCAATCGCAATTTAGAAAAGTGTTCTCCATTTCTTCAAACCAATGGAGGAGAGCGGTGACACCTTCAGTCCCTTCGTATTTTGGAGGGTCGCAGGATTTGAAATGCTTGTAGGTGCATTTAGTGGTATTTGGGGGAGGGTTGATAACATTTTGATCTTCTTGGTTGACGGGATTAGCGGTAAGGGCTTGTTTGACTTGAATTACAATGTTGGGTATTACGGCAGCCATTTGTTGAGCGATTAGGGCAGCCATGCGCTCGCGGGCTTTTCCTGCTCTCATCTTCCTACGAGCGAGGCTAGAAGACATCTACAAGGAATACATATCAAGAGTATGAGTTGGATGTTTTTGGGATCATGGGTCGTATTTAGGAATGAACATTCATAAAATAAATATAACATAATAAATCTACTACATCCATAGGATGTCTTGGGCTTTGCTCGTAATTGGGCATTGCATGCCGCCATACTTCACCTTCGTAATCATGTGGGCCCCCATGAATACCGGGTTTTTCATATGGTTCGCATGTGTTAGCCTGGTTACGTACACTAAAACCCGGAGAAAATCGAGAAATATGTAACGTATTATATTCGGAATGTGTCCAGGTGTGGACACGGTGACACCTCAAAGTGGGGTTAGTTCGAACGACGTTTGGTGTGGCATGCTTTAGCCTAATAGGTCCTTCGTACTCTCATCGTTAGTCCCCAGGTAGGCAAACTGGTCCGTTATATTGGATTTATACGAATGCCAACCTAGACAGGACGTTTCGACTACCGGTACTTGTACCCTTATAGTTACTACATGCCCGTCGCATAACTCACTTTGATGAGATTTGAAAAATGAAAAATGCAACAAAATCTTTGAATAACGAAAGTATGAAGATGATTTGAATATGTGAACATTGAAATATGCATGATGAAGGTGTATGTAACTATGTATGTTGGCTGTAAGTATAATTCACTATGTATCACAAAATGTAATATTGGAAATGTTTGCATGCGTTTGTGTATGTAATAAATATGAAACAAATAAATATCATAAGTTTGCATGTAACCAATAAACAATTAAAATCTAGTCAACTATAGTATAGGCTCTAAGGGTCTAATAACCTATCCTATATCCCTATAGTCAAAAGCTCTGATACCAATCTGTCACACCCCGACCCGCAGCGGAAAAGGTGATCGGGGCATGATTGGGTTTTCATCAAAGCTCATGACATTTATTATAACGTTTCATATTTATTATTACAATTGAAAGGAAATCATACAATCATAATTACAACATGTTCTACACAATCTTTCTAGACTTCATTATTTTCTTCTAAGGCAAATCCTATGTTTTCCTTGCTTCATCCTGTTCACCTGTATCATGTGTAAAAATGGTTTTTGGATCAACAAAAAGTTGGCGAGTGAATCCTATGAAAAACATTTGAACAAGTTTATTGAATTGATTATAAAATAAAGTGCATAACCACATATGAGTAAATATAGATGTAAACTTATTCATAAAACACTTAATTATTAAATAATGCACACGCATACAATAATAGATTGTTTTGAGGCACGCGTTGCTCAACCCGTCTCCCACGAGAAACTGATGGGCCTAATGAATGAGTTTTGAGGCACGCGTTGTTCTACGAACTGATGGGCCTAATGAATGATTTGCATACAACTAGACAATATGTAATACATAACTACAAACAATATTTACATTCTAAGTTTAAATCATAATATGGTATGGCACGAGTTTGAATAAACGAATTAATTTAAGTGACACATGATACACCCCAAAACGTGTAATTAAAAAGGGGAGTTGTAAGATTCACTCACATTGGGTGCGTTCGGTTGATGATGTTGAATGCGCACGAAGTTTGATTTAACCACGAGTGAAACTAACCTAGATAATAACATAATGGTTCGGTAAATAAGCGGATTTTATCAATCAATTTTAGTAGGATTATTGGATATATTTTTGTGAGTTTAAGGCTATTTTCTAACTTTAAAAATGTTATTTTTAAGTATTTTTAATTGATTTTTAAATAAAATAAATAAATAAAAATAATAAAAAAAATGTTGACTTTTTGACCGTTGACTTGTTGACCGTTGACCGGTTCGGTCGGTTATATGTGTGCGCTGGGTGAGACTCGAACCCGTGACCTCTCGTACGCATGCACGCAGCTCTACCAACTGAGCTACGTGTCTAACCCGAAATATTTCTGTTTTTAATTACATTTATATACTAATTAAATCAATCCGAAAATCACTTATTTTAAAAACGATTTAATTGCATCACTCGGTACTCGCCACAGGTCTCGAACCCGGGACCTGTGGTTTAGTTTGGCACACAGTCCACCGCTGGACTGTGTGTCTAACTTGGTAATTATTCTAGTTTTTATTATACTTAACATCTTACGGAGTTAACCCGGTTCAGTTTTAAAAAAAAGGACATTTTATTACTGCGAAGGTGCGTGTGTCAAGAATCGAACTCGGGACGTGTATGTATTTGTTTGCACACAGTCCACCGCTGGACTGTGTGTCTAACCCGTTCATAAAATTGTTTTTAAATAATCTTATAACATATCTGAACTTCGTCTTCTTCGCTTTAGATTACTGATTATGATAATTCAACTGATTTATGTCTAATTCGATTAACAAGCTTTATAAGTAATTGAAAGGTAATGAATGGAGAGAGTTTGGGGGAAAGGATATACCGATCAGCGTCTTTCACAGAACTCCGCCGAAAACTCGTCGGCTCTGTTTGTGAACTTCGGCTGTTAGAATCAATTAACAGTTCTGTTCGATTAGTTATGAAATTGAGGTACTTAAACAAGGATTAACAGAAGTTTGAAGGGTTATACCGATTCACAGTGTGAGATCAGAAGTTTCAGAGGTTTTCCGGCGAGAGCTGAATATTCCGGCTACGTCGTCTGGGATAGATTCTGATGGTTGGATTGAAGTTAGTAACAGTCTAACATCGGATTGAAACGGAAAGAGTCGAGGTATTTACCGTGTAGATGAAATCTCGGTTTTCCGGCGACTTGCAGAGATTTTCCGGCGAGTGAAATTACGTCGAGAATTTGTGTGATTGTGAGCGAAAAGATTATCAGAGGTTAGAGGGTGTATTTATAGGGAAGAACATCGACGAATTTGGTCCGTTTACCGTCTTGATTCGTCGGTCAATAATTTCTCCGGCGGTTATGACTGATGTCGCGGACTGGACATCGGTTATAACCGATGTTGAGGTTAATGCTTCGGTTAAATAAGAAGAAACCGTCAATTATCGGCGAAATCGTCGGGATTTCCGACGACGGCGATTGGGCGCGTTAGTTTGAATTCGAGATTGTGATATTTGAATTAATTGTTTTGGTATATTACTAAAGAACACCAGTTGCGGAGTGGTTGGATGGATGGAAGTTAAGGCTTTGAAGTTACCCGGCTGACCCGGGTTCGAAACCCGGCAGCCTTGTTTTATTTTTATTTCACTATTTTTAATACATTTTCAAATCTAAATTTTATATTCTAATATACTTATTAATTATGTATCGTTTAAAATTAATCTGAGCATTAAATACGCAACGAAATTTTTAACTGATTGTTCGGTTAATAAACGAAGCGGGTTTGGTAAATCCGGTTTTTGACGGATGTTACATTTATGACTTTTGTGTGTTGAATCTTATTTCTAGAATAATGAACTTGGTTTATTTGTTATCTTTATTATGGTGCATGAATGGTTGATTGTAAATTGTTAATTGATATTTTAATCTTAGTCTAAACTGTACGTTCTTGGTGTCGTTGACAATCGAGATATCACGGGAGGGGTTAGGGTGGGATATTGGTTGATTGGTCATCGGGTAACAACCTCGCGTTTATATAATCCGAGTACTTCGTTCCCTTTTATCACAACAACCGTTTATGCATGAGTTATGTCTATGTAACTCTTTCTAGTTGGATTATGCACAATTGTTAATGGAAACCGGAACCTAAGATGGTCATTTTCTCTTAATCTGTTAAACAACCAATTTTGATTTGCAATTAGTTAGTAATTTAGTTCTTAAAACCAAACAATCCAAACTCTTGAATTTTAATTTCTGCAAATTAGTTTAATTTAGTTAATCGATAAAGCTACAAAACAGACACATATTTCACAAACTCCCTGAGTTCGATACCCACTTACCGCTAACTATTAATAGTAATTGGATTAAATTTACGTGAGACTTCGATATCACGTCAACGCCCAGCCCATATGCTATGCTGCTGCCACGACACAGGAAATTAAGGTCGAATTGTTAATCAAGGAAAATGTTCACTACACGATACATCAAAGTATTCGGTATCATATCGTCGTTCTGAATCCGTTCTTAACCCCAATTTAGTTTTACCCGTTGTAACTTAACACATTAATTTAACAATTGACCAACTAAAATGGATGGATAACCCAAATCGCCTTGTGTCTTGGTTAAATTCATATAAAGCAAGTCATGGCTAACGAATCGAACTTGTTATAAAATCCTTAATACACGGGAAAACTACAAAATAAAACTATAAAGTATCAAACTTTATGTAACTTTTCATTTAAAGACTCAACTATATTATATATTATCTATACGATTTATCATTTCAAATGAATAGTGCCACCTCGGTCTCCTACATGCTTTCCTGATTGGTTAGAGAGGGCGATGAGTAATTTAAAAGTATTGCTTCCCATACCTGCCACTTTTGCTTCACATCATTGTCACTCACCTTCATCTTTTTGATGCATGCAACATCACACCTAAGGGTGGTAACTCGTCACACTGACATCGAAATAATTAAGCTGTACGTTGCGATATTTGACCAATGATTAAATGGGTGGTGGTAAAACTAAACACCTTGACCCATTAGTCCGATTTAAACTAGACTTAAAAAAAATAATAATAATAACCTCAATTTGCCAAACCATTTACAATTTGATTACAACTGCCAATCCGTTTAAAGGCCGCCAACCAGTTAACCCATTTAACAAAATGGGTTAAATAGGTCATGTTCAAGTTATGTTTTTGTTTTGTCTATGTTAAAACTTATGTTACGTTTTTGTTTTGTCTATGACATGAATAAATATGTGACTCATTTTCAATTTCATTAATTGCATCATTCTAACCAGGGGAGGACCTACGTTACAACTATTGGTGTCGCAAGACAACACTAAAAAAAGAATGGAATAATGGATTTTAATAATTCCAACTATTGCCAGTTGACCGGAAACGGTCCCAACTTCAAAACTTTCCGTGGGGGGTGCTAAAATAATTAAGAGCGGTAACTCGGCACACTGACATCCAAATAATTAAGTGGGTGGTGCTAAAATTAGACATGTTGACCCATTAGTCGGTTTAAAATTAGAACTAAAAATAAAATTCAATAACCTCAATTTGCCAAACCATTTACAATTTGATTACAACTTCCAATCCGTTTATGTGCCGATAACAAGTGCTTTTAAATGGAGATATTGTTTATGTAATTACCATTGTTCGTATTTATTGATCCCCATACAATACTATTGGAAATTTGTTTAATGTTCTACATCTGAAGATCAAAAAATAGTTACATTTTTTTCTAGATTTGCCACCTCTAACACCAAGTTCCATGTGGCAATATAGAGTGCTATTTGGCAATACAGATGTCATTTTTGGTGATAGATGTGGCCTCACACCACATTGGTGGTCCATGTTGCCATGTTCTCCATTTCAGTATATTTTTTGTTTTTGAAAGGCAATGGGCAACTTTTGTTCCCACCATTTCATTATATATATAGAGGGTGGCTTTTAAAGTAAATACTACTGTATTTGTGAACTGAGTGAACAAATTATGATAATTGATTGACATCACTAAATCGTAAAATACACTAGTGTATTTTCATCATCAAATCTTTGTCATTGATTTAAACTTATGTATTGATAATCAAGGTCTATGATTAGTTCACTAGTGTTCACAGTCAAGAGGGTTGTTCACAAATAAATTTAACCCTATACACACACACACAAACATACATACAAAGGGTGGGTTTAAATGAGAATGCTAAATATTTGAGAACCGTAAGAATAAATGAAAAAACCAATCAGAATTTTCTTTTAATTGAAATCTCATTATAATTAAAATACAACATTAAAAAAATTACTCTTTAAATAAATTATCCCTCCTCTCAAAATCAATGGTAAAAACTTTTTTTTCATTAACACGTGTAAGTAACAATCTTATACATACATGTGTACATTTTCTTTATGTGCCCAAGTGCGAGCACAACTTCCCTCAAATCTATGGTCCAAAAGTCAAACAAAAGATCATCAACTATGGACACCCTCAGCCTCGTTAAGGCCTGCTTGGTCCGAGCAAGTTGTTCACATTGTCTTTGATAATTATTTCATAAAACAAATAATAAACTCTGAAAATCCCCCAATTTTGAAATAAGACAGATAAACTTCATGAATTTTAATCTTAAAAAAATAAATTTTAAGGATTTAACCGTACAAACGAAATTTTACATATGATTAAGAGGGTGTTTGGGATGACGTTTTGAAGTGATTATTTGATTATTACGTTTGTAAAACATAAATAATTTAAAAAAGTGTTTGGATGAAAACGTGATTATCTTCCTCCAAAACGCAGTTTTGGAGAAGCATGTACCTAGATGCTTTTGAAAATGCAAAATCTATTTTGCAAACTCATAATCTGTTTTGAAAACGCAAAACCAAACACCCCTAAAAGTGTGACGATGAATAGGACATAACAATTGGGTAAATTACACTTTCCGTCATTTATGTTTGTATCAGATTGCAATAGATAACCTTTAAAGAATTACAACTGTAATTATTGAAGTTAAAGGTTATCCACTGCAATTCGATACAAACATAAAAACGAAAAATGTAATTTACCCTAACAATTTTGAAGTGTATATAATATGATTAGAGGCTATTCCACCCGAAACAAAAGGATCAAAACCCTCTACACCTCAATTTTATTTTTTAATACTTTTTTATTTATTATTTAAATTTGATTTACTCTTAATAACTTGCGTTTGTTAACTTAAAAAACTCTAAAGCCGTATATATATTCCAAGTTATTTGCTCGCACGTTATGACGGTACGTTACCATGGGCATTGGATCCGTATCGGTTCGGTTCATTATAGTACAGGTCCGATACATGCACCCAGCATAGAAATTAACACATGTTTTACTTCGATCGAAAATTATTAAAACAAACACCAGTACAGGCACCAATACTGATCACACGGTATCGGCTCAGATTGTTACGGTGCAGACAAAGTTGTAGAAATTAATTTTTTTCTAAATCGGAAATTATACAAATGAATTCACGTTCCGGTTTTGGTGTCGTTAGTATGGTATGGTACGGTAGCGGTACAATGTCAGTGTGTCGAAAGAAAAGACGATTAATATAAATATCGGTACTGAAACCAATGTTGTTGGTTCTGTTGCGGTTCGGTTGACAAAGATAGCAGCACTATATCCATTATCAAACACGAAACCATAAAGATGAATACATACCAATACCGATGTTAGTCAGTTAAACAAAAGTAAAAAGAATAAAATAAACATTGGTACCGATACAGATGTTGTTCAGGTTGGACAAGTTTTGTTAATTTCTTCTTATCCCCTCATACTCATATAATTGCAAGTTATAGTGTTTATATATGTAGATATCATATAAGAATAAGGGTGAAGGTAACTCAACCACTTTTAGATTCAAGTTTAACATACATGACCACTGCCGAACAGAGAAAAAAGACTATAGGTGATCGAACTGGTTATTGTCTTCATTTTTGGTTAATAGCCAAAAAAAACTCAATAATACATTAATGCACTTTTTATTAAACACACGTACAATCACAAATTACACACCAGGAGGACTTTACGATTCATAAAAACAAATCAACGACCTTTTAACGTCGTTGAATTACACACCATGATGACTTTACGACTCAAAAAAAAAAAAAACAAATCAACAACCTTATAACATGAGGTCGTTATTTTATTGTAGACGGTAGACATCTTATTTGCACGCAAACATGCTTACACAAGCCAAACCCTAACTGAGTGAACTATCTTCAAAGACATGTTGGAGGAAAATTGTGACAAGCATATGGGTAGCAACATGGCATTACACCTGGGACGCACCCAGTGCTGCCATTCGGCAGGCAGCCTGGAATAGGCTCGCAATAATTGTCGGCTCCACAACCAAGCCCTTCACAGCACCATGTTCCTAGCCAAGAACATGCTTCCCCAGGACGTCCACAATTCGCAGTATGTCCTTTCACTATTGAACGGCCGAATTGTACGGTGGCCTGCAAAGAGGGATTGACAAAAAAATGAAAATATAAATGTATAAATATGACAATCAGTTTTTATATAAAAACAAGACTGACCAGTGTTTGATCATTGTAGACAACCATAGCAATCTTCTGATCGTCGTCATTGTTAAGAGGAAGTACATGAAACCGAGCTCGTGCAAGTGATCACAATAAGAAATAACAACACTATCTTCTTGTTCATGGTCGATCTCTTGTATGTGCTAGCTAGTATTGTGTTGTGAGGTTTGTAGTACATCAAGCTAAGCTTATTTATAGACTGAATATTCATTAAGGCCCCTTAATAGTTACAATTCCTACCCCTACACTTTAGTTAAATTTACTATTACTTTTTTGTTCATCTCATTTATTTTCTGTAGTTCAGTATTATTATTTACGATATGATTCTTTTAATCTAGGTTCATATAGCTCAGAATCCATTTGGTGGTATGAACCCCATATGAAGTGGTTTGTGATAGAAAGATGAAAAAGAGTTAAGAAGAGATGTGTTTTGCCAATCAGTGTATAGTAGCTTAAAAAATGTTAGTTTTATATAAATCAATGTTTTAACATTCGGTTTTGATACTTTATCGGATTTGGCTCAGAAATGGTTTAAACAAGTTTATCGGGCGGGTCAACCGGATGTACCTGACGGTTCAACCGGTACAATTGGCCGTGTTGAACCGGTTTTTAAAACATTGATAGTATAAATGGTGGATTGGAACCGTTGGCTTCGATGGGTGTGCCACCAACTCATGAAGTGGATGAAGGGTACGAGATGACTTGAATTTCATGGCGGGTGGTGATTTTTCCGCATTCTCCCACGTGGTGTATATGTTTGGGTTTGTTACGCATAGAAAATTCGATTAACAAAACTTTATATATTTTTTTTGTTGAGAAGCAATAATTTTAAATATTTGAATACCTTTAAGTATCAATTATTACTCTTTCTGTAACTAAAATATAATTTATAGGGAAAACTTTTAATGCTAAAACAATGAATAAGAATTATATTTGAAGAAATAAAATGCATTTAGATGTTAGTGAGCCTTCAACATTGTAAGGGGACGGGGTGGTCATTACCCATCACTCATCAGTCACTCACAACTTCCAATCAAGTTTCATCATGTCATCAATCATTATTTCATCATTCACAACCCTTTTTAGTGGAAATGTCCATCACTCACAACACCTAACAATAAATCCTCACATCTCCTCACATACTTCCATTTATAACGTGTCATATATTTCACGCGTTATTTTTTTTTCCCGTGAAAAAATCAGTGGCGGTCAAAATTCTCACCGGCCCGGGTGGCCTAAGCATGACATATTTTATCATAAGGTCATGTGTTAATCTTTCTTTTCATCAAATTAATTATATTATATGTATAAAATTCTCATAAGGTCAGTGTTAATCTTTCTTTTCATCAAATTAATTATATTATATGTATAAAAAGTTAATGAGATTAAATTAAATAATAAATATTAGGGTTTAAAATTAATTCAAATCTTCGTGAAATTTATGGAAACCTTATAGTCTAAGATGGTGTTTGAAAATTAAATATTAAATTTGCAAAGGGCTTCATTTATAATTGATCGAATTATGGAATTGTTTGTTATTGTGTTTTGTTTCGTCTTCTAAGATCTAAACTCACCCCAACCTTCTCGATTCGTAGCTTACGATCTATGAATCAATGATTTTAGGTAACTATAAATTCTTGTTTAGTGTTTTTATAATCAGGTCTTGCCAGTCACACACACCACACGCTCACACAACGCCGATTACACAGTTTTTGGTTTCTTTTCTGAGCTCCGCCCCAACCACGAGCACAAACCACTGGCACTATTTAGAACAACCTCGCCGCCCATGCATGTCTTCGTATTTCACCTCTTGTCACAGCAATGGTAGCAATCCTCGACCGCCCTCTCCTGTTCTGTTACACCACCGTCGCGCATCACTTATGATTCATCTTGATGTTGAGCATGGCATATTTTAGTAGCTACTGTGAGCATGGCGTATTTTATCATAAGACCACTAGTAATCTTTATTTTACTTGCTTTGAATTTTAGTTACCAACGAATGAAATCAAACCAAGAATAACTAGTACAATTCCCCCACACATTGTGGCGGATATTCTGACGCTATCGCTTCGGTTCATTACTAAATATAGGATCGGCGCAATACTTACACTTGGTATAGCAACTAAATAAGAAAAACCCACAAAATAAATTCATGATATACCTAAAAGGAACTCGACACGTTTTACATGGATCGAAACCATAAAAACGAAAATCGGTAACTGCTATGATAGTACTAATACGTTGCCGATGTTCGTCACGGCACGGTACGTTATTGACACTCCCTATTGCCTACAATACTAAAAAAACTCTATTTTGAATACATCTTCATTTTCAACATTGTTTGGCTGGAATCAAAACCAAATCCATACAAGAAACCACAAAATGCATAGTGGTATCGCTACCAAAAGTTGTTATTTTGAACAATATTTTAATAAAAAACATAGATAAAAATAAACACTCCTCAGCGGTATATTTAGAATTTTATAAAGTATTACACTATATTATTATAATAACAAAAACTAAATGTGACGTAGCTTTGATAACATATACACATGTGCTTCGGTTACTTGTACATTACTACTCACACTCGGTTTCATTAAAAGAAAATATCGAGACACCAATAAACATAGACACGTCACAGTGACTTATTCGGAATTTTATAAAATATAGTATTTTAAAAGTAATTAGAGAAAAACCAAAAAAAAAACTATTTATAAGAATAAAATAATTTAGCATGTTTATATAACAAACAATTTACTAATTTCGGTTCCCTGATTCTACTTAGAATGAGCGAACTGAAATTAGCAATTTTTTTTGTTTTCTAAATATGCCAAATTTTACTGAGCCTAGTTTTTTTTCTTCTAAATAATACAATATTTTTATAGAATATCTGAATATTTGAAAATATGTAGATCCTAGTTTTATAGTCAATTAGACGAACAAAGATGTAATTTTGTAGTTAATTAAACTAACAATGATATCTAGACATTAACATCTCTTTCCCCCATATCATCTATTTTCCTATAATTTAATGAAGAATTAAGTTTTCATCTAATTTGATACTTCGTCTTATTCCTTAAAATGATGATAAGTTTGAGATTTGCCCTCATTCCCTATCATAAATTTCCCCTTAGGAATGAAATTATAGAATTGACTCTAAATCCAGGGCCCTAGATAATGATTACTTTAGAACTTCTTAAGTTGATTGCCACAATAACGAATAAGCAATAGATTTATGAATACATCACCAATAGACATTTAAAATTGTTTGAAAAGCGCGTTCGACAATTACTTCTATCGGTAACTTTGGTGGAACATACAACGACAACGAGGAATATAAGCAATGATTTCAACTAGTCAAAGATGAACGTCGTGCGACTTGCGAGTAATAATAAAAACGGTTTTCATCATTTTTGTTATTTAAGTGGCATACGAAATCACACCCAACTCATCGTTTATTCAAGTTACCTTTATATTTTTGCTAATAATAAATTATCAAAATTAAGAATATTATTTGCATTTGAAAAATAAGGTTGAATTACCATTTTTCACGTGTGACATGTGAAAACCTTTCCTATTTTCGAAACATAAAAAAATATATTATTTGCATTTAAATAATATAACTTGACGTGTTGTATTTTGGCACCATTCATGTTTCATATGACTGACAAAGCATATATACTTTGTTTAATAGATTTTTAAGTTATCTCCTTCGGCATTACAATGCCAAATGAAATCCTTATCATTTCATGTTTAATAATTGGTGTAGCCATTTATTTATTTACTACACGATATTTTTAGGATGGGGAATAGTGTCATTCAGCTGTGGCACTCTTCTATTGGACTACGCCGTTTACTATTTTATATTTATCGTAATATCCCGATTTTGCCCCTGCTTTAAATTAGGGTTTTGCCTCCAGCTGAAAATAATTACGATTTTGTCCGCAGCTCAGAATTACGATTTTGCCTCGCTTCAAAATTACGATTTTGCCCTCAGCTTAAAATTACGTTCTCGCCCCCGGTTCAAAATAAAATTATGTTTTTGCCCCCGGCTAAAAATTACGATTTTGCACTCTGTTAAAAATATGATTTTTCTCCGTTTAAAAATTATTATTTCGCCTCAGTTCAAAATTACGTTCTTGCCCCTGTCAAAATTACGTTTTTGCGCTCAGTTCAAAATTACGTTTTTGCCCTCAGTTCAAAATAAAAATATGGTTTTGCCTCCAGCCTAAAATTGTGATTGTGCCTTTAGTTCAAATTTATATTATTGTATTACCCCAAGTTCAAATTTACGAATTTGCCCCTGAGCAAATTTACATTTTTGCCCTGGTTCCAATTTATAGTACTGTCATCACTTTACCTCTTGGCAAATTACGATTTTACCCCAGTCAAAAAATAAAACTTTCCATTAGTTAAAAATAACAGTATTGCCATTTTTTTAGTTTTTTTTAGCAAAACTATAAAAGTGTTTTGTTTTAATTGGTTGTCTTGATTTAATTGCTTTCCGTGTCACGGAGCTGCCTAACACTCGCTCATTATTCGGCCATCGCCCCGCAACGCGAACGGGGCATCAACTAGTTAGTCACGTTTACATGAGCCAATTTATTTTTAGGTTAAATAGCTTAATTTAAATGGCCTAATTATATATCCATGAAAATTATAATTTTATAGGATGAGTTACGCCCAACTCATATGTTATGGTGCTGCTACACCCATGGTTGTAAAAATCCCGACTAGCTTTCGATTGGTCTTTGATTAATCACTAATCAGATGTTCCCGATTAATGACGATTAATCGTTAGGCAGTCCTATTCTAGCCAAATTTTGGTCAGATGCTGGCCAAATTTCAACCAAACCTTATAAATTCCCACCGGTTACTTAAAAGGTAGGTCAATGAGAGGTTAAAACACGTCTACTTTAAAAAGTACATATAAAAATGTGTATGTATGTATATATATAACTAAAAATACATATAAAAATCTCAATCCGATTAATCCTGATTAATCGCTAGTTGGTACTCTAGGCCCCATCGACCGCCTAACGCATAGCGATTCTTACAACACTGGCCTAGGAAACTAGGGATGGATTGTTAATCAAGGAAAGTGTTCATTGTATGATTTAACTAATTATCTAGTATGGTTTCATTTCGTCTTCTAATCTCATCCTCTACGCTAATTATCTAACATATTGTAATTTAACTAAATAAATTTCGAATTGACCAACTAATAATGGGAGATAACCTAAAGTACCTAGTGTTTTGGTTTAATTTTCACGTACGGAAAGTCATGGCTAACGAATCTGACTTGTTATAAAATCCTTAATTTACTAGCAAACTACATAAAACTATAAGGTATCAAACTTTATGTAATTTTTCATTTAACGATTCTGTTTCTTTATTAAGTTAAAGGTTCTAAACTCTTTTTTATTCATAGAATAGGGGTGGTAACTCGATCGTCACACTGACATCCAAATAGTTAAGTTGTATGTTGTAATATTTAACTCACGTAATTGAATGGGTGGTGCTAAAATTAAACACGTTCAACCATTAGTCCATTTAATTAAATTTAAATAAAAAAAATTATAACCTCAACTTGTCAAACCATTCACAACTTGATTACGGTTGTGCTAACCCGTTTCTAGGCCGCCAACAAGTTAACGCGTTAAGAAAAATGAGTCACACGGGTCTTGTTCATGTTATGTTTTATATTGTGTCCATGTTAAAACTATGTATTGAGATGAATAAATATATGACTCGTATTCAAATTCATAAATTCCATCCCTCTAACCTGCTATCAACTTTTATCTCTGAGTTCACTTACACCAAGTGCCATGTGGCAATACACACATCATTTTGGTTGCCTACATGGTGATACGCGTGGCCACACACCACATTGGTGGTCTATGTTGCCATACGCGATTATAGAACTGTATTTCATACTCATTAGAACCGTCACTTATTATTAATCGGGTTCATAGAGTACTCCAAATGTATCATCTATACGCGATTATAACCTTATGTGGTTGAAAATTGCATCTTATACTCATCAAAACTCGTTACTGATTACTTGTCAGATTTACATGCGCGACTCACCCAAAAAACCAACTTGGATTACCAAATGTTTAACTCTTTCAATAATTTCAAGTTTCTCAAATTTTTAAATACTATTTATTATATTTCCAACATTACATAATCTATTAATTATTATAAGTTTCGATGTGGGTATACGGATATGAGATCAGTTTCTAGTAAACAAACAAAAACGGCCTAATACAATACTCGTCACATATCATGAAACTTTGTTTAAATAATCTTATACCCGTCTTGAATGTTTTGGTTTTAAATTTCCCCGCCAAGTTCATATTTCATTGCCATTCCCTATCTAATGATCTCCTCACTCTCGTTTAGTACTTTAAAACTTCAAAAGTCTAGTTTCAATTTTAATCCCTCAATGATCCCACCAGTCGGTCATGTCCACGTGCTACCAACTCTACTTGTTTAAAAAGGCTAGGTTTAAATCTATAGTCATGTTGTCAAATTCAATTAATTATACTAATTATCTATTTTCATAATATATTAGCTACATGATATTTTAAAATTTAAATACGCAATAAAATCTTCACATAATTACAAATAAATATATACATTGATTAGACAATAGGTGGTGTTTGTTTTTTTAAAAAAGTATTTCAGAACCTTTTTTCTTTCTTCACGTAGACCACGCGCAGACGTAAGGATCTGCAGCTCGTTTGTTTTTTAGAAGGGTTTTCACTTAAAAATCTCTGCCTCCCCTCTTTTTCGCGCAGAGGTTATCTTATGTCTTCCCACCTCTTCACACAATTCTCCATCCTAAAAAGAAAACTATCAGCCGCACCTCTCCTCTCCACCCTCTAAACGTCGCCTCCCACACCTCTGCTTCCTTTCTCCGACCTGCTTACCCTCCGGCACGCCTCCCACACGTCGGCCTCCACTCTCCGACCCACCCTGCCCGTCGGACACCACTGCAGCCCCTCGTCGTCGACCCACAGCCACTCGACAACCACCCCAAGCCCTCGACGAACCACCCCAGCCCCTCGACCTCCACCATCAGCCCCTGAGACACAGGTATGTTTTGAATGTTTTGTCCAAAAATTGTTCCTTTTCTTGTTTCTTGTTTGTTGTTAGTTGAAAATTGTTAATTTGTTGTTTGTTAGTTCATAATGTTTGTAAAAAAATTGTTAATTTGTTAGGTTATAATTGTTAATTTGTTTAATGTTAGTTCATAGTTCATGGTAAAAATTGTTCCTTTTCTTGTTTCTTGTTAGTGGAAAATTGTTAATTAATTTGTTGTTTGTTAGTTCATAATGTTTGTAAAAAAATTGTTAATTTGTTAGGTTATAATTGTTTATTTGTTTATGTTAGTTCATAGTTCATACTGTTTTCAACAAAATTGTTTCCTTTTCTTGTTTGTTGTTAGTGTTAGGTTATTTGTGTTAATTTGTTGATGCTAGTTCATAGTGTTTTTCAAAAAAATGGTTCCTTTTGTTGTTTGTTGTTAGTGTTAGGTTATAGTTGTTAATTTGTCGATGCTATAATTGTTAATTTGTTGATGCTAGTTCATACTGTTTGCCAAAAAAATTGTTCCTTTTGTTGTTTGTTGTTAGTGTTAGGTTATTTGTGTTTGTGTTTGTTTGGATTGACATGATTCGCGCCTAGTTTGTTAATTGGTTGTTTGTTGATTAGTAGAAATGGGAGAGAAACAACAATGGTCAAACGATCATCTAAAATGCTTATTAGAGACGTGCATTGAAGAGATAAACACGGTGGGTAGAAAAGGCTTGAGTTTACATAAAGATTCGTGGAATAAATTAGGAAAAGTTCTTAAGGAAAAGTTTGGCTTGGATTTGACTCAAAAACAAATGAAAAATGCATATGATAATCTTAAAGCCAAATACGTAGGTTGGGTGTATTTGAAAAACAAAACCGGCAACATATACAACCCTCAAACAAATACTTTTACCTTAACGAACGAGGAATGGGAAGAATTTAAGAAGGTATGTTCATTTATATAAATTTTAAACATAATCCTAAAAAAAGTTTATAACATTTTTTTTTACTTTGGGTTTAGGGTCATCCGAAGGCTGCATCATTGAAGAGGTTCTATTGCCTTTTCCAGAACTTTGTGCAGAATTGTTCGATGGAAATACTGTCCCCTGGAAATTACAAATGGACCTCAACCCAAACAACATCTGGGTTGGATCTTCTTGTCATCGTGTCCAATCGCTTATGATTATGGACACCCATTATCATGACACACAAGATGATGCCGGCACCTCTGACCTACTACCGAGCCCACTTCTGAGCCTAATCCTGAGCCCACTTCTGAGCCTAATCCTGACCCTAATCCAAACAAAAGGGTCAAAATCTCAAAATCATCTATTAACCATCATGATTTAGCACATGATATGCAGAAGGCGTTACAGGTTTTGATTAAAGGCAAAGAAGGGCCAACAGTTCGTGAGTGTTCTGGGAAGTTAAAGTTGGTTGGTTTAGACCCGGTAGATCCTAATTTTTTAGCTGCTTTTCACATTTTTGGGGTGGCACCCACATGAGAGAGGCATGGATGGCATTGCGAGAAATACCCGAGGTCTTAAGAGGGTGGATCGTGATGACGGCAACAAGTTTAGGCCTGATAAAGTAGTGAAGACCTTACATGCTTAACACGACTGTTAGGTTTTGTTTATGTTTCAGACATTTTATGCTTTGGTTTATGTTTGACACATTTTATGCTTTTGTTTAAATTTGACATTGTATGCGTTTCGTTTATGTTTTAGACATTGTATGCTTTTATCTTGGTTTATGATTGTATCCTTTGGTTTATGCTTACGTTTTTGGTTGTCTATAATTGTTAAAACAGGTTCGTCATGGATTATAATAAGAAATTACTTCTCGTTATTCTTATGTACTTGTATGTCCGGTTTTTTTGGATGAGAGGTTTAAAACGAGTACGAGACAATGATTCGCGTATGACAGGACATAAATACACGTTAGTTATTGACAGGAAATCCCAAACAATGAATTGAACTTCTACGCATGTCTCGTGAATCATTTGTCCGACTATGTGCACATTTTAGAGTTAGTTATTCGTTAAAAGATAGTAAACATGTATCGGTTGAGGAGAAGATGGCTATGTTTCTGATGATAATCGGTCATAATCAACGATATGTAGCTATCAAGCGTAGATTTCAACACTCAAAGCAAACAATTCATAAATATTTTTATGAAGTCTTGGATAAAATGATGTTTTTTGCCAAAGAAATGATAGTACCAACTTCTTTCAATCCTAATACAAACATATCGGGACATAACAAGATACTACGACGGGTTTTTAAAGGAGCGTTGGTGCACTAGATGGAACTTTAATACATGCTGTTGTCCCTACTAGTAAACAATATTTATATAGAGGAAGAGGAAAAGGAGATTGTTATCAAAATGTATTAGCAATTTGTGACTTCAACATGATTTTTAAGTTCATCGTGGCCGGCTAGGAAGGTGTAGCACATGATGCAAGAATATTATCAAAGGCATTATCTGATCAAGATGCACCGTTCCCATTTCCACCACAAGGTATGTTTATGTTTTGTTAAATATTTATCACTTGGTTTACTTTTCTAAATAATTGTATATCTTTACAGATAAGTATTATCTGTGTGATGTCGCGTATGCACACATACGGGGATTTATGGCTCCATATCGTAATGTGAGGTATTGGCTAGGAGATTTTCGCCGAAGACGTGCATTGACTAATAAAGAGAAATTTAACCATGCTCATGCAAGACTTCGGAACGTAATTGAGCGTGCTTTTGGAGTCTTGAAAGCAAGATTCCCTATTTTGAAGAGGATGGCACCATTTCCATTGGTTACACAAAGGAACATTACCATTGCATGTTTCGCGTTACATAATTTTATAAGGAAAGAGGGTTTGAGCGATGATTTGTTTACAGAATACGATCAACCCAATGTTTCGGTGCATAATAGGCAAGTGCACGTTGATGCTGATGAAGACGAGGTTGAAGGACATGGTACTGCATCGGATCGGGAATATATCACCCAGTTACGAGATGAGATTGCTGAGCAATTAATGCAAAGCACGGATACAATGATTTAAAAAATGTTATTGTCTTTTTATTGAATATTATTTCTGTATTGTATAACTATTATTTAAGTTTGAATGTTGAAAAACTCTTTTAACTTTAATAAATCAGTTTATTAATATTTCAGTTTATTTCAACAGTTTGCAGAAGTAAAAAAACAAACAGTCTTCTTCTTGCAGACTACAGACCTTTGGTCCAACACTTATGCTACATATGTCTGCAGATGTGGTCCGTAGACTGAACACCTTTTTCCTGCAGAAAAAACAAACAACACCTAATTATTACAATATGTCAAATTGGCTAGTCACTCTCAACTACCATGAGTCATCTAAATATAAACGAGAATATAATAAAACGAATAAATTTAGAAAAGAGTTAAATGTCATTTTAGTCCTATGGTTTGAACCATTTTTTTCAGTTTAGTACAAAGGTTTCATTTTTCGTTTGTAGGTTAAAAAATGTTTCACTATTGCCATTTTAGTCTACTAGATTAACTTCATACATTATTTCTATTAACGAGAAGGGCAATTCGGTCATTTTATAAGTATATAAAATGACCGAATTGCCCTTCTCGTTAACAGAAAAATGGATGAAGTTAACCTAGTGGACTAAAATGACAACGGTGAAACCTTTTTGGATCCACGGATAAAAATATAACTTTTATACTAAACTGCCAAAATGACCTAAACCACGTTGACTAAAATGACATTTAACTCCTTAGAAAATTACAAAAAAAAAAAAAGTGACTCGATGGGATCAGAGTTGGATTGTTGGATATCACCAGTATTTTGTCTTTTAATTTAAACTAGACATATCAAAGGATTTTTGGTTGTATATGATTATACATACTCTTACCATGTGTAGGCAAAGTTTCACTATTGTAGGGCACAAGTTCAAGGTCTCGGATCGGATTCAAAAACCCCAAATTCTAACCCCATCAACTTCTTTAGAATTGTTAAGGAACAAACTGAAGATGATTAGTAGAATACTTAATTTTTAGGTTCTGTGTTGGGTTCTTCATTGTTTCTTCTAACAATTCAAGATCTCAAAGATGATTAAAGATTATTCTTGGTTGACTTTGAAAGTTAGAGAGGGAGAGAGAGAGCTAAGAGATAATGAGTAGAGAGATTTTTTTTTGAACGGCAAATTTGGATCACTGACGGACCACTGGAGTAGAGAGAGATGATCTGATTTATTTATTTTAGTATTTTAATATTTTGGGTTAAATGACAAGAATATCCTTATGTGGTATCCATTTGGTCAGATTTAACCATGAAAAATAACTGGGTTAGGGCTAAAGGAGATAATGTGCAAGAGTTGTAAACATAGAGTACCCTTTTTGTAATTATTAAATACAAAAGACATAGTTTACAATCTGATGTCAACATAAAGGACGATTTTTGTAATTTACTCCCAAGATTATTATGCTATAGGAACATTAGAAGTTTTTCTTGGTGGGCCACGCCACTCGTCCAATGGCCAGGGCATTGCATGGATTTTTTATTTGTATAAAAGTTTGAGTTCATTAAAAAAACTAGTGTGATTTCTTGCACGTTATGCTGGACATTCGGTTCGCTACAATGCCGGTGCAATATCGACACTTAATGCAGCAACCAAAAGAGATGTTCTCAAAAGGATACCGACACATTTTTTACGTCAACCAAATTTAAATTAAATATGTATTCGTATAAGGTAAGTTACAACTTAATTTAGGTATCAAAGAATATAAATGATTGTAAAACAATAGATGAACGATGCATTGGGTTGACACTGGAAAGAAAAATCCAAAAACTCTTAATGTATTTTTGTTTTAATTGTGACTAGTTTTTACAAACTAGTAATATATCCCGCGCGTTGTGGTAGAATGTTATGTCGTAAGTTAAACTCGATTAAAACCATTAGATAAAAAACACTCATGATGATAGAAACACATGTGACGGTATATTCACAAATCACCAAGTTACACGTCAGTTAAAGTTAAAGCTCGAATAAAACCGTAGCATATCCAAATTTGTTACAATTAATAAACAAATTTAACAAAAAGAATTAGATAAAACTATAATTATTGTAAAACCAAAATAAATATAGAAAATATAACACTATTTAACGTATTTGACAAAAGCGTATGAAAAAATACGAGTATAAAATTCATAATTATTTAATTTACTATTTGGTTTATAAAAATCAAATAAAAAATTTGTCTAGATTTCATGTGACAAGAGTGGAAAAAGGAAAACTTTTGATGACCAAAACAAAAAAGAGACATATTGTAAAAAGGAAAACTTTTGGTGATCAAAACAAAAAAAGACATAAAATTAGTTTACCTAAGATGATGTTATTTAATATATATTATAATAGCAATTGGACTAATGACTTTTTTACGCGTTTTGATCAATAAAATTTATACATTCTATTTTACCCGGTATCCAACTTCTGACTTGTTAGACATGTTACCCATTTTTATAAGAAATTTTCTGTTTTTATATATAGACACATAAATACAAAACCTAAAAACTTACCGGTCCAATACTTAGAAGTAAATCTAGCCCAGTACAGAACGTAAAACTTATTAGCAATATTGATCCAAAATCAACTTTAAAAAATTGGTTTATATAATTTAACTTTTAAAATCCCTAGGGCCTTTTTTTTGCTCGTCCAAGGCACTTGACACCTCAGAACCAACCCTAACAATGAATGTTTCACCCGACTCACAAAGTATAGAAAATTCGTTCTATATTTTTATAATTAAATACTATTTAAATCTTTCTATACTAATAAATGAAAATCTCTTTTGGACTAGTGTCACTTTCTAGTGTTTTCTCATCTTATTTTTCTATTTATCTCTCATATTAAATAATGATAATAATAATAATAACAATAATAATAAAATAATAATAATAATAATAATAATTTTAAACAAAAATATTAGATAAGAATAAATATTTAGATAAGGATAAACATTTGTTTTTCTTATGATCATATTAAATAATAATAATAATAATAATTTTAAACAAAAAACTAGATAAAAATATAAACATTTATTTTTATTATGATCATATTAAATCATAATAATATTTTTAAACAAAAGATTAGCTAAGAAGGCATATTTAACAAAGTAAAATGTTATAATAAGTAAATAGTACATTAAAGTTTATTTTTAAAAGATAAATCTATAATAAGTAAATAGAATATCAATGTTCATTTTTAAAAGATAAATATTGATAACTGTTTGCATTAACATATGACATTATATTTTATTCAACATGTGCAATATACGAGTTTATTTTGAAATATATCTTTTTATTATTTTTTATATAAAATTATATTTATGAAACTCGTGTAATACACGGGGTTGTAACATAGTTAACTATTATCTTATTCAAATATTTAAGTATATAATTAGTAAGTATTTACATAGTTACAACGACAACAAGCTTTGATACCACCTAAGTCCCCGAGACCCCTTTAGATTAAGAACATCACTCTAGATTAAGACGGGAGCGTGTGATTCAATCTTTCATAATACATGGGTCTTTTATACAACGGGTCTATTATATAACTTATGTAATACATAGATTTATAACCTTGGCGGACCTAGAATTTTTTTCCACTGGGTTTCCTTTTTTTTCGGTGTAAGAATTTTTACAACCAAATATTAAAATTCTTGGGTCGGTTGCCGTTCAGGTCGGACCAGGTTGGGGCTAGGAACAAATAAATACTGTATCATGATAAAAATATATGATCATTACTAATTATAGAGTGGCTAAGCCCATATTCACAAACCACATATTGTTGCAATGTCCACAAGACATTTCACTCTCGCTACATGTGAAAGATAGATGGTTGGTTCAACTTAATCTAAGATTAGTAATCCTAGTATCATGAAAAATTTTGCAAACTGTAAACACGGATTAAAAAACGTAGATTTTTATCATTTTTGAATTGAGAGCTAACTTATTTTTATATTTTCGCCATCCATGGTATTCATGATAAAACACTAAAATAAAGAAGCATTTAGTGGACATGCAAACACTAAATTATTAAGAACCATTTGTAACTATCAAGTTATCAAAAAGTGGTGATTAATAGGCTACTTGGAAACAATAGCTACCTAAACAACACAATTACTCAAAATTTCTTTAAAATTTTAAAGTTTTTCTTTACGAAGGCCACTGTATATTAAAAGTGTTACTTGGAAATCAACTTTGAAATAAAATCAATCAAAGACATGTATATTAAAGTGCTATTTGGTAATCAACTTTGAAATAAAATCAATCAAATACATTCAATGAATTGGCTGCTTGTTTGAAAACACTAGTTTGATTTGGATGGAAAAAAGTAAATCAAATATTGTTTTAAAAACACTAATTTAATTTGGATGGAAAAAAATAAACCATAAAAACAGGCTATGCAAGACTTGAACCAAGGATTACTTTGTAAATAACGGGGATTTACCACCATGCTAGTTTTGTTTTTAATACTATGGGCTCCAACTAATTATATTTGTGGGGTATTTGAAAATTTTAATATACCGGTTCTAAGAAATTTTTAAAAATCACTATGGTCCGGAGACCCTGACCGTACTATGTGAGTCCGCCCCTTACCTAGTGTAAGAATAAAAAATGAGTAAGATGTAAATCAAATATAGAATTCGAAGTAAAGTATTAAAAAGGAAACCATTTGCAATTTGAAGGAAAAACACTAATAGTAAATATATTTAAATGGAAATTGAGGGGAGATATAAACGACGATGATGCTTTTTTCCTTAAAATAATATTTATATTTAGTGGGCCAACTATTGGTAGAGCACAAAGCCCAAATAATGTCGGCCATGTTAATCAGCAGGATCATGCAATGATTCAAATCGCAGCTTGTACTGAACAGGTGACATTCTTATAAGAAGGTTACCACCGGACTAGCCCTTAAAGGATATCATCCCGCATATTGCAGTTCGAACCAGGCATGTCATTTTGCCTGCCTTCTTGCTCTTGTGTTGTATGGTCTGTGGGGGCATGTAACGAAAGAAAATATATATGTACAATGTATGGTGATAATTACGTTTTCATACAATAGAAGGGTGTTTTGAAGGCGATTATGCTATTTAAGAGTGTATATGAGGCTAGTATTTGGTGAGCTACTAAAGACCAGCTCGCTAAAAGCTCGAAACGAGCCGAGCTTAAACGAGCTTGAGCCCAAACTCTAGCCTCTGTTGAAGCTCATTTAATAGAACGAGCTCGAGCCCAAAATTTACTAAAGTATCGAGCTCGACTAGGCTCACGAGCCTAAACGAGTATGCTATTTATATATTTTTACTAAAGTAATTAAATATATATACTCACATAACAATTTTATATATATATATATATATAGGGGAATAAAACGAAAACCCTATTGAGTTAAAGAAACTTAGAAAACTATATATCTACCATTGATTAATTGTGATCAACGGTTATGATCTGTATATACTAATAAAAAAAATCAAAGCCAAGAAACTTACATGTAAGTTTACCTGAAAGGAAAAGGTTTTATATATCGTTTATGTCACATTAAAAAATGTTACATGAATAATTAAATTACTAAAACCCAGTTACATTGTATACTATGAAAATGTTACATAATTTTTTTATAGAGAATTGTTACATTGCGGTCAAGTCCCAATTAACTTGCTTTTAAGTACATGTAACTACATAAAAAAAATGTTAAGTGTGTACTAATCAAAAGAGCAAAGCCGATAAATTTACATGTAACATACATTTTTCTGTTACATACATTTTTATGTTGCATAAAAATGAAACATTCATCATATATGTTACAAAACAAATGTAACATACATATTATTATGATCAAATTATGCCACATATGTGATAACCTACTTTATTTTTGTAGCATACCAGATGATATATGTAACAACAAACAAAAACAACTTTATTTTCTGTAACATGCTAGGTCACATGTTAACAACAACAACAAAACTCACTATATTTTTATGTAACTACAATACTCTAAAAGAATAATATGTTTCATGTAACAAAACCCACCCATATATTTTATATGTAACAAAACCCACACTGTTTCGTTATGTAACAAACAACAAAACCCACTTTGTTCCAGGATTATATCAAGAAAATAACTAAAAATAATAACAATAATCTAATAATAAACAAGAAAATAACTTCGATTTTAATCTACTAAACAAAAACTTGAATCAACCTGGTGCTTGACGTGGCCAGATCTACCACTTGCCTGAACCGCAATCACCATAAACACTAACACCATCTTCACCTTCATCCATCTGTCATCATCAACACCACCGTCTTACCAGATCCTTAAAATGTTCCGATTTGTTCAAATTTGGTTCAGATCTGAAACCCCAATGCTCAGATTTGTTCAAATATGTGTGTGAATGTGCATGACATTGATGTGAGATCTAAAGGATTGTGAAAGAGAATGATAAATGTATAGATTTAATCTCAAGCAAAAAGCTTTATCTAAAGCTTGGGTAGATTTTGTTGAGAGAAAAAGGAATGAAAGAGGTAGAATTCATATAAAAATGGTGGTGATGAAAGTCAATGTTTCAGAAAGTTGGAGTCTTCTACATACATTAAAGTCATCATCATCACACCAAATGTACAAAGTGTCAGTCAAAAAGAGTTAACAAGACTTCTATTGGTGCATTGCCAAATACCCAATATACCCTTTGTCACATCTGCTACATAAATAACATGGAGGATTCTTATCCACTAATTGGATTTCTTAGGTTTCTTGAACTAAAGTTCTACAGTGTACATGAACAGTGAGGTTTTTTTTTTTCTTTTGTGCTTTTGTTTGTTTAATTGTTTTTTTACTTTTAACCTTTAATTCTTAATACTAACTCTTACAACCCTTTAACTTTTAACCTTTAATATTGACTCTTACAACCTCTTAACTTTCTAAATACTTTTAAATCAAGTTTTACGCAAGTTTCTATCGGTTTTTTTTTTCGTTTACCTTATTTTTTTACCTTTGTTATTTACTATATCGTTTTACGTTTTGTTATTATTTTGATGTTCAGAGCAGAGTTACGGTGCAAATAGCGCAACAAATTAATATATAATTTTAATTAATTTTATAAGTTTATTTATCGGTTGTTATGGTGGGCTATACGTTCTGAATTTCAACCACGTTCCTGCGCAACGCGCAGGTAATTACAACCCTAGTTATTATATATTAGGTATAAAATTTATACGTAAACATGTATAAGATAGTATATATGAAAATGGCAAAGTTTGAAAGTTGGAGTGCGAGTGGCGTAAAAGGCACCGACTTTCATATTTAAGATAGTATAAATGAAAATGAAAATGGATTGAGTAGTTCGAACATGTCGAAGTCAACCAATGTGTATTCAAGAGCATCAAAGCCGCTTAAAGTTGATTTATTTCAAAAATTAACATTGTAAACAACAACAACAACAACAACCATACCCAGTAAGTCAAACAAATAGCAAACTATTGGTAAGGTTTGGTGAGGGTAGGATGTAGGCAAACCTTACCTCCATCATGAGAATAGAGAGGCTGTTTCAAAAGAGACCCCCAACTCTAACCAACAATAGACAAATAGACGAAACAAAATATAAACAAACAGAAAGCACAACAATAGTCAGATTATTATCATAACACAACAAATAGGCGTAGAACAAGAAACCTGACCTATGTAACGCCTACCTAAAGTGTAAAAGAGATCTAAGCCCCTAAAATAAAGCTAGAACACAACCATACCATTACCTAAAAGTCCTTAACCTTAATCCTACATCTCCACATACTCCTATCCTAAGCATGTCCCCAGAGCAAAAATTTTCTCATTATTAAATCTCATTCCCATATATTTTACAACTTAGCGATAAAGTCCATGCGCTTTCTTATTAACATCAATGTTAACAAAAGGATCCTTTTTGCATGATTTAGTCCCTAAACTTTAAAAAGACATTTTCCTGAGTTTTAAAAGTCTAGGGTTTAATCATGGAAAAATAAAGTCCACGGAGATATGTATGAACTTGACAAAAGTCTATAAGGTAGCGTTTGGTATGAAGGAATAGAAGGTGGAACGGAATGAATCATTCTGATGGAATGAAAAGAAGTATGTTTGGTTACCATGTAGTAATGGAATAGAGCATTTCAAAGGAATGTAACTCCTTCCAAATATAACAATTCTCATTCCTTGGTAAAGGGGTGTTTTTTTTATTCCTTCAAGGAATGGAAAGAAATTATTATTATTATTATTATTATTATTATTATTATTAATATTAATTTATATTTATACTACTAATATTAATATATATCTATTAATTTCTTTACCATTAATATTATTGTTATTGTTATTGTTATTATTATTATTATTATTATTATTATTATTATTATTATAGACAATTATACTTTTGTCGTTTTTAATACAATTTTGTTTCATTACTTCGTTTTTTTTGTTTTTCAAATTATAAAAGTAATGATTCATTCTATTTACATATTAGTAACCAAACAGCACAATGGAATGGAATGATTCATTTCATTTCGTTGTCCATTTAATTACCTCGTCCATTCCATTACCTCATACCAAACAGATCTTAAGTATTTTTGTGTTTTGGTCAATTGCCCTATGTAATATTATTGTCCGAAAGGCACCACGGGAATAAACATTTAAAATAAACAAAAGGGATCCCAAGCGAATCTTTTAAACTTTAAGTTAGCAAGTGAAAAATAAGAAAAGAACTGTTGTTGTTTAACCGTTTTATCCTATCGAGCAGCTTGGAATCTTCATTAGTCCATCCATCAATAGCACTAACCGTCATTATAACCAGTGGCGGACTCTAGAAAAATTTTCATGAGGTGCGAAACTTTTATAAGGTTTATTTGTCAATTGCTATATGATATTTTTTTTCAGTCTGGTTCGAGTCAGGTCGGGTCGAATCTAGGGCATAAATCTTACAATAATTAAATTTTTAAAAACTCAACTTTTCTTTTACACGTTTAAGTATCAAAATCATTAGTGTTAAAAAATATAGTGGAAGCTTGATAATTATTTTAAGAGGGTGTTTGAGATTGCGTTTTGAAGTGATTATTTGATTATTGCCTTTGTAAAACATAAATAATCTAAAAAAATGTTTGAATGAAAAAGTGATTATCTGCCTCCAAAACGCAGTTTTGGAGAAGCATGTACCTACATGCTTTTTCAAAGCGCAGTTTTGAAAACGCATAATCTATTTTGAAAACGCAAACGAACACCAAACACCCCTAAGTTTTGTTCACCAAATAATGTTTTTAGATAAGCATTTCAAAGAATTAATAATTAATATATATTATATTACATTTGCTAGTAGTAGTGAGTTACCTTTTTTTTAACGACCAAGTTCATCTTCTTATAATTCCTATTCTTGTTGGTTGTTTTTATCATTACTTTAGCTGCTAATTAACAGATCTAATAAATATAGATATTTAGTTTTAATTTTTTTTCCGTCAAGTATTATTTCTAAAACTCTAAAATACATGTTTATATCACCTAATAAAATATAAATAATAAATATATAAAAAGTGATGATCTAGTAAAATAAAACAATTGAATATCATATAAGATTAGTAAAATAGGTAATGTATTTATGTTACTCTATTTTATTTAGGAGTTAAATGCCTGGTTGGTGCCTGTGGTTTGCGAAAATTGCAGACTTGGTCCAAATGGTTCACTAATTACACGCTTGGTCCCAGTGGTTGCAATTTTTAAACACGGATGGTCCTTAACACTAACCTTTATTAAATTTTCCAGTAATGTCTTTGTGAAATGACTATATTATCCCTAAACAATTAAAAAAAGACTAAAAAAAGTTGGGTCCACCCTTCATCTTCTTCTCCCCTGTTTCTCTCTAACCCACCACCACCACCTCCACCCTCCTCCTTCTTCCTCACTCCACCACCCTTTAAGCCACCTACAACCACCATGATCTCCACAGTTCACAAATACACCTATAATAAATCAAATTGAACTTATATTAATCAAAACCCACAACAGGCTATTCATAAAATATCAAACTAACACAAACCCCAAGTCGCAGACTACATAATAAACAATGTTTTCTCAAAGTAACAATCAAGAATACAAGAACTCATCAAATCACACAAATCATAAGCAGCAAACTTTACTTAAAGACGAAATGAACAAAATCTGCATATGGGTTTCACCAATTTTGCATAAAGATTCAAACTTGCAGAACTTTTGAGTGAAATTGTAACAATCAAGAATCGATGCTAATGTTGTGTTGTTATTGGCGGTGCAGAGGTATTAATAGCAATCACGATGGTTACCGATCAAGAGTGTCGGAACAAGATGGTGTTTTCGGCCGAAGGTGATTTCCGCCCGATGTTGGATGGCAGTACAAGGTGGTTGACGGTGTTGCAATAGATGATAAGGTGATTTCCGAAGGTGATTTCCGCCGGCTAGTTTGAAGATGACCGTAATTCGTTTTTCGTTTGTCAGAGATGTATGTATTCTGTTGATGTTTGCGGCTAGGGTTCAGAGATGCAAGAGTGGTTGATGATGGTAATGCAAGGTGGTGGTGGTGGGTGGTTTTTAATGGGTGGAGCAGGAAGGAGAAGGGTGGGATGGGGTGGGTCCACTTATTTCTGTTTGTTTTTTTATTCTTAAGGGTAATATAGACATTTCACACACATTTAACTAAGATATTTAACAAAGGTTAGTGTTAACGACCACCTATGTTTAAAAATTGCAACCACTGGACCATGTGTGTAATTAGTAAACCCTTAGGACCAAGTCTGCAATTTTCGCAAACCACAGAGACCAACCATGCATTTAACTCTTTATTTAGTGATTAATGGTTATGATGTACACAACGTATTAGATACTTTAATTAAATAAGATTTAAAACAAAAGGGAAAACATTAAAATGAAAATTTTGTACCACTGAAAAGTAACTTGCACGTGAGTGTCAGACTATATTGAAGGTGTATAATTACCAAACAACCCCTACCCTATTCTTCTTAATCTAATCATCATCTTCTCCAAGTGCCAATTTTTTTCTGCAACTCACCGACGGAAAAAATCTCTGATAACTACTGTTTTTGTTTTTTTTTTCTTCCATTTCATATACTTGCTTCAACCATTCATTATTTCAAGGGAGGCGATGTTAAAATTTCATGGGGTGCACATGGGATATCCGCAAACATATAATACTAAGAGATTAAAAACTAAATGTAAATCTCACCTATCTTCTCTACAATATCATCTGTTTCTCTGATGCCAGCTGTTCGAGTAGTGTGACCGGGATACCTTGAACCGTCACATTGGCTTACACGACATCCCGTGTTGTTCTAGCAATGTCTGTAACTATTGCTCTTTCACTCTACAAGCTAAATCATATACACCCAATGAGCAAAAAAAATAAGATAAATATCATAAGTAAAAACTCGATAATCAAACTCAAGTTGCACTGAGCTGAGTTCGAGCTCGTCAAAACTTGATCTTGGCTTGTTTTAAACCAAACTTGTTTATTATTTTGTTAAATTTATAATTATTTATATATTCATGTTTAATTTAAAAATTACATATAAATATATAATAATAATTGTTATGTGAGTATATATATTTTATATACTTGGTAAAAAAATATATAAATAGCATACTCGTAAATCGCAAAGCTACGTCAGGGTGTATGAATATGGGTTTGATGTTAGGAGTTGTAAATGACCAAATTTCTAGTAACTTAAGAAATGAAATGACAGAAAAAAATGGGTGTGTTCATACCTTCATGACCATCATGATACTTCATGTCAGTGTCATGTCATCTATCTCTAATCTACTATTCAAAACTATTATTTTAAGGGTGTGGTCATGATCCAAAACACTATCCTCTTTTATTTATTTATTTTAATTTAATCTTTTTCTAAAGAAAAAGGAAATTATTTCTTGAAAAATGGAAAGGAGGATCATGGTTTAATCCATGCAAACCATGATGGACTAGAGATGGGTATAAAAACCGGTTCCGAACCCGACCGGTAGAACCGAACTGGACCCGGTTCCAGTTCCTACCCGACATAAAGTAGAACCGGTTCCGGGTTCAAAATACCCAATGGTTCCTACCCGGTTCCACATTTTTCAATTTTTAATCGGGTCGTACCCGGTTCCAAACCGTACCCGGTTACTACCCGTATCCGGTTCCTAATGTACCCGGTTCCACCCATACCCGGTAGTACGGTTTGGAACCGGGTATTAAACAAACTTAAATAAAAACACCAAACCTAACTAATCAAACGGGTTACATCAAACATTCGAAGAACCGGTGACGGATCCTTCTCCCGTCTCATTTTTCTTGGCCTTCGTCATTGGGCAATGCCGCTCAGTGTGTTTCTTAAGGATAGAGTTGGCGGCGGCCTTCATAAATTTTCTGCATCCTTTGCATCTAGCCATCTCGTGGCTATCGGACATTAAACATAAATCAAAATTCTTCCATATCGCCGGATTTTGTTTGGTCTCCAAGACCAAAACCACTCCTTCGTTGCATGCCATTTGTTTTGCTAGAACTTTGAATATGTGTGAGTTTGTATGTTGTTGTAGAGTTTGTAGTAATGAAATGGTAAAGAAGAAGGGGTATAAATACATAAAAAAAACCGATTTTTTTTATAAAGAATCGGTTTCCAACGGTAATATCTAAGTGGAACTGGTTCCTAATAGTGATTTGCAGGTTTTGGTTGAAAGTTGTGTCAGAACCGGTTCCTAATAGTGTTTTGGCAGCCTTTGAATGACATCTCCACATGACCGGTTCCCCATTCTACCCGTAACCGGTTCCACACAGTACCCGTAGCCGGTTCCTACCGTACACGGTTCCGGAATACCCGTACCCGGTTCCAAACGGTTCCAGATTCTGTTGTGTAAACCCCGGTAGGAACCGGACCCGGTTCCATTGTCAAACAACTGGAACCGGGTTCGGTTTGGAACCGGTTCCGGATACTAATAAAACCCGATTATGCCCATCTCTATGGTGGACTAGGGAAGGGGGTGGTGTAACCTTCCATTCATGTTCTTACGTGACGAATCATATCCCAACCATAACCCACACACCATTTAGCACCCAAAAGGAAACAAGTTTGATAAGAAATAATAAAGTTTATCAAACTAGGTAGTTTATAAAAATATCTGAATTTCAAATAATGTAAAAACAGACAACCATTGGTTGCAAACACATACGAAAACAACCAAAATCATTTTGTACCAATACGAAAGCTTGTTTTACGATAACCTCTTGAAGGCCACATGACCAGCACAAGTTGCAATTTACCTGTTCATGTTGGTTAGCAAGGTATTGGTGGGTTGGATGAGTTTACTGGTAACGATCATTGATACTCGACTCAACCATTTACTAATCAGTTGTTTTGTGGTAGTTATAATCACATACTAAACATCAAATCTTAAATAATCAAATAGTATGCAAAAAAAAATAGGTTACCAAAATAAACTATAAAAACTAACTATTTTAACAAACATGGATAATCATATGCAGAAGTGGGTTACATAACTCCTGACCTGATGAATACATATAACTATAACATCTACTTACCAATGCAAAATTTACCAAAAATATTAGTCAAAACTTCTTCAGATATATCTTCTCCACTTATTTGCCCAAGAGCGATCGCAGCATCCCTCAAATCTATGGTCCAAAAGTCAAACGGAAGAGCATCATCTATGGACGCCCTCAACCTCGTTAAGGCCTCCTTGGTCCGAACAAGTTGTTCACATTGTCTCTGATAATAAATCATCAAAGAAAAGTTATAAACAACCGGTTTGATGGATTTGAAAACCGACATTTAAAGCTGACAAAAATGAGTGGGGGGTTAGATAGGTTGGGTAATGGGTTATTTTGTAACAACTGTGTATATGAAATTCCCATATATCTACGAACCTGGTTAATAGCCCACTTGCGTCCACCTGCAGGAATATTTTGGAGGCCCACAAGCTCGAGAATCGCAGTCTCTAAATCTGAAATTCCATGACCCGTAATGGCACATGTGTAAATACGCTTATCGAAAGATTCATCTATAGTGTTAACAAACTCCAAGTGTGCAGATGGTGCCTGGTCGATTTTATTGATCGCCAATATCACTGGAGATCCTGAGGCGGCCTGTTATCACCAAAACAATAAAAATAAAACAACAAACCAACGTGTTAAGTTGGTGCAAGATTGATTTATATTAATAGTCAACCTGCTAAACTGATTTTTAGAGAAAAAAAATAATCAAAATAAATAACCTTGATTCACAACCTAGAAGTGACAATTTTGAAGTTTAACCCGTTTATGGATGCGGGTCGATCTGGATTACATTTTGTCACCAACATGTTGAATGGGTCAACTTTAGAAAATTAGCAAAATAAAAATGGATTGAGCAGTCCAAAATTTAACCGAAGCATTCAAGATCATCAAAGCCTCTTAAATTATTTATTTCATATATTAGATTATCATTTTAAAAAGAGCACATGTCAAAAAAAAAACATGTGGACTTAATTCAATTAGCATAGAAGTCCTAATGTCCAGGGAGATATGTATGAATTCAACAAAAGTCTATTATAAGTTTTTTTTTTTTGACAATCGCCTTTGTAATAATATTGTTTTCGATGCTTTTAACACATATATTATTTATAGAAGTTAAGAAAAACGGGGTGTGGTCAGCCCAACCCAACCCATTTTGACCTGTTCCAAAAACTACCCATTTTGATCTGTTACTTACTAAACCAGAAAGTCTTGCCACCTATAACTCATGCATGACTGTACTTTGGATGGTCCGGCACATAATGCGCATGTCCAAAAGGCACCATGGGATTATATATTTGAAATAAACATAAAGGACCCGCAAGCGAATGCTTTACATCAATAAGTTAGTAAGCGAAATAATTAATGCTTTACTTAACCTTAGTACGTTTTATCCTATCGAGCAGCTTGGAATCTTCATTAGTCCATCCATCAATAGCACTAACCGTCATTATAACCACATCAGCACCCATAGCAACCGCTTCCGATCTTTCAACACCTTTATTAAGAAAACATCATAAACTATATAAGAAAAACAATACCTATGAGAATCAGATTAGGGGCGTTTGGGATTGACTATTTATACAGCTTATTTGTTTGTTGCATTTATAAAAAAAAAAAACAGAACTTATTTTTAAATTTGACAAAGCCTAAATGTCATTTCATATTTCATAAATAAAATAAATTACAAAAAAAGCCCAGTTGGGTTCCCATTCCGGAACAAAAACCAATTTTTGAAAAATCTTGAACCAAGAACAGGTTTTTAGTTTTTTCGGTTTGAAGTCGTCATTATCAAGACTTAATTTACCCTACAAATTTACAAAATAACAATGTTGAAAATTAAAAACTAAATGTAAATCTCACCTATCTTCTCCACAATATCATCTGTTTCTCTGATGCCAGCTGTATCGAGTAGTGTGACTGGAATACCTTGAACCGTCACATTGGCTTCCACGACATCCCGTGTTGTTCCAGCAATGTCTGTAACTATTGCTCTTTCACTCTGCAAGCTAAGTTATAAATATCATAAGTGAAAACATAAACTATTGTTTTCAAATGCATGATTAAGTTCCCTAGAGTATGCTTATTGTAAAAAAAATGATATATCTTATTTCATATACATCCTTCTTAAATAATTGGTGTAATGTAGAATAGAAGTAGCATTTGCCGTTCAAAAAAAATGTATACTTATAAATTTAATAAATATGAAAACAACGTTATTTATTCAGGATATCGGGTGGTTACAACTGCTTTTATTGTATTTAATACGGAATGGGTCAATATGATATTGTTGAGTGTCTTCATAGAGTAAACATGATATTATAAAATTCAGAAGAATATATGTGCGAAAAGAATAATAATTTCACCTCGAACTAAATGTGTTTTATTTGAACATACCTTACTCCATGAGTTCAGTAGACTGGACTTCCCAACATTTGGGCGACCAATAATGGCGATCTGTAATTATCAATGTTTAGATGAGAAACTATCAGACTTTTATTTTGTCAAAATACAAGACATTAAAAACTTCATCAATCAGATTGGCGGTCGCAATCTTTCTTTTTTCTTTTTCTTTTATGTTCATGAGTGAATTTCAGATATGGTAATGATAATCCACATTGTGACTTTATATAATTACTAGCTTGACCCGTTTAATCAGATTCCATTTCAGCTAAATAATAATAATATTATCCACGAGAGGCAAAACTCAACCGAAATTGACCCATTTAATCATTAATGGGTCAAAACTGCCACCTCTATTTCAGATTGAAGGGTTAAAAAAGAGCGTGAATCCACTGAAACCGTTACAAATGATAAGAAATGTCAAGAAAGGGTTTTGAAATGTAAAAGATAGCTGCTTTGACTTTTACAAGTCAAACACTAATTTAAAAGTGCTGTTCTTTTTATTTATTAGAATAGCATTAGCTAAACCCGTTGTACCACTCATAAGTCACTTCCATCAAGGAAAAGACAAATGAAGGAAACTTATCGACCCAAATCAATACCAATACTTTACATGATGATGTCATCCTACTCAGTAAATCCCACCAATAGCAAAGCTAAGGTAGGAAGGGGGGTAAGATGTAGACAGCCTTACCTCTATCCCGTAGGAATAGAGAGGCTGCTTCCAGTGAGACCCCCCAGCTCGATAGTAGTTTTGCATCAAGCCTTGGACATAAGGCATATAACACTCGACAATCGGGACAAAGGCCGATTAGTGCATGTACCCTTTTTGTCTTTCGGCTATCAACGTCACCATATGATTCATGATTAACCGTCCACCCCTTTTAACGTTATTTTCACAAAATTAGCAAAATAACGTTAAAACTAGAGTAGTTTCACTCCCCCCCCCGGGGGCCCACACATATACACATTATATGTGCACACTGCAAGCCGGGCATACTTTATTGACGATGATAATACCTGTAATCCAGATTGCAAAAACTTGTCATAGTTAGCGGTTTCCATCGCACTCTCCACATCATGTGACATTGCACTAATTTTACACAAAATTAGATCCATGTCTAGTGGCGGCATTTCATCATCAAAATCTAATCGGGCTTCTATCTCTGTAAGCAACTCAATGCACTGTGTTCTTAGTGATTTCACCAGTGAAGAGAAACCACCCTGCCATGAGAATTTTATACCATAGACCACTTAGGTATTAGCACCTAAAAATTTTATATGTCATCATTTCGATACGTGTAACTATTAGTTGGTCAAATGGACTCATAAATCAAATAATGTTTTATTTCTAACTGATTAAATAAAAAAATATCTTAGGAGCATAGTTGTTAATGGCGAATAGCGACAAATTGCGATAAGGCACCTATATGCTACATGGCGAATAGCGATAAATAGTTGGCGGCTATTTTATATAGCGACATACTAGAAAAAAATAGCATTGTTTATATGTATATTATATCAAAATACACTGGTATATACGCTATTTACATGTATATTTAACAAAGCCTATAATCCAACTATTTTATAGCTATATTTAATTGCTATTTATATATTTTTTTTTATTTGTCGCTATTCTCACTATCAGTCGCTATAACCCTAATAGCGACACCACATCACTTCGCTACGTAGCGCGCTATAGCGATCGCTATAGCCGCTATTGACAACTATGCTTAGGAGAACCACGTGCCTGAATTCCTGCAAGTGCAGCATTGGCTGCAGCCACAGACTTGGCTGATACAAGTTTTCCAACATCTTCTGCTTGAGACAGGTCTAACCGACCATTGAGGAAAGCACGAAGCGTGAATTCACCTGATTAAAAAAAAGAACAAAAAGTAAAAATACGTTGAATAATAAATAAATAAATAAATACCCCCAAACACAACTAGGGTTTATGACTAAACTGTTTAGGGTTTAGGGATATGGTTAGCATTACGGTTAGGGGTTAGGGTTACGGTTAGGGCTTAGGGTTTCAAGAATTATCTACTCAACGTCTCAACCTGGTTCTGCAAGCTTTGCGCCGGCTTCTAGACAAACTCTTAGCACACGTTGTAGGCAAACATCATTCCCATGACACTGTAGCTCAACCACATCTTCTCTGGTGTATGATCTTGGGGCTAACATGGGTATCGCTATAACCTGCAAAAAAAAAAAAAACCACAGATTATTCCATATCCTATAATCCTTTTCAACACATGTTACCAAACCCCCCTATGAAAAATAAATAAATAAATAAAAAATGAAAATATTTACCTCATCAACAACATTGCCGTGAGAATCACAGACCACACCATATTCCACAACATGACTAGTAGGCTGCCAAGAAACGTTCTTCCGTTTCCGTTTCTTTAACGGACGGAAAACCCGACCTGCGATACTCACTGCCGTTGGACCAGATAATCTTACGATACCTACTGCACTCGCCTGTCCACCCAAAGAAGTGACAATGGCAGCAATTGTACTACTTGAACTCACATCCGGGTCAGGCAGGTTTGAACCCAGCGAGCTCGACACGATCCGCTCATCTTTGTTTAATATTAAAGCACTATCTGCAGCTGAAAGTGATTATTGTGGTTTAAGTAACGAGAATCAAGAATCAGATTGTTAGTAACTATAGATAGAGTTAAGCGGACAATTTCACATTTATTTCGATAATCAGTTTTCCAAATCTGGTTATTTCAATCCACACCCTACTAGTAGCTTTTGTTATGAGTGGGATTTTGATTGGTTTGTTTGTTT
Organism: Scalesia atractyloides; assembly: GCA_947069175.1. Lineage (NCBI taxonomy): Eukaryota > Viridiplantae > Streptophyta > Magnoliopsida > Asterales > Asteraceae > Scalesia > Scalesia atractyloides. Next base: position 96,831,679 of record CAMTDV010000017.1, on the reverse strand, counting down.
TAATTGTTTTGACCCAAAAACAAACAGAATACCGTGATCATAATCACTTTTACACCAAACATTTTACTGCGACTCCAAGTTGCAAAGGGTGCTAGGTACTATATGTACACCATCTGACGTCATCATACGGGCTGTATGACATGCAAAGAATGGTCATACTGGTGGTATGGCACTTGTCAGTACTCAATGGTGCACACGTCACATCAGTCACTTATGTGTCAGTCTAACACGTCATACAGCCTGTGTGATTTTGACAAACACCAACTCATACAGCCGTAAAAAACACTATGACCCGTCTCATGTGTCATTATAATACATACCCGTATGACCGATTTCACATGTCATACGGCCGTATGGCCATACGTCCCACTAAGAAACGTGCAGTGGTGTTTTCACATGTCATGCGAAAAATGGCCATACCTGCGGTATAATACTTGTCGATACTCAATGGTGTACACTATCACATCAGTCACTTCTATGTCAGTCCAACGCATCATACGCCCTATATGATATTGGCAAACACCAATTCATACGACCAATTAAAAAAAACTATATGGCACGTATGAAGTGTCATTATACACTTGCCCACACGACTGTTTCTCACATGCCATATGGCGGCCCGTATGCATATTTGTCAATAGCGATTGTAGCGGTCGCTATAGCGCGCTATACAACGAAGCAATGTAGTGTCGCTATTATGGTTGTAGCGATGGATAGCGAGAACAGAGACACCTTAGTTTTTATTTTTTTTAAATATAGATAGCAATTAAATACAGCTATAAAATAGCTAGATTTTTGTTAAATATACATGTAAAATAACATATATACCAGGGTATTTTGATGTAATATTAATATAAAAAAATTAAAACTTCTTTTTCTAGTGTATCGCTAATTATAAAATAGTCGCCCGCTATTTATCGCTATTCGCTATGTAGCATATTAGTACTTATCGCTATTTGTCGCTATCCGCATTAACAACTATGCCCGTATGACCGTTTCTCGTGTGTCAACCCATTCGACCATAAGTCTGGTACGAAACGTTGGGTGGATAGTGTATCCGTGGTGTTTCTTTAACATATCCCGGTTGCAAAACCGGGTGTTTGTCAAAAGTAATCATAGTTTTCTACCTACCTCTTCCTTAAAAATCACAACTTTCCTAAACAAATCATTACAACTCAATCTACTTATAAGTATTAACACAACTTCATCATAATACAGGCATTACAAATGAATGTACTTGATCAAACATATACATACATACATATACAAACATACCTCTGGATGAGACTTGAGGGGTGGAGTTTGAGATGGGTTTAAGGGGATAAGATGAAAGAAAAATTGGAGTTAGGGTTTTTAAAGTACGAATTACAGGTATAGAGGTTGTGGGTGAAGTGGGTTTTGAAGTGTAATGACACAGGTGTGTCAGAAAATGGCGGAACACGGGAAGAAGAGACATGGTGAACCCTGGTTTTGGGTCTTGGATAGAGGGTGTGTCTGTGACATTGAATTGAAGTAGTGATTAAATCCGAGATTGCACCCGTTTGAAATTAAACCGGGTCATGACCCGACCCGACCCGACCAGAAATAAAAATTAGACACCTTTAACTCAAATCATGTTTGGTTTTACGGGTTTTACTTTTTAAAATTTCTATTAAAACGATAAGTTACATACTCTTTGATTCTATGTTTTTATGGGTTTTACTTTTTAAATTTCTATTAAAACGATAAGTTACATAATCTTTAATTCTATAATTTTTTTAACACATATACTCTTTAATTCTATATTTTTTGGGATTAAACACTCTTTAGTGGAAAGGTAAAGTTTAATTTAACACCTTAGCCAAAGGCGCTTTGGTTTTACGATTTAAAGTTAGTTTTATTTTAAGTTGGATACAGTAAGACTCGTTACAATTAGTTAATTATTGATAATAGTAAATAGGTTTATTAACGAATAGTGATCATATGGGGAAAATGTTTTCATAATTGAAATGGACTATGAATTAGACGTCTTACCGGTCTAGTTTATGGATGGGATAAGACCGGTTAGACTAGATTTATAAGCTAGACAACCTTATAATTGATTTAATATTTATAAAAACTAAAAACACATACACGTATGTATATATATATATATATATATATAAACAAAATTAAATACGATTCACTATTTAAAAATAATGAAAAAATGTTATTCTATACATACATCATAAAAACGAGTATTTTATTCTCTTTAACTTGAGTATAATATTGCTATATTTTGTAGTTTAAAAAAATGATATGTTACCTGAACAGTGTCTAAGGGTGAGCAATAACTAAATCGTTAACTGAAACCAAACCAAAATCAACAAAAAACCAAATTAACTGAAACCAATTAAACGAAACCCGAATTAACCAAAATCGACTATTGAATGGTTCTAGTTTTTATACATTTAGTTCATGTGTTTCACATTTTATACATTCATTTTATGTAGCTATACTTCCATTTCATGTATTTATACATCCATTCAATGTATTTAGCCCGACTTTGGTTTTGGCTATTAACCGAAATTAAACGAATCAAAAATCATTGATCTATCTAAATAAACCAAACTGATTAACCGAAAACCGATTGGTTAGTGAAATAGACTAACCGATTACTTCGGTTTCGGTTGAGGATAATAACCGAACCAAACAAACAATGTACACACTGGCGGCTGACAGTATTTATGCTTCCCACCGCATCACGCAGACACCCTTCTAATTTACTAAGGGGTGAGCAGTTTCTTCGTTTGATTGGCCCATGTGTCAAGTCAAATGTTGGTTCTCCTATTGGTTTGATTAACCTGCCCTTCTGTTACTATTAAGGGTATTAAGGGTATGTTTGGTAAAAGTAGCTGGTGGCTGGAAGCTGGTGTCTGATAGTTGGAAGTTGGTAGTTAGTAGCTGTAGGTTTTTAGATATATTTAGATGTTTGGCAAAGTAGCTGAAGCTTTTAATAAAATGTATAAAGTGACCAAAATTGACATAACTAATAAAATATATTTAGGTGTTTGGCAGAGTAGCTGGAACTTTAGAGGTTAAAATAGTCATTTCCCTAAAAGCTTGTAGCTCCTTCTAAACGCTACTAGTAGGAGCATTCAACCAAAAGTTTCAAGCTCCTAACCTAAAAGTTTCAAGCTCCTTCAACCAAACAAGGTTTTTTTATTAAGTAAGAGCTTTTTCTTAAAAGTTTAAAGCTATAAGCTCCTAAAAGCTCCATACCAAACATACCCTAAATGCATATATTTTGGATGTTATTGTTGTATTTTTTTACATTTTAGTGCACACAAGTTTTAGGTGTTGTTTGTTTTTTAAGAGATGCGGACCACATCTGCAGACCTCTGTAGAATAAGAGGTGGACCAAACCTCTTCACTATGCAAGAAGAAGGTTGTTTGTTTTTTAACCTATGTAGACTTCTAAAATAAACTGGTGGTGGTGTACGGACGGTGGTAGCGGTGGGTGTCGGACGGGGACGGTGGGTGATGGTGGCAGACGGTGGTAGTGGTGGTGATGGACGGTGGTGGGTGGTGGACGACGGTGGTGGTGATGATGGACGGTGGTGGACGGTGGTGGTGGTAGACGATAGTGGGGGGTGTTACTTACCAACAAACAGTTTGCAGATGGCAATGTCTGCGCGGCGCAGATAGAATAGCTTACGAGGGCACATGTATTAGTTCTAACCAGTTTGATTAGCTCCCATGCGAAGGAATGTGAAAGAATCGTTATCCGTCGCGAAGCATGGATTTGCCTTAACTCTAGTTGGTTTATATGTTTTAGTTTTCAATAAATATATAAGTGGTGTCTATGTTACAATATTTTAGTTATGATTTTATTATCTTTATTATCCTACATAACATAGTTCTTTAAGAAAATGACGATAATTTCTCAAAGTTAGTCCAAGACAACTTCGGAACTTACTTTCAGTTCTTTATTTGTGACATCTTGAATATATTGAAAAATCAAAAGTCAAAATATCTAGCATGAGCATATGATGCGAGCTCAGTCGTTTTGTGCCTAATAAGCAATAGCAAACCCTTTCTAATATTAGTCCACATTACTTTTGATTGGTATTCATATTTTATTATCCAACTCCTTACATGTTTATGACAAAAGTGGGTAAGAGGAAGGTTTGAAAAGATATTTGGATGTTTTAGACAATCTAGCAAACACTCAACACAACCATCATGTAAGAAACGTACATGGGCCACCTAAGAAAACAAATACATAGGTAAACCTCATGAAAACGACAAATTAACAAGTAAAATGATGCGTCTAAAGACACTTAGTTGAACACGTGGCCGAGAGCAAACGGAAGATCATGTCTCAATAAGGTTGGTCACAAAAGAAGGGAAGCCCAACAATTATAAATATAATGGAAACCATTTGTAGCCCGGCGAACGTCAATTTCTTTAGTAAAGTTATGTAACTGTTTATAAGGGTGGACGGGGCGTAACTTGTCAGAATCCTCTCAAGAACTAATCGCTTGTGTACATCTCATCTCTTCGATTTGAATCCGTCGAAACACGCATCCACCGACGTTGGTGTTCCCGAGCTACCCACCCCCATGCGCGGTTATCCGGGCTTAATAGTCACAAACACACTCCTACCCGTATCGGTGAGTAGTACATGTGGAGTGAAACCAAAAGAATATGGGGGTATGGGCGGCGTTGATGTTGCTATGGGTAACTGAAAACCTGCAAGGGGTACTCAAAGATTATAAGTAATGTGTTAAAACTTTGTTTGGTATGTTTTCTCACATCTATACTCTAAGCCAAAAAACATCAATCGCTTTTGAACCTATAACTACAAGCCTTAAGACTCAAAACGAAACAACACCACCCTAGTACTCATTGATCACCAAATAAACTATTATTTCAGGATCACATTAAATAACTTGTATCCTTCTAACTATGTAACCATATAAGATCGTTTCAACTTAAATCATAAAATCTAAAACCTATCAACTTAAACTAGGGTTGAGCAATAACCGGATCATTAACTAAAATCGAATCGAAAACTGACAAAACCGAACCAAAATTAACTGAAACTGAATCAACCAAAAATTAGTTAACTGATAATTTTTTTTGTACCGTTGATTAACCAAAATTAACCGAACCGAATTATTTAAATTTTCATATATTTCTAGCTTTTATACATCTATGCATGTTTTATACTTCCATTTTATGTGTTTATACCTCCATTTTATTTATTTATACATCCAACTCATTATGCATATATCTATTTCATGTATTTATACCTATAGTACATGTATTTCTAAACAAAAATTTTAGCCAATGTTTGGTTTGCTTATTAACCGAACCAAAAGCCGACAAATTAACCGAACAAACCGAACCAATTAACCTATAACTTTGGTTACGGTTACAGTTACGGATAATGCTAATACCGAACCGTGGTCCAAATTTGTATGTGTATATATATATATATATATATTAATAATCCATGCTTGTGAAAGTATCAATAGTTTTTTTTTTCTTTTTTCTTTTATACATTTTTACTTTAGAGGTTTTTTTCCTTTCATTTTTATATCACTTAGGGATGAGAAAGGGTATCGGGCACCAGTGCTGAACGGTACCGATACCGAATTTATGAAACCGGGTACATTTTTTGTACCTATTCGGTATTGCCTTTTGACATTTTCGGTGTCGGTACAGTACCAGTATTTACTGGTTTTTACCCTCAAATATCGGTACCGTACCGGGTATATTCGGTATCGATACCAATTCCCATTTTCCTTGTTTTTCGGTATCGGTACCGTTATTTATAGGTAAAACACCGGTAAGTACCAGTACCATACCATACAAGTACCGGTACCGAACCAGTGTATTTGGTACCAATACTGATACCACTTTTCCCAGTTTTAAGTACCGCTTCGGTACCAAACGAGTACCATGCTCATCCCTACCGTATCGTACCGAGCATTTTCGGTGCCTATACCTAATTTCGATAATTTTCGGGATTGATAATTTCGGTGCCATTACCGGTACCGAGCTCATCCATATTTTAACGGTGTTGTACCGTAATAACTCGGTACCCATACCGAATTTACAAAACAGGGTACATTTTTGGTACCTATTCGGTATCGCCTTTTGACATTTTCGGTGCCGTACAGTACCAGTATTTACTGGTTTTTACCCTCAAATACCGGTACCGTACCGGGTATATTCGGTATCGATACCGGTTTCCCATTTTCCCTGTTTTTCGGTACCGGTACCGTTATTTATAGGTAAAACACCGGTAAGTACCAGTACCATACCATACCGGTACCGGTACTGAACCGGTGTATTCGGTACAAATACTGATACCACTTTTCCCGTTTTAAGTACCGCTTCGGTACCAAATGAGTACCGTGCTCATCCCTACCGTATCGTACCGAGCATTTTCGGTGCCGATACCTAATTTTGATAATTTTCGGGATCGATAATTCGGTGCCATTACCGGTACCAAGCTCATCCATGTTTTAACGGTGTTAGTACCGTAATAAATGAAATGATAAAACAACCGAATTTCCAACGTGTAGGACGTGTGGATCCTACTATTATATATTAGATTATTTAAATTCGTTTTTTTAGGAGGAGTTACTATCGTTACTACATCATTTTTATCTGTGTTTTGATATTCGGTATCTTTTTGTCGTTGCCAGCACACGTTTTGCAGACTCTGGATCCCCGCCGCAACGCCGGGCGAAAATCAACTAGTTTATAAGTTTAAAAAATGTTATATTGGGGCCAATCTACAACATTCAAAACTATAGGGGTGTCAATAAATATTCATTTAAACATTTATCTCCTAAATCTTGTGTTCCACATATAAGATATTTTCTCTAGGGTTTCCACACATTCCAATAGCTGACCTGCCGCAGACCACCTCTCATCCTGTTCTTCACGTAAGATTTCTTTCATCTCAGATCTATTAATCTCATTTCAAACTGTTGTTATATCTACTGATGATATTATCGTTTGAATTTCACATGATTTGCCGTACCGATGATGGTTTTTGTGATGTTTTTGAACTTAATCGCATCAGATTTGATGAATTTCGTATGATTTGCTCTAACGATGATGATTTTGTGATGTTCTTGAACTTTATCGCATCAGATTTGTGTGTATTTTAGGTCTTTTAGTTACGATGCTGTACTCTTCACATCGAATTGTTGTGTTGTTGGTTAATATTCATCAGAAACTATTGTTACATCTACTGATGATAATACTGATTGAGTTTTATGTGATTTGCTCAAACGATGATGGATTTTGTGATGTTTTTCAACTTAATCGCATCAGATTTGATGAATTTCGTATGATTTACTCTAACGATGATGCTTTTGTGATGTTTTTGAACTTAATCGCATCAGATATGATGAATTTCATATGATTTTCTTTATCAGTGATGAATTTTGTGAATTTTTTGAAATTAATCACATCAGTTTTGGTGAATTTTATATGATTTGCGCCAACTGTGATGAGTTTTGTGATGTTTTTGAACTTACTCGTATCAGGTTTGTGCGTTCTTTAGTTGTTTAGATATGATGTTGTATTTTTCACATCAAATCGTTGTGTTGTTAGTTTATATTATTAGAAACTGTTGTTACATCTACTGATGTTAGTACAGATTGAGTTTTATCTGATTTGCTCAAACAATGATGAATTTTTTGACGTTTTTGAGACATAAGATTTCTGCGATTTTTAGTGTTTTTAGTTATGATGGTATACTCTTCACATCGTATTGCTGTGTTGTTAGTTTATGCTAACCATGAGGCTTTTCGAACTTAAATCGAATTTATTCATGATTGTTTGATCAGTAATTGACGGATAATGTGTAGCTGTTGTTTGTGCTTGATTATATGGATATAATTTACGATTTTGATTAGAAGAAGTTGAATTAGTGGTCTGACATGCGGATTTTGTGATGTCTTTGAACTTAATATCGTAGATTTGTGCGTTTTGCAGTTCTTTTAGTTATGATGTTATACTCTTCACATTGAATGTTGTGTTGTTAGTTTATATTTCTGATGAGGCTCTTTGAACATAAGTCGGATTTATTTGTGTTTGGTTGATCAGTGATTGACGGATAATGTGTAGATGTAATTCGTGCTTGATTATGTGGATATTATTTACTGTTTCGATCAGGAGAAGTTGAATCAGCGGTGTGACATGCGAGATCTTATTTAGTAGAACTTGATTGCTTACGGATTTATGGTTGCGTGGTTTTAGAAACTTTCTGGTCAAGTTTTGTTGACTTCAATTAAGCTTATCAGTTTTTGAAATGTTAAAGAGAATATTTTTGGGTGCATTGATTTAACTAAAACATGAAAGTTTTCCAGAATACCTAGATTTTCAAGTTGTGTTATATGTATGGTGTACTTTTTCATCCTCTTCCTTTACAACATCATGTGAGTTGCAGGGAAATAGCATACGATTTTTCTTTTTGTCGTTTCATGTTTGGTGTAGCATGATTTGATTTGGAATTTGCATGGATGCATTATTGTGAAGTTTTATTCTTTATATTTATGATTTGATTGTGCTTATATTCGACATTCTTGTCAAGATAAATTGTGTGTTATGTAAAACATAATAATGTTACTTTTTTACTTTTTTTATCAGATAATTTGGCACGATGTCAGAAGGTCAGGAAACCGATAAGAATATCGAGATATGGAAGATCAAGAAGCTGATCAAAGCATTGGAAGCAGCAAGAGGCAATGGTACCAGCATGATTTCTCTAATCATGCCACCACGTGATCAAATCTCTCGAGTCACGAAAATGCTCGGTGACGAATTCGGAACTGCTTCAAACATCAAGAGCAGAGTTAACCGCCAGTCTGTGTTAGGTGCCATAACATCCGCCCAACAACGACTCAAGCTTTACAACAAGGTCCCACCAAATGGGCTCGTGCTCTATACCGGAACCATTGTTACCGATGACGGAAAAGAGAAAAAGGTCACGATCGATTTTGAACCGTTCAAGCCGATCAACGCTTCACTTTATCTCTGTGACAATAAGTTCCATACAGAAGCTTTAAACGAGTTGTTAGAGTCAGATGACAAGTTCGGTTTCATTGTTATGGACGGAAACGGTACCCTTTTTGGGACGTTAAGCGGCAACACGAGAGAAGTTCTACACAAGTTCACTGTCGATTTACCGAAAAAGCACGGTCGAGGAGGTCAGTCTGCGCTTCGGTTCGCGCGTCTTCGTATGGAGAAGCGTCACAATTACGTGAGGAAGACTGCTGAGCTGGCAACACAGTTTTTCATCAATCCTGCCACTAGTCAGCCGAATGTTTCTGGGCTTATTCTTGCTGGTTCTGCTGACTTTAAAACTGAGCTGAGTCAGTCTGATATGTTCGATCCTCGTCTTCAAGCTAAAATCTTGAACGTGGTTGACGTTTCATACGGAGGCGAGAACGGGTTTAATCAAGCTATTGAACTATCTTCAGAAATACTCGCAAACGTGAAGTTTATTCAAGAAAAACGTTTAATCGGGAAGTATTTCGAAGAAATTAGTCAGGATACTGGGAAGTACGTGTTTGGTGTTGAAGACACGTTGAAGTCGTTAGAAATGGGTGCTGTCGAGATTCTTATCGTGTGGGAAAATCTCGATATTAACCGTTACACCCTTAAAAACGGAACAACTGGTGAAATCATCATAAAACATTTGAACAAAGACCAAGAAACCGATCAGAGTAACTTTAGAGATTCGGACACCAATGCTGAGCTGGAAGTTCAGGAAAAGATGTCGTTGCTCGAGTGGTTTGCTAACGAGTATAAGAAATTCGGTTGCACGCTCGAGTTTGTTACGAACAAATCTCAAGAGGGTTCGCAGTTTTGTAGGGGTTTTGGTGGAATCGGTGGAATACTTCGATACCAGCTGGACATTAGGTCTTTTGATGAGTTGTCGGATGATGGGGAAATTTACGAGTCGGACTAGCAATCAAGCACTTGTCATGGGCCCGCAGAGGGGGTGGGGCCCAGAGCCAGCTTCGCGGCACTCGCTAAGCTTTCTGCTCTGTTCATTTTTTAAGGAGTTCATATGAAGGTTAGTGTTTATCGGTTTTCTTTTAATGGGCGTATGCTGATTGTTTATTGTCCGTTTATAAACTTTTTATGTGGCTGGTTTCTAAAAAAAATGATTAGGTGTAATTCTTTTTTTGAGTAAAATGTCATTTCCGTCCCAAGGTTTGACCGTTGAAGTTTTGCCATTTTCATCCGACTTGTTACTCCATTCATTTTAGCGACAAGTCAAGGGTATTTCCGTCATTGAATCTTGCCATTTTGATAACAAATAGCTAAAATTACGAAAATGCCCCTGACTCAACGTAAAAAATAGACGGAGTTAACGAGTTGGATGAAATGGCAAGATTTCAAACCTTTTGGATCCAGATGCGGAAAAACCAACCTTTGGATGAAATCCGCAAAAGTGGTCAAACCTCAGGGACGAAAATGGCATTTTAATCTCTTTTCTCATGTATTTTGTAAAAAAAAGTTAGGTATAAATTATTTGGGCAAGGACGGCCTAGTTCAGAAATTATTGTTGTGCTAAATATTATGGTGGAAATTATATTATTATGATTTATAGTTTATTATATTAGAAACAATTGATGTGCTAAATATTTTTGCAGAAATTAATGAGAGCAATAGTAATATGTTTTGCGGCTGTGAATCTAGTGTTGCTGGAATGACCTTTTTGTGTGTTTTTATTCTTTGTGTTGACTCAGCTGGATTACATAGTATTGGATGATAGATCAAACGATATCCCCCCCAAGTTGAAGCGGTTGCACTCGAGCATTCTCAACATGTTTTAGACGTTCCAATATATGCGTAATTGTGGATTATTACGTTTTGCACTTTGGTTTTTAAAAACCTAGTTTGACTTATGTTTATGGTCTTTGATGTTTTGGTACTATGGTTTTTGTTATAATTGTTTTCGACTTGTAGATTCGTATGAAGCATCCTTTGTTTTTGTTTTTACACTTTATGTTGGTTTCATTTTTGGGAATTTGTCATGTCTTGAGAATTGAGTTCATGGCAGTATCCCAAAACTTTGGTTTTCCTGGTTTAAATTTTGTAGCTAGAGAGTAGCGGTTATACTTTGATAAAATATATACATATATATATATATAAACACACACACGAGAGAATTTAAACCTAAAACGAGGCTAATGTTCTAGTGCAAACATTTGGTAACACTCGCTTATCTTACACGACATAAATTCCTTTTAATGATGGGTTTGAAACTCACTATTGTTGGGAATCATAATGCCATTTAACATAAGATTGTCAGGTTTAGTTTCAAGCTTCTTTTGGAGGGAATGATGATAGTTAATTCATATGTTTTGTCTTTACATATGTTTGTTATGTGAATACGATACTGGTATCACCCTGTGGTTCATAGTTTACTTGGTAAATTCAATTTCACCAAGTGTAATAAAGCAAAGTGAGTTTAAAGTAGTTTAAGACATATCTCATTCAGATTCGACACTAGCGTGTGACACAAGTTTTGCTTAGGATCTTCGATGTGTCGTCATGTGTATATTTTGTATGATGTGATTACCATGATTTGGTATAGGTTCCACAACCTAGCATACTTATAGAAGTTGTAGAATATGATTAGTGACATCCTTTGTGAGGTTCTTTGAGATGACACGATTTGAGTATGCCACGAAATTAGATATATAATCATGGGTGTGAGTTTATAGATGTTATAATGGTTACTTTGGACTTAATTTAGGTACCTGTTAGCTTATTAATTAAAAGTTAAAAACCTAAAAATGGAAATATTTTTTAGGTATTTTTATGTATAAAACCTAAAATGGAATATTTTTTAGGTATTTTTATGTGTTAGTTTGTGTTTTGAGTAATAATCACACCAAAACAACGTTTTGCTTAGGATCTTCGATGTAGTCGTCATGTGTATATTTTGTATGATGTGATTACCATGAGTTTGGTATAGGATTCCACAACCTAGCATACTTTATAGAAGTTGTAGAATATGATTAGTGACATCCTATTGTGAGGTTCTTTGAGATGACACGATTTGAGTATGCTCACGGAAATTAGATACTATAATCATAGGTTGTTGAGTTTATTAGATGTTATAATGGTTACTTTGGACTATTAATTTAGGATACCTTGTTTAGCTTATTAATTAAAAAAGTTAAAAAACCTAAAAATGGAAATATTTTTTAGGTATTTTTATGTATAAAAAACCTAAAAATGGAAATATTTTTTAGGTATTTTTATGTGTTAGTTTGGTGTTTTGGAGTAATAATCACACCAAAACAACGTTTTGCTTAGGATCTTCGATGTAGTCGTCATGTGTATATTTTGTATGATGTGATTACCATGAGTTTGGTATAGGATTCCACAACCTAGCATACTTTATAGAAGTTGTAGAATATGATTAGTGACATCCTATTGTGAGGTTCTTTGAGATGACACGATTTGAGTATGCCCACGGAAATTAGATACTATAATCATAGGTTGTTGAGTTTATTAGATGTTATAATGGTTACTTTGGACTATTAATTTAGGATACCTTGTTTAGCTTATTAATTAAAAAAGTTAAAAAACCTAAAAATGGAAATATTTTTTAGGTATTTTTATGTGTTAGTTTGGTGTTTTGGAGTAATAATCACACCAAAACAACGTTTTGCTTAGGATCTTCGATGTAGTCGTCATGTGTATATTTTGTATGATGTGATTACCATGAGTTTGGTATAGGATTCCACAACCTAGCATACTTTATAGAAGTTGTAGAATATGATTAGTGACATCCTATTGTGAGGTTCTTTGAGATGACACGATTTGAGTATGCCCACGGAAATTAGATACTATAATCATAGGTTGTTGAGTTTATTAGATGTTATAATGGTTACTTTGGACTATTAATTTAGGATACCTTGTTTAGCTTATTAATTAAAAAAGTTAAAAAACCTAAAAATGGAAATATTTTTTAGGTATTTTTATGTATAAAAAACCTAAAAATGGAAATATTTTTTAGGTATTTTTATGTGTTAGTTTGGTGTTTTGGAGTAATAATCACACCAAATTGAGCTTGATCAAAACTTGAAATATGAACACTTGATTCAAAACTAATGATTCCCAAATCCTTTTTGATCAACTATTAATTGTTATTATATTTCTTAATTTCATCGGAAAACGCTTTAAACAAAATTTAAGATTGTTGTTTTTTTTGTATATAACTTTGGTTATATACAAAACACCTTGACTTAGTCCACCATAGGTTTTGTATTTGTAAATGAAGGTTTGATTAGTAACGCAAATTTAATTATGAGAAAAGATGAAAGAGAAACAAACGTATGTGTATGTGTTGTTGGATCACTGTCATTTTTTAAACAAACAGTTTTTTTACACTTAAACCATCTATCAACTTGTATATGTAAGGATTTAAGCTCACGACACTTTTACGAAGGACAATTAACATACCATCATCTGCTTTATATACATGGTGATGAAATTATAACGGTTGGTTATGAGTTTGTTGGGTATACGAGTTGATATAACAAACATCTTGACTTGGTCTCTCTACTTACTCTTTAAATAAAAACATAGATTTTAAAAATAAAAACATAGATTTTTTAATTTTTTTAAAAAGGATAGAAAAATGGAAGTGGATATAATACTATGTGAATAGGGAAGCCCACCAAATATGAACAACAATAGGCATCAATAATTGTAAAGAGGCGTCATGTACTCATGTCCATTAATTTTAAACTCTTTTTTTAATTAAAATAATAGCTATTAAGAAAAATCATGTGACATATATTATATTCAGGTAATTTATCTTCATTACGACATTTTCTTGACAAATCATGATGATTATAGTCTATTCATGATAATACTATCTATATAATGATCGTCCAAAACTATTATCAATTTTTTTAAAGATTTGTTTTATTTAATAAGCTATAATAATCACGAATTTGGTGACGATTTAGACGGATATTATTTTTCTTCACTTGGACGATTCGCTCGATCATAGACTCAGAGTGGAATATGAAACATGGTTGATGTTGTGATGAAGAGGAAGATGATAGTCTTTTGGTAGATTTTTAATATTTCATTGGAACATTTACAATTTCTTGACACTATCGAAGGAAAGTTAAATTCTATGATTGAGGGAAAGTTTCCATTTTTAATTCCTATAACGACTAAAAAACATATTTTTTATGGGATGTATTCCAATTTTAACAATATTTGTGAACCAAATGGGACCTAACTTAGAGTTTCTATTTTGCTATTGACAGAAGATATTTCTTTTTAGAAATTATGAATTTGGTTTTCATTTTTTGGCAGACAATGACACGGTTAAAATTTATTCTTAACAACTGTAAAAATGTATGTTAAATTTATGTCATGTAATGAGGGATTATTAAGGACTTCATGTTATTTAAGTATAGGGATAAAATAGTTATTTGCCATTCAATAGATTTGTCTAACAAACACCTAATAATAACTTGTCAAGTGTCTTTTTCTATATATTTTCTTATGTTTGAAATTAACTCTTATCCTATAAATAATATACACTTTTAATCCATTCAATTTTTTTAGTTTTTTTCTTTAATAATTTGTGTTTATTAACAATAAAAAAGAAAAAAAAAACTAAATAGGCATTTGTATTTAAATTTTTCCGCAACATTCTAATATAAATTTTATTACAACATATATTAAAAGAAAATGAACATTGATAATATAATACATTTAACTTTTATATTCACCCTTATACATACGTTTTTAACTATTAGTTTTTAATTTAATAATGTGTATTCCTTAACCATTTTGCAGGTGCATTCAAATTTTGTTTTTTAACATAAATTTTATTGAAAACGAAGTTGTATCCAAAGTAGACTTATTTTTTTTGCATCATAAGCCATACTGACTACCGGTACTGTATCAGTGAACCAAACCGGTGCCATCACTACCAGTATAAGGTATTATCAGAATTGGTACATATATTCATTTTTATAAACATGTGTCGATATCATTTTGACCATATAACGATTTTATTTTTTTCATTATTTTTCTCTTTCGATTGTTGTACCAAATGTCAGTAGCGTTATAGTCTAACAGACCAAACAAAAAAATATATAGTAAATATAAAATTAATAACTTTTTCATAAAAATAAACACAATAAATAAAAAAATAAATCTACAAGCGTGACACATATCACACCATCACTCCAATTTATCAAACAAAATCTCCCCATTTGGCATAAAATTAGGGACAATTGACCTAAAATTTGTATTCTTATTCATTATTTTTCTCTTTCGATTGTTGTACCAAATGTCGATAGCGTTATAGTCTTACAGACCAAACAAAAAAATATATAGCAAATATATAATTAATAACTTTTTCATAAAAATAAACACAATAAATAAAAACAAGTCTACAAGCGTGACACATATCCCACCATCACTCCAATTTATCAAACAAAATCTCCCCATTTGGCATAAAATTAGGGACCATTGACCTAAAATTTGTATTCTTATTCTTTCTCCAATTAGTTAATTACTATTTTCGTCCATGTGGTTCGTCAAAAATCACTATTTCAGTCCATTAGTTTAAAAATTGCAATTTCAGTCCCTGTGGTTTCACTTTCGTAACCATTTCAGTCCCTGTGGTTTCACTTTCGTAACCACTTCAATCCATTTATTTTGTAAGTACAGGGACTGAAATGATTGTGAGGTGGACTGAAATGGTTACGAAAATGAAACCACAGGGACTGAAATCATAATTTTTAAACTAATGGACTGAATTATTGATTTTTAATAAACTACATGGGTGAAAACAATAAGTAACTTTCTCCAATCAACAAACCTTCTCATTCCCTATAATTTCACCCTGTTCCCTTCTTTAATTCCTCTTGTTCCCTTCTTTAAACCCATAAAAACCTCTTCTTGATCTGTTATTTCTTCAACCAATTCAAGAATTTTGATCACTTTTCACTGCAAAATCTTTGATTTTTTGTTAAATCTTGTGTCTTTGAGCATACCCAGTTGAAAAAGATTCTTTCTTTTGAATCTTTTTGAAGAAACCCAAGTGGGTTATGATTGTTTGAAACAGATTCTTTAAGGTTTGTTGTAATGGCTGCTGAAGAACTTATTGAAGTCAGGTTTAGGTTAGCTGATGGCACTGATATTGGTCCCAGTAAATACAGTTCTGTCACCACTGTTGGATCTTTGAAAGAAAAGATTATTTCACAATGGCCCAAAGGTTAATTCAATTTCAAGATTCTTGGTTTGTTTCAGATTTTTTTTTAGGGATTTTGATCAGTTTGCATCTAGAATTGATAGTTGTATTGTAGAATTTATGATTGTTTTCAAAATTTTATATGGGTTAAATTAGTGCCCATAGGTTAACTCAATATCAAGATTATTGATTTGTGTTAGATTTTTTATTTTTTTATTTTATTTTAATTTTGTTGGGATTTTACTATACAATTTGCATATGGAAATCTAGGATTGATAGTTTTTATTGTAGAAATTATGATTGTTTTAAATTTTTATTTAGGTTAAATTAGTGATGTTTTAATCTTGATTATTGTTGGTCTTGTTTTTTTGGATTGGAAAAATGTTAAATTTGTAGTAAAAAAGATTTTGCATAAAAGAATTGATAGTTTTTATTGTAGAAACTATGATTTTATAAAATTTTATTTAGGTTAAATTAGTGATGCCTTAATCTTGATTTTTGTTGTTTTTTGGATTGGAAAAAAGTTACTTGTAAGTTAAAAAAATTATTAATTGATGAACAAAATAAAAATAACTATAAAAAGTTAGAAGGGGATGTGTAGAGCTGTAGATATTGCTAGTAGAGTTTCAATTAATTTCATGTAAGAATGTCTATATTGGGAAATTTGTTTAGTAATAATATAGGATATTTCTTATGTTACATCAGTCACATGAAAGTTGTAAACATCCTACTTTATATTATTAAGAAGGTTTGAACTTTGAAGGGTGTTTATGTAATTTCACAAGAAACCTAAAAGTTTAAAGCTTTGTGTACATGATTCAAGTATTCAACAGTCTTTTACCTATGTCCATAGTTTTTGTTACAACTTAGAATTTTATTAGTAGAACTTAGGGGGTGTTTCGGATTGCTAATCCGCATATTGCTTTTTGAAATAATCAACTTTAAAATGTTTAGCTTACTAATGACTAATCATATAAGCATTTTCGATAAATCCCAATGCCTGAACACCCTCAAAATAACTTATTGTTGCATCAACGCACAATAAGCATATAAACGCAAAGAATAACACCCCTACCATAGTTGTCAATAGCGATCGTAGCAATCGCTATAGCGCGCTACGTAGCGTATAGGTCTAGTATCGCTATTAGGGTTGTAGCGATGGATAGCGAGAATTGTGACAATTTTTTTTGTTTTTTTTCTTACTATAAATAGCAATTAAATATAGCTGGATTTTAGGTTTTTGTTAAATATACATGTAAAATTCTAGTGTATCGCTATTTATAAAATAGCCGCCTGCTATTTATCGCTATTCTCTATGCAGCATATAGGTACCTTATCGCTATTTGTCGCTATTCGCCATTAACAACTATGCCCCCTACAAAGCAAGTTTCATACCCAAGATGGCAATATTAGACTTCATTGTTATCGGCCCACAGGCTCAGTTAGGTTTCTAGGGTTACTCGTAATCTTTGTATCTTGTGGTAGGTTTTTTTCTTGATTTTCAAATTTTTTTGTATTTTTTACTAATGATCTTTCGATATTTTGACAGACAAAGAAAATGGGCCGAAATCAATAAATGATTTGAAGCTGATAAATGCTGGAAAGATATTGGAAAACAACAAAACGCTTGCAGAATCAAGATCTCCGGTCAGTGAAATCCCTGGAGGCGCCATCACTATGCTTGTTGTCCTGCGCCCTCCAATGGCTGATAAAAACAGTGGTAAGTTGTTCACAAACAAATCAAATTTTCGATTCATTTTATATAGCTTCAGACATGCAGTTAAAGCGGTCCAAAATCAAAATAGCGATCAAGGGCCGATATTTGAGATTAGGTTATCGCAGTGGGATATCGGTAACTTTATACCGCTGCATAATTTATATATATATATTATATATATGCATATATAGAACGTAAAACATATATGATATTAATAGTAATATCAAAAGTCAAAACTCAAAACTCAAAAGTGCCAATATTTGAAACATGATAGAATTGTAAGCCATGGAATCTTCCTCCGAGTCCACATCAACTCAGGCATCTAAAATAACGGTGAATATCCATGAAATCTTCTTCGAGTCCTCATCAACTAAGGCATCTAAAATAACGGTGAATATCCATGAAAGCTTCCTCGAGTCCTCATCAACTAAGGCATCTAAAATAACGGTCAATATCGGTCAGTAGCGCTGATAGCAACTGCTTATTAATTTATAATCCTTTGTTAATTCTTGGTGAAAATATCGTTAAATGGTGCATGTAATCTGGATGTGGAATAAGGGGCGGGCAACGGGTTCAGATCAAAACGGGTACATTTTGGGGATTTCGTATGGGTTGGGTGGACCCGAAACATCTTTTTTTAATGAGTAATTTGCGTGTTAGTTATAGTTACCTAAACTACATGGTTATCGTATTTATTAATTTTTTTTTCTTTTTTTTTTTGCATAAGCTAACTTAGAAGGTTATATGCATTAAAACTACACTTTGGGTTACTTCTTGTGAGTAATTGTGAAGGGTGTTTAACTGTTTATGTTATTTCATAAAGTAGTGATTTTTATGGGTTAGAAAAAAGTATGCGAATTTGTCGTCATTCGATATTCTTATTGTTTGATCTTTGTTTAGACTATTCTTTATTATTGTATAATATCTTCGGACTTTTGATTCTCATCTTTTTGAGAATTTCATTTTGCGGGTTCCATTTAAATATTATTCCACAGTTCGTTTTTTGGTTGAATTATTGTTAGAATTTGATGCATAGTTTATTCCTGATGCTTAACTTGACCCTTGTGAATAATATTTTTTTTTAAACAGAGTATTTTAATCGTTTGACGTTCTTATGGTTTGATCTTTAGACTAAGCTCTATGCTGATCTTCAAGATTGCTCACTTTTTTGGTAGAAACATTGTAAATTTTGTGGGTATTGTTTAAATATTACTTCACAGTTGTTCATTTGTGGTAAAAATATTTTTGGATTCTGATGCGTAGTTAGTCCCGATGATAACTTGATCTTAAACCCCTTGTGAGTCATGATTGCTCATAATCTGTAGATTTTATTTATTTATTTAGATGCATAATTGATCGTGATACCTTTCTTGATATACCCTTGGTCAGTAATCTTGAAGGGCATATATATCATTTACAAAAAGCAACGATTCTTTTATATTAACAAAGTATGCTAATCTTTTGACGTTCTTATAGTATAATATTTAAACACTCTATGTCAATCTTGACGCTTGATTTGATCTTCTATCCCGTGTTATTAGTGATTGCTCACTTTTGTAGAGATATTTTTAATTTTGATGCATAGTGGTGCGGTGGGGTACTGACTTGCGATTAATCTGCATTAATCATATTGGTACTTTTATATGTATTTTTCCAAACTTATATACACACACACATCGATATGAATATACTACTTTACGGTTCACTTTGTATAGTTTAAACATATAGAATTAAACTTAAACATAACAAATCAAGTACTCGATAATTTAAATATTGACATATTAGTTCATGGACCGGGTCAGGGAACTCGGGTTAAAACCAAGGGACCGGTTTGCGCCGATTAGGACTGATTTAGACCACCTTTGTCCGATTAGGATTTGGACCCCCTTTGTTTTGGTGAAATCGAATCTGTAGACTATCGAATACCGATTAATCCCGATTTTTACAATACTGGATATACCCTTGGTTAGTATTCTTGATGGGCATTTATGTCATTTCAACAAGCAACGTTTTTTTACGATTAACCAAAGTAAGCTAATTTTTTTGACGTTCTTATGGTTTGATATCTGAACTAAATTCTATGCGAATCTTCAAGAATACTTGTAAAATTTTGTGGGTTCCATTCAAATATTACTTCACAATTCATCACTTTCGGTAAGAATATCGTTAGATTCTAATGCGCAGTTTAGTCCTGATGCTTCTCATTTTTTGTAGAGATATTTTTGAATTATTTATGCATAGTTTAGACTTGATACCTTGCTTGATGTCCCTTGGTCAATAATCATGAAGGGCATTGATGTCAGTTTTCAAAGCAATGATTTTTTACGATTATACAACATATGCTAAATGCTAATCTTTTGAAGTTATTAACGTTGATATATAGTCTAAGCTCTATGCTAGTCTTCAAGAATGCTCACTTTTTAGGAAAAAGATTGTAAAGTTGTGTTGTGTTTCGTATTGTAGTCGCGAAACCTAACTTGATCTCTACCCCTGGTAGGTATTTTTGAAGGGCATTTATGTCATTTCAAAAGCTATGAATATTAGGATTAGATTAAAGTATGCTAATCATCTGTCATTCTTGTTTGATCTTTGGACTATTCTCTATGCATATCATCAAGTTTGGTCGTTTTCGGTAAAAAAGAAAACAATAATTATTTTTAGAGTTAACTGTCATTTTCGTCCCTGTGTTTTGTTCACTTTTGCTATTTCAGGCCAATTTTAAAAAATGCACGAGTTTCCTCCCGACATACTGGAAACGTGCCATTTCAGTCCAATAATTAAAACCCAGTTAAGTCAAACAGGTTAAATGAAGGGTATTATTTGTTTTATTTTCAACCAAGGTGAAAATAAACAAATATGAAATGACAATAATACCCTTCATTTAACCTGTGTGACTTAACTGGGTTTTAATTATTGGATTGAAATGGCACGTTTCTCATATGTCTGGGAACAGGTGCATTTTTAAAAATTGGCCTGAAATGGCAAAAGTGAACAAACCACAGGGACGAAAATGGCTGTTAACTCTTATTTTTAATATTTGATTTAGTTGATACTTGATAATACCTATGGTGAGTTATTTTGAAGGACATTTATGTCATTTAACAAAATAAATAATTTTAAGCGATCAAGCAAAGCATTATAATCTTTTTGATGTTCTTATTGTTGGATCTTTAGAGTATTCTCTACTGTTCTATCATTTATTGGATTATATATCATACGACATATATGACTCATGCTCTGATCTTTTAAATTATTTAACATTTTTATTTTGTTTCTATTTATACCGCATAAAACGAGCAAATTGTTATCATGTCTCCCAATATTACTTGATGCGAAGGAAAGCCGACAAACTTTTGTTTTCATTTATACCGCATAAGCGTATGGAAGTATGTAACCTTGGGATATGGTTTGACTTTTGAAGTCAAACTTGTGACTTTTTAGATGCAAAATTTGATTGTAGTTTGGTAAAAATTTTGCACCAATGTTTCTCTTTACATGGGTAATATTATAACTAATTCATACAGGTTCAAAGGTCAGAAATTCATGTATTTGACTTCAAAAGGTCAAACCGGTTTCAAAATGGTCAACAGACCGGACATGTCTAACGATTTCTTCTCTTATTTTGGTGCAGAAAAGTTGCAGGACGGGGAGCCAAAAAAGAGCGGTTGTTCTTGCACAATCCTGTGAAAGAATCTTGGATGATACAACGGTTGATGAAAGAATGTTGGGGGTTTATTATCTTTCGATCGTTAGAAATTTGTTTGGACCTTTATTTTTCAAAATCTGAAAGTGAAAAAAGGATGGTGAGATGATTTTGTGTTAGAATATGAATCAATATAGAAGTTTTGTAGATCAAAAAGATGTTAAAGATTCAAACTTTCATGTGGTCTGTTTGAGTTTGATTTAATTTGTCATATTATATCATATTATGGATCCCCTTTTTATTTTTTTTTTCCTTTTTTGTTTGTTGCGAAGGTTTAAATAAAAAGGGCTATTAACGTACAAAGCGTAAAAATGTTTTTTTATAGGGGGCGTAATTTTGATTTCCTTCACGCGCAATTTTCATTTGTTATTTCCTGCATGCTTAACTTTGAGTTCTTCATGGGTAATTTTCACTTATTTCATTCATGCATAAATTTGAGTCCCTTCATGCGTAATTACTTTTGACGCTTTGTACGTTAAGCGTACTTTGTATATTAACTTACCCTTCTGTTATTTAGTTGATAATAATCTTAAAAATTGGCCCCAAGTTTTTTATTTCTAAAAAAATCTTTTTTTAATGGCAAAGAATCTCACGTGTAAACCCACCTTGCTCGGGGCTATGTCCAAGGTCGACTCCTCGACCGCCGTGAGACCGTACCTCCTGATGAGCGGGAACCGGATGGAATCCGTAAACCCTCGCTCCTGTCAGGTTTGAACCTGGATTAAAACCCGATTCGTCCCTTCACCCAGATATCCCTCAAAATGGCTCAAGCAGGAATCAAACATGTTATATACCCCCCTCCCCCTCCCCCTATGAGGCTTGACCACTACATATGGTGTAATAGACTGGTTTTTAGTACCGAATCAATCTATGAAGCCTGTGAATGGTTTCATCAACCGTTTCAAATTCTCAAAACATAGTAAAATAGCAACTTCCAATATTTAATAGAGTAAACTATCATTTTCGTCCATGTAGCTTGATCATTTTTTTCAGCTTCATCCAAAAGGATTTTTTTTTTCCAAATCTGGGTCCCTAAGGTGTCCAAATCTTGTAATTTTCATCCAATTCGTTAACCTCATTTTTTAGGCGTTAACGAGGGGAATTTGTGTTCTTTATACATATATAAAAGGACAAAAATTTCCCTCGTTTAATGATAAAAATGAATTGTGTTAACGAATTAGATAAAAATGACAAGATTTGGAAACCTCAAGAACCAAGATAAAATACGGAAAAAAAAACCTTTTGGATGAAACTGACAAACGTGACCAAATCTCAAGGACGATAATAACATATACTCTATTTAATATTTATAGCAACATGTTATTGCAACTAGGAATGGCAATGGGTCGGGCTTGGGCTGTGTATTGGTAATCCCAGGCCCGTACCCGGTTGTGATTCTTTGTCCCATACCCGACCCTTTACCCGTCGGATATCGGGTATACCAGTGGGTAGCGGGTATACCCGTTAATTTCTTAAAATACCCGTTGGGACAAATGTGCAATTTTGACTTTGATGTTTATATAATGTACTATTTTAATGACTATACCAAATGAAAATATGCTTAATAACTTAAATATCACATGCAGACCACATATACCAAACTAAATCAAAACGATTACTTAATTATGTAATTGTATCAGGACCACCTAATTGCATAAACATCCACATAATAGAGGATGATAGCTTCCATATCCAATCATGCTAAAAAATAAGTTATTTGTTCACTAAGCACGTGCCAAATACATATCCACATATGACGAGAATGCTAGACCCTACTATAGAGAAGGTAATAAGTACATGTACTAAGTTTATATATATGAAAAATTATAATATGATATTTTCGGGTATTATTCGGGCAAATGGGTCGGGTATCGGGCGGGTATCACTAAATCCCAAACCCGTACCCGAAAATTTTATTTTTTAAGCCCATACCCGGTCCATACCCATTGGGCTTCGGGTATACCTGGCCATATGTTTCGGGTTTCGGGTATACCCGTCAGGCTTGGACTTTTTTGCCATCCCTAATTGCCACAAATCTACTAATCAAAAACCCTAAATTTTTCTCTTTAAAATAGAAAAAAAAATCCAAATTCAATGACTCCTTCATAATTGATTTCTCAAAATTCTAGAAAATGAGCAATTTGAGAACAATTTGTGGGCCTCGATCGGTTTTTAAGGTTTTGAATTTGATACAAAACCCTAAATATTCCTTAAACCCTCAGCTGTCTTCTTCATATGTCCCTAAAATAGAACCATTGTGGGCTGGATTCAGTAATCATCAGTGGAGGACCCTTGCTAATGGGACCCATGAGAAATCACCATATGACACACTTGTTATATATGTTCTTCCATTTTTTAATTACTATTTAATTAGAAAAAGTGTCATGTGCATAACAATCGGGACCCACCGTGTATTAGTGGATATCAGGTATAGGTATACGTGTATATGATCTTTTACACAGTGAAAAAAATATATACTAAGTTAGTTATACAATCGGGACCATCGTGTATGTGGGGGGGTGGTGGGGTTAACAAGGTATAGGTATACGTGTATATGGTCTTTTATTTGGTAAAAAAATTACTTTTTTAAAAACCAACTTGAGTTATCAAATATTTACACGATGGTTGTAACAATTCTATAATTCTTATTGTTTCAAGTATCTATCAACATCATTATACAATTTATTATATTTTCTAAAGATTAGATAATATATTAATATATTGTGTTATGACAGGGTTAATGGGGTTGGGTAATTAGGTGGATATCACCATATCATACCTCAGTCTCGAATTTTTGTTTCGGGTTTTCCGTCAAGTTCGGATGTGCTTTTTTTAAAGTGACCATTGCTACTAAAAAAATCAAACTAAAAACCTGTTAAATTTTATCCTAGATTATCAAAAGTTTAGAATCATAATCACTTTTTACCCAAACAATAATAGCTAAACCATAAAAATCAATTTAGTAGCAAATCCAAACACCCACTCTGATGCCATAAACGAATTCCGGATCAATCATTTGGTACCATACCTCTTCAACATACTATGATCATTTTTTGTTCATGATGAAATCTCATTGTGCAGGGTTGGAGGCCGACGCTAATGACGACCAAGTAAAGTTGGCTTACGGACGTTTGGTGAAGAGTTATCTCCTTGATGTTTTGCTCTTAACTACCTTATATTTTTTTTGGTAACTGTGAGAACATGTTATTATCGTAAACCAATGGGGGTCTGGTAAGACACAACTTGCACGGGGCAAATAGCCTTTGGTGGGATTAAAGACAAAAAACCAGTGAAAGCTGGATTCAAACCTGAGACCTCTGCTAGAGGGACTCAAGTGCTTATCACTACACCGCCTCCAAAAAAGTTCTTTAAAATTTCTTAAATAGTGCAACATGGTATTCTTTATTCTTTATGGTTTATGGATATAGGGGGTGATTCATATGAGAAGAAAATTTAATTGAGAAGAAAAAGAACAAAGGGTATAATTGTAAAATATTAATAAGTTTTTCTTTCATCTCATTTATTAGTATGTTTAAGTAATTAATTACTTATAAAGACTACAATTCTCTACACTAATTTTTTTCTTACACACCAAAAAAATTATCATACACATTTTGATTTTTTTTTACATATTTAATTTATCTACACAACTCTTTACCCTATACATACAACTCGTAACTTATCCTACACACGTAGTAATTTTTCCTACACTCTATTTTTTCTTATATTTTGAAAATAAGTTACAAAATTTAATTAGCCATTAAAGAGGAAGACTAGAAATTAATGATTTATGTAAGTTTACAAATATACCCTTAAAATTAAATGCAAATATTAAATAAAGTAAAATGAAGCATTCTTATTGGTTAAAACTTCTTGTTTTTCTTCTTACAAAAAAATTCTTCTTATTTGAACCCTCCACTATAGATATAAATGCTATGTTTCGGGTTTGGTTATTCTATAACAACTTGTTTACTTGAATTGTGATTTTAAGCTATGTAATAAACCCTGAATTTGGGTTTATGATATTGTGTTTGTAGTTTATGATGGCACATGGTCTCTTGAAGAAGGAGAAACCACTGAAGCTCGGTTTATCAAGATTCAAGCATCATATGAGTTCCTCATAGATAGTGAGGATAGGAGGGAATATGATATGGAAAACCAAGTCAATCCAATGAAGGTACTTCTAATCACTTTATTCAAGAATTTTCTGGATATTCGTACTTATGCAAATCTCACATCGACGATGAATTAAAAGATGTTGGGTCGTAAGAAATTTAGTTCTAGATATTCAATCGTGATGCTTATGCTTGTCAGGAAAAAAATATTTTAAATCTTTTTCATATCAAAAGAAAGATAATTATCAATTTACCTAACATATTTTTTACCAAAAGTTAAAATAATAAAAGAAAACCAAAATTCTACTCATTAAAAACTTAATTTTAAGAGCACTTCCATATATCTTTATTTTTAAATTTTATACACTAATTTCTAGTCAAAATCATGTTATTTTAACACAATTGAAGAATTTTTTTTCTACGAGTATCTTACATGTAGAAACACATTGTTTGAATATAAATTCCTGGATATATGTACAAAATATGGTAAAGTTATGAAAAGGTATCTATAAATAAATATATTTCTATGTGAAAGTGTATTAACAATTTCGTTTAACGTATGCAGTTAAAATATAACATGCTTGATTAGGTTTTTTACCCCATGCGTGATTTCTGATTTTGTACATACGTGATTATGTTCATAGCGTGATTATGGTTTTCAACATGCGTGATTAGGGTTTTTGAGTTTTCATCTCGTACACATCGTATCTTAAAGAATATTGTAAGTTAACCAACCCCTATATACTATAAGAACTGTGAACCGCAGGAGAACATAGTGACATGATATATAGGGGACTATTGGAAATCTACTTCACTACACAAACTTTTGTGTGCAACATGAACTTTTCAAGCAAGTTTAAGTACAAATCACAATAATGCACCTATTTTGCTCTCATGTCATAATTTTCCTTTTTACCCATGCAATGAATGTTAATTGAAGTTTCATATTTTGGTCTACTATGTAAACCAAGATTGTATTAGATTTATTGTACTTATTAATGTTGGCAGGCATCTCAAGCATGGATGGCATGGTTAACGAGAAGACGCAAGGCTTTTGATCAACGAGATGACATGACCGTCGCTGCTTGGGCTGAACAACAAAATCGCGAGTTTAATATCCGTATGCGTGCTCTCTCTGGTTCGAAGGTATTTTATATTAAGAATAATCTAGTTTCTTAAATATAACGATAAGTTGTGGTTAGTCAGGGCCCTTTTTTATTTTTTTATTTGATTTGTTAGAATAAAACATAACCTGAATTTGCTACATGCACTTTTCTTGATTGATTATATTTTTATAATTTTTTTTAGGATTTCGTTTAGTAATTTCCATATTATAAATTAACAACATAAATTTGCTTCATGTACCCTATGTTTAGGGGTATTTCAAAAACTTTTTAATATTTTCACTTCTAACCCAAAACATCTCATCTTTGCAATTTAACCCTTTGTTTTTTTAGTTTTAACACAAAGCTTTTAATCTTTTCCAATTTAACTCCAACACTTTTTTATTTCAACTTTGGCCTCCATAGTTTTCATCTTTCGCAATTTTTTTGTTTTACGTTTCGTTCAAATTTTGCGAGTTAACACGCCGCAACGTGCATGTGGGGTTCAAAGTTTTTTCGTCTATTTTTTCCCGTTTGAGAATTAGTCGCAACGCGCGGGTCCTAGATCAACTTAGGTATTTTTCTATGTTTTACGTTTCAGCCTAAATTTCTCGCGTTAACACGCCGCAATGGGTGTGCGTGGTTCAGCGATTTTACATATTCTTTTCATTCAGTTATAGTTTCTCCTTTTATATTTATTTTGTTTTTACGAGTTTTTCAGCGTTGGTCGTTCGCAACAGTGTGTTATTGGTGCTATTTTACATGGTTTTACGCCCCCGCTGCAACATGGGCCTTAATACTACTTATTATTATTATTATTTTATTTCACACGCTAGAAATAAACATAATTTGAATATAATTCACTTATCGTAGATCTTTTTTTATTCATATATTTGCATGGATTATAAAGATTGATCATGAGGAGAAGGCATCAACGGAAAATTTTAACAACACTTGGAAATGGACCAAATGGGGGAGGAAAAAGAAGAAAATCTTGTCGACGAATGAAATGGAAGAGAGGACGAAACAAATACTTACCTTGATGACGGATTCGATTTTAAAAGAAAAACCATGAGTTAAACTGTTAGTACCAGTTTATGTTTATTATTATTGTAAACTAAAACCAAACCGTTTACAAATTCTTTTAGTTGTTGTGTCGTCACTTGAATGACGGATGCAAATGCTAATCAGATTTTTTTTAACATTCCAGATTAATATTTAGTATCAGTTAAGTAATATTAATAACACCAAATTAATTAATATTAATAACACAACAATTGAAATGATAGTGTTAACAATTCTTCTTTTTTATTAGAAGTTCAATTCACACAACCCTTTATAATTAATTTTACGCATATATTATTTTTCTTTTATAACTAATTTCAAGATACAATGTTTTTATACATTCCAAAATACCGTGGTGACATGTTTATTAGTATTTATGTTTCGTATAATTGTATTCGAAACCGAGCTTGTCACATTTCAAAGTAAATTTTATTGAAAACCAAGTCGGTAAAAATATGATATATTTTTACTTCTATTTTTTTCCTTCTAAATACACTTTCTTGTATTTAACGTTTATGTTTACAACAACGTGACATTTTTCTTGATTTTTAAATATATCATTGCAACATGTTTTCATATCTATGTTTCGATCACTTTCATCTTTCTTAACATTCATTCTTACAACGATGTGATTTTTTCGTGACAACATAATATAAGGACGTGATATGTCTTTTATCTACATTTTGATGTTCAAAACTGAATCGTAAGAGCACACCCTATTTTCTCCAAGGCTCTAGTATATCACAAATTACTAGTAGTATATTATCAATCTGGATTTAAATGTATTTGTATAGTTTACTGATAAAAAAAATATTTAGTTACCTTTATTTTTTAAAACAATAAGCCAAACGTTTCACTACGGTTTGAAAAATTGAAGCCAACCAGCTAAAAACCATTCTGTACCTTACGGTGATCAGTTTCTAACAACCCAAACACAACACCAATATATTCAGGTTTTGGTTGTCACATCTAACCCATCTAATAAATGGGTCGTATTCGGGTTGACATGTTTAATTAAACAGATCGACCTGTCAACCGTTTAACTAAACATGACGACGTGTCACTCATTTAGCCCATTTGTTACAACCTACTACCAATTTGACACGTTGACAACTTGATTACAACCTCTTTGATTTGTTTAGGTAAATGGGTTAAATGGGTTGTGTTCAAGTTACACAATTTAAAATGTGACTGAGTTAGGGTTGATATCTTTGATACGAATAATAATATGACCATGTTTGAGTTGAAGATTCAACCAGCCAACCAGACATGATTGGCACCTATTTCATGGTTCTAAATTGATATGTGGAAACCCCTAGCCAAGAGCTCGCGTCAGATGATGATGCATCATAATTAGTAAGGCGATATTGTGCATGGTTTTTTCGATGTATGATAAGAATTAATAGAATGTATATTGGTTAAAATATTAAAAATTAATAGATTGGTTATGTATAATTTGTGTAACTATACAACATATATATATATATACACACGGCTTTCAAGAGACTAAAAGCCGTGTAAGCCATTTAAGTACTTAAGCGAACTTTTAAAGATGATGATTAATAAAATTTGTGTATAATAAAAGTAACTAGTTAATTATACCGACGCGTGTTGTGGCAATCATATATGTTTTGAATACAATTTATATCGGAAAGTAGACAAAAACAAACATATGAAACTATATAGTTTTATAAAATATCATATTTGAAAAGAAACAAAATATGTTTATACTGATCGAAAATCATAAAAACAAAAGTCAACACCGGCTTCAATAACACTAATACATGTACTAACGTTGTTTGATAAGTATGAATTCGTTTCATTACCGGCAGGTATAGATTATGACAGAAAAAATATACGTGTTGCATCAACTCAATTTCTAATAATTATGATATCTATCCAATATATTAAAAAAAGTTTATTGTAGCTAAAATCTAACATGTTGCTTTTTGATATAGACATGTTATAAAACTCAAAAACCCTAATCACGTATGTTGAAAACCATAATGTTGAAAACCATAATCATGGCATGGGGTACAAAACTTAATCGTGTCTGTTATAAAGATAATCACGCATGTTATAAATTCCCAGCGTACGTTAAGCCTAATTGTACAATACACTTTCACTAAATATATATATATATATGTATATATATATATGTATATATATATGTATATATATATATGTATATATATATATATATAATTGTATAGAATCTTCAAAGTGGTATCTTCTACGTTTAATACGGAAATACTTATACATGTAAAAAATAACAAGGTATAATATCACCTAATATCATACTTGCAAAACTGTTTAAAGAGTAAAGTGTAATTTGCGTTCTTGTGGTTTAGGGGTGGGATTAACATGAGTCCCTACTTTCAAAATTTCACATCCTGAGACCATGTGCTTTACATTTTCTAACACCATGCACCCTTCCGTCAAATTGTCATTTGTTTGACCGTCAAATGAAATGGTATACTGATAATCTTACAACCGTAAGACATTGAACCCCTCCTAAACCCCACTGCACCACCATTGCTGCAAACGACCACCGCTACCCTTCCACTCAGTCACCACCAGCACCACCGACTCCACCAACCCACATTTCCAACCAACGCCGAAAACCTAACTTCTAATCACCCAATTCGAAACCCTACTTCACAACCAACCTCCACCATAAACCACCACAAATCACTTTCGTCACCTGACACCATCACCCTAGCCACCATCACTCATTTTACACACTTTCCCCTTTTCTATCTGTTCCTACCCCACTCAATAAACAAGTTAAGAGGCATCAAGCACCAACAATTAATTATAAAATTTTCAGAAAATATTAGCACCCTAAAACAACAAGTTATCAGCAAAATCAAGAACTTAAGCTAAAAAAATAAAAAATAAACATTTACCGAAATAAAATCGAGTTAGAGGTAGGGTTGTACATAAACAATATTAAATGGTGGGAGGGTAGTAGAGATAGGGGAAAAGGGCCATTTAACAATATTTGACTTGAATGTAACAACATTTAGCATGACTATTGGAGCCTCTATATTCTTACTTTTTTTTATAATACAGAGGAAACCACAAAAATACAATTACAATGAAAGCTATATAATAGAGAAACTTTTATAAAAACTAAAGTACACCTCTATATTTAGAGGCTCAAATCAACCCTTTATATTTTTATTTTTATTGCCAGTGTGAATGAAAGAAAAAAACAATAAAATAAGTATTTGTGAGTATAATAGAGATAAAGGGCTGGATGTAGAAGGTTTTTGAAAATTAACAAAATACAGAGAAAAATATGTTTTTAGTTAAATTATATAGATGAGATAAAGGATGCCAAATTTTGAAAATAGGGACTCATATAGGTTCCGTCCTTAAACACGGGGACCCAAATTGCACTTTTTACTATTTTTTTTAAATAGTAAATTACTTTTTGAGTTCTTGTGTTTTACTGGTTTTAACCATCTGAGTTCAAAATCAAAATGTTTAACGCTCTGAGTCTCTAAACGTTTTTTATAACCTTTTGAATCCAACTTTTTTTTTAAAACAAAATTGGACTTAAAACATTATAAAATAAATATAATTAGACACAAAACGTTATAAAACGAACAACTAGAAATTAAGAATGTTGAACTTTTTTTATTTTAAACTCAGATGAGCAAAACCGATAAAGAGACGGACTCAAAACTAATTTACTTCATTCTTCGGTTTAGGATCCGATTTTTACACGAATCTATAATTCAATCTGAATTCCTTGATCTCTATTGATGAAGAAGGGAACAATATATAATACAAGAGACCCTAACTAATTCCCTGGAAATCAGGGATAAAATACAAAACGGATATACACAATAAATACATAAAATACAAAACGGATATTCATCCGCTAATACGCCCCCGCAGTCGTAGCAGTAGGTCTTCCGATGCATAGACTGGACCGAAATCGTTGAAACAATTGGCGTGGAAGACCCTTGGTGAATATGTCAGCGTATTGATAGTCTGCAGGAACATGAAGAACTTTGACAGAACCCATACGAACCTTTTCGCGAACAAAATGTATGTCAATCTCGATATGCTTGGATCGTTGATGTTGGGCCGGATTCTGAGATAAGTAGACAGCAGAGATATTGTCACAGTAGACAACTGTGGCCCGGGTAATGGGAAGATGGAGTTCGAGAAGCAGGTTTCTGAGCCATGTTGTTTCTGCAACGGTGTTGGCCACACCTCTGTATTCAGCCTCGGCACTGGAACGTGAGATAATCGCTTGACGTTTTGATGACCAAGAAACCAGATTATCACCGAGGAAGACACTGTAGCCTGAAGTAGACCTTCGTGAATCAGGGCAGCCTCCCCAATCCGCATCAGAATAGGCTGTGATATGAGCTGATTTGGATGGTAAAATAGAGATTCCATAGTCTAGTGTACCCTTGAGGTATCGAAGGAGCCGTTTCATGAACTGGAAATGAGGATCTCGAGGGGAGTGCATAAATAAACATATTTGTTGCACTGCATATGATATATCAGGCCGTGTGAAGGTTAAATACTGCAGTGCACCAGCAAGGCTACGATATAAGGCACCATCTGAGAAGGGTTCTCCAGCAGTTGCACTTAGTTTAGAATTGGTGTCAGTAGGTGTGGCACATGGTTTACAATTTTCCATTTTAGCACGAGCTAAGATCTCTGCTGCATATGTGGCCTGAGATAAGAACAGGCCACCATTTCGTCGGGTTACCGCAATCCCGAGAAAGTGATGTAGTGGTCCGAGATCAGACATGGCAAATTCCCTGGAAAGAGTGGCAATGAAGTGCTGCAAAAGTGTCTGATTGGAGGCTGTCAAGATGATGTCGTCTACATAGAGAAGTAAATATGCCATTTGATCACCCTGTTTGTAGACGAACAAAGAAGTATCACTCGTGGTAGACCGAAAACCACACTTTTGAATATAGGAAGCAAATCTGAGGTACCACGCACGTGGAGCTTGTTTTAGCCCATATAAAGACTTTTGAAGTCGACAAACATGCGTTGGATTTTTACTGTCAACAAACCCAGGTGGCTGAAACATGTAAACAGTTTCATTAAGGTCCCCGTGTAGGAAAGCGTTCTTGACATTCAGTTGATGAATGGGCCAAGAACGTGAAGTTGCTAAGCTGAGGACGGTACGAATCGTAGTGGGCTTAACCACTGGGCTGAATGTCTCGTCACAATCAACACCCACCTGTTGAGATTTGCCAATTACAACCAAACGCGCTTTGTAGCACTGTAATGTACCATTGGCATGATATTTGTGGCGAAATAGCCACATACATCTGATAATATGAGCATCTGCAGGTCTTGGCACAAGCTCCCATGTATTATTAGCTATTAATGCCTGGTATTCGTCAGTCATAGCCGAGTGCCAGTTCTGGTCGGTCAAGGCCTGGGTGTGGGATTTGGGTAGTGGGGAAATGTTGTGCTCGGAGGTGACTAAGAGGGTGGGATCTGTTGAGGGTAGGGAACCAGTTTTAGACCGGGTCTGCATAGGGTGGGTAGAGGGTGGCTGAGGCAGGTTAGATTGTGAAGGAGCTAGGGTGCTAGGAACATGTTCTGGGAAGAAAACAGGTCTGGATGCATTAGAATCAGACCTGTTTATGCGGCTGTAAGTGTGGGTAAGGGGTGGGGAATGTGGCTGTGAGACCGTGGGGGTGGGGGTGGGTGTGGAAGCATGGGGTGGAAAAAAATGGGTCTGGATGTTGCTGGGTCAGACCTGTTTAGTCGGCTGTAGGTGTGGGTTATGGGTGGGGAAGATGGTTGGGAAGTAGTAGTGGTTTCGGTTGTGGGAGGAGAGGAGGTGAAATGAAACGGGGTACTCATGGGTGAGGGTTCCGAATCAGGGTGAGAGAATGGGGTGGTATGAGGTGTAGGTGGGGTAGAGAAAGGAAATGTGGATTCGTCAAAGGTGACGTGACGGGATAAATAGACACGTCCAGTTGAGGGGTCTAAGCATCGGCATCCACGATAATTCATAGGATATCCGAGAAAGATGCACGGAGTGGAATGACGGGCTAGTTTGTGGGGTCGAGTGGCGTTGTGATTTGGAAAACAAGCACACCCGAAGGTGCGAAGGTGAGTGTAGGTGGGATGCCGGTGATAGAGTTTGTATGTGGGGGTTAAAAAGTTATGGAGTTTGGTAGGAAGAATGTTATGTAAATAGACGGCAGTGTGAAGTGCTTCAACCCAGAAATTTGAAGGTAGGGAAGCATGGGTAAGGAGGGACATAATGATGTCATTAATTCGTCGGATCATACGTTCCATGTTACCATTTTGTTGTGAAGTTTGGGGACATGAAAACCGAAATTGAAGGCCGTGAGTGAGAGCGAATGATTGAAATTTGGAATTATCAAACTCACCACCCATGTCACACTGAAAACTTTTGATATATTTACTAAATTGGGTTTGGACAAGGCGGTGAAATTGAGTAACTTTGGTGAAGGTTTCAGATTTATATTTGAGTGGATAAGCCCAAACAAATTGGGTATGGTCGTCAATGAGGACCATGTAATATTTGTAACCTGTTTTGCTAGGTATAGGTGAAGTCCACAAGTCACAATGTATAATGTCAAAAGGTTGGAAAGTAACGGAATCAGAATCATGAAATGGTAAACGCTTATGTTTAGCGATTTGACAAGAGTTGCAAAAGAAATTGTTCTTAGATTTATTACAAGAAATTAAATTACGAGAAACTAAGAAATCCATAATAAAATTGCCAGGATGGCCAAGGCGATCATGCCAAACATTAGAGAGCGAAGAAGTAAGCAAAGCGGAAGCAGGTTTGTTGGTTGTGGTGTTGAAGGAGTACAGTGGGCCGGTACTATTGTGGCGGCTCAGGAGCGTTCCATTCTTGTAGTCCTTCACAGAAAACCCAAAAGGGTCAAAGGACATGGAAACCATATTGTCAGTAGTGAATTTACGAACTAAAACAAGGTTTTTGATAATATTTGGGGTGTAAAGGACATTTTTAAGGGTGTAGGGTCGGACCCGTGAATTGGGTGAAGTTAATGGTTGTATGACCGGACCCGTGAATTGGCACACGGTTACCATTACCAACATACACAGAATTAATAGTAGTAGTACAAGGAGTGTGAATATTACCTGGTTCGTGTGTCAAATGATCAGAGGCACCAGTGTCAGCAGCCCAATTTTCATCTCCCGAGTCCAGTGCCATCGCCTGGAAAGCTTGCCCCTAATTCTGATGGTTCCAGTGGGTTTACATCTGCCAAGTGGGCCTGAGCAGGTGGAGTGGACCAGGGCTGTTGCTGTCGTGAACTTGGGCCAGTGGCCTGTTGAGATTGACCAGGAACAATCGGCCAAGATGGGCCTGCCCAACTGGGCTGAGTTGGGTAGGGACATGGTGGGGCCGCAGCCCACCATGGTGGCCAGTAGAGGGATGGACCTGGGCTCCAGATATTGGGTCAGACCAATTGATAATGGGCCGAATCCGGGTTGTTCAGAAAAATTTTCCGAATCCGGGTCCATGCGCCATAAGCTGTTGTTTCCTCATCAAGAATACGTGCCAGCAGGTCATCTGAAAGTGTCCCATAGATCCACTGAAGCACAAGAGAGTCAATTTTGGCCCAGTTGGCGTAGTCCGGATCTGTTTTGGCAGGCGGTTCAGTGCCATCAATGTGGTGTAACACCTCGTAACCGCGTGCATGCAGGGTGAACAGCTTGACCCATGATGCATAGGTGACTTTGGAACCATCCAAAACACGAACTTTGTGCTGGATGTTAGTCACCGAATAAGCAGGGTGAAGGCTGTCAGTGTTCTTGGAGGATTCTGGTTTGTTTGTCATCGAGATGAACAAAAGAAGGAAAAAGAAAAAAATCGGCTGCAGGGTCCGTGGACAGGGGCTGCTGCGATTTGGTTTTAGGTCAGAGCAGTAGGCTCTGATACCATATAATTCAATCTGAATTCCTTGATCTCTATTGATGAAGAAGGGAACAATATATAATACAAGAGACCCTAACTAGTTCCCCGGAAATCAGGGATAAAATACAAAACGGATATACACAATAAATACGTAAAATACAAAACGGATATTCATCCGCTAATAGAATCCTAACGGGTCTGTTTCTGTTTACTCCCACCAATTCACTATCGAAACCCTAACCAGAGCTCATCAATGGAGCTACTATCATCCTCATCATTCAGTTCATATTGCTCCTTCACTTATACACAATCAACCTCAACTTCCAAACAATCTTCTCCCTCTTTCATCACAATTTCAAACCGAACAACTCATTTCTCGTTTGGTAAGTTCCACTCGCCCCCAATTGTTCGTTCAATTTCAGAAAATTCTTTTTGTTTGATGATTTTGGTGACTGAATGTCGATTGAGATGAAATTGAATTTGTTCGAATTGGTTTTGTTACTAATTTGTCATCAGAAATTTGTTCTTGGATTAGGAATTTTGAGTTTTTGTGTGAAATAAGTTCATTTGCTTGTTTAGGGTGAAACTAAGATGTTTGTTTTAAAGGGAAATTCGCCTGTAATAATCCTAGCAGATGCCGGTTCAACTTTTGAATATTCCCCGGCCAGTCCAACCTTTCACATGTTTTTCCTCCACTGCTCCCCCGTTAAAAAAACTTAACGGAGTTATGTTTTTTTCTGAATTACGAATAGATGTATTAGGGTTTTTGATCAGAACGACCATACGAGTCGATTGATGTAAAACTTACCTTGAAACGGTGCTCCAAACGACTTGATTTTTGTTAATTGGACTGGCAGGGGAAATATTCAAAAGTTAGACTGCCAATGGTCAATGACGTCTACTAGGGATTATTATTACAGGCTAATTTCCATTGTTTTAAATAATGAGTTTGAATTTTGCTAAAATTAAAGCGATTGTTTTTGGTGGTGGATTCATAATTACAAGTTTACATAGAATGTGATGGGGAATAATCTGATTATATGCTTGTTAGAACATATATAACGAACCTGAATCGTTTTACTTTTTATTAATGGTTCATATTTTTTAAAATCTTTTACTTCTTACATGCAAATGCATATGTTGTGTATGGGGCTGTAAACGGACCGAACGAACATGAACAACATTCGTTAAGGATATAATGTGTTCACGAACGGTTCATGAACACTTACCGAACGGGATTTTTTGTTCGTGTTTGTTCATTAAGGAAATGAACGTGTTCATGAAACGGTTCACAAACACAAACGAACACAGATAAAATTGGCAAAGACGGTGGTGACTAGAGGTGGATGGTAGGAGGGAGAGCCCTAATCGTTGAACGAATGTCGATAGTATTTTTCGATGTGAATAATGAGAAGGAAAGTGGAACGGTGCATAAACAAGGTGGAGGTAGGGTTTACTATTTGATTTTTTTGGGTAATAAGATAAATAAGAATTGAAGAACATAAAAAGTTTAGATGAAATAAATAAATGCTAAAAATCGTTTATGAACAACATAAACAAGCGAACATGAAAGAATGTTCACGAACACATTATCGAACGTTCATGAACGCAATTGAATGAACAAGACATCTGTCCGTGTTCATTCATTTAACTAACCGAACGAAATTTCTTGTTCATGTTCGTTCGTTAAATAAACGGACGAGCGTAAACGAACTTCCTGCCGAATGGTTTACGAACTGTTCGCTGAGCGTTTGGTTCGTTTACAGCCCTAATGCTACACATGACTTACACATGTGTAGGTTCATCCATAGACAAAGTTTTTTATATTTTATTTTGAATTTTGGGAGAGACGAATAAACATTGCATTTCAACCAGTTACTTATATTTTATTTTTAAATTTAGGATTGAAAAAAATGAATGATCTATTATGTCCTGCGTGTTCACACAATATATATTGTTCTACATAGATCCCTCCCTGAATGCTTAAAAGCATAAGCTGCTTAAATATGCAGTCCCAAACACTCCCTTGATAATCTGTTTCGCTTACAAGTGAGTGGTTATTATATAGTTATTTAGGGCCAAAATTATCAGATTTTGTAGCAGGTGTATAACTGCCATGAAAACAAATTGCGCATTAGGGGAATTTCTCTTATCCTAGAATGTTTTGTAGATGTGTTTTTGTCTTGGTTTTAGAAGGCTCACATTATGCTGAGGAAAACACATCAGGGTAATGAAGGCGCACGCGCCTCATGTAGTTCTGGGTCAAAATTAGGGTCCGAAGCAGGTTTATGTGTAAAAACAATCTTAGGAATGCAAAAACAATGAAAGGTGTTTATATGTAAAAAAGATGAGATATATGCAGTTTCTGGTTGTAATAAAGCTTATTTGGCTGTACATAGATGTGCGCCCTCGCGCATCGGCTTTTGGGACTTAAACGCCTTGTAACACCTTGTTACACCTTGTGCTTTTTTAAAGTATATCGCTTCAAAAAAATGATCACAGCTTTATAAACATTTACAGGTCTTAAGTTGACTGCAGAAAGACTGCAACAATCAAACTTTACACTTAAAGCTGTTGTTGGTGACACAACTGCTGTACCAAACGATTCTACTGCAGATCACGAGTCGGTTAATGAACAAACTGATCCAAGAGCTAATCCCGAAAGTTGTGATGATTCGGGTGACCCTAAAATGGAGAGAATATGTGACAAATTGATTGATGTTTTCATGGTTGACAAACCTAATGCTATTGATTGGAGACGATTAATAGCTTTTAGCAAAGAGTGGGATACGATTCGACCTCATTTCTTTGACAGGTGTCAAAATCGAGCGGATAAAGAAAATGACCCTGGAATGAAACACAAGTTATTAAGACTTGGAAGAAAGTTGAAAGAGGTAGTTAAAATTTAATTAATTATATCAGTAGATAAACTAATGAGTAAAGTACATGGATGGTCACTGTGGTATCAAAATTTTGGATTTGGCCCCTAGCTTTCCAAAAGTAGACGGATGGTCCCTGTGGTTTTCACTTTGTAATGCATTTAGTCCCCAACTTTTTCCAAAAGTACATGGATGGTCCCTATGGTTTGCACTTTGTAGTACATTTAGTCCCTAACTTGGACCTGCTAAAACCTACTGGGGACTAAATGCGTTACAAAGTGCACAACACAGGTACCATCTGTGTAGTTTTGGAAAGTTAGGGACCAAATGCCAGATTTTGGTAAACCATAGAGACCATCCGTGTACTTTAGTCTAAACTAATATTTCTCATCTTTATGCCATGAAACATGAACTTTTTTCCGTTTTGAATTTGCCACAAAAATATTAAGTTTCTAGCAACTTTTGAAAGGACAGATTTCATGTAAAACGATCGCACATTCAGTTGATTGCTGATTTAGGGAATGCACTTTCAAAATCAACATCAAAGGGCTTATTTTGTAAATTTTAATAACACAAGGGACTCGGTTATGTAGTAACTCCCTAAATTGTTTAGAGTAAAATGCCATTTTCGTCCCTGAGGTTTGGCCAGTTTTGCGACTTTCGTCCAAATGTTTGTTTTTCCGCATCTAGATCCAAAAGGTTTGAAATCTTGCCATTTTCATCCGACTCGTTAACTCCGTCCATTTTTTTTACGTTA
Organism: Scalesia atractyloides; assembly: GCA_947069175.1. Taxonomy (NCBI): domain Eukaryota; kingdom Viridiplantae; phylum Streptophyta; class Magnoliopsida; order Asterales; family Asteraceae; genus Scalesia; species Scalesia atractyloides. Next base: position 96,792,185 of record CAMTDV010000017.1, on the reverse strand, counting down.
AGTCAGGGGCATTTTAGCTATTTGTTTTGTTTATTTATATCAAACTGGCAAGATTAAGTGATGGAAAACCCCTGACTTGTCGTTAAAAAATGGATGGAGTTAACAAGTCAGATGAAAATGGCAAGATTTCAAACCTTTTGGATCCAGATGCGAAAAAACAAACCTTTGGACGAAAGTCGCAAAAGTGGCCAAACCCCAGGGATGAAAATGGTATTTTACTGATTTGTTTATTATTAACTTGTAACACCTGTTCTTAAATATTGTCTGAAAGTATGTTCCTTTCATGTTTAATATGGTCCTATATACACACATATCTACACATAATCACGCGCACACACATCTAGTGATTACATGCAATAGTGTCTTTATGCAGGTAGACGAGGATGTACAAAGACACAATGAACTTCTTCAAACCGTCAAAAACGCCCCCTCTGAAATTGGTGATATAGTTGCCAGGCGACGCAAAGATTTCACAAAAGAATTCTTTATGCATCTTCATGCAGTTGCAGAATCTTACCACGATAATGAGGTTGAACAAAATGGTAAGACTCCATTCGTAGTATCTTTACTAAATCTTTGAGTAAGGGACAAGGATGGTCCCTATGGTTAACCAAAATTTTAGATTTAGTCCCTATTTTTTCAAAAGTATATGAATAGTCCTTGTGGCTTGCACTTTTAAGGTATTTAGTCCCCAACTTTTGCCAAAAGTACACGGATGGTCCCTGTGGTTTACACTTTGTAATGCATTTAGAACACATTTAGTCCCCAGACTAAATGCATTACAAAGTGTAAACCACAGGGACCATCCATGTACTTTTGACAAAAGTTGGGGACTAAATGCGTTACAAAGTGCAAACCACAGGGACCATCCGTGTATTTTTAAAAAAGCTAGGGACTAAATCCAAAATTTTTGGTTAACCACAAGGACCATCCGTGTACTTTACTATAAATCTTTTTATGCAAATTCTTACGGTCTTTTTTATGCAAATTCTTATTTAATAGCAATCTTGTTAATACATGTACATCTTTTTATTTTATATGGCTAGCAATTGCGAAAATTGGCAACACATGCTTGGCTGCTGTACAAGCGTATGATACTGCAACCGAAAGCATTGAAGCAATTAATGCTGCTGAATTAAAATTTCAGGATATTATCAATTCTCCGTCTGTCGATGCTGCTTGTAGGAAAATCGATAATTTGGCTGAAAAAAATCAATTAGATTCCGCACTGGTTTTAATGATTACTAAAGCTTGGTCAGCTGCAAAGGAGACGGATATGATGAAAGACGAGGTAAATATGTTTTTTTCAGCCGGATGTGTCATCGGAATTTGATGAAAAAGATGTTGACCATTGGGTCAACACTCGAATGTTGTTGAGCTATATTGATTAGGGCTTCAAATGAATTGAACGTTCAACGAACAGTCTGTGAACCGTTCGGTTGGAAGTTCGTTTGTGTTGATAAACAAATGAACATGAACAGAGGCCGTGTTCGTTCATTTATGTTTGTGAACGTTCGGTAACTTGTTTGTTTATGTTCGATAGTTCATTAGTGTTTTTAGAGTTAATATTTTATTTAAATACTTCAAAATTCCGGCAAATAAAATACTTTATAAGTATCAGTTTATTATATATTTTGTTCATGAACGCTTGTTGGTGTTCGTTTGTTTTCATTTGTGTTCATTACTTTTAATTAACAAACAAACACGAACACATCGTTTCCTTAATGAACGGACACAAATAGAAAATCTTGTTTGGTAAGTGTTCATGAACGGTTCGTGAACACATATATATATCCTTAACACACGAACAAGGTCTTCTTCGTGTTCGTTTGTAGCCCAAATATTGATGTCTTCTGAATTTTTGATTATATTGATGAGTTGTTTAATGTTATGTGGCTAACGATAGGTGAAAGATATATTGTATAATTTGTACATGACAGCAAGAGGGAATCTTCAAAGGCTTATGCCGAAAGAGGTTCGGATTGTTAAGTATCTTCTTACTATTGAAGATCCTGAAAGGTTGTTATCTGCGCTAAGTGACGCTTTTACCCCTGGTGACGAGCTCGAAGGAAAGGATTTCGATAACTTATATACGTATGTAGTCCATCACATTTCTTCAATAAATATGATTATAATTTATAAATTTATATTATCTGAATAATAATGTTATGTTTTTGTAGGACACCGGAGAAGCTGCATACTTGGATCAAAGCGGTGGTGAATGCTTACCATTTTAGCAGAGAAGGAACATTGATAAAGGAAGCGCGAGATCTTATGAACCCTACAATCATCCAAAAAATGGAAGAAATCGAGAAAGTAATTCGAGATAAGTTCATGTAAACATTCATCAAAGTTGAAGTCGATTTCTTTTTCTTTTTAATATTGACTACTGAGAAAAGGAAATTTTGTAGAGAAAATATTTAGTTTTGACCCTTAGTTAAAACATGCGTTCCGAATACAAGTCTTCATGTTTGATCACTATGCATGAGCATGCATATCGTCGGCTGGTTTAAAGAATGTCCATTTGCGCGAGAGTCAAAAATGAGGAATGACATGTCTACTTGTACATATTGACTAGTTTAATGATTTAAAAATATGGAAACATACGCGATACAATGTTTTAGAATCCTCAACACATGATGCGCACAAATGCAATTTAAGAATGAATAAAACCGATAGAAGATGGATAGATGAAAGTATGAATCAATACCGATAGAAGATGGATGGATGAAAGTATGAAACAACGACGAGAGCGATCAAGGAATTGACTTCAAAAATGTGCTAAACTTCAACCCTTTGATCTTCTTTTATGAAGCATCCATCCAAAGCTTAAAAACCTAATACAAGTTTGGAAGTTGGAACCCCACCACACGGTGTGGCAAGCTGCTACACCACCCTTGCATGGCGTGGACAATGGTGTGGTGGCGAGGGAGGGGAAAACTCCACCAGTGTGGAGGGGAGGATGGTGATGAGATGTATTGTGTTGATTGGGTAATGGGGTTTTTATTGATTTTTAACGGAAATTAAATATAAAAGTGTATCACGTGTCACACCACCCCCACCATTCTACGTCTCATCCCACCAGCGTTTTTTTGGTCTTGAAGGGGAAATCTGACACTATTGACGTGTCTGCCATGTGACACCCATGCCTTTCCCACACTGTATAGTCTTAAGATTATCTAGAGTCCATAAGTTCAAAACCCCATCTAAAGTATTAGCAACACTCAAAAAAAAAAAAAAATTCAGCAACTTTTCCAAATATATAAATATTTACGAATTTTTTTACCAAAAAAAAACCAAGAACCGTGCCATAATGAACGGTTATCGGCTTCTCAACATGACTATCGTGTTAGCGTCCATGGTAAAGGTGCACTCCAACAGAACGAGATTTGAAACTAGATCCTAAATCGATCCAGAAACCAATTTGGGTGGGTGAAACTCGTTTGAATCTAATCCAATCCGCTAGTTTAAATTTGGTTTTAGTATTAGATACTTGGAATCCGGTTTTGAAACTAGTTTGGGAGAACTGTTAGTTATATATTACGTTAGATCTGGACTGCAGTCCGATCCAATCCGATCCATTATGGTTTTCCTTTAGAAATTTTGTTGTTCTAATCCAGTTTTGACTTTCATTGACACGGTCTGAATTGGTTTTAAAAGCGATCCCGTTTGGTCCAAAAACTATGTGTTACTATATGTTGTTGACTTGTTGCATGTAAATTTATAGAATAATTTTTAAGTAAAGAACCATAGGAACCGCATAATTATATAACCGTATTATGCATAGTTAAAACAATATACACATGTCTTTAATTAAAAGGTTTTGTAGATCTCTATTAAAAATTGGTTTTTGTATAAAACAACTTCATAACACAACTAGTTTGAAATAACTGAAATATTATACTAATGAGCAAAACTAAAGTCACAATACCTAATTAATTAAAAAAAAACTATGAAATAACAAGAAACTAAAATACCTAACTTAGTGATAAAAGTTACAATCTCAAAGATCCTATCCACAAAACTTAGTTCCAAAATGTTCTAATATAATCTTCTAATTTAACAACTATATTAATTAATTCAACAAATCTCCCATCAAAGTCCAATTAACTGCCCAAGTTTGTATCCATGAAGAGTGATCAATTAGATGGAACATGATAGTATCTACCCCTGCAAGTACATCTATAGACCACTGGACATGATTCAGTCATAGAACACTTGAAACTTATCATCACTCTTCTACAAGGAGAACATGGCCCGCACGCGTGTGAACAGTCGGGTATGCTTGATCCTGTCGGGTATACATCCATCCCAAGCTCTACGCGTTCTCCTTCCTACAAAATCAAGATTTTTTAACTTAATAATAAACCTCAATCAAGAGACAAGAAGTTGAAAATTGACCCTAAACCCAGGGGCGGATATAGCCTTTGAATAGGGGTAGCCCCCGCTACTTCTTGACGCTCCGATGGTAGTGTAAATTTTGGAAAATTTGACGTTTTTTGATTTCGTTACCCATCTTTTTTAAACATTACCCTTTAACGTTTTTTCTAGATCCGCCACTGCTAAACTGAAAGTGAAATATTAGAACGTTGATTCGTCTACTTTTCATAGTTTTATACGCGAAAAGTACTTAAAACTAATTTTGGAGGGAAACAAACAAACAAAACAAACCTTAGGATGTTCTTGACTTTGGGATCGACTAAGACCGCCTTGTCCTCGATAATTTGTAACTAAAATACAAGGTAGAAAACTATTAACATGTAATGTAATTTCATATGATATAAAATAAATTAACATAAATATAATAATACTTTAGTTATGCAAGTATATTGCTCTTACAATGATGAGGATGGAGACTTTCACCAAGGTTAAGTACCAAGAAAACTATAGTCACAAGAAGCAAGATGTTGGAATATATGCTCTTCATGTTGTAAAGTTTGTGGCTTTCTTTTAGGATTTTACAAGACAAACTTAGAGGGGGGGGGGGGGGGGGGGGGCTTATGGTCAAAACCAAGAGAGTGAGCAGGAGTTAAAGAATCAGAAGGGTTGGATAATAAGCATGCATGCACATCAATATATATACACACATGCTATAAGTGAAAGTGTGTGCTTATAATTAATGCAAGACTTGCATTTGATGCATTTCACATGATTCTTGGCCACACCCTCTTTTAAATTTGTTTTAAGTTTCAGAGCTTTCAAAAGTTGCCAAATTTTGAACCCAAAAACCTGGCCAAGATTTTGAACTTTAGGAATAATAAATAATGGTAGAAAATTAATGCTAGTTTGGTCTTTACAAGTAGGGTCTTCTTGTGAGTAATTTTATAAAAATTCAGGTTGCATTTGGTGTATTTATTATGTAAATATATATATACAATTATTTAACAATATATATATATATAAAATTTTGTATTTTTTATCATCATTATATGATAGTTATTAGTTAAATCTATATAAGCTCGCTAATTAATCATAAAGTTCGTGCTCAAACTTGTGTATTAATTGAGGACTAATTTAGTTTTAATCTCAACTCGAAATCATTCAAATGATCCGACCTAACTAACTCAAGAGGGGTTCTAGTCGTTTACACCGTACGTAGATCTGTTAAACGAGCATGTAATTTTATGTGTTTACCAGTATAAGCATTAGTCACATCATAAGTACTTTTTGACGTATAATGTTAAATCAATATGATAATAAATTACGTATAGTCACGAGGAAGAAACGATATCTTGTAACATCATGAAAATAAACAATCTAAACGACATATCTTATAACATCATGAAAATAAATTACCAAAGCGACCTATCTTGTAACATCATGAAAATTAATAAGCAATCGACAACATACAAAAACAACACTTGGACAATTGTTGCAACATCAATAATGTGTCGTACTTTTACACTCCTTGTACTTTTTCTTACCCAACATGACTTAAGTACGAATAGATGTATTAACCGATTTGTTTTTTTCGTGGATCATGATAAAAAAAAAAAACTATTATGTGTTTGTGTGTAAATAGATGTACGTTCTTATAAAATAAAGAGTAAACTGTCAAACTGATCCCTAAGGTTTGGTCACTTTAGTTCAAAACTTAAATATTTCGATTTTGGGTCTTTGTGGTTTTAATTTTGTTGTTATTTTTATCCAAAATCAAAATATGGTCAGATTTTTCAGTTAACATCCAACTTTTTTGTCTTTTTTTCATGAAGGGAAAAATGGTCTTTTAACATTTTATTATAACAAATTACAAAAATCTGATGATTTTGCCCTTCATTGGGAGGAAAACGACAAAAGACTGGATGTTAAAAGAAAAACCGTACCATATTTTGATTTTAGATGAAAATAACAAAAAAATTAAAATCACATGGACCCAAATTCAAAAAGTTTGAGTTTTGGAATAAAATGGTAAAAATGGCCAAACCTTAGGATATTTTAGCAGTTTACTCTAAAATAAAATAAAAAAGTGATTGTACCAATGTACCATACACAAAAGTACCAAATTCAAGAATAGAATGAAATCTAAGATTTCCATGAAATAAAAGAATTAAATGGGATAGTAAATTATGCAACATTTACTCACAAAGACAAATATTACATTCACGGGGACTGACAAGATAAAATCGTGGAGAGGGGTAATTTAAGAATGCCTGACTTAAACGTGAAGTTTGTCAGTCTTTACATTTCATTATTCTTCACCAGGGGTAAATCCGTAATTTAAAGGACTTGTATCTTACCTTAGGCTATGGGTATGAGGCGGGCGTTTGGGAGTGGGTTGGGGGGAAACGCCCATGTGACCACCCTGGGTGGGCTTGAGTTTCGGCGTGACCCTTTTAGCGTGGGTTTCAGCCCGGGCGTTGGGCGGGGCTACCCATCTGAGCTGGCGGGTGGCTATTGGGTTCATCCTACCCTATACTATCTATTAATTTAAAAATAAATAAATAAATAAAATGAATTTGGCCAAGCCACCCCTAAACCCAAGCCCCATCATACCCCCAATTTTTTGAGTCTTGCCAATGGAGCCCACCTAGCCCATGTGTCAACCCCCGCCCACCATACCCCACAGTCTTATCTTTCCTTTAAAAGTACATATTTTTAACGGTAAATTTTAAATTTGGATCACTACGGACTCCTGGAGTATCGTTGTGCCACCAATGTAACCACCTGATCATATTCACCTTCACTAGGCTGTAATGTCTATACACCAATTCGGGAGGATTCCTAATTAATATGAGAAAAACCCCCTTATGGAAATCGAACTCAGAACCTAATGGTCCCTAAATCTTATTTCACTTCTAAACACAAATATAATATTCTTTCTGATTATATTATTTTTGAAAGGCATTCTTTTTTGTTATATATATAATTATTCATTTTTGGTTATATTATTTTTGAAAGGCATTCCTTCTGAGTGTAGTTCACAACTTAACAACATAGTAAGTTTAATGAGTGTAGTATCAGATTTATTTACACATATGACGCCCCGGTGTAACCATAGTCGTCTCAAAGAACTTGAGGGTCCTTGGGGGTCTTGTTCGATTTATAAAAATGGGACTCCAAAATTTTTAACTTATATATAAATTAGTTACAGAACGATAATTGTGAATGTGATAACCACAAACAAAATTAAAGTATGGTAGTAAAATGATGTAAGTAGATTGAATGAATGGTTGGCCTAATGGACTACTTAAGAGTCTAGGGTCACGACCAAATATTCGAAGATTGCAATGCTATAGGTTGTATTTGAACGCTTAGGTTTATTGGCTAGTCCTGGACTTTATTAGGGACAACCTTAGTGTCAATGTAGAAGTGGACGTGCCTAGTTGTGTCTATGGCGAATGCACCACTGGTCGAGAGCTGGCGTCGCTTTCCTGAAGAGTCAAAGGCGGGACGAAACCAGTGACCCACACAAAAAGCGGGATGGATTGGCTTATCCCGGGGAACCGGGGCACCATACGGGGATAAATGATAACCCCGTGACACTAAACATACTTGGGGTTTGGTATTTTATAAAGGGTTAACTTTGTATAATAGTAACCAAGTTTCAAAAGTGTTCTACTTAGGTCACTCATAATTTTTTTTGTTCCAATTAGGTCATTCAAATTTCATTTAATGTTTCAATCCTAGATATTTTACCTAAGTAGAAGGTCATCCATCCTACATGACATTTATTTAGGCTTTTTATTTAAAAAAAAATGTTGACATGGCACATAAATGCCAAATGGATTAGGAAAAAATGCGAAATGGGTTAAAAAAAATTTTAAAAATTGTAAAAAAGTTACAAAAATGCAAAAAAAAATATATAAATAAAAATATGTGATTTTCTTTTTGACTTCTCTAAAAAGTTATCAAAATTTTTATAAAATCGTGAAAAATAGTTAGATGTTAGTAAAATTTTTAATGAAAGAAAGTACTAATTGCCCCTACACCAAAAACATTTAAATTATAGTCAAAAAAGAAGATAAACAACTAACGATAAAATTTCGAATTTAGCCATTCTCCCATTATAAACAGAATGCCGAAACGGGTCTAAATAAACCAAATACGTCCAAACAAGTCAAAATAAATCAAATACGTCCAAACAAGTCAAAATAAACCAAATACGTTCAAACATATCAAAATACGCCCAAACGGACCAGAATCACCTAGTCTACCTTCTCGCGGGTCAAACTTCTTGAGCCAAACTTTTTATTTCTACCTTTTGTTCTCGTCTTCTTTGGTTGTGGGTTTTTTTTCTCGTTATTGCAAGACCTGATATTATGGCCGGTTCCTTGGCAGTTTTGACATGTCACTTTTCTTCCAATTACAACTTTTTTGTTTTTCTTCTCTTTCTCTGAAGGATCTCTTTTCCTTTTTACTGTCGGTCTACCGGCATTCGTCTTACTTTTGGAGGTAGGGGTTTGATATCATCAGTTTTAGGCTAATGCATACTTCCCTTCAACGGTTTGATACAATGTTTATATGCTTCCTTAAACATCCCCTTTTTAAACCAGTTACTAACATAAGTTTCCGGGTCTTTGTTGATGAACACTAAAGCCGCTACCGTATGAACACAAGGTATGCCAGACAATTGCCATGATCCACAAGTGCAAATTTGTTCTTGAATCTTCATTACGTAGGCATTTTTTTCACTCCTTACTTCAAATATGTTGTTACCACTTGGAATAACGTTATAATTCCTACACCATTAAACCAAAAGTCTATTAAAATTCATAACAAAATAACAAAAAAATTAAATAGAATCATTACCTTTGATTCTCTTTAGTCTTTTCTAGTTTTTCTCTGATTGCAGGGCCTACTTCATGTTTAAAGCTTTCGGATCTTTTCGCCATTAAGAACGTTCTACGCATCACAAATATTCTAATATCTTCTAACATACTGATAATAGGCTTCCTTCTTGCGATTCGTATACGTGAATTAAAGCTTTCACTCACTCCATTCTCAAACGCATCACATACCCTACCAACTTCAAAAAAAGCTCTTGACCAAGTAATTGGATTTCTTTCCATGAGATGATCATATGTAACTTTGTTAATTGTTTCCAACTGTTCCATATGTGTTTCAAACCAATGCTTACTTGTAGAATATGCAGCTTTCCAAAACAAATTTCCAGGTTCAAGCGAACGGAATTTTTTCTTAAAGTTAGCATAGATGTGTCTTGTACATTGCCTATGCTCAGCATTTTCCAATATCTCAGCTTGATAATATGAAAGTCTTGCATAATGCTCTTTCAACCCACCGTCAAAGTCATCCAATACCTTCTTTTTAGCTCGACTACATTGACCAATACTCACTCTGCATTGGTATTTTCTCATGACATCTTGTTGCATTTCCCTTAAACTAATTTCACAATTTTGAACTATTTTTTTGAAATACCGTTTTGCAAGCCAAGAATATGTAACAAGCGAACCCAAATGGAATTGTCTTGAGCATGTATGGTTATCATTTAGCGATTTTATTTGAAAAGAATCCTCACCTGTAATCCTAGAGACCCAAAGCCTGAATGGACACTTCCACACTTTCTTTTCCCCCCTTTCCCATCATCTTCAGTTTCTTCTTTCCCACATTTTACTAACAACCCATTGTAGTCGTTTACTGTGAACACTAATTGGTAACCATTTGCAACACCATAATCAATCAACATGTCTTTTAGATGTGCGTGACTCTCAAATTTCATTGCTAGCACAGGCTTCACCAATTTCCAATCCATGTTAGGATCATAACAAGGATACACAACACCTTCATTCTCATAGTCTTCATCCTCACTATCCTTGTCATAATCTTGTTCACTTGCACTCCAATCTTCAACAGAATTGAGATCAACTTTATCTTCATCATCGTTGTCAGAACAAAGTAAATTCAAAAAAGGATCATTCACATTAACATCATCATCATCATGTACATTATCTTCCAAGTTCATCTGAGAAAAAAACAAAAAGATAAATAAAGTTAAGAAAATTATAGATTATGTATAATATTATGATGAAGTAACCATTGGCAGATCCAAAAATTTTGTGACGGGGGACAAAAAAAAGTCATGTCAAACCGTGTCGGATTAAAGAATATGAAATAATATTAGTTATTTTATATATATATATATATTATATATATATATATATATATATATATATATATAATCGTTTAAGTTCAAAAAAGATTAACAAATCGCGACACTTATGTTTAGAACTAATAAATACAACTACATCTCTCATTCAAACTTAGTTTAAAGTTTTAACTTGAAACTAGCTCATGTGCTCCACTTTTACATAACAACTCATAATTAAATAACATAATTACATAACCTACGATATATTGCAATATCCATATCATAATGTCATGGTCACTTTTCTCTTCCTTTTGTTTTTAATACAACAAAACTGATTTTTTGAAATTACAGCAAAAGATATTGATTAAGAAAATCAAAAGGCAAGGTAGGACCAATTTAATATTATTACATTTATTGTCCTACATATGCATGCAATGGCATGCCATGCCTCCCTGCTTCATTTTCAGATACAAAATGAAGTAAACTGCTTCAAAAACTAAAGTGTGAATAAGATAAATTTATTATCCTTCTACTGTTCGACTTGCAAGTTAAAGGGGATGAATCATGCCCAAAATAAATAATTACATCAAAGGAAAAAAAGGGTCTTAGCATGGTCGAACGCTTGTTCTCATCATTCTCATTCTAAGTTCTAAGAACACATGGGTATGCACATACTACATAAAAAATCACCTCTTGCTCGATTGATACTGGTACTGAAAAAAGGTCACAATCGTTGCTCGGTTGGTCGAAGGCTTCATTGACAATGGTTGCTGACAATTGTTCTTGATTCGCCATCGTCAAAGCTTTTCCTCCTCCACACCGAAATACCGAAACTCAACCTCACGAGATCTTAATACCGTTCGAAACACAAACCAACAGTGCAGAAACTGGCCGACGGTGGCGATTATGCTTAGTGGCAACGTCGGGCAGAGATTATGGAGGAAGACTTGACTTACGAATGAATGGTAGGGTTTACTGTAAGGTTTACGAATGGATGGCAGAGATAATCAGGCTTGTTATATTAGATTGTTTTGGGTTATGATTTTGATTTAATATATTTCGTTTATTTATTAATTTGATTCCATGTCATTTTGTTTTTATTTATAAAACAAGTAATTAAATGCCATATAGGATTGTAACCTGTTATTCAAGTAAAATATATAGTATTAGAACATCAAAATAAAGTTTAGTAATCTAATTAGAACAAAAAATTTTAGGAGTGACCTAATTAGAACAATCCTAAAACTTGATTACTATTTTATGACATATTCCCTTTTATAAATTATAAATGGGTCTAAAAAATCTAATGGGTATTCTTTACTCCAGAATTCTCATTTACTTAGGTTGTAATCTAACAAGTTAATTTGGATAATAAAGAACCGATTAAATGATAGAGAACCAATCTTCTTTCCAAGAATATGAATCGTTTGGACAGAAATGAGATCAAACCATCGCGTTTTGAACTGTTTAAGGGCGGGTCAAACCTGGTCTCGTTTGGAAACGAAAACAATTAGGTTGGGTGTAGTTTAGAATGCGAAAAGGATGCAGTTGGGTGTCGTTTGTAATCAGGTGAATGTCCTTTGATGATGTCGTTTAGGTTTGGGGGGGGGGGGGTTGTCAGTTGGGAGTTGACGTGTAGTGTCGTTTATCGTTTGAAAGTGAAGGTGTCGTCTAAGGGTGATGATGTCGTTTAGGTGTAGATGTCGTTTAGGCCTAGTGCCGTTCGAAGTTTCTTTTGGCCGACATTAATATAATAAATAATTATGAAATTTGTATTTTTTTTATTACGGTTCGGATCCGGTTTACAAATGAGTCGAGTTTTTCTAAGATTCGTTTTTGACGAATGCTACACGTACTATAAAATAATGAACCTAATCATAAAAATATCAAAAACGAAACCAAAGAATCCATACCGAAAGAGTAGCGAGGAAAATAATAAAGTTATATTACGATATAAAGAATTATGAACTCGTACCTTACTTACAAGCAAAATGAAAATCCACAAATCGAGTAGTCCCAAAAAATTATTCATACCTAAATCACGTATTTATGACATCAATTTATAATTTATTTAATTCAAAAGTTCATCTCTATACCACTGGCAACCGTGAAGTAATTGTACCCGTAATAGTTTACACAATACACCAATAGAATATTTGGAAAATGGTAAAATGAGAAACATTTTAAGTTGTGCGAACCATGAGAAATAAGTCTTCCAAAAGTTTTTCACAATCTTTTTTTCTCAAAAATCTTAATAAAAATCACTTATTCCAGCAAAAAATTAAGAAAAACGTGTCATGCAAAAATTTACATCGGATGTAAAAAAGTTATATCGCCATAAAGAAAATTTACATCAGGCGTAAATAAAATTTACATCGGGCGTAGTTACCGACTCGGCATTTTTTTTGTTTTTACAGATTTGTTTATAACCATTTTATCTACGTTTGTGCAAAACAGATTTGTTTATGACCATTTTATCTACGTTTGTCGCATGGGAAGTAGGACTTCTCCTAGTTTTCACAACTCGTGGTGGTTCTTAATTGAACCGAATCCTACAATATAAAATCATTATTTATAATCATTTTAACTTTTAAGAGCATCTCCAACGGACAGTTCGTTAGAGAGGTTTGCTCAACAAACCACAACTCAAGCAAACCTCCTTGTTAAAGGAGTTGGTCCGGTGGGAGGCGGTTTGGTGGAGCGGACAGGTGTGGTTTGGAAGGAGGGGGACCACCCACTCACAATAGGTTTTTTAATGTAAAAAGCGGTGTTAGATGTAAAGGTTTATTGTTGAAGGAAAAAAAAGAGAGTTTGAAGTGGTAGTGATTTGGAATGATGTGGCATGCTAACTAGATAGTCTGTTAGGGTGTGTGTAGTGGGGCGTCGTATGAGGGGAAAGAGGGGGAAAGCGCCCCCATAGCGCCGCCCACACCATTACAGGGGCGCTATGGGTGGATGTTTTGCGGGTGGCCATATACATATCGGCGTTTTGGGTTGCAAAGTTTTCCCTCCACTCACATATATACATACATATATATGTATAATTTAAGGGTTTATTAATTAATTTGGTAATGATGAGGTAGGGGCTTTATGACTACGGACTTATTTATATAATGCTCCATAAAGCCCCTATGTGACATGACACGGTACGTGTCGCATAACGCCCACAAAAAGGCTTTATGACTACGAATGACTTTATGATAGACTTCGTCCATTGTTGTAGATGCTCTTACTATGTGGAACTATTATAGTCTTGTGGTGAGAATTTTGTGAACACTTTTAACATAATCGGAGGTTCCCTTTTTCTATTTTCCTAAAAAAATCAATATAGCTGTTATAATATAACAAGAATAGAACTTTAGAAAGATTAAGAGTAAGAAGTAGAAAAAAGTAAAACTTATGAAAGTGTACACATGAGGCGTAGTTTCTCTTCTACTTTGAGCTAGTATTTATACTATAAAAATTAACTATTTGGTAGACAAATTTAACTATTTGATACACAAATAGTATGGTACATACACTCACACTACACAAACATACGGAAACACATCTGCAAACACACGCGCACAAACCCAAATTAGACACACCCACACTCTATTCTTCTTCTTCAGTTGGGTACCGGTTACCGGAACAAAGTTCATTTGTAAAATAGCTTCGAAACTGTTGAAAACTTATCCGATTTGCTAACGAATACGATTACCGACCTTATATTTTTCAAAGTAATTAAACAGTACTTCCTTTTATTCGTAAACTTTAAATATTTTATTTTTAATTTTTAATTACATTTTAAAGTAAATTGTATGATGTCCATTAAATGTTTTTATGTTTTTCTATAGTTATTTTTAATATAACTGTTAAAAGAATTGGTTTTATGGTTTTTTTTAATATATGTTTTATTTTTAATTTTTTAATTACATTTTAAAGTAAATTGTATCATGTCCATGGAATGTTTTAGGTTTTTTTATAGTTATTTTTTAATATAATTGTTATAAAATTTTGGTTTTATGGTTTTTTTCGATGTATGGATATATAAATCGTTGAGTTTTTTATATACAATTATACCGTTTACCTTTTTTTGTTAGTTGAATAACATAATATATAATTTTTAATACACTGTTGCAACATGTTTATATTTATCTACGATTCGATAAATCTTGTGGAATTCGTTGAATGAACCGAAACTTGCATAGATTGTCTTCGCCGAATACACTTGGATAGATGATGAACATCAAAATTAAACTTGGATTCCTCATGGAATCATGTAGTCACTATCAGATCAAACTATTTGTTGGTTCTAACAAATGTTCTATCAGATTAGACTAAGAAGTTTGTCAAGAACGAATTTGGTTTATATGTTGAGAAGAAACCGTACACTCCTGATCAACAATCGACCAGTTTCCAATATAACGTATCTTATTTTTAAGATATACACAATCCATCGGGTTTCTTGTTTTCATTTAATTTGGAGTTAAGTGTCATTTACGTCCCTGTGGTTTGTGATTGTCGATCGCACTTATAGGGAAAACAGCTATTTCCAATCATCACGTCAATTCGTCTGTTTGATGTTAATAGTGAATACAGTTATTCTGCTAATTGTGCATCCAAAAATGTTTGAGGTCCAACTCATTGCATTGTGACACATTAACCGCCCTCTTGACTCGCTTATTTCGTGTACTTGTTTTTTTACGGATATAAATTTCCTATAAAAAAGATATATGGTAAACGGGCAACATATACTTCTTGTTTTATATAGTTTGGACATTCGGCGGTTATTAGGGTTGCGGACTTTAGGCCCAAAGGGGTCAGCTTGATTGGGCTTGGAAAGGCAACAAGCCCATCCACTTTTAGTTTTCATGTCTTTGGTGAGTCTGTTGTATCAGTTGCAAAGGCCTCACGAGGAAAGGATGTTGCTATTGCACTGGCTTCTTCAGAAGGCTTAACTTCTGAACTTAAGCTATAGCCACTGCTTCAGCCATAGCAAAAGTTTAGTTTTGTTTTATTTTCATTAGTTAAGAAATGAAAAAATGTGCTGGTCGGATGGGTTTAGTGTAGGTCAAAAAGGTGTCTCCGACTAGACAAGATCAAATACAAATAACTTTAACATACAAAACGTACGAACTGAAGGTTTTGACATTTTCGCAATTATTTGCTCTTAGGGTAATTATCAAAATTACTCTACAAATAATCTTGTAGAGTAATTTTGTAAAATGTTCTTGTAGTAGAGTAATTTTGATCTTGTAGAGTATCATAATTACTCTACAAATGATCTTGTATGGTAATTTTGAACTTGTAAGGTAATTTTGTAGAATATCATAATTACTCTACAAATGATTTTGTAGAGTAATTTTGAATTGTATGTTATTTGATAAACTTGCAGAGTAATTTTGATACACTTGTAGAGTAATTTTGATAATTACTCAATAAAATCAAACTTACTCTACAAGATCATTTGTAGAGTAATTTTGACAATTACCATACGAGCAAATAATTACGAAAAATGTCCCCGCGTTTTTTGGCTTTTTCATACCTTTCGTACGTTAAAGTTATTTGTACAAGAACTTTACTTAGTAACCTGCCAATGCTTACCATCTTTTTTCTTTTAGTAAATAAAGGATGCAAACATAAATACAAAGAACTATACTAATAAAATAATTGTCTAATGATATGATTACAAAGAACTGTACTATTAAAATACACTAGTTGATTTTCCGCCCGCGCGTTACGGCGGGGATCCAACATCTACAAATACGTGCCAGCAACGGCAAGCAAATACCGAATATCAAAACATAGACAAAAATGACGTATTAACGATGGTCACTTCGTCCTAAAAAACGATTTTAAATAATTTAATATATAATAGTAGGACCCACACGTCCTACACGTTGGAAATTTGGTTGTTTTCAGTTTAGTAACTAACACGTTAAAATATGGATGAGCTCGGTACCACTGAAAGTACCGATGCCGAAAATGCTCGGTACGATACGGTATGGTATGGTATTTAAAGGTAAAATCAGTAAATAAAGTATGGTGTTAGACCGGTGTCGAACCGAAAGTAACGATTCTGAAAACGAAAAAAGGTGGGTACCAAATTGGTACCGAAAATGATTTGTAAATTTGATACCGATATACCAGTTTGATTACAGGATTTGATACCATTTGTTCATCAACAATTTAAATATCCAAGTTAATTTTACATGCTACAATTCATTCATTACAGAAAAAGATAAACAAGAAGGCAAAAGAAGTTGTGTATATAAAAACCTCATTCAAGTGAAATATAATTTACTTACCACGTGTATGAAAAGCAATCTAAACGGTGCAATTACCTGCGTTGCTACGTGGCATGAGCTCAATGGTGATGTTAGGGATGAGCTCGGTACCAACCGGTATCTAAGGGTAAAAACCGTTACCGAACCGGTAACGAAAATGTCAAAAATCGGTACCGAGTCGGTACTAAAATATACCCGATAAATTCGGTACCGGTACAGTATCGATACCATTTGCTCATCCTTAGTTATAGTTACTATTCATTATATTCATATAGGTAATAATATATAGGTAAGGTCTAAAGTTTAATTTATTTGAGTATAGCCATTTAGGAGGGTCGAGGGTTTAACTATGCAAGTATTTTAATTCATGTCTAACAACTTTTGACCTGAAGTTTTTTTCTTTTAATTTAACTCCTATAACTTTTTTTTAGCGGCAAATTTGGATCACCGACAGACCACTGGAGTATCATTGTGCCAGCGGCGGAACCACCCGATCATATCCATCTCCACTAGGCATAACGCTTATACACTAATTCAGGAAGAAACCCATACGGGAAAACCCCCTGGTGAGAATCAAACCCAGAACCTATTGGTCTCAAAGTCTTATCCTCACCCCCAAGATGTCACTAGGTTATAAAGCCATAGATTATATGTGATCTCTAACGGGTTAAATGCTTAATAAAGATTTTAAGTTGTACTGAGAATGTTTCTAATGCCACATGTTTTGTTATCTTTTTTTAGGAATATGATGTAGGCGCACTTTTGGGTACTTATGAAGATAGCATATTCAAATCCGAGTCTAGGAAGCCGTCTCACAAATCTATTGATTTTTTTATTGGTCTTGGAGGTGGGCCCAAGCTAGAAAACAAACTTAAGTACACAAAAGACATTTGCTGTGCTGGTGTATAGTTCATAAAAAAAAAAAAAAAATAAAAAAAACTATTTTTATATTTTCATTTTTTTGAAACATGAAAGATCTCTTTTGCTGCTAAAGAAACCAATTTGTTACAATGGACATGAGATATACTTGTAGAAAGACATGACAAAAGGCGCAAGTTCAAGATTTCAAAACCCGATTCTAGGAAAACTTGATTCTATATTTGGATGGATTGTTATCTGAAGTATCCATGAAAACTTGATTCTAAATTGGATTGATTATTATCTGAAGTATCCACGGGAAAAGTTGGACAGTCAACTTGGGCCCTAACAAGTCAGCTTGATTGCGCTTGGAAAGGCTACATGAACATCCACTTCTGGTTTTCATGGGGGATATGTCTTCTGTTTGTGATGGATGGATATAAGTTACGTGAAACCCGCCACACAACATGCGTAAAAAAAACATAAGTACATGTGGCAACGTGCAGGCATTTCCACTGGTATGATAATAGTGCAATGAATAAATAGATAAAAGAAGATGAATGGCATACATGATGTATTTTTTATTTGGTTCATATTCATTCAACTCCAATGGTACTTTCAGGCAAAAGAAATCTCAAGATGAAAGCTAGCCTTCCTCCTGTCAGCTTTGCATGGGT
This sequence comes from Scalesia atractyloides, assembly GCA_947069175.1. NCBI lineage: Eukaryota > Viridiplantae > Streptophyta > Magnoliopsida > Asterales > Asteraceae > Scalesia > Scalesia atractyloides. Next base: position 96,773,835 of record CAMTDV010000017.1, on the reverse strand, counting down.
ATAATGCACTTTCTCATGAATGTAATAAAGCGTGAATAGGAAAAGGGCAACTGCCATTGAGACCCCACTGATAAGAAACAGACCACGCAACCCTTTAAAGTTTATAATCGTCGGTTTAGGTGTTGACTGTGGATCTGGTTTTTGGCCAACCATTTACTTTGTAAATTTTGTAAAGTCCCATCTTCCCGCAATCTGGCAATTTGCGTCGAGATCTCAAGGGTCCAAGGCGAACCTTTAGGAAATACCTGAAAATCATGGGAAAAGAAATGTTAAGAATTCAAATATAAAGTCAAAGATCAGATTTAACGTAAGAATAATGGAGTGATAGCACTCACGAAGCCAAAACCATTAGTGACATCTTCAGACATAACCACGGAGTAGCCAGATGGATGGCGTGCAAGGAATTCCTGGATATAAGGAATTTCTTCAAAAATTGTATCAACACCACCTTTCTTACTCCCTTTTGACAAAGCGGTAGCAATTTCCCCTGACGTTTTATATACCCTCAACTTAGTGGCATCAAAATTCCAATTCTTGAAAATATATCCCTGTACTAAGGGACCATGTTGGTACCCTATTAAGCCTCTCTTTGATGCTAACTGAATTTGCTCCACAGTTAATATAGAACTTAGTGCTGCAGTGTAGCTAGCAACGAGCACGAGCACTACGAAAAACCACACAGAGACTACAAATCTTGATAAATTACTATGCAACTTCTGTCCTGCAATTTATATATCATATACCATCTCACATTTAACTCTTGCTGTATTTCTTTTTTTTTTCAATTCATGTATTGTCCAATAAAGTTAAAATTAAATCAATGGTAACATGTATTCAAGAAAAAAAAACAGGTTTTGGCAGCAGCAGTTAATGCACATGAAAACTGATCCTTCTATTCACTATACAAGTTAGTTGAACTAAATATTTAGGGACAAGACCAGGAAATAATGACATCTAAAACAAAAAAAAAAAGATCTTAAGTATTTAAACTGTAAATGGGTTTGATTATATCACTGTTTAAAAGTGAAAGTTGGTTGTCTTAACTATCAAAAGAAAAGGAAAACACAAAAATGGGATTGCTTACTCTGGGCATAGACAAGGGTTGAAAAGGCAAACCACAAGGTTGCTCCTATTTGTTGTATCATTGAACCTTGAAATTCATCATTCATCCGATGTTCAAGAATCCAAATGACAAATCCCAGTAAAATAAAGAAGCAAGCAGATACAATCCAAAGATCTGAACTAAGTGGTTAAAAAATATCCACAGGCTTGCAGTTGCATCTGCATTCCGAGATAGTGTTGCAATGCCAAGATCCGTGTATGGCAATGTGAAGTCGACATATAGAGATCTGTTAGCTGTGATTGTTATATCTCCATTGCAGCATCAAATTCCTGATACAAACAATAATGCAACACATGATATTACTGTGATTTCTTGCTTAAGGGAGAATAATGGGTTAGAAAATTATGCATACCCCTGCATGGACTCGATCTATAAGATCATTGTATGTTACTGTACCAACGCTAGCTTCAGGTTTAAATGGAATAAACTGAAAGACTACATTGGGGTCTAATCTAGCAAAGGCAGCTAGGAATACTTCTGTACAAAATCCTGAAACAATGGTTGAACTAGTTTGAGCATCATGATCAACTTGAAAAAGGGTCCCTATCTGTATTGCAGTGGAATGCCAATTCTGAGGCGCCTACTACTAACTTGTAGCATCCTGCGCATTGGCTTATATAAGATACCTCCTGGCCAGACGATAGATTCTAGGCCATCGCCGAGAAAAGAGTTCAGCTTACCAATATTTTTGGAGAAAGCCGCATCTGTTGTCCAATACCCAACCTTCACTTCTTCTCTACCTATTACATTTATTATTTCTAGGACGTGTGTCGCGCATAAGACTTTGAAAGGACCACTTAGACCATCAAATGAGATTCTTAACATCTGATTCAGAAGTGTTGTACCCATTGAGCTAAGCCAGTTGTCTCAAAATCTTTCCTATTCAGCTTAAGAACAGACTGTGTCTTCTCAACAGCCATTGCCAATGCTGAAATTCCATCATATCGTAAATAGCATAAACATTTATATCCTTGGACTCCATCACATGACATTCCTTTCTCCATTTCAATGTGAGTTTCTGAAGGTCCCTTGATTCAGGGATATATGATTTAAAACCCACCACCCCTTCCATAGACTCGATAACTTCACCATCCATGATATTCAAAAGGTTCATAGTCTTGCTGGTGACAATCATCATTCCCAGATATTTTGCATGTTGGAAAAGGTGGGATGCAAGCGAATGAGAAGCATGTACGATGAATAATTTTGTTTGCATATTTGAAAACTTGTGAAGCTCTTCTTGTAATATTTCATTGCTAGTAGAGGTGGATATAGAGCTCATATATGTTATAGTTATGCTCTTTTCTTGGAGAGAATTGGTTATAAAGGTAGCCATGTCTCTCCCATCTTCAGTGTCCTCAAAGATAACAATGGCATTCTTCCATCCAAAGGATAATGCCATTGATGTAATGGCTTTAACTTGAGTTGTTTCATCTTGTGTAATTTGAAGGAAATAAGGATGTCTTTTGGAAGATAGAATTGGTGAAAGTGAAAGAATAGGTAATGTTTCTTGGTCCCCCAATACAGCCAGGAACTTTGCTTCGGCTGAAGATTGTGAACCTGAAATTGCTTGCACTTTTGTTTTCTCAAGAAGATCAAGAGCTGGCACCCAAACAAAACATATCATACAATTCGCAATACATAAATACATACATACACACACATATATACAACTAGTGGGATTCCCTTGTGCTTTGTGGCAGACATTCGGTCAGTGTCGATTCGGTTCATTATAGACTAGTACGATACCGGAACTAGGCATAGCAATCGCCATGTGTTTTACATCAATAGAAACCATAAAAATGAATGCATGTACCTATACTAATGTTGTTTGGTCGATATTAATGGTACGACACTCGATATAGCTTATGATACCATGAAATATTTTATTTTGAATACAACTAGCTCTGTGTTCAACGAATTTTATACCACCACGTCACGAAAATGATAAAAGCAAATTCGGGACCGATACGTACGTTGTTTGGTTGGTGTACGTTCAGTTTATGACGATATAAATAATCAACTATATTCAATTCGTTTGAATAAAACTTTTATCGAAAACATCGTAGATAATAATAAGCATATCACAACGATATACTTTGAATTTTATAATACGTTATATTATACGAAGAAAAAAGTGAAAAGGGCAATCAAAGCATTTTATAAAATAAAAAGAACGAAATTGAAATTATACGTTACCGCAACAATGCTATTTAGACGGCATCAATAATATTAAAAAACCATTAAAAGTTAAAATCAAAATATGTTTAAAATTAAAGGTAAATATAATAATGATTTATTATGATATTAAAAATAATAAAAATATTAAAGAAACTATATATTATTAAAAATAAATAAATGAATTGATATTTTTACTGCACCAATGCTATTTAGACGGCATCGATAATATTATAAAACCATTAAAACGTTAAATCTGTTTAAATTAAAGGTAAATATAATAATAATTTATTAAAATATTAAAAATAATAAGAATATTAAAGAACCTATATATTATTAAAAATAAATAAAACAACTATTCATGAAGTTATTACAATATTAATACAAATATTTATATATATGGAAATGATATATAGAAAACCCACTTGTGGTGAAAAAATCTAGGAAACTCAAAGCTCCCGACTTTTTTTTTGAAAAAAAATTACACATGTAATACACATGTTTTTAAGGGTTTTGAGAAAAAAAAATAAAAAAAGCGCCGACCAATTTTTTTTTTATAAAATAAACAAGTTTTTGTGTAACATATGTTGCATTCATGTGTAACATATGTTACACTCGCGTTGCTGAAAACTTGTTTATTTTTGTAAAAATATCCAGTCGGCGCTTTTTTGAGTTTTTTGCTCAAAACCTTTAAAAACTTTTTTACATGTGTGATTTTTTTTTTCAAAATGAAAAAATGTCAGGAGCTTTGAGTTTCTTAAGTTTTCTCAATTACAAGGGTTTTCTCCATATATATAGCATTCGGTTCAAATGAGAACCACCACAGAGTTGAGAGAACTAGGCCATCCAAAAGGTTTTTCGAAACTTTTTTTTCTCAAAAGTCATAAAAACAATCATTTGTTTCAGCAAAAAAATTGAAAAAAAAATATCGCATACCCATATTTACATGAGGTGTAAAAATTTATCTTCTTCCAAATTTTAGTTTGCCATAAAAAAACTTGTATTAGTCAAAACTACGACTCGGCAATTTTTTTTTACTTTTTTTAAGATGCGTTTATAATTTTTTTCATCTACGTTTGTGCAAAAAAATTTTGGCCCAACTCGCACCGGATTAAAAAGTTCTCGCAACTAAAGGTGGTTCTCATTTTAACCTTTTCCCTATGTATATGGTATGGATCCTAATAGAAATGCACCTTATTTGTGAAATTTAAGAAACATTCTGGATCACACATTTTCTTAAGCAAAAAAAAAATATTTTGTTACTTCTAATTGCACGTCTTGTAAAGGGTTTTTTTTTGCATTTATACATATATGTATATTGTCAATTTTAAATTATACACGTATTATTTGCCAATTTTGAATTATACACATATGTATTAGTCAATTTTTAAAATACACATGTGTGTATTATGAATAATATATATATCCTTAACCTAAGATGTGTATAAAACTGGGTCAAACAAGCTCCGATTAATATCATTCCAGCGGTATTGGAACCGTCTCATCAAACTCTAAACCCTAAATCTAAACTCTAAACCATTTGCTAAAACCTAAAAACTGAACCCTAACCCTAAAATAACTAAACAAACCTAAATACTAATGATAAACACTAACGCTTTGTTCCCGAGTTAACTTAACAAGGGAAAAGAAAGTAAAAGAAGATAAGGGGGGAAGGAAAGAAATACTAAAGAATTTAGCCCGATTTTTCTTCTTTAAATGAAACTCTGGAATACAAAATAGTTTTGCTTCCTTTCCTTCCATTAGTAAACCCTAGAACACATATTAAACCCTGAATCCTTAAGCTAAAACTATATCCTTCCTTCAAATATAAATCTACAATACTTATTTTTCAATTTTAAACACGTATATACATATATATGTAAAGTTAAAGGATTGACAATATACACATGTGTATAGATCCCAAAAAACTAATGTAAAAAACTGCAATTTTTCTAAAAGATTTTTTTTTCATTTGTATTTTTACTTAAAGAAAATGTACGGTTCAGAATTTTTTCAAGTCTCTTAATTAGTTTACTGCTTCTCATACAATCCTAATTATATATATATATATATATATATATATAATATTTTAGAAACACTCATTATTATTAGTAAACGTTGTTTTAAATATCCATGAAATCCCAAGTAATTTATCCTCATAATAATATGAATGTTTGCCTGAGACTTACCAGCAGAGAGAGCCTCCAGTGGTTCTCCATGAGTATCCCTACCATGAAGAACTATCCTTGTTTTGTAGTGACCGTTGACCCTGTAAAACTCAGATACCGCCATGGTGATCCAGCTATGAACAGTCTTTCCAACCCATGATCCCATATCTAAAATCACTCCCACTGGGATCTCCGTATAGCAGATCATCTTCTTGTGCTTTTGAATGTATCTGAAAGCAAAGCAAAATCAATATTAAGAAAAAAAGGTATGTGTTGTTCTTCCTGCTACTCATGTCCATTAGTCAATGGTATAATGAGCATTGAGCACAAAGACAAATAACATTATGTTCTTTTGCTATATAATTATACACTTCTCTTTTATTCTTCAACTAATTAACACCATGCATAGACTTTCAGTCAAGTATTATGAATAGACTTATTCGGTTAGTCAATCAGTCATCATGAAGAACGTTGTATGGTTCTTGTTTGAAACAGCTGGCCGGATGGAAATTAAACATGACAATAATGAAAATGTCTTAGAAAGCAACCGGCATCAGCGTTGACTTGGTCAAAGACTTAAAGTAATAACTAAGTGGCTTAGAAAATTCAATTCATGCGTAACAAGGTTTTGCTCCTACTTGCAACTTTAGAACTTGTTATTTCAAGCCTATATAGTACGGGGACTCCATTTATGTGGTCTACCTGTCTCGGGTACTTGTCGGGGACGAAAACACCATGGGTACTCGTCGGGGACGTTTCCTAAACGTTTCCAATGTCAGGGACGTATCTTGTAGAAGTATCCAGCCCGTTTCCATTTATTTTTAGGGTTTTAACCCTTCAAATTCCACAACCGGCCATTAAATAAATAGACCTATCATATTCGGCTTCTCTAATCTCTAAACTCTCATCATCTCAAATTCTCCATCGATTGCCGATCTCTCACTAGATGTAGTATTTTTGGAATTTTTTAATATATTTTTATTTTTTTATATTTTTTATTGCCGTACCCGCATCTTGGAATTTTGAGTTTTACCATTCCTCGTTCCCGTATCGTCCCCGTACCCGTTTCGGTGCTACTTAGGTTCAAGATAAACGTAACAAATGACCATCAATCGGTTTCAGCTCTAATATTTGGGATGTTGACTGTGACATGGCATATTAACCGAGATTGCAAATCATTCTCTCTTTGTGTTAAGGGGCATTAAATGGTTGTATGTTAACCGGATGTTAAGAGGCTAAATTAATTATTCTTTTATTTTATTAAACAAAAAACCATTAAAACTATGGTTGATGAAGTTAACGAGATTAAATCATTTCCTTAGATGAGGTAAAATGAAATGGGGAAGAAATGTTGATAAAGTATACCCAAGATGTCATCCATCAAAGAAAATGTGGGTTTCTTTAAGCAATTAATTGTATTAGACAAAAGATTAGGCTTTAGGGTGCACCCTAACATCTGGAGCGTTAACAATGATATGGCATGTTAACCGGCTTTGCAACCACTCCTTGTATTAAGGGGAGTTAAAGGGATTGTTTGTTAACGTGTTAAGACGTTAAAAGATTGTCTTAATTTGTTTTCTTTTTTTTATATCCAAACCACTAAAAGGTTAGGCTTAGATGGAGTTAAATGATTAAATCATTTTCTTGATATGAGGTAAAGTGAAATGGGGAAAAGTAAGGTGTTGTTTGTTTAGCCTTTAATGAGACTCTTAATTGTTCATACCTCTTACTGGTTCAGTACTTAAACATTATACAGAGTCTGAATAGTTTAGATATTGCCTCGGAATAATTAAACATTATACAGAGTCTGAATGGTTAAGACCTCTAATCTGAATTGGTCAGACATTTGCCTCTGAACGGTTAAGCATTGTACTGACTCTTAGTGGTTTAGACCTCTTACTGGTTTAGCACTTAACCATTCAGACCTTTTACTCGTTCACAAGGGCGTACCCACCCCAAACCGTGGGTGGGCGGGCGCACCCCTTGAAAAAAAAATGTGTTATTTTTCGTCGGAAATTTCGATCGCACCCCTTGGAAATTTTCACCCGCACCCCTTGAAATTTTTTTTTCAACCGCTCCACTTAGAAAAAAAAATTATTATGAATTTATATAAAAAAAATTAAACACCGATTATTATTTAATATAGAAGTATATAACACAATTTATATAAGTATTTTTTAACCACTTATTCACTTAATTACTTAACCCAATCAAAGCCCAATCTACAATCTATTTTTATTAACCGAAGCCTAAACCCAACCTAAAAAAATTGAACTAAATAAAATAACCCAAACCCATCCACCCGTTCCAATTCAAAATTTCGCACCAAAAAAATTCCAGCGTCTTGACGCCACTGCTTACGACCAGACGACTTTTTTTGCTGGAAAAAACCAAAATTCCGGCAAGACCGACCCATATTACGCCAGAATTCCGATATAGAACTAGTATGGTTTCTGTATTGATTTTTTTTTGTTTTATGTGATGATTAAAAGAAAATATAACGTATAAGAGTTTGATCTTTTAAGTTTTTTTGATGTATTTTTTGTTGTTCTAGACTTGTACTTAAATGACTTTGTTGTTTTATTTATAGCTTTGTTTGTTTAAGTGATTAGTTACAAGTAATCAACATTTAATACTAGGGCTTGAATGTTTGAAAATAAAATTGAAAATTATGGACTATGGTTGAAAATGATTGTTTATTTAATTTAAGTTTTAGTGTTGTTTTATGAACTTATGGAGCGATTATATGTGATGGGAACCATGAGTACGAATGTAATAAACTTATGGAGTGTTTAGTATCCATAGATGATGTTTTGGATATATTTCAAAAAAATAAAACATGTAGGGTACAATTTTAAATACGTTTGTAAATGACGTTTGACGTGTTTTTGATGATTATATAAATTTTAGTTTGATATTCGTTTATCTTACATGACCCAATCCGACCTGCTGTTAACCGATTTTTTTATATAGCTATGGGTCTAAAATCTTTAAAATATTCCGCACCATAACAAAAATTTCTAGGTTAACCACTACTCGTTCAGCTGTGATGCAACACCTAACTGAAGTTAAGGAGAGTCCTAATATACTACAATGCCAACTGTAAATCTTATTATTCATTGTAAATATTTATATTCCTTATTTAGTTATCAATCTCCTCAAATCACATTGAGTGATTATTGTAGCACTTTCTTATTAATAGAGAATTATCCCTCAATCATTTGATGAGGTTGATTTACAATTTCTTACATGGTATTAGCCTATCTTCTCTCCTTACTCATGGAGTCCCATTAAACCTTTGTTGCATCTCTTGATACCTCACCCACCATGAACACCTTATCTCATCTTACAAGCATCAAACCATCACCTACAAATTATCTTATTTGGCGCAATCGCATGGTACTCCTGTTTGCCCTTCACAAGTTATCGGATCATATTAGCTTGTTGCCTGGACTGAAGTAGATCAGCAGACAACTACTTTTCTTCTCTAACCAAAGAAGCAGCGACTGAAGTTCTTGGCCTCACGAGTGCGCGATAAATCTGGCTTACACTCGAGAACTCGTTCAGTGATGCATATGTTGAATGTGTCCAATCTTTTAGGGATTCTTTGCGCCAACTTACTAAAGGTACGTCCTTTGTCACCTAGTTTTCTCGCCGGTGTAAAGCCATATGTGAGCAGCTTGCTGCAATTATTCATCAAGTTGTTGAGATTGATAAGTTGCGTTGGTTTCTATGTAAGTAACACACACACACATATATATATATATATATATAAAATTGGGTATTTATCTAATAAATGAGTGTAATACTTGCATGTTTATACACGAATAGATGTTTAATTTTTTTTCCTAATTTTTAAAAATTGGCATGTGATATTATTATTGAGTGTTAAATTTTATGTCTCGAGTAATAAAACGTTTAATTATATAAGATACACGCGGTATTAGACGATACACGATCAAAACTACAAACTTAGGTTTCTAGGCGTTTTAATTAGTTTTTTACTCGTATATTAAGAAAAACTATTTCAATCATACCGGAAAAATGAGTTATTGGATTTTATCACCTCAAACTATGAACTATTGGCCGCTGCCACCCCCAACTAACACTTTGATCTGCGACACCTCAAACTTGTATTTTTGTTTGTCATTTCACCACTCAGTTAAAAAATGACTAACTGAGTTAGTCTTCCATCCTAGCTGGCATCATTAATCCTACATGGCACCCATGACGTGGCAAACACATGTTATAAGAAGCAAAACCCTTTAATTGAAGTGTCGATTTGGAGGGAACGATTAGAGGAACAGAGTGACGTGCCCTAGGTTCTCGAACTCAAGAATCAAACGTAAACTCCGGTCAGTTCAAGGTACGATTTCACACGAACTAGTAGATTATGCAATGGTGGAATCGATGGATGTTATGCTTTGGTATGGTGGTTACATTGAGTTAGGATTTGGTCTACCACAGTACATTGGAGGTCAATCGAGGTTAACTAGATGCTGCTGGACCTAGGGCAAAAAGACAAAAGGGGAACCACAAAAAGAAAAAATCAACCCAACAATCCACCAAGCAGTCAACCCAACAAACAACTCAAAAAGCGACAGAAATCGAAAGGAAAAATCAACTAAAAGGGGAAGGCCAAGGGGGAAAGGGAACGGAGAAGGCTGTAGTTAGTTGGAGACAGTGTCTGGTTAATCTGTTTTGAACATGAATTATGTCTGGTTAATCTTATCTTATGTTTTGAAAATGAATTATGTTGGGTTAATCTTATCTTATGTAGGTTGTGTAATGACTATGTAAACTTAAGTAATTTGTGTAATGACTATGTTTTGGATGTTTATTATTTTAGTATCAGGGGTATTATTGTCATTCTGCTTATAATATTTCATAGCATTGGTATTATTGTCATTCTGCTTATAATATTTCATAAGCAGGGGTATTTTGGTCATTCTACAGTTAATATTTCATAAGCAGGGGTAGTATGGTCATTATGCAGTTAATATTTTAAAACAAGGGTTATGATCATTTTGCAGTTAACAGTTTAGTTACAGGGGTAACATGGTCATTCTGCATCTGGTCTGCATCTGGTATGCAGATATGGTCTGTGGTTTGCATAAGGTTACAGGGGTAGTATGGTCATTTTGCATCTGGTATGCATATATGGCCTGTGGTCTGCATCTGGTTAGATTGGTCTGCACATATGGTATGTGATATGTGGTCTGCATTAGGTTAGATTGGTCTGCATTAGATACCAGATGTCATGAGAGCATGTATGTTCATTACTTAGTTATTTTGGTCTGTACATTAGACGCATTAGTTATTTTTGTCTGCACATATGGTTAGTTGGGTCTGCACATGTGAACTTGCAGTCGGCTCGCTACACATTTATCATTACACATCGGTACAATGAGATATGTTCAAATAAAAACTATATACATTCATGAGTTCAAAGAACATACAATCAAATTCAATATCTACTTCATTATGTAAAACAACATGGCAATGATAACAAACAAACTAAACACAAACTGCTGCTTCAACATGGATTCTTTCGCACAAATTTGTCGTTTCAACATATTGTTCTCTTCAGATAGCAAGTTGTTCCGCAATTGCAAATTCTCATTCTTATATTCATTGCAGGTCATCGCATCACTTCTTGTAACTGCACTTCAGCTGCAAGTTGAATGAACTTCGAATAATTTTTGGAAATCTTGTTTCCACATAAAGAACCTGCAGTCGGCTCGCTACAAACCAACATCATGGCATCAGTTTAATAACAAGTTAAATTCGATACACATTGATAGATAAGACTTACAGGCCATTGTGAGCAACCGTAAAATTCAGCACCACAACGAACACTTCTCCTCCCAGCTACACGAAGAACAATCCTGATCTCGTGATGACAATACAACTTCCCATCCTTGTCCACCTTGAATATTAGGGATTCGGTTCGTATTAGATGAAGAGTTGGAAGAGGTAGAGATGTCGATCATCAAATACGTTGAAAGAATGTATCTTGATAGTAATTAGGGTTTCGATTTGGTCGATCTTTGCACAGTATGAGCAAATTAGGGTTTCTATTGAAACCCAATTGTTTGTCCAGTTATAGTCGAAGAAGAACAAGGGTTTTAGACCCATGAATGTGCCACATCATCAACAATAGTCCATGTAGGATGCCAGCTAGGATGGAAGACTAACTAAGTTAGTAATTTTTTAACTGGGTGGTGAAATGACAAACAAAAATACAAGTTTGAGGTGACGTAAATCAAAGTGTTAGTTGGGGGTGGCAGCGGCCAATAGTTCATAGTTTGAGGTTATAAAATCCAATAACCCTATAGTTTAAAATTGACCATATACATATGTGTATCATATGTGTATGTAGTTAATTTTTAACTATACATATGTGTATATTACGAAAAACTTAGGGAAAATATGTGGTGTAGAATGCGTCTCAAGTTTCTCAATTATCCTAGTGCTTCTCACACAATCCTAACCCTATAAATATGTTGAACATCCAACAAAGTCCGGTCACACGAGTATATCCTTAGGCAAAAGGCCACCAACGCCTGCGATCGCAAATAACGCTCGTGACCCGGCATGTCACCAATTCCAGGGGAACCTGCCGCCAAAAGGCCCACAACGGCAAAACCCATGGCTCACGCATGACATTTTGTCACAATCAAGACTCCAACCGGAGATTTCCTTTAGAGAAAGTCATCTGATACCGCTACTTTGGTATAAGAATGTTATATAATTCACAAATCTAATAACATGCATTCAAACGATGATTTAACCCAAACCTTCAAATAAAAGTTAATTAAATAAAAAATGTTCAAACAAAAACATAAATATAAATTAAATAAAAAACGTTCAAACAAAAACATATCAAATATGGTGAGGAGTTTAAAATGAGTTCATCCGACAAAATCTCATGTCGTATTTGAACTCAATCTTCATCTTCAATGAAAGAGTTCTAGCTAAATTATTATTGGATAGTAAAATCAAACAATAAAAAAAATTTGTTTAAATGGTAACCAACCGCTAAATTCAAAACTCATACGTGTTTGAAAATTTTCAAAGGGGATATTACGTGTTGCCATTGCCCGATATTCGGCCTTAACGGAAGAACGACATACCGCCGGTTGTTTTCTAGACTTCCATGAAATATGATCTCCTCCTAACAACAACAAATATCCACTTCTTTATCCTCTCCTCTCGTGTCAGGAATCCTTGTGACACCCGACTATTTAAAATTCTGTTCGTACTAATGTAACACGTGTTTAAATGTATAAAAGAATTATTTGGATTGTTTTAGTGTTAATTAATGTCCATTGATGTTCTAGCAAATTTAAATTTAATATGTGGTTATGTTTGGTAAATCTAATAAAAAGCTTATCGCGAAACGAACGTTGGTGACGACCGGGTCAATGTTAAAATCCTAAACTATACATATGTGTATATTACGAAAAGCTTAAGGAAATGTGTGGTCTAGAATGCTTCTCAAGTTTCTCAAATAGGGTGGATTTCTCTTAGGATCCCTACCATATACACACACACACACACATATATACATATATAGCGAAATGATTAAAATAGGAACTATGTTAAGTTGTGAGAACTTGAGGACCGATCTAGTCCCTTAATCAAACATAAAGTTAATTTGGTATTTAACTCAAAGCTAACAACAATCAATTCTACTTTGTGTCAGTCGCACATGTACAAAAATCATCACTCTCTTCTCTGTCTATTTACGGTGGTGTAAATAAAGTGTACACTAGTGTAAAAAACACAAAACTTATGTTGAAACACAAACTGGGGAACCTCAACACGTATAAGAAAACACAAAATGTAGTGTAAAAATCAATAAAACATAGAACGCATCTTTACGTGGCTGAAAAAGTGTATTTACATTGCTGAAAACGACAAGGTGAAATTTACATTCGTGTTTCGACCACGTCAACCAAACGCTTATAAACGCATCTTTGAAGAAAACCTTCATATCATCTTTGAAGAAGAAACGTCAACACCTATAAACACAAACAAAAATAGCATGAAATACCTAACAAAATCTCAATGTAAACTTTAACAAAATCCCATGTAAGCTACTTTTAAAAAAAAGCATTTACGTTGCTTAGAAGTATTAAAACCTTATGTAAACCAACGAAACCCAACGTAAACAAACCAACATCTGGCTCAATTAATAAATAACCTAACTAAACTCGACAAAATTACAAAATTAAACAAGACGTTGTGCCTGATTGGCCCATTTAAAACTCTTGGGATATGAAATTCCATTAAAAATAAATGAGATAAAACTTTAAAAAAGACACTTTAAACTCAACTAGAGATGGGCATAATCGGGTTTTATTATTACCCGGAACCGGTTCCAACCCGGAACCGGTTCTGCTTGGATGTCATTGGAACCGGGTATGGTGTGGAACCGGGTCCGGTTCCTACCCGGGTTCACACCCAAGAATATGGAACCGTGTAGAACCGGGTACGGGTATTATGGAACCGGGTATGGTGCGGAACCGGTTCTTGATAGTGTTCAGAACCGGTTCCTGACAGTAAAAAGCTGACTTTTACTGTTCAGAACCGGTTCCTGATAAAATGTTACCGGTGGAACCGGTTCCTGATTAAAAAATCGTTTTTTTTTTATATAAACCCCTTCCTACTTACCGGTTCCTGATAAATGTTATCGTTGGTGTTTTAATAAAGTTTGTGTAATGTTTCTTTCTATTGTGTTTGTTATGTTTGATTTTTATTATTAGTTACATTGATAAATAAAAATAGTAACAATAATCGATTAAAATTAAAAAACAAATTAATCGGTTACAATATATAAAAAAAATTAACCGGTTACAAAAAAAAATAAAAAATTACTCAGAACCGGTTCTAGTAAGATTTTATTTCTTTGATCGTTTACTAGCGGCAGGTGCAACACTTTCCGACGAGTTTCTCTTAGGTGCGGGTACCTCGGTACAATCGTCGTCCGAATCGTTAGTCTCCACTTCTTCGTCCTCCTCTTCGTCAACAATTTTATGCTCTAACTCAACTTCATCTTCTAGACTAGTTTTATGTTGAACACGATCAACGGCATCCAAATGGTCCTTTAAGCATATTGCCATCTCTAGCGATTCCGGAGTTAGTCTTGTTCTTCTAATTGACAAAACCCTGCCACTAAGAGAAAACACACTTTCCGAAGCTACCGTGGAAGCTTGGACCGTTAGTATCACGAGCCATGGTGGCTAGAATCGGGTATTCGGATTCTTTCGATTTCCACCATGCCAAAACATCAAATTTCCTATACTCCTCGGTGGTCATAGTAAGCGAATACTAATTTTTTTTATATCTCCCAAGTTCACTTGTTGGTTCACTACCCCTTTGTTGTCTAGCGGTCTCGTCTCTAACGACATTCAACATGGTTATAAGTGGATCCTCGCTTGTTTCATCGTTAGAGGCCGTGGACCGAGACTCAAACAAATTTGTATGATTTTTTTCACCATATTTTTTTAAATAATGATCATAAAGTTTGGCCATACACTCATTGAATATTTTTTTTGTTTTTGCTTTTAAAGTTGGATCCTCCTCATGCATATCCAACTTGTCATAAATTTCATCGATTAAAGCTTCAACACCCGGTACATTTAAAGCTGGATTTAAAGCAGCGGCACATAGAAAAACGGGTGGTAGTTCTAAAAAATATTTTTAAAATTTTTAAAATTAGTTGTTATCAAATACAATTGGTCCACAACTTTAGAACTAGTAGGATAATAAACACCGGAAATCAAAGTCGTTGTAGTTTTAAAAACTTGTAAAAAAGTACTTAGGTTATTAATATTTTCCCAAGCCGTGTCGGGAAAGGGGACGACAAGGTACTCATCACTTAAAATTGTATGAAAAGATTTTAAAGTGCCCATTTGCTCTCCATTCCAAACATATGACAAGTTGAATTCCAACGAGTCGGTATATCCCAATTCGGTCCAATAATTTTTTGGTTGACATCTTTACAAAGTTTTTTATATTCTTGATATCTTTCTTTTCCACTTTTGAAAACATCTTGGAGCATAGCTCTAAATGCTATAATAAAATCCGATACAAATTGATCTTTTAAACCGGTTTGCACTACTAAATTAATAATATGTGCAACACATCGTGTGTGAAAAAAACACCATCAAGTATTGGTTTGTACTTCAACTTTAATTTTTCAATCGCCGTTGTGTTGTTTGAAACGTTATCAAAGGATATTGAAAAAATTTTATCTTCTAAACCATATTTAATTATTGTGTCATTTATAATTTTATAAATATTTTCTCCTGTATGAGGAGAAGGAAACTCGTCAAACGCAATCGTACGCTTCATCATTTGCCATGTATCGGGATCAACCCAATGAGCGGTGACACATATGTACGATTCGGTAAACCATGTGAAGCCGACCACACATCACTAGTTAGGTTTACACTAGTTTTTAAATTCTTAAAAAAACAATTAAATCTTTTTTTTGCATTTTCCCATAAACTTAAACAAAGACGTTTTAAAGTGCGACGACTTACATGTTTATAGCGAGGTTGTAGAGTCTCCCGAATAAGATTTGTAAGATCGGGGTCGTCGAAGTGTCCAAACGGCAACGCTTTTTGTATCACCAACTTCGCCATCCGATCGCGAGCTAATTGTTGCTCATAACGAAAAATGGTACCATCTTTGGATAGTGGAACTTGACCGGATGTCATTTCCTTTAAAACTTTGCAATACTTATTAATATGCTTCGTTAACGTTGAGTTTGATTCCTTGGCTAATAACGATCCACAATGTTTACATTGAGCTTTTTGCGAGCCGTTACTCATCTCGACCAACTCCCAATTGCTCCAAACTTCCTTACTGCGATTATGAGACAATGTTCCAACCACATATGGAACCGATTGATCTTGAGGAACATTGTTAACGGATTGGGAATTTGCGTTTTTGGAACTCTTTGAGGCCATTTGTTGATTAGAATGTGAAAAAGAACAAGAAAGAAATGTAACAAGAAGAATAGATATGAGAAATTGTGTGCTAAACAATAGATTTCAAAAAAATATATATAGAATCGGTTCTAACGGTCAGGAACCGGTTCCAACGGTCAGGAACCGGTTCCAACGGTAACATTTTTAACGGCTATAACCGGTTCCAACGGTAACATTTTTAACGGCTATAACCGGTTCCAACGGTAATATTATAACGGTCAGGAACCGGTTCCACGTAGGAACCGGGTACGGGTAGGAACCGGGTACTAAGAACCGGTTCCTACCCGATTCAAATGGTAAAATTGTGGAACCGGGTTGGAACCAACGGGTATTTTGAACCCGGAACCGGTTCTACTTACTGTCGGGTAGGAACTGGAACCGGTTCCAGTTCGGTTCTACCGGTTCGGGTTCGGAACCGGTTTTTATGCCCATCTCTAAACTCAACACCCTTATTAGACTCTTTTTGCTTCAAGGGCTCACTTTGTGTTTGCCCAGTGACAGTTAGCCCAACTTGGAGACTTTCCAGATGTTATTGTCCCAACAGAATCAAAGGCCACTGCCTTAACTTCCCTTGAATAGGCCCAATAATGATACTTAGGCCGCTTTTCAATTCTTTTTCCAATGTTAAGACCCATTCGCAACACGCAAGCTTAAGTGGCAAAACTTGGGCCTACTGCCACCTTCCTTGTCGCAACCCTACTCCATAGAAGGGCGCTCTCATTCTATCCATCCAACTTTTGGCTCAACGGTTAAGTTCCCAAAGCCTTCGGCCTATGAACTATTTTCACTCTAATTAGGCCACTTGCCTTATCGTTGTCACAATCCCCATGCAGCTCACTAACTGGATCTTTGATGCCTCCAATCAAGCCTTTCCAAGCCTATCAACACCTAGGGCTTTAATAATATGTGGCCTTACCATTGACCCTTCTTAACTAGCATGTTTTCTTGCAAACCCAAAGCCCCCTTGACTTCCTTTCATTGGGCTCACCTTATGACTGCCCATAACACCAAGTCCTTGATGGACCAAATGGCACTCCCAACCCTAATTGTCTATTGCCTCCATGCAAAATTCTAGGACCACCATTGTAGTCATGCACATAGCCCTTGTCTCACCTAATCCGAGGAGCCTAGTCCAAGATCTTGAACCCGCTCCTTGTGATTTGAACCAAACTCACGAACCAATGAATCTCATTTTTTCAGATCACCCCATAAATAAATCTTGTTCAAGGCCTTCACGACCCACCTCCATTATTCTAAGTGGCGGATTCAGGATTTATTTTCCAATGGGATTCATTTTTTCCGATGTTCAGATTTTTTAACAACAAAACGATAGAATTTGTGGGTCAGCCACCGTTCAGGTCTAAGCACAAAGACAGAAATTGAGTTAACCAGAAGAGTTGAAGAGTTTATATTACATTAAAATTATTTTAAAATTTTAATATTGTTCATCATTCATTTTAACATTTTAATAATGTGCTTGTTGTTTGTATGTTCAGTTTTGTTTAAAAAGCCCAAGTTTTCATTTGGATTAAAAAAACCGAAAAATAGCTTGTATCAAGATCAAACTCGTGGCTTCTTCTTAGTAAACAAGGGATTTACCACCATACCAGGTTCCCTCTTGACATTATGGGGTCCAACTAAATATTTTTATGGGGTCCTTGAAAAAATTTAATATACCCAATCTACTATATTTGTAAAAAAGATTGTGGTCCGGGGACCCCGACCCACTCCATGTGGGTCCGCCCCTGATTATTCTACACTTACCTCCATATCCAGGTAAACATCGAATCTTGGTGGTGTTGGATAGATGTTGCTGCTAGCCTCAAGATGTTCCTCCTTCCTATGATCCTCGTCCTTGATGGCCGACTTTGGGTTGGTTTATTAAACTTAATAACCTTGTAATCGGAACACAACTTTGTCACTGCCTTGTTCGGTGAATCTATGATTAAAGAGATTATTCTTCTCATAAACCATTTGAAATAACCAAAGCTCTGATACCAGCGGTTAGTGGAAACAATTCAAATGGCTCAAGAACACAATAATTAAACTCAAACGATTGGAACCGAAAGATTTTACTTATCACGCTAAAAGCTTGTTTTTCAAAATATCAAAAGACTAAATAAACAATATCAATACCCTATGTTTATACTTGATCTTGAGTCTTTGGGCGATCCATTCCTCAACCCAATGCGAAACCGGCCTACTCTCTTAAGCCCTGTCTTCGAAAACCCAAACCTTATCCAAATGAATCCCGAGATCAAACGGTCCATTAAAATCTAACTCCACTCCTTGACCCATGGATGCTCTGCATTATAAGGCAACTAGTCATATTAATAAAAAAAATACACATCAAACACACATAATCATAATAAACCATCCAAATTTTGTACATTATAGAGGTGTGGGGCAAAATGTACCATTAAATACACGACCAAATGTTGATTTATAACAATTTACGTATATGTACGTATCTTTCAATTCAACATTCAAACATATGATATTGTTGTTGATTTTACTTACTCAAAAATAGTCTTTTTTATATTGTGTTTTCAGTTGTTTTATGTTGGGCCTGAGTTTAAGAAATTGGATTGAGCTGAGCTTTGGATGTTGTTTTAGGGCTGCTGCATCTATTCAGATGTTGTTGGGGTCTAATTAGATGCAGAGCTGCTGTTGGGCTGATACGATTTGGGCTTTATGGATCTCTTAGGGTTGCGGCTTGTATCATTTTTTTAATCTTCCGGTAGGTTTTTTAGGGGCGGTTTGGCAACTTCTGAATGGTTAATGTTGAACAAGTAAGAGGTCTGAACCACTAAGTATTGAACCAGTAAGAGGTCTGAACCATTAAAAGCCAGTATAATGCTTAACCGTTCAGAGGCAAATGTCTGACCATTTAGAATCAATATAATGCTTGACCATTTAGAATCAATATAATGCTTAACCATTCAGAAACAACTGTCTGAACCATTCATACATCTGCTCGTGAAACAAACAGTCTGAACTATTAAGTGTTAAACCAGTAAAAGGTCTTAATATTAAGAGCCTCATTAAGAGGTAAACAATCAACTCCTAATTAAACAAAATCAAAATGGAGTGAAAAGAGGTGTATTCTTGGTCAATTATGTGAATAGCTAGCACGCATATTTTAACGCAATCTTGGTAATTGGGTTATATTCTTTGATCTATTAATATTTGTTAGGTTATAAACTTTTAATTATCTTTTTAATACATCATCTCCCTTCAATTTTCATTTTCACCTCTATCACCTTCATATTCCACTGTCCACATAGAAAATATAATTTTTAAAGAAAATAGAGTTAACTGTCATTTTTGTCCCTGTGGTTTATTCATTTTTGTTATTTCATTCTAATTTAAAAAAAAACGCATCAGTTTCTCCCTGACATACTGGAAACGTGCCATTTCGGTCCAAAAATTAAAACCCAGTTTCACATTATGAATATTTCTTTTTAATTTTCACCTTATTTTATGTCTGACTAATGAAAGGACAAAAATACTCTTCGGTAAACCTGTATGACTTAACTAGTTTTAATTTTTGGACTGAAATAGCACGTTTCCAGTATGTCAGGGAGGAAACTGGGTCCATTTTTTAAAATTGGACTGAAATGACAAAAATGAACAAACCACATGGACGAAAATGCAGTTAACTCAAGAAAATATATTAAATATTTATAGTCCATAATCATAATTTTCATAGAAAAATATTATATTATAAGTGACAATTTAAGTGGTGTCCATTGTAAATTGAAACTTGTAAGATTCAAAAACGCCAAATAAATACTTTGAATTCATCATTTTATCAATATAATAACTATAAAATGATAATAATGCATTGTTAAAGATAACTAAGTAAAAGGCAGATAAAAGTGCAACAAAGTTTGATAATAAAAATGTTAATATAAAGACAGTAAGTTATACAAAGAATGGGAACTTTTGAATTAAACATGGAGATAGGTAAATAATGAAGGGACGAAACTTGTAATTACAACTTAATAATCCAACAACCATCCACATATCTACTTTCACCATTGTTTTCTTAAAAGTTCCAAATATAGTATTTCCTTTAATAGTTAAAAAAAATATATTTATTTAACTTTTAAGTAAATATAATACTTTTTTGTTTGGAAGATTAAACTTAGTAAAGTATGTAAACTACTTTAAACTTTTTACTATGAGATTCTATTTAGGGATGTTGTTTACCTCTTAATGAGGCTCTTAATGGTTCAGACCTCTTACTGGTTCAACACTTAATGGTTCAGACTATTTGTTTCGCAAGCAAATGTCTGAATGGTTTAGACATTTCCCTCTGAATGATTAAACATTATATTGAGTCTGAATTGGTCAAATATTTGTCTCTGAACGCTTAAACATTATATTGACTCTTAATGGTTCAGACCTCTTACTGGTTCAGCACTTAACCATTCAGAAGTTGCCAAACAGCCCTTTAGAAAACTCATTGGGATATTTGGATCTATCAATGGATTCAATGTCATCTAAATGAGTGATATCAGACGAAGAAAACCAGTAAAAGCTGCATTCAAAACCGAGATATCTGGTACATAGGAGTCTAACGCTTACACTTACATGACACTTCAAGGTTATATATTAGTTGCATAAAATAATTATGAAAATATAAAATATTTTGTCAAACATATGTAGTGTGCTCAACACAAACTTCAAAGATGACCAAGGCCCAACAACATGCTTGCATGGTAGTATCCACATGGACCACATCACCAAACATTCAATGAGGGGCTTAAAAGAAAATTTTCTCAATCTTGAGGGGCTTAAAAGAAACTTTTCTCAACTATAATGTATTTTGTAAGCTTGAACAGCCAAAAGAAAACCATAGTGTTAAGCAATGGGTGGTTCTAAAATGACACTAGAAGCATTGACTTTGGGTGTGTTGGTAGTGATGGTAATGCATATGCAGTGTTTAGAAGGACAAGAACAGCAGTTAGTGGAGGGGCTTTCTTGGAAATTCTATGAAAGTAAGTGTCCAAAGTTGGAATCAATTATTAGAAAGCAAATGGAGAAGGTGATCAAGAAGGATGTTGGTCTTGCTGCTTCTCTTTTGAGAGTTCATTTCCATGATTGCTTTGTTCAGGTATGTTTATACGTTAGTTTTCATGTCAGATAAGTTTTTCTTTACTTCTATAGTCATAGGCGGGCACACAACACAGACACCCATCCAGACCCGTCTCTTAGAATGTTGAAAAATATTTGGGCCCTGGGCGAGATGAAGAAACCGGGCCCTAATGGTTTTCCACATCAGTCCAAAAAGTTTTTTTTCACAAATCGTGTACCTACGTTTGTAAATTTTTGTCATTTTCATCCAATCGACTAAACGCCATCCTGTTCTCCGTCTTCTCAAGAGCATTTACGTTAATTTAAATCCACCCACTTCATAATACTAAACTAAACTTGAAATTTCTTCAAAATTTTACGGACCATTTTACATTTTTGGCCCTGAGCCAGCCCTGCGTCCATCCACCCTATCCATTGCCGTCCCCACGTACAACTGGCTTTCTGTATTCGCCGTCCATAGAGTTATTGGCCATGTCAGCGCCACGGGGAAACAGACCCGTTATAGATACTATGAGAAGATATAAGGATCAATGGTTATATTGAATTTCTCATCACAACTATCTTTCTCTTGATGAATATTTAAAAAAAAAGTGATAAAATTTATGTTTTATACGTCACTTGCCAAAAAAATTTAGAACTTATTATTTAACCATCACAACTAAAAACATGAAAATTATATTATCTAAATACTACTTGTGTAACTCATTTTATTATCACTAATTATAAAGCTTTAGTTATTTACTTATTCTAATCATATATAACACTCTTAATCCGCTATTTCATGCCTTAATTAAAATTTGTAGCGTTTATATCCACATATCTCATTATAACATTGTCAACAGGGTTGTGATGGCTCGGTGCTATTGGATGGATCAGCAAGCGGCCCGGCTGATAGCGAGAAAACTGCACCACCAAACCTACGTTTGAGGGGGTTCGATGTCATTGAGGATCTTCGTCGAAGGGTTCACAAAGAATGCGGTGCGGGTAGTGTCTCGTGTTCGGATATCACTGCCATTGTTGCACGGGACACAATTGTCTTGGTAAATCCTTGCATACACCTCTTTTCACTCCATTTTGATTATGTTTAATTACTTTTATATTTTGATTATGTTTAATTACTTTTATTTTACAATAATACAATCAAATAATTTTTAAACTTACAAACTAATGAAACGAGAGATAATCTAATTATTTAGCTTCTTTTGTTAAGATCCATCATCTAATAAAACAATTTTATAAATTAAAGCATAAGTATTTAGTGAGTTCATTTATTTCTTTATTTATTTATTTATAGTTCAGTAAAAGTAAGAGCTTTCGGGTTAGATGGGTTGAATTTATAAACCTACACAACACTCGTATTTCTTCTTGTCATTTACATCAACTCTAACCCGGATATACTTAAAATCATGCGATTTGAACATGGCATGTCTAACACATTTTTTAAATAGGGGCGCAAACGAGACGAGCCCGAGCTCGACTGGGCTCAAGCTCAAGCCCGTTTAACTTATGAAATTTTGAGCTCGAGCTTGGCTCGATTCGAACTTTGTTTCTAATGCTCGAGCTCGGCTCATTTATTATTTATTAATTAATTTATATTAATTATAATTATTCGTATAATTTAAGTTATTTTTTTCATAATTTTATAAATCGTAATTACTATTATTTAAAATATATATTTAATATATTATCTAAATGTTATATAAACAGTAAGCTCGAACTCGGGCTCGTTTACTAAATGAGCTTGTTTCTAAGCCCGGCTTGGGCTCGTTTAACCTCGGCTCATTTAAAGCTGTTTTTCGAGCCGAACTCGAGTAGCTCACAAGTAGTTCGGCTCGTTTGCACCCCTATTAATTAACAAGTAAAACGGGTTGACGGGTTGTAAATGATGTGTAATCAAGTTTATACATGTGTTAAGTAAGTCATAAACGGGTTTACTAGATGTAACAAATGAGTTAATTGAGTCGTCAACAAGTTGAAGTGTTAATTGAACGAGTTAAAAATGTTAACTGGAACATGATCTATTTACTAATTATTAACCTGATTTTTTGTTAACCCGAACATGATCTATTTACTAATTATTAACCTGATTTTTTGTGTATCGTGTCAATAATTTACGACTTGTACTTAAACAAGGTGTATAACAAGAAGACCACGTGTTCACTATAGCCGCTATGTGTAGGTTTATAACGAAACGACCACATGTTCATTATAGCTTGTTCGCTACATTGTAAGAGTGTAGCGAACACCCTTCGTACTTCTTATATAACAAATATTTTTTTTCCAAAAAAATTACACTACACATCATAAAAATGTCCTAAAAACATATATCACACAAACATGCACAAACACATACAAAGTGGCAAATGGTTTACATAAACTAACATATTTTGTATATTTTGTGGTTTGTTAGACTGGTGGTCCAAAGTATAATGTTCCTCTAGGTCGAAGAGATGGACTCACATTTGCCACAAGAAACGCAACCCTTGCCAATCTCCCATCACCATTCGTCCCGGTCGACAAGCTACTCCCCGACTTCGCCGCCAGAAACTTTGACGCCACTGATGTCGTGGCCCTATCCGGGGCCCACACCATCGGTGTCGCCCATTGCACATCCTTCACACAACGCCTTTACCCTACACAAGACACAACCATAGACAAAACCTTTGCTACTGCCCTCAAGCGTGTATGCCCGACCGCACCACCAATGCCACCACGTCCTTAGACGTTCGCTCTCCAAACACGTTCGACAACAAGTACTTCTCGATCTAATGAACAAACAAGGCTTCTGACACCAGACCAAGACTTGTACACCGACAAACGCACACGCAACATTGTTATTAGCTTCGCGGTTAATCAAACATTGTTTTTCGAGAAATTCGTCAACTCCATGGTAAAAATGGGTCAAATGCAGGTGTTGACTGGCACGCAAGGCGAGATTCGTAACAATTGCTCGAGGCGAAATGCAAACACATACGACCCGCTCATATCGACTTTTGTCGCTGACGCTGACGTGGACAGCGCACAGAGCTTCTAACGGTTTCAACTTTGAATCAATAAATATATCGTTCGAATGTTTTATGATAATATGATGTACGTGCACTTGATGAAAACTAAAAATAAAGGCTAGAATCGTATGTGATATATAAGGTTAACTTTCAACCTTATGCGTTTCGTTAACTTTTAAACCTTAAATGTTTCATATAGATGTATAAGGGACGTATAAGTTTAACTTTTCTGTTTTCCAAGACTAACATCTATCATAAATGTCGTTTATACGCCACACATAGATCTGCATATGGCGTACATAGTGGGCCTACAAGTCACATGTCTAACTGTAAACGCCGCATAACGTGGCGTCTTGGTTTTAAAATGCACGATGCCTCCATGCATTTTGATCCCAAAAGCCGATGTGCAACGTGATGCCGCGCGCATCATGTATGCGAGTCGTTTATTTTTTTTAAAATATATATTTATAGATAATATTTTAAAAAATTTATAGATTAAAAATTTATCGATGAATATTTAACTTGTTAACTTAATCACTAAAAATTTAGAGATTACAATATATAAATACAACAAAATAGCTCTAGTACCATTCAAGAAGTTCAACATAACATTCTACAAGCTCATTGTACAATTTTACACTATAGTGGTTAATTTCAGAAAAATGAGTGCATCATGTAATCGTAGCGCATCGCATCACCTGATGCGATCTCATCAGCGCAACGTGCGCATCACGCATTATGTGCGAATTTTAAAACCAAGCATGGCGTGTAGGTTGACCAAATAACATGTTTGTCGGAAGCTGTTTGTTATTGGAAATTGAAAAGGCTACACGCCTAGTATTGACCTATACAAGGCGTATCGGTTGTGTCCAAAGAAACCCAAAATAAATGGATGATTTCAAACATTCCATGAATTCATGGTGAAGTTATCAAATTATGCTAGAATCATGAACATAATTACAATTTATTCAACAAATAATCATACAAACTCAAATTCAAATTCACAAACTCATACTGCAAGTGAAATATCACCAATCTCAAGTCTGAAGCAATTTCAGCCAACTGCTTCTTCACACTCATATCAATAAGTTTAGATCCAGAATTTCCATACCTGATCGTAAAACCAGCAACCAAACTCTCATCAATAACCGTCTTCAGCTTCACATTCTTCGCACCAGTAAGTTTCTGCACCTGTTTCGCAATCTCCGCCATTTGATCTTCTTCAAGCTTCACAACCGATGAAACAACCGCTAATTCCGTATTCGTTAGCTTGTTGTACACCAGTTCGAACTCCTTAACGATCTCCTTAATCAGATCTATCCGTTTGCTATCGATTAATATGTTGAGGAAGTTGCAAACGTGTTTTTGAAGCTTTCCTGAAGCTGTGATCTCGTCGATTAAAGCTCGTTTTTCTTCGAGGCTTACGACAGGACTCGTGAAGAATTTGAACGTTGATTCGTCGGAAAATAGCTTTTCGATCGAGTCTAGATCCTTAACGGTTTCCGCTAGGGTTCCGTTAGCGACGGCTACTTCTGCTAGTGCTGCGGCGTAGCTTCCGGCTGCGGAATCCGCCATGCGTGCGCCGGACGCGCCGCCGTTGTTGTTGCTGGTGCCCCGGCGGTGGAGTGATTTTCCGGCGAGTTTGAGTGATAGGGTTTGGAGACGTAAACCGCCGGAAAACGAGAGGTTTGCCGGTGAGACGGAAGTTAAACGGAACGACGTCGGAGCTTGTTGAAGAGAAACGGCGGTGGCGGTGGTGCGGTGGTGGCGGCCATTGTTACCGGCGGTTAGAGAGAATGAAATTGAAATGAAATGCAGTGAAATGAAATGAGTGGAATCAGTGGTGTTTTGGATGGAAATGGACGGTTAAGAAGTTGTTAAGAAATTTGTGAATAAGGGGATGATGAGATCTTATCTGCAGGAGATAACGAGGGGACACGTGGGCAGGTATGTATTTGTTTAAAGGAATGTTTGGCGTTCCGCCAAAATGGAAGTACATCACCCTTTGAATTTAGGCTAAATCAACCCGCTATAGGGTCCTCTTAATCATACACCCTTTATACGGTTAGGCTCGGTGCTATGAAACAAAGCACCCCGGCTAGTTAAGGCGTCATCTTTGTGTCATGTAAACGTAATGTAGAAAGAGGGCTTTAAAGACACATGTGGTGATTCGCTAGTAGAGAGTTTACCACTTTTATACAGGAGCATCCCTTCCACCCTAAAGTCTCAGTAAAGTCACTTTATTCTAATTTCATTTTATCTTATTTCTAATTTAATCCTTTCTTTAAATAAAAATTGTATTATTAAAATAAACGATGTATAAAAAGTGAGTTAATTACGTTTTTCGTCACTATGGTTTGTTGAAAATAACTATTAGTTTAAAATATTTCGAAACACTACCAATACTTTCACATTTGTAACACTTACAATCCACGTTTGTTAACCCCATCCAATTTACCATTAAGTTTTTATTTAAAAAAAAAAAAAATACCCTCAAAACAATAACCAACTCAAATCCATCAAAACACATTCTTCTTCAACCCAAATTTCACCAACAAAAACACGAAAATTCACTCAACAAATCATTACACAAACCCCTACACATCTTCAATACAAATATAAAAATTGCAATTTCAACGTCAAAAATCCCCAAATTTCCAAATGTCTTCGTGTTCCAAATGTCCTTCGCCTGATAGAACCTCATGCTCTTTGTACTTTTTGGTATCAAGTTGTCTCGTTCTATTATAGGCACGACCGTGCCTATGTAGTGCACGACCGTGTAGGACAGGTGTCCATAACAAGCTTCAATGGTGTCAGCTTTGTCGGATCTCAAAGCTATAAGGTTTGTTTTTATCTTCCACAACCGTGCCTAGGGGTGCACGGTCGTGCCTTCGCATATCATGGACTTTTGTTGACCAAAATGGGTTGACATGTTGACTTCTTGTTGTTGGGCTAATCTGCATGGTCGTGCCCATAGCCTAGAGGTAAATATGGATGGCACATTAGTTATCTCTTCTGCTACCATTTTGTGTTGGTTGTCATTGATTATTGGTTTCAAAGGGTTTGCTTCTTCCTGATTTTAAGATAACATGCAATGGCGATAATATAGAGCTTATGGACAATGATGGGGACAATGGAGCAGTGGTAGGATTTTTAAAACGGTTCAATAGAAGTAGGTTGGTGATGGATGGTGGTTGTGGTGATGTGATGTGATGGTTATGTCGATGGTATTGGTGGTGGATGAAAGAGGAGAGTGGTTGAGGTTAGGGTTTAGAAGGGTGGTTAATTTGGGGATGATTAAATAGAATAAAAAATAAGAAATAAAACAAATATCTAAAAAGATACCTATTTAATTGAGAAAAATGGATGCTATTAATTGACTAGATGAAAATGACAAGGTTTACAAACTACGACGATCCGGATACGAGAAAACAAACTATTATATGAAAATGACAATTTTAACCGAACCAAAGGACGAAATGACACTTTATATATTCAAAATAGTGCAACCAGCCTAGCAAGGTGCTAAGGCCAGCTTACAATACAAACCACCAAAATTTTTAGTGTCCCTTTAGTTTATACCAAATCTTACACTTTGAACTTGCACCATTTTTCCCATTCTAACAAATGTATTTTAGCCCTATTCTTAGACCAATAAAAAGACAAACTTTGAATTTCGTCAATAAGCTTATCCATCACCCCAGGTTTTGCCAAGTGGACAGGTTGTTCCTTGTTCTCTGGATTACCCAACATGCCGTTAAGATGATCGCTTGAACCGCCTTCACTTTATCCTTAACTAAATTTGTGTGCTTGTAGAGCTCCAATAAGTCGTGAACCGAAAAACATATTATATTGCACCACACCGACACCCATTGCCACACCCTTGTTGCTAAATAGCACGAAGTCAACAAGTGCTCCATAGTCTCTTCTATCTCGCCACAAAACCGACAATCAGTGGAGGGCGTATGCATGTTTCTATTAAAGAGAACACCAGCGTGGGAACTCTTTCCATTTTCAGAGCGCCATCCTAACAAGTTTACTTTGGAGGTACCCATGAAATGTGCAAGATTTCAAATGTTCTTAACTGGATTCTTGATTGTCTTTCACTTTGAATATATTTCATGCTCTACATGGAATAGTTTAATCCATTTCCAAAACATCTTCAATATTCTTTAATTTACAAGAACTAAACTAGTTTCGAAAATAAAATATAGCAATGTTGTTGGTTTTCTTTAAATAATGTCTTAGTTAAGTTCCTGTCTATGATACACTTTATAATAAAACTAAATTGCATTGTATTGTATTGTATTATACTATACTTTCTCACCGCCAATTATTGTTACTATGCAGGGCTGTCCCCGACAATGATAAAATACTTTTGAGCCCCGTGCGAAACAAAAAAAAATTGGGCCCCTACTCATGAATCATATATCAAAAAACCACAATACGACTATAATTGTTATAAAATAAACAAAACAAAAGCAGTGTAGCAAAAATAACTGAATATATGTAAACATACCCAAATTAGTTTGGCAACACGAATCTTTTCATATAAAAAAGATAGAACTAGATATTGAGTTCTTCTAAGTTTATATTGTAAGAAATGAGAAATAAAAAACCTACAAGAAAACATGTAAAGTTTGTTACGTAAATGATTAAATGAGAAGAGAAAATGAATGAACTTAAGAATTTGTAAAGGCACAAATTTAGATGTGAAAAAACAAAATTAAAACTAAAAAATAAGCTTGCAAAGTTGCAATTGGTGTCAACATACGGGGCTTTTCCCCCTATTCATAAAACAAGCTAAAATCAGCCCCTCGAGACCCAAACAAAAACAAAACATGAATTAAAAATGAAAAACAAAAAACAAAACATGAATTATAAATAAACCAGTAAGAGATCTGAACCATCAAGAGCCGTTTAAGAGATGAAATAAACAACCCTTACTTACACACCTTGATTATACAACTCATTGGAATGCATTGAATGGTATAACTAGGTAACCAAACTTAGAGTTTTACTCGTTAATGTACGCTTTTCTCATAGATATATCGGACTCAATGTAAGCTTGCGACAAAACACCATAACTTTTATGATGGTTACTAGTTTATACTATTCTACATTGGCTATAGGGTGGAAACACAAAGTTAAAACCACTATAGTCTTATAGTGCCCCCCTAGTTAAAAGTAACAATTGTTTATCAAACACTTCACTCATGTTAAATTCTTTATGTAATTATTCAGTTTTACTAATATGTGTTTAGTTTAAAGCTCGTTTTTTTTTTGTAACTAATAGCTTGTCGAGCTTCTAAAGCATGTTTGATCTCAACTCACATCTTTAAAGCTCGTTTTTTGTAACTAATAGCTTGTCGAGCTTCTGAAGCATGTTTGATCTCAACTCACATCTAGTACTTCGGTTTGTAAATATTGACTACGTGTATTATTATGTAAGTTTTATAAAAAGAATTTAAAAAAATACTAGTGTTACGAAAGAATGCCCATTAAATTGTTTTTATTAGAGGTGCACAAACCGGGTTTTTTTTAAAACCTGAGTTCGGGTGACATACCCGGCTACAGGGTATGACCGGGTTCTGAATTTTCGGGTATTGGCAATACTCGGGTCGGGTCAGAGTATTGACCAGGAAATCCATACCATGTGTACCCGGGTTCGGGTTTTCTATACTCGGGTATTAGAATACCCTATTTCTGGGTTTTGGGTATTAAAAAAACCCGGATAGGTATAAAAATGAACTTTGTACTTTTAATGTTTCCAACTTTATTTTTGGGTTTATAAACATGAACTTTAATTTAACAAGATTACATGTTACTAGAACGAGAAGAAATTCAAAGTGCATACGCTCCTAAAACCCAGTATCGGATATTCCTAAAATCCGGGTACGGGTATTATTAAACCCGGGTATACAAAAAATCCGGGTTTGGTTATTGATGAGAATATGCATACCGTCGGGTTCGGGTTTTAAAACCCCGTTTTTTTAACCCGGGTCCGGGTTTTTTGGGTTCGAATCCGAAATTGGGTTTTTTTGTGCACCTCTAGTGTTGATGGAGGTTGCTAGATTGTTGTCATGGTTGGATCTGTCTTGGATAGAGCCATAATGGGCTATGCCAATGGTAATATATATAGTTGGGCCTGGTAAAAATATCCAAGTGTTTATGGCCCATATATGTGTCATTTGGAAAAAAGAGAAGTATATGGTAATTTGGATTCATTTCGAAAGTAGAGTTTACTAAAATAATGGCCCATATATGTGTCATCTGAAAAAAAAGTATATTGTGATTTGGATTCATTTCGAAAATAGAGTTTACTAAAATAATATTTTGTCTTCATTATATATACCCTGTTTTATTTGATTAGTCTCCTAACATTAGCTAGGCCCAATTGCCCAAACATGAACTTTTCAAATGGGCCAGTAACAAGTAACATATTTTAAAAGCCCAAACTAACCATATTCATAACAACAATACATATATAAATACATATATAAATACAAGTACATCCTTGATCCTTTCATGAGATCTTACATATTATTTCGAGGAAGTGATTCTTAAACACGAGAACACGCCTAATACGATGACACATTCCCGTCTTGATCGCTTTCCATGTCGGGAAACATGAACAAGTCGTTTGAGTTTCTCCTAGAGCAGTTTGAGCGTATCTCCCCTTGTGTGCCCGTCAACACGCTCAATTGCCCCATCTTTATCATTGCATTCACAAAGTTTTGGTAAAACAACGTTTGGTTAACCGCAAAGTTTGTAACAATGCTTCTAGTCCTACTATCAGTGTACAAGTCCTGGTCTGAGCTGAATAGCCCTTGACGGTTCATGAGGTCAACGTAATAACTATTGTCAAACACGTTTGGGGACCGAATGTCCATGAAAGTGGTGTTTGTAGAGTTTGTTGTGGGGCATGTTGTTCTTAGATTGTTGAAAAAGGTTTGTTCCATGGTTGGATCTCGGGTTGGGTATAGCCGACCGGTGAATGAGGTGCAATGGGCTATCCCAATAGTGTGGCCGCCAGAGAGTGCTATTACGTCGGTGGGAGTGAACCCTTTTTGGCCAAGGGAGTTCAATAATGTAGTCGTGTTTGCGGAGGGTGAAGGAAGGTTGGCTAGTGTGACGTTTCTTGTAGCGAAGGTAAGTCCGTCACGTCTTCCCAAAGGTATGCTATAGTTAGGACCACCCGACTGCATCATCAACAAGTTAGTAAATAATTAGTTCGGATCATTTTATTGCCACTTCATGTGTGTATACATTGATAGAGTTGATATTTAGGGCAGACCTAGGTACCGGGGGTCAAGTGAGTAGTGACCCCTGGCATCTAGTATCATATACTTTTATTTCACTTATATGTTTAATATTCAAAGAGTGATCCTGATTCATCACGCATATTCGAATAGCAGCCCTAATAAAAAGTTACAATTTTACCACAATTTGATGTTAGGGGTTAAAGATCTTACCAGGAATACCGCATCACGAGCAGCAAGAGCAGTAATATCTGAACATGAGACGGTGCGGTTACAAGCATTGTGAACAAGCCTACGAAGATTTTCGATGATCACGAATGCTTGTGCTCTTAAACTCAAGTTTGGTGGTGCATCCTTTTCACTTGGTCCACTAGCTGAACCATCCAACAACACCGAACCATCACAACCCTAACATTATTATCAAAAAGTTAACTATATGGCAGTTAAAAAAGTTTGTGTGGATACAAAAAAACGTTTCAAAAATCCCTCATTCTTTTCAATTAAGGAAAATAAACATATTCAGGTTAGGTGTTTGGTAAAATAAGTGAGTGCATTAATTTTAACGTTATTTTACTAATTTCGTGAAAATAACATTAAAAAACGGGGGACGGTTAATAATGCATCATGTGGTGGCGTTGATACCCGAAGGACAAGAGGGTACATGCACTAATCGGCTTTTGCGGAGTGTTTTATGCCTTATGTCCAAGGCTTGGTGCAAAACTATTATCGAGTCGGTGGTCTCACTGGAAGCAGTCTCTCTATTCCTACGGGGTAGAGGTAAAACTGTCAATATCTTACCCCCTCAAATCTACCTTAGCTTTGCTATTAGTGTGATTTACTTACTATGATGATGATTAGATGATTACGCAAAAAAAGGTAATAAAAAGATCACAAAACAATTGTTGATGATCATGTTTGTCATATACATCATCATGTGTGTATTGATACACTTAGCTCTTAAACTATAACTCCTATACATCTCGAAAATAACTTATATTTTGTAAGTATTTTCTATAGTGACATGGACTTATAACAAATCCAAATGTATTATGTAACAAGTCATATTGTATATATGTATATGCATGTATTTGCCCTAATCAAAACTTAAAAAGTCATTAAAAACATAAGTTTCATAAACATATAAACCCTGCTCAATATCATCAATATTTCCTTATCATGGTACTAATAAAATATATCTTCTCATAAGAGAAGTTTTTAGGTAAATCAGAATAGAAAATATAAAATAAAATATGATATGCATTTTTTGTGGGGTTGTAAACGACCGAGCCGAGCTAAGCTAGATTAGTAGATTGGGTCTATGCTCGAAGTTAAACAAGCTAGCTAGCTCAACTAGGCTCGTAAAAACCTTGAATCAGCTCGTTTTTTTTTTTTTTGCACAAACACACACACAAGTCAGCTCGTTTATAATTTATTTTTTTCACAAACACATAAACACACCTCCCTCTCTCTCTCTATATATATATATATATATAATATTTTAACATACATAGAAGACATAATTATGGACTACAATATTTTTTAAAATTTTTATAGATTAAAATTTTTGTTATAATATACGTTAAAATTTAGGGTTTAGGTTAAACAAACCAAACTAAATGAACGAGCTTATCATGGATCGAGTTTGGGTCGCTTACATCAGAACGGTTTTAAACGAGATCTATAGAGGAAGTCTCACGAGGTTTTTGAAACGATCCTTTAAATATTTTTTAACAACTTTCATCTTGAGGGTGGGATAAAGCTTTGTGATCATTAGGTCCTGGGTTCGATTCCCACAATGGGGGGTTTTTTCCAGATTTATTGGTTTTCCTCCTGAATTGGGGTATAGGCATTATTGCCTAGCGGAGATAAATATGATCAGGTGGTTCCGCTGGTGACACGATGATACTCCACTGATCTGTCAGTGATTCAAATTTGTCGTTAAATAAAAAAAACACCCAAATAGAAATAGGGGGAGTAAGCATTTGACACCAAAAAGGAACAATACAATAATGGGAGAATGTCCCTAACATTAAACTCACGATCCTAGATTATATATCATATAAACCAATCATTCATACTTATGTATCAACAATTATTACGATGGGTCAAGTGGTGACTTTTCAAGTTAATAAAATGTAACACGTGGTCACGTACCTCCACATCTCATCATCTCAACCACCAAATCTCTTACGAAAAGATCTAAGTTCATAATGGTTGCAAGTGTTTTCTATAAATAAAAAAAGAAAAATAAATCTAGCAAATATTAATAAATGTAGCATCAAGTATTAATAAGCTTAATAATACTATCAAACAACTTATTATGGTATTAGTATATATGTTTTTTGTATGAAAATAATAATAATTCATAAGAAAATACGATCAATATATATTAATGATATGTCCTCTAAACTCATGGTTGACATGAAATTGTCCCCCACACCCATAACCTACATTCTCATACATAAATGTCAAGTCTTCACTAAAAGTCTTAATCACTCTAATAGATCATTTCTCCATAAAGAATGAGTTGATTTTTTATGCCATTTTTCATTTTTCGTTCAAATGAGTGGATTGTGTATAGAACATTAATGTCAAGTCTTCACTAAAAGTCTTCATCACTCTAATAGATCATTTCTCCATAAAGAATGAGTTGATTTTTTATGCCATTTTACATTTTTCGTTCCAATGTGTGGATTGTGTATAAAGATTTTGTTTTGAACGAAAAATGTTACTCCTACTCTAAATTACATCAATTATATTAAAATACTTATTTGTTAATTGTTTGTTCTGGTTTGAACTGTGACCTCCTCTTTAAGAGGCATGCGTCTCTGTCAAGTGGGCAGTCCCACATTGATATAGAGATAGTAAACTGAAAATCAGGAGGGACGATTGGATTAGAAATCCTTTTGTTTTCGTGTAATTGCTTTTCGTTTTGATAATGGTTATTTCTCTTAACCAATATTTGTTTTTATGTTTTTTTAATAAAATTTAGCCGTTAAAAAAATATATCATTTCTCCATAAATTTATATCCATAGCTTATGCTCTTACAGGTTAACGCCCAAGGTTTTCACCAAAAGTCTTCACCCTCAGAGATCATTTATCTCAGGGTTGTCAAGTCGAGCCAAAGCTTGAGTAAGCTCAAATTCAGCTCTAACGTTTAACTTAAGAAAGTTGGATCTCAAATCCTCAAGCTCGGCTTGTTAGAGCCCTTGGCGCGTGAGTGTTTTCTTAAACTTCAGCTCGGTTTGGTCCGATTATGAAAACATTTACTACTAATTGAATTTATTTATGTATTTATAATTATTGATTTCACATATAACATAATACACATTATTTAGTTTTTTTATGTAAATATTTATTTAATGTATTAAATGATAGACCCGTTTAAGCTCATCTAGTCTTGACATCCTACCCAAGCTTGATCTTTGGAACTCTGGCTCAAACTCGTTTATTAGATGAGGCCCAATATAAACTTGAGCTCATTATTAAGTTTGTTTAAGTTTGGTTTGAGTCGAGCTGTTACATTCATTACTGTTTTAGACACATATGTATTACTCAACTCTTGAAAAAATAGTATAGTTTTGATAACAATTTGTCTATCTTATTACCTAAATAGACATATTAACATAAATTACTGTTCATAAATATTACTTGATACTAATTGCTTCCTAATTTTCTGGTACTGACAGGTTTATGGTTGTTATAACTAATATCATAATTTGTTTGCTAAATGCTAATATCAATTATACAATAATTATAATATGGAAATTTATTTATAAACAATTTAAACAAGCTCTTTAATTCAAATTAGTAAAAGAAATGGTGGATGAAGAAAGGGATCGAGTGCTAAAATTAGAATAAAGAATCTAACAAATAGTCAAATTGAGGCTATTTTGAATTGGACACAACACCAATTATTGAAAGTATGAAATTATCCAATGATTAAATGATAAAAGAATGTTCACATAACTGGAACAGTAATTAATTATTTAGACCCGTTTTAAGAATCAAACAACATCGTAAATAACCTAAAAGTTAAAATTATCTATAACTATTTTAAAAGACATATTAAGAAAATATAAATCCTTAATTATGATAAAATATTGATCCTAAAGTAATAAACATATTAACAAATGAAATTTTAAAATTTCAAAATAAAAGAAAACACTCGATTCAACTGATTCAACCAGTAACTAGCCGATTCAAATGGAGATCAATAGGGTCGATTTTGTAGCCAACCATGGTCGATACAATCCGGTTAAAAAAAGGCTAATTAGTGTCCGGAGTAGATCTCAACTTCTCAACCCTACAATGGGCAATTGGGGGCTTTTTGGCAACTTCTGAGTTCTGATTAAGTAAATGTTAAACGAGTAGGAAGTCTGAACCATTAAGTGTTGAACAAGTATAAGGTCTGAACTATTATGAGTCAATATAATTCAGTGGCAAATGTCTGACCAATTCAGATAAAAGATCTTAACCATTCAGACTCAGTATAATGTTTAACCAGCTTTAAGGCACATGTCTAAACCATTCAGACATCTGCTCGTAAAACAAACAGTCTGAACCACTAAATGATGAACCAGTAAGAGGTCTGAACCACTAAATACTTAAACAAACCACCCTTTAGTGTCCCAAATAACTTCAGAATTCTTAATAATAATATATGTGGTGTATATATTATGTTCCAAAAAGGTTTCTCTAAAAAAACAACAAAAACAAACGTACTTGAACAAAGCAATCATGGAAGTGAAGTCGAAGCAAACCAGCAGCCTGGCCAATATCCGAAGCGAAAACCGATTGAAGGTTTTGTCGTATGATTGTTTCAAGCCGAGGGCATGTAGTCCTGTAGAAATTGTACGACAGCCCCGGTGCAGGCGCAGGCGTTTGAGTTTCGGATATTCTGAACAGGTTACATGATAATAATAGAAAGATGAGTGTTGGTATGCTTGAAGCTTTGAAGAAGAAAGCCATGGACATGACTAGTTGGTTATCATTTTATGTGTGTAGGGGCTTGTGGATCATGTGTTGTATTTATAGCCATTTAACAACGTAAAAGACATATATGATATATGGTAGCAAGCATATTCCATGTTTGGTATATATACATATATATATATTGTAGTGCAATAAAATAATCCTACCATATTTTTAAATATTTAATATTATATTATGCATGCTTATATGAGCATAAAAGTATAAAATGTTTTTCGACACATTTAAGTTTATAGATATACCAATAAAAAGATGTACAAATGACAAATTTGTTGCAATTGTTATGTTGTGCATGCATACTTTTAGATTTTAAAACATAACAACGTTTTAAAATGTATAACATATTATGATTACCGCTTTTATCCCGAATGTTAAGTGTTATGTGTCTTAGGTCCACGGCTCGTGAAAAACTACTATCGAGTCGGGGGTCTCACTGTAAGCAATATCTTAATTTATATAAGGTTACAGTATGACTGTCTACATTTTACCCTCCTCAGATCATACCTTAGCTTTGTTATTGATAGAATTTACTGAATATAATGATAATGATGATCTTCGGCAGATGATAAATACATCTTGAATGATAAAATATTACATGAATAAACCACACATAAACATGTAGCAAACATTATTTATTTAGTTATGTTATTTGTGTATTGATTAACCGGTAGGTTTTACATATTGTTTGAAATGAAAGTCAGCTAGTTTTTTTCATCATTGTTAAACTCTAAAATCTTTTATTTTAGTTGATTTTTTTTATAAAACCAATTCGAGGATGTGTTGGGTTCATGACCCGAATTTTATGATTATTTTGGATTAATATTAGTCGGATCCAAATATGATTACACAAAAGTAATTAACAAAACAATGCAATATCCAACTTGAACTCATTTGAAGTACTACTACAATAACATACGTGTTAGGCATAATTTACCAAGTGTTTCACTAAAGTTGGTAACTAGTTTCAATGTTATAACTTTTTTATAGCTATTTTTTTATTATTTTTGAACGGTGAATTTCTTTTTGAGAGACCTAATGTCACACCGTCTAAATGGCGGCCTTAGCCAAGATCTGCCCAGACTATGTTGTCTTGACCGGGTCCACGATGGGTTGATCGGCGTTCCCCCGGAAATTGTACTGCCTCCACACGAGTTGCCTCGCTGAAGTAACAGCCGGATGAAAGCCGGGGTGCGGCTCAGGATCAAACCCCCCTCGGTGGGTTTGCCACCATCATTGCCTATATCCACCCAAATATGACACAAGTGGGAATTGAACTTGAATCTCCATTGGAAAACCCAAGTCTCCTACCACTAGACCACAACTAAGTGAATTAAACATAACATATATGAATTTTGATTACTGCATAGTGATTAAAAGGGAACACTTATAGAATTTTGTTGTTATATTGGTGGTGTTTGTTTTTCTAAAAAAGATATGCGCACACTCTTTTGCTTGCATCGTGCAGACATTGCAATCTTAAGACTGTTTGTTTTTCCGAAGACATTTCATTGAAAAACTTCCGCGCAAGCTCTTCTTGGTTCAGACTTAGCCCAACCTTTCCTAAAATCTTCTAAGTCTGCATAGGGTTAAACGCCACCACCCACCACCATCGTCCATCACCACCACCCACCATCCACGTCCACCACCATTTTCTATAAACCACCACCAGTTTATTTAAAAGTCTACATATGTTAAAAAACAAACAATTTTCTTCTTACAGACTGCAAATGTATGGTCCACCTTTTCTTCTAAAGATATCAATATGGTTCGCAGACTGCAGATGTTTCATCTCGACAATATATATTACGTGGATTTAACCCAATTAAATTGAATCATGTTTTATGTTACAAAGCGTCGGTGGGTTCGTAAATGGAAAAATGGGCAAGAAGTTGACATCACAAAGATATGGGTAAACTACGATTATTGGACACGTGGTTGGTTTTGATACTTTCTTCATTTTCAGACAAGTGTTTTTAATTTTAATAACTCATTGCAAAAAAAATAATAAACATAAAGTTTATCATTTTGAAGTACAAGCTTCTAATTCTTGACTTTCGAATAATTGTTATCTAAAGTGAGATATTTTATTATAAAAAGTACAAAATGATTAAGAGTTAAATGCTTGGTTGGTCCCTGTGGTTTGCAAAAATTGCAGGTTTGGTCCTAGTGGTTTACTAATTACACGTGTGGTACCAAAACTTGTCAAAAATGAACTCGCTTGGTCCCCAGCCCTAACATAAGTTAAATATCTTTGTTAAAACACCCCATGTGCTTGACACGTGAGGGTAATTTGGTCCTTTCAATCAAACCCATTATAAAAAGAGTTAAATACTGGTTGGTCCCACCCCACCCCCTTCTTCTTCCTCAAACCACCACCACCATCTCATCTCCTCCAGCCCCACTTCCTCCACTACTTCCCTAACCATCATCACTTCTACAGCGGAACTTTAAATTCTGATCGCAACCAAGTGAACCAACCACCTCACACTATAAACCTACCACCGTCTTCCACCATAACCCGCCATCGCTCACCATGCATAACAACCACATCATGTAGCATCTCAGCCGCAACTCACATGCCATCACGGGCGATACCCCCCGGCAGAAATTACCGTAGAGCAGCAACCACCATTGATCGTAAGTCGGAACCACCCAGAAGCCATCCTAAAGACACCTGAATTCGCAGATATTATCAGAAACATCATAAATCCTCAACTTCCGGCTATATCAAAATCATAGAGAAAAATAGGAAAACGTAAATCCGCCATTTACACCGCCTATGAAACACGATTCAGACATCATCCCAAAGAACAACCTTATTGAACTCTTATAATCTTTATCTGCGTTTGCGTCTTTAATTGCCACCTAACGTCACCTGGAACCACCGTAGGCAAATGATGAGTTAATTACTATAGTTTTGATAAATTGGGGGAGCCATAGGGATTTAGGGAGGATTTTAGAGTTAAGACCAATGGCTAGGTTGTTTGTTTTGGATCGGCACAATCTGGTTCATCGTACTCTTATCGATCAGAATGATAAGGTAGCTGTACTTTATATACTAGGGATGATGAGGATGCATCATTGACAGTTGAGGGGAGACGGTGGTGCTGGGTGTATGATGGTGGTGTAGGGGAGACGGTGGTGCTGGTGGAAGTGAGACGGTGGTGGTTTGGGGAGACAATGGTGGTTTGGGAAGGAGAAGAAGTGGTGGTGGGGTGGGACCCACATTTTATTTTTGTTTTTTAATAAGTAAGGGTGTTTTGGTCATTTAACAAGATTTAACTGGAAAACTTAACAGAGGTTAGTGATAAGGACCTCATGAGTGCAAAAGTTACAACTACCGGAACCAACTCTGTAATTAGTAAACCATTAGGACCAAGACGGCAATTTTTGCAAACCACAGGGACCAACCAAGCATTTAACTCAATGATTAATCAGTATAAAAAACACATCATTTAGATATTATTAACCAATAAGATGTTCGATTACTAACTTTTAATTTTCAACTAATATATTGCATTCCTATGTTTAAGATCGGTGAAACCCTACACAATGTTGAAATGCGAAAAACTCGACCGGTGTAACTTACTTTCAACCAGCGGACACTCTTGGAACAACTGGATTAAGAAGTCCCCAAGTGAGCGTATTATGGGGGACCGTCAAGCACATCCGGCAAGGATCAAGGGCGCTCTCGTTGTTGCATAGCTCAAGTCGGAGTAAAGTGTCATCGGACGTCCAATAGGCAGTCTCACGATCGGGCATGAGTGTCCGGAAGTTGTCATTGTATACTCCGCGGGTCGGAAGGCGGCGGGGAAAGGAGAGGGAGACTGGGCGAGATCTATCAGAAGCGAATTCCCCATACAAATAGAGGCGCCTATCAAAAAGATACTCCGAAGGCTTCGGGATCGAGGTCTCATTAGCCGAAGAAGACCCTGGCCAATCCACGTGGCTTGCTTGACGAACGTCAGCGACGGAGGCATCGTAAATTGGTCCGCGGGCATCGCGATAAGTCCTCTGTCCTACGCGACAACCTTTACCAAGTCCGAACGATTGTCGACCACCAGATCCACTGGTCTGCAATATTCACCCCACCCATAACTTATATCGATCGATGCTTGGTCAAAATAAAAGATATCATACTTTCAAAGAAACTAACTAAAAACTCGGCTACAATTAGCCAATTAGCAAAGGCAAAAAAACCTAAGCTCGACGGGTATACCCGAAGCCCAAATCATATGGTATACCCGAAGCCCAAATAAAATAGGACGGGTATACTCGAAGCCTAACGGGTAGGGGACTAGTTCTAGAGATTTTCGCGAGTATGAGATTAGGTGATTCCGGGCCGAATACCCTAAATGACGTACTCATTAATTTATCCAAACTATATACTCAAATCATATACCCGAAGTTTTTTTATTTATAATTTTATATTCCCTTAACTTTTGTGTACTACCGCTTTATTGTAATTTCATTATGTTAAAAAAAATAACAAGAATATGGTGGTAGAAATAACAATTATTTCCGTTTTTTTATTATAATTTTGTAGTAAATTGTCTTAAATATTATTTTATGAACAATTATCTACAACACGTGCACTTGCAATCTTTACTTCTCTTCATTTCTTCCCTTTATCACGTGAAATCCGTGAACCAAGCTTTTTATTATACTAGGGTAGAAACCTAATAGGTTAAATACATGTTT